>OU892288.1:1862926-3062926 GCA_917834065.1 Ceutorhynchus assimilis | reverse complement strand
CCGGAAGGGTCCAATTTATGTTATCAATGACAGGTAATTTCATTTTGAATAAACAAGCTCATATATTTGTATTTCTTCTGAAATACAGGAAAAAAACGCAGCCATTGGCCTTCAGAAGTTTCAAAAGTTTCCACAATGTCTATATTTATCTTTGATAAAATAGGTTCTATAATGATTAATAATAGATTTTTGGATGGAAAATGTTGTTACTTTCAGTGAAACACTGAATGAGTTAATTAGAACTCATAAAGGGGGCAATTAAACAAGTCCCCAACGGTATCAATTAGTGATGAGAAACGCCAACAAAATATTGAAAGTTTCCTACTAACTTACAGTTCGGCAAACGCAAATTATTGCGAGGATGCTGTATAAGTAGCACATGGGGTTGTCATTCGTTTGTTCGATGATATCGGGTCTTCAAAAAAAAAAACAATCAAAGATTGCTATAATATTTTAAACGTACGTCTTAGCAATATTTTTCTTTAATTTTGTCAATTAACTTGTCATAGTTACATAGTTGCTGGAGAATCGTAATCGTATATAAATTGTCTCTATAAAGAGGACATTTGAAACATGATTACAAAAATGGTAATTAGAATAATCAATGTTGGCTTCGCACCAGATATAAAAAACAAAGTTGGAAATAGTTATGTATGCAACAAGTGTGTAAAGTGAAAAAACGTGCTTTACGCACGTATTGCATACAAAATTTTTTCTACTACCAATCAAATATGTGTAAAAAAATAAATACTTTACGTACTGGTGCGTGAAGAATTTTCACTTTACGCACTAGTATGTGAAGTAATTTACCAGAAAAATGCCAAATTGACAATGTCGACATTTGTCATTGACATTACTTTACGCACCAGTGTGTGAAGTGAATTACTTCACGCACTAGTGCGTGAAGTGAAATTTTACGTCTTCTAAATAGTGCGTAAGGTGAGTACTTTACGCACGGTAGTAGAAAATAGTTATTTATGCAACAAGTGTGTAAAGTGAACCTTTTTTCACGAATGTGAATTTTGACAATCACATGAGTGAAAAAAGGTGCTTTACGCACGTATTGCATACAAAAATTTTTCTACTACCAATCAAATATGTTTGAAAAAATAAATTTAGACAAATTCTTTACGTACTAGTGCGTGAAGTGAATTACTTTACGCACGGTAGTAGAAAATAGTATATTATATACCTAGGTAGAGAAGTTGGTCATTAGCCGAGGTTTATAATGCTTGAGGTATATAATGACTTTCTCTACCGAGGAATATATAGAATTTTTTTTACTACCTACTGCTAGTAAAAAATAAAAAAATTGTTTAAAATCTGTGTTGTAATTATTTTTTGTGAACGCCCTCTTGAAAGTGCTGCCCTCTATCAACAGCTTATATAACTTCCTATGTACCTACAGAAACCTGTATTTTTTTTCAAATTGACGTATGAAATTGAAATTGAACCAATAGAAACATGACAATATCCTTGCGTCATGACGTCATTTTCATTATTGACCTAGGTATTTTTTCATTATTTTCATTATTAACCTAGGGAGAGAAATTCAATTTTTTCTTAGAAAAATAGATTGAATAATGTCTATTTCTCAGGTTAGTAGTAAAAAAAAATATTTATGTCCCCAGTGGAGATTTTTAATCTTCCGGCGGTGGTCTAGAAATTTTTACCGGCGACTTCTACCTAGTTCCTTTCCGGTCGTATTTTTGAACGACGACAAGATTTATTAATAGGGCAAGTTGTTCGTGTGGTTGTGTGCTGTGTGCTTGTAATCCGAGGCGAGGTCGCTCAAGAAAGACGTTTATGTTTAGCAAGTAAATCAAATTGAGAATTACTTAAAGGGGGTGTGCGCCAAAAAAACAACTTCATCTCAAAAAAAAGACAAAAAAAATCTAAGAATAACAGTGAAATCCGCACCCCTCTATGAAAAATAATACCGCAGATATGACTCTATGAAGGTACCGCATCTCACCCTATGACGTCACGAAAGCTCAAGCGACGCACGAGAAAGTGGATTTAATTAAATTTACATAATATTTTTCCTGTGTTACCTGCAATAATCCAAACAAAAACCACTCACGCGTGCCGGGAACAATCAAATTAACAATGCAGAGCGCCGCTGGACGAAGTTTTCGTGACGTCACGAGAGCGTCGTCCACACTTTAAAGCGGTATATCTCAGCGATGGTTTATCGTAGAATAACGAGGTTTGAACAGTTATTCTTAGATTTTTTTACACTAAAACTTTAATTTTTGGCGCACACCCCCTTTAAATTACTTGTATGTTTTCATTTACCTTAGAAAACGAAACCGACACATGTAAAAATTAAATTCTGGAGCTAATCAACTGATTGAAACTAGAGTATAATTGTATTATTATTCCATCCAAATTAATATCTCTTTCACTCATCTCATTGAACTTAAGTTTCTCATCAGCTTCATTTATATTTGGACCGATTTGAATGCCGCAAATTTTTCTCGTTTCTACCTCTGTGGGCGATCCATCTAGAATTATTAACTTTGACATTGTACTATGTACAGTGAATATGTTTTAATTCTGTATGTAATTTGATGACGCTTTACATTTTTGGTCCATCAATTTACCAATAAAAATATTTATATGATTTGGTAATATTTCGTCACCTCGAGTAATAATGGATAGGATTCGTAGGTGTGGGAAATTGGTTTTTTACTCAATGAATAAGCTAATTTTTGTATAAAAAATTCTCTCCAAATTTATTCGTTGATTCTTCATTGAAAATATTTATTCAAACTCTCAGTCGCAACATCGGAGGGAACGATCACTACCAACCTACTTTGCTGAAGCTATGGAAATAGGTATTTTAAAATGGAACCGTAGCTAAAACTGAAACTCCTGCTTAATTTAGAAGCAACCCGTTTCAATTGGAAGTTTTACTATAAGTCAAAATATTTCACTCCGAAATTCTAGCGGTATCGTAAATAATCGAGCTTCCGGAATTTAGTGGATTCCCTCTCCTCGTCATCTCAAAACGTTGCGATGATATGTGAGTTGGGTGTTTTTGATGGCGGCTGCGATGTAATGAAAGACAAACTTACTACCAATGTGTTTCGAATCAAATTTTTTTAATTATAAAAGTTGTGTATTGATTGAGGGTAGTGTCTTGTGCCCCGAAATACAACTACCCGTTATACTCGGAAACACGGTTCGTAAAATAAAAAGCACTATTTAAACAAAAGAAACTCTTTATTCTAAATTAACTGGGAAATGATAAAAACCGTTCTGCGTAAAATACTGATAAATATACAAAATCAATGTGTATCCACTAACGTTTTACAAGCGACTAAAAACTAAGAAACCTGAGAAATAGCTAGAACCTCTTGAGGACCTAAATATGAGGTTTCAATAATAAAAAATGCCTAATTCTCTTATCTGCTGTCCTTTGCCCCGAAGCAAAAAAAGAACAATGGGAACAATAGATGTTTATCTCTCGACGCCGTTGACGGTCTACATAGCAAGAATTTGTAACGTAAACAAAATTCCATAAAAAAGTAGAAAAAAAAGATTAATTTTCTTGGACGAAATGCTGTACAAATCTTTTACTATTTCCTATACCGAGTGTTAATTTAAATGTATAGGTACTTATTACAATAAATATTTACTGATGCCCTGACAGGTAGCTCAAAATTGATCGGTTACACGTTGATGCGTGATCAATATAGGATTTTTATCAAACTAAAATTGACAGCACATACATCTGTTTAGAGTTGTCTAAACCCAACATTCAATTCAGTCGTTCACATGCAAAATCGCCGGATGTAGCCTTACATAGCCCTTTAGATCTTGCAATGGTGAGGTAATCGATACGCCCCGACCTCAATAGGAATGTTCACAAAATAAAAAAATCCCGTTTAACATTCATCAAATGATTAAGCATCGTTTCATAAGTAAATCTACAAAATTTAACGAAAATCAGAAAATTATTTCTTTGAGAAAAACGGAGACAAAATATTAATATTCGTTTAAACGCACGAAACGCTCTCTGACGTCACAATGCGTACGAGATAACGCGCGTGAGTACAGTGGCGCTACTAGCACCGATTTGCGTGTGGAAAGTACCACTTTTCCGCACCTCGTAGGAAAACACGTACGTAGGTACCACTTTTTTCGAAGCGTTTCAACTTTGTTTGAGTCTCTCATCATTACACAAACACAGATAATCAGAGTGAATGAAGCTTCTTGGGATAAAGCAACAGTCAGCAACACAATAAATTCAATGTAAATTTGTAAACAAATCTCGCAAACGCGCCAGCTGATCGATCGTTCCGCACAGTGACGTCATAAGCGCTACTCTCGCCGCAGGGGGTCGTTTTGCTAGCCTCACTAATTTCGCTTTTTTGTTTTCGATTTATCAGAAAAAATAAAGGGTTTTTCTGCGATTGACAAGAAATGTCAGCATTTTTGACCGGTTGACAGGTCGCAAAACTCCATATTCTGGTATTTTAATTATGTTTCAATAGTTGCCAAGGAATCAATGAATAACAATACAGAAAACACTTTTCCGGCCTAGGCCGGGAAAGTGATTCTTGTACTGCTGAATAATTAGAACCAAAAGACAAACATTTAACAGGTATTTAACTGATCGCAGAAAAAATAGTATGTGCATTTCGGTGGAAAAGCACATTCTCGGCCCTCGGTGTTTGCCGGCCACGGCTACGCCTCGCCCGTCAACTTACGCCGTCGGCCAAGAATGTGTCACTTTTCCACCTAAATACACAATATACTATTCTAGATGTTTTATCGCTTAATACGTGTTTTGTGGACCTAGAAACACCACTTTTTATTATAATTGAAAAATAGTGAACATTCCTATTGAAGCCGATCTGGTAATGATTCGTTAATTACGCCGGATAGGGCCCGGTTATTTATCGTTCCCTGATGTGCCAAACTCCCATCATAAACTTGGGACGGAGGATTATCGGCTTCCAAATACCAGTGGGACGATATCCACAACTTGTATTTTTTTTTGTTGGTTGTAAGTTATCGCTAGTTGTAAAGCAGCGAATACAATATAAACTTCAAACTGGAAAGGATATTATCAATTTGGAAACTAACGAAAACTTTGAGGCAAGTCTAGTTAAATTTGCATACAGGCAACCACGCATACATTCATATTCTATTCCTCACCTGGGGCCTGTTTCATAAAACTTCCTAATATTATTAGCTAATAATATTAGTCTAATGAAATAAAATTATTAGCTTAGCTTTTTCTGTTTCATAAGGACTTCATTGCTACTCATAAAATCCAAACACTAATAATATTACTGTTATTTTTATGTAAAAAAAATAATAACAAAAATATATATTTGCGATGTGCAAATCGCTTAGGTGTGATTCAAATTCTTTAAATTTGTCAGAGATCAAAGAGAAAAACGTTGCTGTTCGCTTACCTTCTTCTGGGTGCACTTTCCATCCAAATGACACAACCCTTTTGGCTTGCGGGTAGCGTCGATGTGATTTTTCGCGGTAGATAAGATATTTTCAAGTTATTTCTTCAATTTTTGGGAAGCGGAATCGGATCGCGGTTGACACGGCGGTATCTTGCTCACATCTCTCTCTTCGAGTCCGGAACCGGAGCCGCGCGCATGCACCTTTTATCGGTTTAGCGAACAGGTAATCGCGCAGTAAATAAATATTTTTAAATTTAAATATTAATATTAGGGACCTACAAATCTTTTGATTTGCTCAATTGATATTGAATAGAAAGTTTAATTCAATTTTTAACATATTCCCCCACCAATTTTGCAACCCAACTTGCAAAATTAATAAAAAGTCGAAATTACATATTGTTATGTAAATTGAAAAAAAAAAAAAACAAAAATTAAAAAATGAAAAATAATAATTACAAATAAACCTATATACAATAAATCCAACAGAGCACTTAATTGTCCGGAAGAGGACATAGCTTGACCAGAGGTCGATTATAGGCACCCTGATTAGTGCGAACTTCTGCCATTCTTACAACACCATCTTTACCAGGAAATACCTGCGTGATTCTAGCTAATTTCCATTTCATGGGAGGCAAATTATCTTGTTTAATAAGCACAAGAGTTCCGACCTTAATTTGTGTTTCTGGGTTAAGCCATTTAGATTTCTGTTGTAGCGTATGAAGATACTCTAAATGCCATCGTTTCCAGAAATCATTATGAAATCTTAGTAAAAGTTGATAGCGGTCAAGTCGATTTATGTTCAGATGTGTTACATCAGGATCTGGTAAACAAGTTAAGGGTTGCAAGGTTAAAAAGTGCCCAGGAGTCAATACACTATAGTCATTGGGATCGGAGCTAACTGAGCAAAGCGGTTTTGAATTATGAATTGACTCTATTTGAATTAAAACAGTGTTAAGTTCTTCATAAGTTAGAGCTTGGAAACCTATTACACGAGCTAAGTGTGTTTTTACGGATTTAATTCCAGATTCGTGAATACCCCCCCAGTGTGGAGCATGAGGCGGAAGAAAGACCCATTTAATTTTTTCCGAAGAGGAGACATTTTGCATTATTTCTAAGAGATATTTATTAGTACCAGTATAATTGGTACCGTTGTCACTTATTATTTGTGTACAACGGCCTCGACGTGCTATAAAACGCCTTAAAGAGCATAAAAAATTCTCAGTAGATAAATCACTGCACAACTCCACATGTATGGCTTTTGTTGCGCAACAAACAAATAAACTAATATATGCTTTCACCTTTTTTGCCCCTCTATGTTTTCCCATAGTTATAAGAAATGGACCTCCAAAATCAATTGAAACAACTGAAAAGGCCTTAGCTTGAGTGACGCGGTGAATGGGTAAACTACTCATAGGAGGTGTCAAAACGGAAGGATTTAATCTCCAACATTTAAGGCATTTAGAAAGAAGTTTTCTGATCGCTCGGCTGGGCGAAAGAATCCAATAGTTCTGTGCTAAAAGAAATTGCATGGTTTGTAATCCAGGGTGAAAATGCTTCTTATGGGTATCTTCCATTATTAAATCGGTTAATCTGCATGACCGTGGTAAAATAATAGGGAATTTTTTGTCATAATCTAAAAGCGAATTTTGTAAGCATCCACCCACGCGCAAAATTTGCTTGTCATCAAGGAAAGCGCTTAATTTTCGAAATGGTTTCGAAGGTAATTCTTTGTTCAAAATACTAGTTATTTCATTTCGGAAAAATAATTGCTGAACGCGTTTAATAATTATAAAAAGAGCGGATTGGAAATTGTACTGATCAAAAGGCGCAGTTAGTTTGTCTTTTGGATTCGTTAGATTAAAAATAAACCTTTGCGGATAGCAAATTATTCGTAATATCTTGTCTAACGAAGAGTATTTATCACTTAAAATATCGATATAAAAAGACGAATTTAATGTTGTCAACGCCGTTTTTCTTTCTTCATTGCTAATATCGATGGAAATTTTTGAATTAGGAAAGTTATTTGTAGGCCATTGAGCTATGGGTTGGTTTAAAAATTCCGGACCCACGAACCAAGTTGAGTTTTTAATAAATTCTTGGGGAAGCTGGCCCCGAGATGCGCAATCGGCGATATTTAAATGAGTCGGAACATGAAGCCAAACTGCCTTTGGTAACATTTCCTGAATTAGTGAAATTCTATTAGAAACAAATGGCTTCCACCGATGGGGTGATGAGTGTAGCCAATGTAGAACTACGGTAGAATCAGAAAAGGTATATGTATTTTCAAAAGATATACGATTCGAGTAGGTGTTTAAAATGAAATTTATTAATTTTGTTAATAGCAAAGCGGCGCAAAGCTCAATCCTAGGAACGGTTAATCTTTTAAGCGGAACGACTTTCGATTTAGCGGCCACAAGAAAAGTTTTCACCCCATTTTCAGATGTAATGCGAATATACACGCATGCTGCGTAGGCCTTCAAGGAGCCATCACAGAAACCACAAAGCTCAAAATATTCTGCATTTTTTGTGTGTAAATATCGCGGAATTTGAATTGAAGTAATACAAGGTAACTGATTTTTAAATGTATTCCATTGAGCTAGAATATTTTGTGGTGGGGTGTCATCCCAATCTAATTTCAAAAGCCATAAATTTTGAATAATCAACTTTGCGATAACATTTATAGGGGTTAAATACCCCAGTGGATCGAAAATTCTGGCCAAATCAGACAAAATAGTTCTTTTGGAAGAGGTATTATGGACAGGGCTTATTGAATAAAAAAAACAATCTGAACTAGGATTCCATTTAAGACCTAAAATTTTGATACTTGAGGTTCAATCCAAATCAAAGACAAAGGCTTCATCCTGAAGATGTTCCTTTGGCAAATTGGATAAACATTCCTTGCTATTGCTAGCCCATTTTCTCAATTCAAAACCTCCTTTTCTAAGTAAAGAGATTAATTGTTTTTGAAGATGAAAAGCGGTTGCCAAATCTTGACATGAAGTGGCGATATCATCTATGTAAGTATCTGAAAGCAAGACTTTCGAGGCTTCCTCATGGTCTTTTTGTTCATCATAGGCGAGTTGGTGCATAGTTCGAATTACCAAATAGGGAGATGCGTTAACACCAAAAATGACTGTTTTCAAAACGTATTGTTCCACAGGTTCATTAGGAGAAAACCTCCAAAGGATTCTTTGATATTGTGAAGCTTGAATTGGATTTAATAATATTTGAAGATACATGCTTTTAATATCTGCGGTAATGGCGATTGGATTTAACCTGAATTTCAATAAAATACTACTAAGGTCATTCTGCAATTTGGGCCCTATTAGAAGCGCGTCATTCAATGATAGAGATTGAGAGTCTTTAGAGCTCGCATCGAAAACAATACGTATTTTAGTAGTCACTGCATCAGGTCTGACTACACAGTGATGAGGAAGAAAAAACGCGTCAGGTTTCTCGTCCCCAGCAAGCTCCATATAGCCATTATCCAAATATTCCCGCATACAATTATAATATTGACTTTGAAGCTCGGGGTTCTTAGTCAATCTTTTTTCAATAGATAAAAAACGGTTGAACGCGGGTAATCTTGAATTTTCGAACTTAATTGAATTGTCTAAGTCTCGAAATGGGAGAGATACCACGTAACGACCAGATTCTGTGCGGTGAGTAGAATTTATATAGATTTCTTCACATTTGGATTCATCAGGAGATAAAAGAGTTTTTGAAGGAACTTCTTCCACATTCCAAAATTGCGTTATTGCTTCATTTAATAAATCAATTTTGTTAGTGGTAAAGAAGGTGTGTATTTGCGGGGGAAACTGTTGATATGGACCCATGGTTCCCATAACTATATAGCCAAATGTTGTGTTTATAAAAGTAGGAAGGGTGTCATTGATATATATTTTTCCATCAAGTATAATTTTGTGATATAGGTTCGCGCCCAAAATCAAATCAATTTGGCTACAGACATTAAATGACTCGTCAGCCAAATTTAAATTGTCAATAAATGACCATTGGCTTATGTCAAATTTATAGGTAGGCATTTGAGCACAAAGATTATCCATAACTATGGCATCAAATTCGTAAATAGGGGTGTTTTGCTTCAAAGGAGTTACAGTACATTGAACACTGCCACTATTTACTAAGGTTTCCATGCCTCCTAAACCATGTACATTTATGGATAATTTTTTCACCTCCAAACCAAGTTTTTGAGATAGTTGTTTGCTTATGTAACAAGACTCACTACCCGAATCAACTAATGCTCTAGCAACAATTTTGTTTCCTAAAACATCTTGAATGTGTAACTTTATTGTGGAAAGAAGAACTCCCCGGGAATTGGTTAAATTACAAGAGGTTGATGGAGCGGGTTTTTCATCAGCATGCAAAGTCAAAAATTAACAATTTGTACCTTGCGGATTTCTGGCAGTTGAATTATTATTCATTGTTGGGTTGCTTTGTGATTGCGGCTTTATATTTTGCTTGTCTTGAGACGTCGTTGCCTGACTAAGAAAGTTATTTGAATTATTTTCGGCGGGATTTTGTTTATTATTTTGATTATTATATCTACTGGCAAAATCATTATCATGTAGCAATGAGTGATGTTTGCGCTGGCACACTCTACAAGATGAAGTAGAATTACAGGATTTTGTTCCATGAGTGTGACTTAAACAGTTTGAGCATAATTTGTTTTGGCGACTTAAATCGAATCGCTCTTTAACTGTTTTATTCAGAAAGAATGGGCATTTATAAATTATATGTTCAGTAGTTTTGCAAAAAATGCAGGGTCGATTATCGCGGTGATCTTGGTTATGTGGCTGATAATTAGAATTATTTGCCAAATATGCACGACTCAGTTGTGAATTAGGTTTTTTATGAACACGAGAATTTGAACTATTAACAGTCTATAAAGAAACTGTTTCTATAGCGGTGCATTGTTTATTTAGGAATTGCATAATGTCGTCATAAGACGGCATATCAGTAGAAGCGTGTAAAGATTCAAAATGGGAAATCAAATTTGGATCTATTTTTCTAAAAAGCATTTGCGCCAAAATAAAGGACCACTGTTTGACAGGGTATTTTAAATTTTCTAATGCGGCTAGATTTTCTGTGAATGTGTCTACCAGTTTTCTTAGCATTTGCGGATTTTCTGACGTCACGCGCGGCGCATTATCTATTTCATTCCAATGCGCAGTAGCGACAATGCGTTTATTAGAAAAGCGTTTTTTAAGGGCATCATAAGCAACTGTATAATTAGCGGTGGACAACTGATAGCACTGTAGGAATTTCTTGGTCGAGTCTTCCAGACAAGAAAGCAAATGGGAAAATTTTTCTACGTTTGATAGTTGCGGATTCGTGTGAATTAAAGCATCGTAAACTTCAATAAAAGAGTTAAAATTTTTGACATCACCGTCAAATTTTACCAAATTTAATTTTGGAAGGTGAACTCTAGGACCGGCTGGGGCTGCGGGAGTAGCGTTAGCATTTCTATTATCAAAAATTTGATGGAAAATGGCTAAAATTTCATAATAACTATAATCAAAATCTTTGCGGTTGGCATCTTGAGTTGCAAATTCGGTATCTGTGTCTGCTACTAGACCCAATATAAAATTATGATGCTTATAAAAAGTTGACTTAATTGTGTCTGCATGTTCGTATCTTCTTTCAAAAACATAATGTAAATTAGCGTCAGATAAGGAATCTTGTGCAACTTTGAGCACTTCACCAATGCGGTTAATTTCGACACTCCTAAGTACTTTTGCTTTCCTCAATTTTTCTTCATCGGAAGCCATTTTTTAGTAAGAAAATTAAGAAAATGAAATTAGAAATCCAAATCTCTTTAATAGAATCACAATATAAAATATTTATGTTAATTAGGAGAGCTGCTCAAATTCAAAGTACCTGCTTATTCCGATATAAATAATATTGTGGTTTGAAAAAGCAAAAAATTAAAAAATTTCCTTTGTAAACAAACTAGATAAGAATGGTCGAGTTTATGATTTTTTGTGACCTACGTATATGGTGTCTGTTGGATTTTAGGTATATATTAAATTAAATATGGCCGTTAGGAAAATTAGAAATTTACGAAATAAATATTTTTCCCCTTCAAAAGAGACAAATCAAAAGTTCGGGCGAAGGACCATGTTATTTTTATGTAAAAAAAATAATAAAAAAAATATATATTTGCGATGTTCAAATCGCTTAGGTGTGATTCAAATTCTTTAAATTTGTCAGAGATCAAAGAGAAAAACGTTGCTGTTCGCTTACCTTCTTCTGGGTGCACTTTCCATCCAAATGACACAACCCTTTTGGCTTGCGGGTAGCGTCGATGTGATTTTTCGCGGTAGATAAGATATTTTCAAGTTATTTCTTCAATTTTTGGGAAGCGGAATCGGATCGCGGTTGACACGGCGGTATCTTGCTCACATCTCTCTCTTCGAGTCCGGACCCGGAGCCGCGCGCATGCACCTTTTATCGGTTTAGCGAACAGGTAATCGCGCAGTAAATAAATATTTTTAAATTTAAATATTAATATTAGGGACCTACAAATCTTTTGATTTGCTCAATTGATATTGAATAGAAAGTTTAATTCAATTTTTAACAATTACCACATTAGTGTAGCGTTTTTTTTTAAGTCAAAAATTGATATTGTCAGTCATTATCGCGACTCACAAACAAGAATCATCTAATAAATTGTAGAGGGTTAATCGGTATTTTCATCGTAGAAGTTAATTTTTGATCTATTTATTGCAAAAATGTCCAAAATTTCCAAAAGGGTCGAAAAGACCATAAAGCAACAAAACTTTTTAAGAAAGATTAACGGGTTAAAAAAGGAACTGTTTGGACAATTTTCACCAACGTTAACAAAAGAATCAAAAAGGTCGTCGTGGACAGAGGTAAGAGACTTTGCGGTCTCGATTGGGCTAGTACCTAACGAAAAAGATTTCACATATGTAAGAGACGCAACATGGCCGAATCTAAGAAACAGAACCATGGTAAGTAAGCTTCAACTTATTTATATTATATATTATCTGCTCAAAAGCAGTTTGAACATTTTTCTACTCTTTCATAAAAAACATGAGGCAGCTTCTTGTAAAAATAGTGGTTCAAAATTCGTATTTCATTTGATCTTTCTCAATTCCAGATTAAAATTGATAAATCGAAACAAACTGGTACAGGTGGAGGGCCAGACTCAAAACTGGACGAAATTATTGGTAAAGAGTCACCCGTAGTAAAGGGTATAGGAGTTCTAGACTCCTTGCAGAAGGAAGAACCTGCAGTCGAAGCGACAGGAACTGATGATACCCCTATTTTAGCGGACAATGAACAACTTAATTTTGGTAATGGATTGACATGTCAGAAAGGATCTGCTATACCACTATGTAATGGTTTCCTAGCGCTTCGCCATCTTTATAAGCAATCATGAGAAAAACAATGCAGAATGTTTATTAAACCATAGAGCTATAATTTTAACATAACAACATTTATAACGTATTTTTACATTCTCTCGTAGCTCTCTGTTTTCAAAAACCGTAGCCTGGCTAGCACTTTTATAAATTTATATAAATTTGCCCTTTGTTCCTTTTTAGCGCGTTCCAAAAAAAGAGTAATAGTCCGTGATACTGTAGAGACCCGAGACATTGAAGATTTGAAAGTCAGAAAGCTTCGTCTTGAAGTAAGACGACTAGAGCTTGAGGTTTGGGAGAAAGAGCACCAGCTTGGAGTAGAACATTCGGAACTGACTAACTCGTACGTAAAAAAAGGAATAAAAAAAATCACAAAGTTTTTTCTGGCTCAATGAAGGTGAAGATATAGAGTGAAGATATATAGTAATAATTATTTGTATTGGTTAAGAATTTGGTGTATATTTCAATAGTTTAATCTAATATCTATTATTATTGTACTACAATATCATATAATTAAAAATGAACAGAAACAATAAACGCTCATTCATTTTTACAAAAAATATTTTAATAGTAGAGCTTTGATTAATTTGCCCTTGAATAATATAACAATTATAACTAGTTTCCTCTAAAGTGGTTGTAAAATTGGTATACCGTTTCTTCGCCTCCTACATTCCCTTCTTGTGCTTGTTCATTACCACCTTCTAAGTCTTCATCAACTTCAATTTCAATATTGACTTCTTCATTCCTTTTGGATATGTTACACAATATTACACAACATTTTATTAACTCACAAGAAAACATCATATTCGATAGTCTAAGATGGTTCAGACATGGAAATTTCCCTTTAAGAATACCAATAGCACATTCAATAACTCTGCGCGTAGTTTTATGTGCTCGTAAGAATCTTCTTTGTGCAGGATCTCCTTCGTTACGTAATATGGGTGGAATTAGCCATGGTTTGAGGGGATAAATAGACTCTCCAAGCAAAACGCTACCAGGAAATGGTCGCCATCCCTCGTCCATCCTTTCACATAACGAGCTATTCCGTAAGACTCTTGCATCACTTACACTGCCTGGCCAATTAGCACAAACATAATAAAATTTTAAAGATGGACACATACAAGCATAATGTTTAAAGAATGATTTCCGTGGCGGTCGACAAATGCAGGTTCGTAAGCAGAAGGAGCATCTGTTTTAATTAAGGTTCCATCAACAGCTCCACACACCAATGGCATACCAGCAATAACACTGAATTCTTGAATCACTCTTCCAACATCGTTTGGCCAACAAACAGTTTCCCTAAGCAGAGTAGATACGATTAATGGCCAAAATTACCCTGTGGACAACTCTGCATACTGTCGCTTTTGAAACGCCATGCATGTCTCCAGCACAGTGATATTGCATGCCACTGCCTAACCAATGAAGTGCTACCATAAGCTGTTGTTTTGGTGTTAGGGCATGATTCCTTCTAGTAGCATACACCAAACGATGCTCAATTCGGCCAAGAACGAAATTAAATTTCTCTGTTGACAACCTAAATCTTTCATTAAACTCGTAAGTTTCTTCGATGTATAAATAGGGAGTTCGTTCTTTGAAAATTCGTGGTCTCCTCACCAGTGCCGGCCCGAGGTTACTTTTAGGATGGAGCGAGATCCTACTTTGGCGCCCCTATTTTAAATGTGAATCGTATACTCTATTCACCGATATAAGAAATGTCTCAAAATTCAATACATTATTTGCCTCATTTACTGTGATCAGTCACGTGCATATATCCCTTACACTGAAAAAAACAAGTGGAATAGTTACCTATGTCATTAGGTAAAAAAAGTGGGTTACTAATTTCAAATAAATAAGCAGAGCATTGGGCTAGTACAACCCACCCATCTTTCTATCTACCTATTGCTGGGTTTGAGCTCCTGTTTATGACTATTAAATAGTGATAAAATGCAAATTACTTCCTTATATGTATGAATGAAGTATTTGCTCGAGCATGGATTTTGATCATTGTTATGGTGGATATTCCCTTCATAAAACCATGTTGTCCATTGATAATGACATTCTTAAAATGTGGGGTGTGATTTTATCTGCAACAATACCTTCAAAAACTTTGGCTACCAAGGAGACCTCGATAATTTCCAATGTCTGATTTGTCTCCATTTTTAAAAACTGGAATACCAAAGGTTTTTCTCCAGGCTTCTGGATATGTACCAGTAGACAATGACATATTAAAAATATCACACAAAATTTGAGACATAGAAGAAACCTGCAGCCTTCTAGGAAAACAAACGGTATGCCATCTGGCTCAACACCGAGACTGCTTTAATTTGCAAATTCGGTCAAAAACATCAAGTAGAGATAGCTTAAGCTGTCCAAGATCAACCATCTTCTCTGATTCAAAATTTGGAAACATTACATATTATTATGTAATATGATATGTCTCTATCTATCTAATCACATGCGAATCACACGCTTGCTCTCTTTCCATTCTTTATCACCAAGTAACAAGTCGGAGCGCCTCCCGAGGCCTGGCGCCTGGAGCGCCCGCTCTGTTCGCCTTATGGTAGGGCCGGCCCTGCTCCTCACCCAAACTTCTATTTCTTCATCGCTTGAGTCACTCATAATTTATTATTAAGTGTTATTTCTTTGCTTTACAGCATAATTGTAAAGGGAAAAAACGTCAGAAAACTTGTTTAATTTTTTTCAACGAATTCGTTGACTAATAATGATTATATTATAAGCACAACGCTAATGGATTTTCACAAATAATATTAGTGTTTATCAATAGAATCATTTATTTATGAAACTGATGAATTCATTAGTCTATTAGAAATCACTAATATTCCAAGAATAGGCTCATAACTAATAATATTACTAATTTTTTTTTTGAAACCTCAACTCATAATTTTCATTAATAATATTTGCTAAAGAGTAATTAGACTAATATTTTTTATGAAACGGGCCCCTGGACCTGGACGGGATATAAAATTTAAATGTAAATCTAGATTGAAAACAATATGTCATCTACGCACAAAAATGTGCGTTTATTTGAATTTTATACTTGGTAAGCAACATTTAGGCCATGGTCCGGTCCGAATATAAACAGGGTTATGGTTTTGCGGTGCGAAAGTAATCAAATTACTCTGGTAGGTACCTGGAAAAGTGGTTACTTTTGTAACCTGATATCTGGTTAAATGTCAAAATAGTTTCCGGTCATCGAATGTCGGTGCGATTGGTTTCATCTGCCGTCCTATCGATTATTTTTTATTCCATACAGAAGAAAATTATATGGTTTATTTTTTTCAAGAGCGACCGAAGCTGGCAGTCTCTATAAGTAGCCAGAACCCTAAGTAACCGGAACTTTCAGTCAACCGATTCGGTTACTTTGATGAAAAGCGTGATTTCGAATGTGACATATGACAGAAAGAATTTAAACTGCCTCAATCATAGAATGCTTTAATCAATAGTATATTGTTATATTAGGAGTAGAAGCTTTACTTTTTTGTGCTGAAGCAGTAGGTTACTGCTGAAGCACAAAAAAGTGCTTCTACTCCGTATGCAACACGCTATTTTTTCTCCAAACGAATGGGTAAGCTCGGGCGCAACTGAATGGTCAAGCGGCAGTAAAAGTACGAGCGGCACTAAAAGTACTTTTGCTGCCGCTCCAGCGGCACTAAAAGTACTTCTACTGCCGCTGCGGTTGTCTAGCAGCATAGAAATTAAATTTCTACCACCTCGACAGGTGTTAACCCGCTGGATTTGCCTACCAGCATAGAAATTAAATTTCTAACATCTTGACAGGTGCTGACAAAGTGACGTTTTTTTGACGTTTGGAGAAAAAATGCTTTTTTCAGATAATAATCAACAATTTGAATGTGGTATTTGTCATAGAAAATTTAAGTGAAAACAGGAATTAAAAATGCATTTTTTCTACGAGCGTGCTTGAAACCCTACATTTACGCACGCATTTTAGGTCATAAAAGTACCACTTTTTTCTGCGAATATCTAAAAATGGGTGAATATATAGGTAGATACAAATATGAACTTCCATCTGGTGGAAAATATTGTGTCCCTAACTCGTGCGGAAAAAATCTTTTTCTCACTTGATTGGTTACTGCGGAAGAGTGGCAATTTCCGCACATGTTAGGAAATATACTATAGTGACACATACAGATAAGCGTGAGTTTAGATGTGACATATAAGTATCAGAAAATAATTAAACGAAAACGAAATATAACTTTTTACAGGAATTTAATGTGCAAAATTTAAAAAGCAGTTACCCGATAAATTAGGAACTGAATCGCATGAAAAAGCCCAATGAAAATATATCTTTGAGTATTATTACTTTTATTGATACGCGAAGCGCACAATCGTGCTTATTTGAAAGCGCAATCCAGGCAAAATCTCGACATCGAAAAAACCGGCCCAGCATCACCACCTGCCCAACAACTAAATCCCTCACCCGCCCTCTCTCGGTCCGGGCGGCATGGAGGTAAGTAACAACAATTTGGCTCACGTTCGCAAATTTGAATGTAACACCCGATATCGTAACGGAGAGTTTCTTTATCGGGCGTTACTTACCCGGGACAGATTTGCAATCACGTTTAAAATTAATGCCTTTATTAGATAGTATAGATATTATTAGTTTTTTTTATGTTGCAAACTTTCTGTATTTTATTAATTCGCTTGTTAATTCGTCTAGACTAAAATTAAAATAAAACTAAAAATACTTCGTTTATTTACTTATTTTATGAGTTAAAAAACTCACAACTCTGTGTTTTTATACACCCAATAGAAATTAAGTGCCCTCTAAATAATATATTTCGGCAAGTTGACAACATTGCCTGTTACACTGCTGGCTGCTGTGGCGTCGGTGTCTAAATTTTGTTCAGACAAGAAAAATTCTGGAAGACATGCATTTGCATAGTATATTTTCTATATTTATTAGTTAAAAAATGAAAAGTGTTATTATGCCAGAGGATTATCCATATATAAGAATTAATGATAATTTAATACGTTGTAAATTTAAAACAAAAGGATGTAGGTAAGTAGGTAATCAGGCCTATGATGTATCCCCACCTGTTATTCTAACAGTTGTGTTATAGCTCAAAATCTATACCTGCCTTTATTTTTACGTGTAGAATAAACAGTGACAAATAACTTAACGTTGCTGTGAAAATAACAGAAAATGATACATCATAGGCCTGATTATCTTTTTGTTTTAAGAGGCTGGGTACCTCCCGCATAATTGAGATTCGATCGCAGCGCCATTTGTAGTTCACGAGTTACACTTTCACACAATTTGGCAACACCGCTGGCTGCCGGCCACTTCGCGTCACTCGGCTGGCTGCGCCTCAAATTATTTATCCTAAAGTTCATTGGCGTACGGTAGTCGGTAGCCATATTCAAATAATAAGATAACCAAAGGCGTAGGAAGATTTATTTGGTTTTATCATTTGTGATTATCACGTCTATCATCTATTTATATAAACGTGAAATAGGGAACTTGCAAGTGAAGTAAAATTTTCCAAATTTGTTTTAAATCGATAGTTTATGCTGCACAATATTCATATGACCAGTTTTTATTTAACTGATACCGCCCTTGTTACACAAAAAATAATACTAAATTTGGAATAAAAATTTTCCCGCCAAAAAAATGCTCCTATGATGAATACCTGTTTTGACGTCACGATTCTGTAAACAAACCCGTCAATAGGGAAATCTGTGATAGGGAATTTGCACGTAAAAAAAATACAAAAGCAGTCCTTCACAATATTCTTCATCCATTACGACAATTTTCACAAAAAGCAAACTTTAACACACTTGAATAACACAAAAATAGCACTGCGTCAGCAAGAGTTCGTTTGCTGCGTATTTTATGTTTACAAAATCTCAACGTCACAAGCGCTGTCAAATTGAAATTTCGTGTTTTCGCGCCAAAGTATTTCATTTGAATTTCAATAATTTTTTTTTCGTACAACGTGTTGCGGAAATAACCCACAACAAGTTTAAAATGTTATTATTTGTAGTTTATCAATATAATCTCAATTTCTATTATTTATCATAAAAATAATATTCTAAAAAAAGAATCCTGTAAAACTGGCAACAGCAGCCCTTTTGAATCGGTAAAATTACAGATTTCTTCATTACCCTATGAGCAATGGATCTATTTTGTTGTTGTGATTGGTCAGTTGCCACCCAACATCCCTGATTTATGCGACCTGCTCCGAAAAAGGCAGTCGACTCGACGCACGGCACGGTACACAACAGTAGTAATCAAGAAGCAGAAGAGTAAGCAAAGACTCTGCACCCTCTCGCCTCTGAACGCTCTACAGAGGAAAAAAACCCCCAGAAAACCCCCGTTAGTACGCGAATTATAGTAAAATACTACTCCCAGTGTCTCAAGGCCTGACATGGCCTATATTATCAACGATATTATTGATTACAATTCATGTAATTAACCCCTAAATTGTTGCAAGTCATCTCGGACCTAGCAAAATTCTCTACTACGCCTGTTTAAGGTTATTCCTGTCTCACTCTCGACGGGCTTCAACTCTGTATATCATTGTGTTCTCTCTCTTAGTGGAAAATCCCTTAGCTGACAGTGCAAATTACTACGAATAGTGATAAATGGATAAATAATCACTATATGGATTTACCGGTATGAACTGGATTAAGCAAGTAAGACCGTTTCAATTTCTCAAAACAGTCGAACAATAAATTAATAAATACTGAATACCGATTCGGTTGAAATGCACTATAAATTGAAGTGTTTGTTCTAACCTTTAATACAGAAATTTGGTTTTCACACTCGTGAAATGAACATTAATTTGTAAATTTGTATATAGAAACTGAGCATATATATATAGACTTTTCTTGCACTTATTGTTTACACACTTCAGCAGAAAAGTGCTCAAATTATTAACTCTCAATAAACAAAAGAACCTTCAAAGATTATAAACATTTTGTGAATACAGTGAGCTGATTGAAGTTCACGAATTATTTGTGTTGTGCTCTCGTAAATTTAAATTAGTTAATTTGTGTTCTCGTTCTTTGAACATTCAACCATAAATGATATTATTATTATGAAATTTCACTATTTTTTATAAATCAAGATACTTATTTACTCGCTTATTTACTTTAGATTAGTATAAAATTTGTAGTTCGACTGGACGTCCAAATAGGAATTATTAGATAGGATTTGATTGCTGATTAAACCGAATTAACTTCATTTATTAATTAAATTGATAACTATTCTATTTCAGCGTTTTATTTGTATAAATGAGAATCAAGGCACCCCTAGTTCAATACAAGGCTTAAATGATCCAACACCTAATGGTTAATTTTTACAGTCAGTCAAAGTAAAAACTTTTGACATCCCTGGTGCGGTAATGACTAGAGTCCACAAAAGGGTAATAGCTAGTTCCGTCACATTGGTCCTTCGAGCCGGATTAAAGCCTTGATTGAAATGTAATTAATTAAAAAATTTAATGTTTTTTTTATGCCTCTATCTCTGACTGCTTTAAGATTCTCATTTCTACACTGCTCAATAAAAACTTGTGTTTTTATTATATATTGAAATTTGCCTACTCGAATCCCTGTATTGCTCGTACTTGGTAAGTACATTCTCTGTTGTAAATATTCTATATTGTAAATAGGTACATTGTGTATTGATTTGTATAGGTACAATTTATTAATTAGCTTGTTTGGCTCTCTTAATTCATTTTAAATTAATTGATTATTATTGGTGGAGTTATTTAAAGGCTATTTCTCAATATGGATTTTGATGCTATGAAGCAGGTCCGTACTCGCGCAAAAAGCGCTATTACTCGCATTGCCAATTGGGTGAAAAACAATAAGGATGTTGAAGTAGATCCAACTCAATTTGAAAATCGTATAGTTAACTTAAAAGATAACTTTGAAAAATACTCAATGACTCAAGATGAAATTGAAACTTATCTTGAAGAATTCACTGCAAATGATAACGAAAATAGAGATATTGTTGAAAATCAATTCTATGATACTCTCTCTCTGATACAAAAATGTATTAAAACATTGTCTCCGGTTACCCTGAACACTCCACCAATAAGCCAAACTAGTTTGCCACAGCTGAATTTGCCACCACATATGGAAGTGAAACTCCCTCAAATAAATATAAACCCCTTTAAAGGTGACACCGCTGAGTGGACTTCCTTTTTTCAAATCTTCTCTGCTCTGATAATTGATAATACTCACCTGAGTAAAATACAAAAATTTATTTATTTAAAGTCATTTTTGAGAAACGAACCATTGAAATTGATCGAAAACTTGGCTGTGACAAACGATAATTTTGATATCGCTCTAGAAATATTGCAGAAACGATATGAAAACAAAATCTCTGTAATAAACGCTCATTTTGTTGCTCTCTTGGAACAAAACACACTCAGTAAATGTAACGCTCAAACTCTCAGAGAGTTTGTTACAAATTGTAGAAAAAATTTACTTTCTTTAAAGAATTTGCACTATTCTTACGAACAGCTTTGGGAATTTTTGATAATATATTTAATGGGAAAAAAACTTGATTTTGGCACGCGCAAGGCGTTCGAGAATGAGCGCGATTTAAATCAACTCCCTCAACTTGATGACCTTTTTGAATTCCTCGAAAAAAGATGCTTAGCTTTGGAAAATCTCTCAAGTACGGAAGTGCCTTCAGCACAAAACGGGCAACGAAAAGTAAACAAAACCCCAAACTCTGGCGCTGCTCTGTTCGCTCAAAATAATATAAGTAAAGTCACTACACACTGCTTATATTGCAATCAAGACTCTCACAAAATTTATATTTGTAATAAGTTTAAAGGTTTACAGGACTCGGAAAGGAAGACTTTTGTTTATTCAAAACAACTCTGCTTTAATTGTCTTGGTTCCAAACACACTCTTGCTAATTGCCCAGCAACCAAAGGTTGTTTTATCTGCTCTCAAAGGCATCATACATTGCTCCACAATGCTTTTGTCCCTCAAAATCCTCCAGCTCAAGGTCACAGACCCCAACAAAGACCCCATCATAATAACTCTTTGATTGCTAGACCAAATTATTCTAATGGTCAGCAGCAACCGTCTCAGCATCCTCCCAAGACACAGACACAAGGTTCAAGACCACAAAATCAAGCTGACTCACAACCAAACCAAAATGAGCTTCCCAAATCTTCCCAAAGTCTCCACTCCGTCTCAGCACTCTCTACAAAAAACTCACAAACTCTTTTAGCAACCGCATGCGTGACACTTTATGACGCAGACAGGCGGCCCCTTCAAGCCAAAGCCATTTTAGATAATGGCTCGCAACACTCCTTTGTAACTGACAAACTAGTTAAAAGGTTAAAACTAGTCCCCTATGTCAAAACAACATATGTGTCTGGCATAGCTCTTAGTAACAATGTTACTAATAAGATGATTGATTTGAAAATATACTCAAATTTGTATCCTCATAGGAAATTTGAGATTTCCTGCGCTGTTCTCCCTGTAATAACAGGACCCCTCCCCTCTATACAAATAGATGTCAGTTCGTGGAATATACCGAGCGACATTGTTCTTGCTGATCCTAGTTTCACTCGTCCTTCGGAAATTGACCTTCTGATTGGTTCAGACCTCTATTATAATCTCCTGACAAAAGGCCTGATTCATCTAGGTCATGGCCTGCCCACAGTCTTAAACACTCATCTCGGTTGGATTCTTGGAGGAACGTTTCCCCAAAATTCACACCATAATAACTGCTCTCATTTAGTCACTAGTAGCCCTGCACAACAAGTGCACTCCTCTGTCTCTATGTTTGTTCAAAGCCCGGACAATAGCTCTCTCGAAAATATAGTGACTAAATTTTGGTCCATGGAAGAAATCCATACCAAAGCCCCTCTCTCCCTTGAAGATGCAAAGGCTGAAGCTTGTTTCAAGGAAACAACTCAAGTATTAGAAAATGGCTCTTATCAAGTTAACTTACCCTTGAAATCTCCCTCTGAAAATCTCAAACTCGGTGATTCTTTGTCTATAGTCACAAAAAGATTTCACAATCTCGAGAGGAAATTTGTAAAGGACCCAGATTATTTTCATGAATATCAGAAATTTATTCATGAATATGTTAACCTTGGACATGCCAGGTTCCTACCCCTTTCCTCTGCTAATGAAAATCTGGAGCTCAAATGCTTCCTCCCTCATCATGCTGTGGTTAGAGAAGGTGCGTGCTCAACGAAGCTGCGTGTGGTCTTTGACGCCTCTTGCAAAACCACAACGGGCCTTTCCCTAAATGACATAACTCTCAAAGGCTTTCAGGTCCAGCCTGACCTTTATGACATATTGTTACGCTTCAGATCTTTCAAATATGCTCTCACCTCTGATATTGAGAAGATGTTCAGACAAATAAAGATAAATCCCACTCAGACCTTTTTATTAAATATTTTATGGAGAGACGAGCCTGAAAAACCACTTCAGTGCATCGAATTGACCACTGTCACGTATGGCACTAACAGTGCTCCATTCCTCGCAACTAGAGTCTTAAACGATGTTGCATTAAAAAATAGCTCAGATTATCCCCTCGCGTCTCATTCTCTATTGAAACAATGTTACATGGATGATATCCTAAGTGGATGTGATGACCTTAAGGATTTAGAAATACTCTATAGCGAACTTATCTCTTTATTAAAGGCTTCTGGATTTGAATTACACAAATGGTGTTCAAATTCAAAGGAATTTCCAGACAAAATCTCTCATAAAGAAAAAATAGTCGAAGTAGATATGAATTTTGACGAAAACCCGAATAAGGTACTTGGCCTTATTTGGAACCCAATTTTCGACTTCTTCTGCGTCTCTATTCCTGAAGTAAAATTAACAACCCCTATTACGAAAAGAAAAATTGTCTCTGTAATAGCTCAATGTTATGATCCCCTTGGTTTTTTATCTGTAGTCATTGTGACAGGAAAAATAATTGTACAAAGACTTTGGACTTTGAAGTTGGATTGGGACACCCCAATTACTGATGACTCACTCTTGCAAGAATGGAATGGTTTCATACATGATCTTCCTCTCCTCAAAACGCTCAAGATCCCTAGATACCTTTTTTCTGACAAAACATTAAGTTCCATGGAATTCCACGGATTCTCTGATGCCAGCCTCAAGGCATACGCCGCTTGCGTTTACGTTCGCGCCCTATATACTGATGGAACAGTATCTTGTCATTTGATTACCTCTAAATCTAGAGTATCTCCTCTGAAAACAGTTACATTGCCTAGGCTAGAATTATGCGCCATGGTTTTGCTCTCAAAGTTGGTTTCAAAGTTAATCGCAATCTTCGAAGATCGATTCTCATTGAGTTCTGTAAATTTGTGGACAGATTCGCAAATTGCGCTCTGCTGGATAAATTCCCATGCGTCGCGCTGGACTGTTTTTGTGGCTAACAGAGTAGCACAAATTCAAGAACTCACCTCAAATCACAAATGGCGTCATATAAATTCTTCAGACAACCCCGCTGATTACCCATCTAGAGGTTTGCCAATACCCCAAGTCCAGGAGTGCCATACTTGGTGGCAAGGCCCTAAATTTCTTCATGACCCTGAATTAAATCTCTCCCAATTTGGCAACACTCCCAGTTTGTCTGATGTCCCTGAGGAAAAGAAAATAGCTCTAGTAGGAACTGATAAGAAAGATCAAGATCTGTTTTGGCCCGGAATATTCAATCGAGCTTCTAAATTTCGTAAGCTCCAACGCACAGTAGGGTACATGTTGAGATTTGCACATAACACAAAATGTAAACATCTCGATAGAACAAAAGATTCTCTCGAAGTCCAAGAGCTGAAAGCAGCCTTGAACTTGATCACAAAAATTCTCCAGTCAATTCATTTTTCAAAGGAAATCTCAGAGTTGAATCAAAACATATTTTTGAGCAACAAATCACTGATTAAACTCAAACCCTTCTTAGATAAGGATGGTTTTTTAAGAGTGGGTGGAAGATTAGACAACGCTAATGTCTCCTTCGATCAAAAACACCCCATTTTGCTCCCTTCCCATAATCATATTGTCTCATTAATGTTAATCCAAGAACATGAGCGTTTAGGTCATGCAGGCGCACAAACAGTGCTATCGAATTTTCGCCTAAGGTTCTGGCCACTCGATGGTTTAAGGGAGACAAAACGTATAATCAACAATTGTATTACCTGCTTCCGATTCAGAGCTCAACCAGCAGAGCAAATTATGGCAAGTCTGCCAAAGGAGCGTGTGAATGTCTCCCGCTGTTTCAGCCAAGTTGGAATAGACTATGGCGGACCCTTCTTAATAAAATCGTCCAAGCTATGCAAAGCTCCCCTAATTAAATGCTATATTGCAATTTTTGTCTGCTTGGCCACCAAGGCAATTCATATTGAATTGGTGACAGGGCTCTCTACCGAACACTTCATCATGACATTGAAAAGATTTATTGCCCGGAGAGGTAACCCAACCGTGATACATAGTGACAATGCCACCAATTTCCAAGGCGCCCAAAATCAATTGAAGGAATTGCATAACTTTTTTAGAAATAGAACCCATTTGAACTCAATCAGGGACTTTCTCTCTCAAAATGAAACTGAATTCAAGTTCATCCCTCCAAGAAGTCCTCATTTCGGTGGCATTTGGGAGGCAGCAATTAAAAGCGCCAAATACCACATCGTCAGGCTGGTTGGGGAAACCCGCTTCACGTTTGAAGAGTTCTATACAATTTTAGTGCAAATTGAAGCCATATTGAACTCACGTCCCCTATGCGTTCTTTCAAACGACCCAAACGACTATCAAACTCTAACGTCTGGTCACTTCTTAATTGGTTCAAGCCTTACGGCTCACCCAGATAAGGATTTAAGTCATCTTAATGAGAACCGCCTTTCTATGTGGCAGAAAATTTCACACATCCAACAAGTGTTTTGGAAGCGTTGGTCAGTGGACTATTTGAACAGACTCCAAAATCGACCTAAATGGTTCCGGAATTCTCTAGATCTAACCCCCAATACATTAGTACTTTTAAAGGAAGATGACACTCCACCTCTAAGATGGCCTTTAGCCAGAGTCTTAGAGGTATTCCCTGGACGAGACAATAAAACCAGAGTGGTAAAATTGAAAACACAAAGTGGTGTTTTTACTCGAGGAATAGCAAAGGTATGTCCTTTACCAATTCAGGATTAAAACCTGCTACTTTCTCTATTGTAAATATGTTGTTTATTTTTTTTGTTAATGTTTCGTCTCTCATTGAAGTTTGGAAACTTCAAGGGGGGGAATATGTTGCGGAAATAACCCACAACAAGTTTAAAATGTTATTATTTGTAGTTTATCAATATAATCTCAATTTCTATTATTTATCATAAAAATAATATTCTAAAAAAAGAATCCTGTAAAACTGGCAACAGCAGCCCTTTTGAATCGGTAAAATTACAGATTTCTTCATTACCCTATGAGCAATGGATCTATTTTGTTGTTGTGATTGGTCAGTTGCCACCCAACATCCCTGATTTATGCGACCTGCTCCGAAAAAGGCAGTCGACTCGACGCACGGCACGGTACACAACAGTAGTAATCAAGAAGCAGAAGAGTAAGCAAAGACTCTGCACCCTCTCGCCTCTGAACGCTCTACAGAGGAAAAAAACCCCCAGAAAACCCCCGTTAGTACGCGAATTATAGTAAAATACTACTCCCAGTGTCTCAAGGCCTGACATGGCCTATATTATCAACGATATTATTGATTACAATTCATGTAATTAACCCCTAAATTGTTGCAAGTCATCTCGGACCTAGCAAAATTCTCTACTACGCCTGTTTAAGGTTATTCCTGTCTCACTCTCGACGGGCTTCAACTCTGTATATCATTGTGTTCTCTCTCTTAGTGGAAAATCCCTTAGCTGACAGTGCAAATTACTACGAATAGTGATAAATGGATAAATAATCACTATATGGATTTACCGGTATGAACTGGATTAAGCAAGTAAGACCGTTTCAATTTCTCAAAACAGTCGAACAATAAATTAATAAATACTGAATACCGATTCGGTTGAAATGCACTATAAATAGAAGTGTTTGTTCTAACCTTTAATACAGAAATTTGGTTTTCACACTCGTGAAATGAACATTAATTTGTAAATTTGTATATAGAAACTGAGCATATATATATAGACTTTTCTTGCACTTATTGTTTACACACTTCAGCAGAAAAGTGCTCAAATTATTAACTCTCAATAAACAAAAGAACCTTCAAAGATTATAAACATTTTGTGAATACAGTGAGCTGATTGAAGTTCACGAATTATTTGTGTTGTGCTCTCGTAAATTTAAATTAGTTAATTTGTGTTCTCGTTCTTTGAACATTCAACCATAAATGATATTATTATTATGAAATTTCACTATTTTTTATAAATCAAGATACTTATTTACTCGCTTATTTACTTTAGATTAGTATAAAATTTGTAGTTCGACTGGACGTCCAAATAGGAATTATTAGATAGGATTTGATTGCTGATTAAACCGAATTAACTTCATTTATTAATTAAATTGATAACTATTCTATTTCAGCGTTTTATTTGTATAAATGAGAATCAAGGCACCCCTAGTTCAATACAAGGCTTAAATGATCCAACACCTAATGGTTAATTTTTACAGTCAGTCAAAGTAAAAACTTTTGACATCCCTGGTGACTAGAGTCCACAAAAGGGTAATAGCTAGTTCCGTCACACAACGTATAAATTAAAATGGGAAAAAAGAAAATTATGTTATAACTGATGAGTAGAAGTATCTAAAAAAAAATAATTTGAGAAATATGAAAATTCCCTATTCATTCACTCACTGACTGACTGACTGATTAAACACGAAATCTTGAAAACTACTAAACCAATCGAAATGAAATTTTGCAAACAGGTAGGTAATAGGTTGGAGATGCTCACTAAGAAATAATATCAACATGGCCTTAAGCAATCGCCTTAAATAACTAAAAATAAGAAACGGTGTGGTGCGGGCGGAAGTGCGGGGAAAAAAAGTTTAAACAGAAACAGACGACGTGTCAGCTGTCAAATTCAGAAATATGACAAGCAGAATCAAATTCATAGCGATTTCCATTTGCAGAATCAGTGTAAAAAAAAAATGTGTTTTTGTCGTTATATTTTCATGCTTTCACCAGAAACGATTCGGAACCGATTCTGAACAAATTCCACCGGTCCCAGGCTAAGCTAACTTCAAGTTTGAGACATGACATTCGCAATTCGTTCACGTATTCGACAGTCTGGTGCAAGGTTCTGGAGTTTTTGTTCGGTTCCAAAACTGTTCGCGATAAAATAGAAACCCATTCACAAGTTGGGTTCAGGTTGCTCACTCCGAGTTACTCCGATCGCACTCCAGCCGTTATCTGATAAAGGTAATACCCGAACGGCTGAAGTGCGAACGGAATCACTCGGAGTGCACGGTGTTAGCAAGCCGAACCCAGCTATAACTGGGAATGCGCTCTACGATAGTCCTCAATTAGTTCCGGACTGGTTCGGAATAGGTTCAAAATATGATCCGCGAACAAAGCTATTAGCAGCGAGTGGCACTTCAAAAAAATTTAACGTCAGCTGTCAAAAAATAGTCTTCATAAGTTGTATTCCTTTCACACCTAGGAGGAGCTCCGGAACAGCTCCGGGGCTTCACGCGCTTATTCCTTTCGAAAAGTGTTTGTTGCACCAAAGGTTGCACCACGCATCTGTTCCTTGCAAATCGGGGGCGACTGAATACCGGAGCGAGTAGCTCGACTGCTTCAAACTCTTGAAAGGAATACAACTATATTCTGCAGCCACAAAGCAGCACAAAAAATGTGGTTTACAGAGAGGTGCTGCAAAACTAAGAGTTACATGACCATATGTCTGACGCAACTATCCCCTTAGCTCTTTGAAAGAAGATTACCCAATGCTACCTACACCCTACTCCTACAAAATTTGTATAGGGCGCGCGAAGCCGCGGGCAACAGCTAGTATCAAATAATTTGAAGTAAATGGAAAAAAATAAAAATAAAAATAAAATGTAATTTTTTTTTTTAGCGTAGTTGCGCACCCCGGGTATACGCTAGTTAATTTTTATTACACACTTTGTCGTTCAATTTCCTTCGAGTATTTTTGAAGCACATTGAACTACTAAACTAGGTATATATTATAAAAATATACCACTGTTAGTGCACGAAGTATTTCGTGCTCTAGTGCGCAAAGTATTTCGTGCACGTCGCTAAGGTAAATAAAACCAATTTGAGATATTTCGCACACAAATGAGTGTGAAAATGTCGTCATTTCTTGACAAATTGCGTTTTTATCCGTCAGATTGCATGACCTGACAGTTTATCAGAAGGTGAATAAGCCGGCCCTAAAGAAACGATAAATGGATAAAGCTTGTTTTTTTTTTAATAAAAAAATCTGATATTTCTGTGACGTAGTAAATTTACCTCATGGATTCCGCAGAATTTATCTCCATTGAGTTTTTTTTTTTATCTACAAGCGTTTGGTTATGACGTTTTTACATAACCATTTTTCTAGTATTTGAGTTATGTCATGAGACTCAACACAACTAGTGGTGTTATGGACTAGGTTATGAATTCATAACACAACTAGTGGTGTTATAGACTAGGTTATGAATTCATAACACAACTGTTTTTGGTGATTTGACAAATGTCAACGTTAAACCTGTAAAGGTAAAATGAAGGTAGACAACTACTAATAAACAAAAATAATTGGAAAAACATTTTCATTTTTCGCTTTGTAGATAAATCGTTGTACATCACACGCGCGTTTAAACATGACAACAAAACTCGTGTGATTAGAACGACTCGGTCTACGACCTCGTCGTTCTAATCTTTCACACTCGTTATTAAAATCATGGTCATAAACGCACTTGTAATGTAAATAACTATAATTTGATGGATGAGCATCAGTAATATCATTGTCATTATCATTATTGATGCTGAGAGATATTTTCTCAACAAATGCGCAAAGTGTTACTTTTCCGCACGCAAACACAGTTAAAGTCTGTTTTTTTTTTTTAAAAAAGATTCCCAAAAACTTAGTGACTATGTTGGCAACACAAGCCTTTTCTACATTAAAAATTTGAGAGCAATGACAATTTTACATTGTATTGCCAACATAATGTCATTTTGACTTTTATCTTTTAAAAAAAACAGACTTTATACGAACGACGCGAAGCGGAGTTCGGATAAGTTTTTGGACGACGAAAAGACACTTTGCGCACATGTTGGGAACAAAATTTTTCCTACGAATTTTTACCGCACTGTACATTAAAAAAAAATATGAACAATATCAAACGCATTTTTAAAAGAGTGCGGTAAAGAAGTTTGATCTACGAGCGTGCGGTAACTAAGGTATATCACACGACGAGTGGTAATTTTATTACCGCATGGCGTGCTGTAATAGCGTGTGGTAATATTATTACCGCATGCTCTTAACTGCCTTCAATTACCTACCTATCACCCAAATTCTACCCGTCCACTGTCAAATTAATGTGCCAGAAGCAATTTTATTTTCTATAATTTTCCAAACTTCTATCGGATATTTTGCTACCGCACGGTTGAAGATAAAATACTGTATATAATTCGTATGGTAATTAGAATATGTCCGCCCTTAGAGATTGCAAAGCTCGCCTCGCCGGCTCGGTTTGAAAATTTCTCCCGCGTGCGGTAATAACCTAAATACCACACTTGTTTTATAATATACTATTACAGCACTGCGGTAAAGAATTTTTATATACGACCCACACTGTAAGAGCTTATTACGTAACTCATTTAAGCCTGTTTGAGTTACGTAATAAGTTGTATTATCATACTTAGTGATGTAAACAGCTCATTACATCACTAGTGATGTAATATAAATCACTTGTGATGTAATGCGCTCATTACGTAACTCATTTTCATTGAAAACGGCACTTTTCAAAATTAATTTATTCGGAAAAGTTATAAATTTAATCTATTGTGGAAAATAAAACCAATTTGGAATTCATACAAAAAAATCTGCGTCGTACATAAAATGTTGTATATCACACGTACGGTAACGCTCATTACACCACTCGTGTGATTACCACTCGTTACTCGTCACTCGTAATAAATGAAACTTACCTACGAACGTGCGGTAAACACCTTTACCGCACTTATTTGTAAATGGAAAGTAGCACTTTACCGCACACTATGTGGTAATAGTTATTCATCTAACAAATGCGGAAAGTGATATTTTACCGACCGCAGCGGCAGTTGATTGAATGACGCGAAGCGAAGTTCGGTCAAGCCGCTGAATGCGGTAGAGGCACTTTCCGCATGTATTAGGTACAAAATTTTACCTTGAGCATCTTCACCCCCAAAAAAAAGGCACCAATAAAATTATTTAATAAATTAGATTATTTAATGAAATTAAATTAGATTTAAAAATGTCAAAAAATCTCTTTTCTGGAAAACAAGGGATTTTTGATTATAAATACCAAAGTCTACTTTACTGCACACTATTAGGGATGGCAAAATAAAAAAATATATCATCGATATATCGGATCATATGATACATCGAAATAACATATCGATACATTCGATATATCTAACAAAAAACATCGATATTTTGGATATATCGATATATATTTAATTTTTCTATTTTTTTCTACAAGCCTGCGAAAAGTGCTTTTTTCCTGCGCGCATTTTGGGCCATGAAAATATCACCTTTCCGCACTAGTGTGGAAAAGTAAAATAATTATTCAATGTAAGGTCATCCTGATACTTTCATGTCCTCAAATGCGTGCGGAAATGTACTTTTCCGCACGATCGTAGGAAAATAACGTTCCTTAATCATGCGGAAAGTCTGTTTTCCTCATTCAGTTGGCACGTACACGCCCTAACTGACGTTCGTTTCATTTTAGCCGCCATTGTTAACTGTCAGACTGTGACAGTCAATAAATTAACTATGAGCACGAGCCAAGAATTATTTTAAAATTTCCGATATATCGAAAGGATTATATCGATATTTTTTTCGATATATCGAATGTAAAATATCGATTAAAATATATCGATATATTTGAGAAATATATCGATATTCACAAAATATAGTTATTTACTTAATAAATGCAGAAAGTGATACTTTACCGCACGCAACGGCAGTTGACCGAACGACGTGAAGCAGGGTTCGGTCAAGCCGTTTTAAGGGCGGTAAAGGCACTTTCCGCATGTGTTAGGTACAAAATTTTACCTATGAGCATCTAACACTCGATCTAACATCTCCAAAAAAAGGCATTAATAAAATTAATTAATGAATCAGATTAATTAATGAAATTAGATTAGATTTAGAAATGATCAAAAATCCATACTCTGAAAAAAAAAGATTTTTCATCATAGAAATACCAAAATCTACTTTACCGCATACTATGTGGTAAAGTTAACTTTACCGTATACTTGCAGTCCACTTTACCGCATACTATGCTGTAAAATTAACTTTATCTACAAGCGTTTGGTTATGACGTTTTTACATAACTATTTCTCCAGTATTTGAGTTATGTCATGAGGCTCATAACACAACTAGTTGTGTTATGGACTAGGTTATGAATTCATAACACAACTAGTGGTGTTATGGACAAGGTTATGAATTCATAACACAACTATTTTTGGTGATTTGACAAATGTCAAAGGTAAACCTGTAAAGGTGAAATGAAGGTATACAACGACTAATAAACGAAAATGATTGAAAAAAAAGTCTTACTTTTCGCTTTGTAGATAAAAAGTTGTACATCACACGTGCGTTTAAACATGACTACAAAACTCGTGTGATTAGAACGTCTCGGTCGAACAACTCGGTCTACGACCTCGTCGTTCTAATCTTTCACACTCGTTATTGTAATCATGTTCATAAACGCACTTGTAATGTAAATAACTATTACCGCACACTATGCGGTAAAGTAACTTTACGGCATAGTGTGCGGTAAAGTGCTACTTTCCATTTCTAAATAAGTGCGGCAAAGTGCACTTTACCGCACGCTCGTAGGTAAAGTAATTTTTCAGCACTGAGTAGGCTCCCTACGGCACGCAAATGAGTGCGGTAAAGTGCACTCTACCGCACGGCGTGCGGTAATATTATTACCGCACGCTCTATCCACATAGGTACGTATTACCTTCAATCGCCTACGAAAGATAAATTACCTGCCTATCACCTAAATTCTACTTGTTCACTGTCAAAAGTGAAAGGCGCATTTTTTTCATCATTTTTTAAACTTCTTTTAGATATTTTGTTAAACCGCACGATTGTAGAATAAATACTGTATAATACGTATGGTAATTAGGCTATTACCGCCCTTAGAGATTGCAAATTTCGCTCGCGTGCGGTAAACCTAGTTACCACACCTATTAATTATATGAAATAATGTAATATTACCATTTCACCTAGATTTTTTTCATAGGAAATCGTCAATTTTTACGTTCAGTAGATAAACGTCCCTAATCTTTTCCTATCAAAAATTTCTGAAGTTGTACCAAAGGTTTTACCCAGTTTATTTTCAAAACACAAAAGGCAAGGCAAAAACTCTTCGACGGCACGGGCCAGTCAAAACAATTATTGAGATAAGAATAAATAATATTTTATTCCCTGGATGGTGTCGAGGCGCCGGCCGCATAGAGGTAAGTAACATCCTGTTTAGCATTCGGGAATCCGTTCGACAACGGTTCGGTTTTTGACATGTAACACCCATGGTTGCATGGACGTGCGCTTTATCGGGTGTTACTTACCCTCGTTACTTAAACCTATTACCATCTTGTAAATAATTATTTTTGGGCATTGAAGTATCAAAGCATGTGTATATAAGTGCAAAATATAATTAATAGGTATTGTTATATTAATATAAATTATACTGTGCGTTCATAATTTCCAATATTTCCATATCCTACAAATGAAAAATTTCCCCATATGTAGCGAACATTATGGGGGACACTGTATATGGATAATCCTCTGCTATAAAAATACTACTCATTTTTTAACTAATATAGAAAATATAGGTACTATGCAAATACACGTCTTCCAGAAATTTTCTTGTCTAAACAAAATTCGGACACCGACGCTACAGCAGCCAGCAGTGTAACAGGCAATGTTGTCAACTTGCCGAAATATATTATTCAGAGGACTCTTTCTTAATTTCTATTTGGTGTATAAAAACACAGAGCTGTGAGTTTCTTAACTTGTAAAATAAGTAAATAAATAATTAAAGTGTTTTTAGGCGACTGTCACAAAAAGATTAGTTTTACGGATTCCCTATCATCCCTTAAGTATATCTTTTTTGGCCGCATTTACTTTACGGCCGCATTTACTTTACGGCCGCATTCACTTCACGGCCGCATTTGCTTTATTACTTTACGGCCGCTTTTACTTCACGGCCGCTTTTACTTTACGGCCGCTACTTTGGTGAAAATAAACAATTTTTTCTATAATCACACTCTCTTTATCCTAGTTTTTGTTATTAATAATTGTGTATCTACCTATCTTTGCTGGATTATTTATTTGATCAATAAAGTTTAAAGCTACTGTTGAATTTTATTCTTTTTTCAAGAACAAACACTCGCCTAAAAAATTTTGTGTGCACTTCGGCCGAATGATCTTTTTTGGCCTCACCTGAAATTTGCTTGACCTCGGCTGCGCCTCGGCCGCAAATTTCTGATTCGGCCAAAAAAGATCAACTTTACGGCCTTGGTACACAAATAACTATTTTAGTTTTATTTTTATCTAAACTGCTGGACAATTGCTTTCGAACAAGGTAAATATCGCCTAACTTTCAAGATCGATATTTTTGGAACCAGAATAGATATCGACCTGCGGTTTTCACGGGCTGACAGATTGACTTTTTGTGAAAAAAATTGCTGTTTTGAAATTTTTTTAAATGTCTACTTTTTTTTTATACAGGGTGTTAAAAGAGTCCATGTTTTTCATCCCAATTTTGAATGTGTGTAACTTTCTCAGATAATTTTTTAAATTTTATTTCTATGCGGCGTTTTAATCAATGATCTTCTGCAAAAAAAGTAATTTCTCAAATTTTTTATAACTGCCTTAGTTTTAAAAATATCGACTTTTTTTCATAACCTCCACTTTTTTCAACTTTTAAGCACCTAAACCATCCTGTACAATAAATCTTGCATCTTATGCTGCTGTTTGATATACCCCACGATATCCTGGTTTATTTTCAATAAAAAAAAATTACTTAAATAATGTGGGGTCCAGTAGCGTACTAATAATCGCCCATTTTCGGAATAATTTATTAATGTCTCACCGAATTTTACATTCAAAGGTGCATAATTTTAAAAATAATCATTTGAAGTTTCATTTGTTTAGTTCACTTTCATTGACATATTATCAAGAAACCAATTTCTCAAAATTTTGATATTTGCCTTTGTTTTTAAAATATCGTTTATTTAACATAACCATATTAATTTTTTCGATTTTTCCGTTCTAAACCATCCTGAATCGTTCTTACCGGTGAATTTTTTTAGCAATTGTTATACCTTTCAGCCAGCGTATTTACTATGATTGAAAATATCGAATACCTCAATGATATGCTGTACAATGGCATGCAAAGAGAAATTATTATTTTTCATTAAATCAATTTTATCCCATTTTGACGTTTAAAAATGACATTATTGAACGCATAATGACAAAGGTAAGTAAGCGTTTATCACCTGAGTGACTTAAAATATTTTTAACTCACTCTCGGTCTTTTAAGTCACTCTGCCAGTGTAAAAATCTGCTACAAATACAAACAAACAACTAGTTATACCTTAGCAACCACCAATTTCAATAATTAGCGCTTTCATAACTACTAAATGAATTCTTTTTATAATTTGATTCCTATTAAGTACCTTATTTTTAAATGTCGATCAAAATGGGATAAAATTTTGTATAAATCACGTGAGTTAAAAATGTTTATTCATTCGAAGAAAATTAACCCACTCGCTAGAGCTCGTGGGTTAAACTTTCTTCTCATGAATAAACATTCATTTAACTCACTTGGTGTATAAATAACTATTATTAGCAATTGTTATATCTTCCGATTAGCGTATTTTTATGATTAAAAATTTCGGATACACTCCAATTGTAGGGTGTTAGTATGGAGGCAACCTGCGGAGCAATTTGAAGAAGACAACATGGCTTCTCAGGAAACCTTTGGAGGAGGAGGGTTTAATGTTTGGGCCGGAGTGATGTACAACGATAGATCCGACTTATACATTTCACGGATAACTGTTAACGCCGTAATTTATCGGAATCACATAATAAATGACATTGTTATTCCATATGCAGAAAATATTGGGGAGCATTTCATCATGGTTGACGATAATGCGAGACCTCACAAAGCAAGAATTGTTTAGGAGCTTTTGGGGGACCATAACATGCAACAGTTACACCTGCCTCCAAATCTCCTGATCTTGTGTGGTCTCAGCTTAAGTTACTGGTATGATCGCGCGAAAATGCTCCCAAACGCTGGATAAGTTCGCACTTGCCATAGAAGAAGAGTGGCAAAATATCTCTCAGGCATTCATTAATCTCTTGTCTGAGAACATGCCACGGCGATGCCAAGAGGTTGTGAATGTGAGGGGAGGGCTTACTAGCTATTAATTAAATAACTTTGATTATCGGTCGTTCTTTAATAATTTTTTTAGTTTACGTTGTTTATAACTTAACTTTTAGGTCACTTTGTTGTTGTTATTGAATCTTACTTTGATTAGTTTTTTAGTTCACTTATTTTGATTCGTTTTACCTAGGTATCTACCTAACTAAACTGAAAGTACTTCTTAACGCATTTAAAGTAGGGGAATTTCACATGTTACCGGTTGACAACGGCGCGCGACGTTGTATGATTTGAATAAACATCTTCAAATAAATAACACGTGTCGATTCATTTTGTTATTTCTAGCTGCCAGTGGTCTTGATAATTTTTTATTATATTCTGGTAAATTATAAGGAAAAAAATAGGCATTGGCAACATTGTCAGTCCTTGTTCTACGACGTCATCCTGAACATAACGTAAAAAACCTATAGGAACATTTTTTGTATTTTGTTTTGAATGAACTTAAAGAACCATTAACGTTGTTCATATAATTTTTTGTTTGGCAGATAATGTAATTTACCATCCTTAACTTTATTTTGTGATACTGCTACCATTAGTGGAAGAATTTTTAATTGAAATACCTTTAAACATGAAGCTACAAAGAAAATTAGCAGGTAATAAAAATTCGGGTTTCCTCTCACCACAACGAAATCGGTTCCGAATATTTAAATTTTATCAGTGGTATAAATAATTATTAGCACGCCACTGTATAGCATATCATTGAGGTATTTGAAATTTTTAATCATAAAAATACGCTAATCGAAAGATATAACAATTGCTAATAAAATTGATTTAATGAAAAATAATAATTTCTCTTTGCACGCCACTGTACAGGGTGGGCCAATTTGGACACTTTCTTATGGAAACACCCTTTATTTTTAGAGATAGAAAAAAATTAACCCCCACTCTGAGGCTCAAATTTCATGAAATTCGGATTGGTGCGAACCGCATTTTGATATCTTCAACCGTTTAGCCGCTAGAGGGCGATTCTCGATTTTGAGGAATACTGTGAAACCTTCATAACTTTTTTATTTATGAAAATAATTCATTTCTGTAAAGACTTTCTAGAAGCACTTTTTTAAGTGGAATTCAGTGACGTTCTCAGCTTTTTTCTATTTAGCTCCGATTCCGAGATATTGACCAAAATCCGATTTTTTTCAATAGGACATCCTATATATTAATAGCTCATTGAAAAGCTCTGCTTTCGCTGATTTCAATGATATAAAATTCAATAGGTTTATCTCCAACGGTTTCCGAGAAAAAAATTATTTCGATTTTTGTCATAAGACACAATGTGTTGGAAAAGGACTTTATATCTGTAAGGAAAACGAGAAAGGTCTCTTTCTAACACATTGTTTCTTATGACAAAAACAGAAATAATTTTTTTTCTCGGAAACTGTTAGGGATAAACCTATCGAACTTGATATCATTGAAATCAGTAAAAGCAGAGCTTTCCAATAAGCTATTAATATATAGGGTGTTCTATTGAAAAAAATCGAATTTTGGCCAATATCTCGAAATCCGAGTCAATTAGAAAAAAACTGAGAACGTCACTGAATTCTTCTTAAAAAAGTGCTAGGAAGTCTTTACGGAAATCAATTATTTTCATAAACAAAAAAGTTATGAAGGTTTCACAGTATTGCTCAAATCGAGAATCGCCCTCTAGCGGCTAAACGGTTGAAGATATCAAAATGCGGTTTGCACCAATCAAAATTTCATGAAATTTGAGCCTCAGAGTGGGGGGTTCATTTTTTTCTATCTCTAAAAATAAAGGGTGTTTCCATAAGAAAGTGTCCAATTTGGACCACCCTGTACAGCATATCATTGAGGTATTCGATATTTTTAATCATAGTAAATACGCTGGCTGAAAGGTATAACAATTGCTAAAAAAATTCACCGGTAAGAACGATTCAGGATGGTTTAGAACGGAAAAATCGAAAAAATTAATATGGTTATGTTAAATAAACGATATTTTGAAAACAAAGGCAAATATCAAAATTTTGAGAAATTGGTTTCCTAATAATATGGCAATGATTAAAGTGAACTAAACAAATGAAACTTCAAATGATTATTTTTAAAATTATGCACCTTTGAATGTAAAATTCGGTGAGCCATTAATAAATTATTACGAAAATGGGCGATTATTAGTACGCTACTGGACACCACATTATTTAAGTAATTTTTTTTCATTGAAAATAAACCAGGATATCGTGGGGTATATCAAACAGCAGCATAAGATGCAAGATTTTTTGTACAGGATGGTTTAGGTGCTTAAAAGTTGAAAAAGTGGAGGTTATGAAAAAAAGTCGATATTTTTAAAACTAAGGCAGGTATAAAAAATTTGAGAAATTACTTTTTTTGCAGAAGATCATTGATTAAAACGCCGCATAGAAATAAAATTTAAAAAATTATCTGAGAAAGTTACACACATTCAAAATTGGGATGAAAAACATGGACTCTTTTAACACCCTGTATAAAAAAAAGTAGACATTTGAAAAAATTTCAAAATAGCAATTTTTTTCACAAAAAGTCAATCTGTCAGTCCGTGAAAACCGCAGGTCGATATCTAGTCTGGTTCCAAAAATATCGAGGTTGAAACTTAGGCGATATTTACCTTGTTCGAAAGCAATTGTCCAGCAGTTTAGTCTAGTCTAGACGAATTAATCAGTGAATTAATAAAATACAGAAAGTTTGAAACATAAAAAACTAATAAAATTAGCTATATCTATAGGTACTATCTAATAAAGGCATTAATTTTAAACAATATGTGAATGCAAATCTGTCCAAGGTAAGTAACACCCGATGAAAAAACTCTCCGTTGCGATATCGGGTGTTACATTCAAATTCGCGAACATGAGCCAAATGGGTGTTACTTACCTCCATGCGTCCGGGCGCCCTTGACGGTATTCCTGATTTCTGCTGACAGCGTCCACACGACGAGTGCCAGGACCCAGGGGCGGCACCCACCCAAGGATCACAAATGTACGGCTGAAATCGTTCTCCAACCGCTTAGCAGACAACCACTTCACGATATTGCTGATGGGATTGTCCAAGAGCGGAGAGGCGGCGGAGGTCTCGTGTTAACATGCCACTGTTATCGAGTACCTACTTATAGGCTGGATTTTTTATCTCGTTTCAATATTGCTTCAAATAAAAAATTATTGCTAAAATTTAAGCTTTTAGCGTTCAGCAAAATGAAAAGTGCATTGCATTCAACGAAAATCTAGCTCGCCGTGAATATTCTCTTCCGCTATCTGAACTGGTAAATTTCTAATACCGAAATTCAATATTATTCACCAAAATTCAGAATCATGAAAGTATACAGTCCGTTAAATTTCTTTGTTTATGTCATTTTTGGTTTAGAAAAACAAGCTAAACTTTAGATGATGGTTTAAAATGGTGGAAAATTACGCGTCTGTGAACCCCCTTGATCCTACGGGGTTATTGGGTAGTGAAATTGACATGGTCGTTACATAGAAATATCCTTGAGAATATAATAGGTAGATTCCACTACACACTTTCTCAAATTATATCAGGAAATTGTATTAAGGTTTAAAGTCAGGCCTATAGTTTATTACAGCAACGCGAGATGTCAATGTCGCCCCTATAGTGTGCCCTAACTTGACTGTCAAAAAAAAATAGAAATCTTTATTTGGTTAAATTGTGTGATGGAACGTTTTTTCGTTTTTTGGCGGAAATTCGAAGTATTCTTCTGTTTTACATAAACAGGGTTGTAGTTTCGACCAACGCAAATAACTTTGAACATTCATCCGTCGGATTTTTTTCTAAACAGTGTAGCTACGGGCATATTTCCAACTATTTTTGCAGTAGCGAGAAAACTACAAGTTCAAAAAATTTGAAAAAAATATATGTCGCGTAGAATTGCAATAGTAGTTCGTAATAAAAATAATGGGAAACTTCATCTATTCGTTTTGAAATAAATGGTGAAAAACTACTTTTTTTTCAGTTTTTGCGATATAACTCAAAAATGGCGAGTCAAATTTGTTTAAAAAAATTATGGATTAAAGTATATCGATAACCATAAAACATATATTTTTTTTGGAATTTTTGAACACAAGGTTCAGAAAATAGGGGTTGACTTTAAACCTTAAGCATCAACACCATTAATTTTGTGAGAGACTAGTCGTGTCACTATCGTCAGGATAAGCATAATTTGGAATCAGGACATGCCAATAAGATTTTGGTTAAATTAACACGTTCGCAGCCAGAGAGATTATTTCGGTTGATCGGGTCCAAAATGCCAATGTTGAAAAACTATATTTCATCATCGAAATAGGTCTAAATAACATAAAATATTCATCCAAAGTAGTACCTGACCCATATTTTTGCAAAAAAATAACATACCATACCATACCATACCAAGGACTACCATTTTTGATTTTTTTTTTTTGTTCAACCATGTCTGTGTGATATTCCTATACATGTCCCGTAGGCCAGGCACCCCCATTAACCTGTATTTAAAACGAATATACTCGTACTTGACACGATGCAAAATACGAGTCATCTCGTAGCTGGCACCTGTAATAAGATTGTCTATAAAAATACTACGATTTAACTCGTACTTGGCAGCGAACGTGTTGCTTAACAACACCTAATAATTTAATATTCGACTAGCCATACCCGTCTCGGTTTCACCCACAATCACCCTTGTAAAAATGATAGATATTTATTCCATTAGTAAATGCCCCTTGATTTATCCTTATTCTTATCATTCTTGAATAATTTATTACATTTTAGTAAACAAAAATACATTTTTCAAATAAAAAAATAATAATAAATAAATTTAGGGATCACAAATAATTATTTTAAAACTTATAAATTACATTTTTTTTTTTATAATAATAATAATGTTTATTTACAGCAATATTTACAATAATAACTATATCTATCCTACATCACTCCAAGCCGAAATAAACATTTCAAAGGCATTCTAAAGCCTTAATGGCTTGTTTGCACATTAGATGTTCTTCATCGGCGCTAAAGTAAATAAACTTGATTGTGTGCTAACGGTCTTCTGTACCATCAGTTCCAGCATTTTTTAATGTTTGACTCTGCGATTTATTTGTTGTCATCGCAAAACATACTTTTTAACAGAAAACTTTTGCTTTTTATTGATTACAAAAAGAAATTGAAAGTTTCAAATAAAAGAAAAATAATAAAATTATTGGTCCCAGGAGAATTTAGTGCGTGCCAAATTCATGCCTAGCTCAGAATAATTATTTATTATTATTAACCAGAGAATGGGGCGGATAGTTATGGGCGCCACTAGCAAAAGGGGCAGAATGTTCTAGTATTCTCCAGGCAGTTGTCTGGTTCTCCCAGAATACCAATAAACAATAATTAAACCCAATATCGAATTTGAATTAAGGAAAAAAAAGTCTATAATAATCCTCGCAATGTACTTCCCAAGATTATGGATAAAGAAAGGGGTGTGAGCACATAAAGCCAAATAAATATATACGGAATTGTTTTCTTTCAAATACAAGTTATATTTATTTCAGTAGGTACTTACAAAATATTAAATTGAAAATTGAAACTTCAAGTGCCAAAATCAAATGTCAGCTTCAGCAAGTTGAAAGGGTTGAACCTTACACAGTAGAGAGGTGCTGTCTGAAGTTAGGTAAAGTAGTAATAATAGTATATTATATAATAAGTGTGGTAACTAGGTTATTACCGCACGCGGGAGAAATTTGCAAATCGAGACGGTGAGGCGTAATAACCTAATTACCATACGTATTATATACAGTATTTTATCTACAACCGCGCGGTAACAAAATATCCGAAAGAAGTTTAAAAAATTATTAAAAAAAATTGCGCTGTCACCTTTCACAGTGGACAAGTAGAATTTAGGTGATAGGTAGGTAATTTATCTCTGGTAGGCAACTGAAGGTACATATCTGTGTAGGTAGAGCGAGCGATAATAATATTACCGCACGCCGTGCGGTAATATGGTACTAACCGCACGCAAAATCGTGTAATATTCTTTAGTTACCGCACGATTGTAGATAAATACACTTAAACCAAACACCTGGTAGGGAAGTAGGCGACATAAACCTCAATGCTATCACCAACAATCAATAAAACTCATCCCATTCACATTATTTCAAATTAAGGTTTTATAAGCAAAATAAATCGATCACTATCGGATCGGTACAGAATATCGATACATGAACATCAGTAAACTGCTGTCACCAAATATTGTGCGAGGAAATGACAATTTGAATATCCATTTCTGTAGTATACCAGTGAATCTTAAAGGTGTGCAGCAGAAATGCGAGTGGCAGTTAGAAGTCATATAGTAATAGGAGAGTGGGGCAACTTCGACATGCGAGGCAAGTTTGTCACCGCGCTTTCCTAGGAATCGGTTGAATTCGGAAATTGCGCAACTGGCTTGAGGGTGCATCGGTATCAGTTAGTTGCTCCTTAAGTCTGGAGAAGGTAGCTACTCAATTTGTCGCATAAAACGCAATTATCGAGTTTTTAAATTTCTGATCTAAGGATTGGCTATTACTTTAATAATACTTTCGTTCCATAAGAGTTTTCTATTTCGCGAGTTAATTTTTACAGAGTGACTTTGACCCATCTTTTGTAGAAATATTTGATAATAGGCGGTAAAAAAGGCTCCTGTAAGATGTTTTTAAATATTTTACTAAAATGCGCTTGGGTGGGGCAACTTTGCCAATCGTTATTCCGGCACTGTCGAACTATTATTTTTGATTCTAGGATGGTTAGAGATTATAAAAAAAAACGATCTGATCTATACGAAGAAGAGCAAATAATTTTTGCTGTGATTTAGGTAGAAAATAAAATTTAGGTATTCGTATCAGAATAACGCTGTCGAATTTGCCCCCTAGGAGAGGGCAAGTTCGTCAGTTGACATTAATGCAAAAAAAAAAAATATTTTTCTCTTTGAATTTATACGATATTGCTTTTAAATGCCTATTACCTACTAAAGAAATGTTATCACTATGTTTAGATAAAGTTGTGTTTATTTCTGTAAATACAAATCGTTTTTAAAATCTTGCAAACCTTAACATGTCGAATCTGCCCCACTCTCCCCTAATATTCCAGAAAAAATGCAGCGAATACCTAGGTAAATACGTGATATGTAGCGCAAATTTTGCACATTACAAACTGCATTCTTCCAAGTTCAAATAAGTAGTAGTAGTAATATGTAAAATAGCCATAAATGGCCTAAACACAAAAACCGAATTTACAACAAAATTAACATAAATAAACTGGAGAAAGACTCCATAAAATTCCACGCAAACTTAAATCAAATTAATAAAAGAATAACGAAAACAATAAAAGAAACAGCAAAAAAAATCATAAAACCGAAGAGTGGGCCAGAAAAATTTAGCACAGAAACAAAACAAATGCTGGAGAAAAGAAGAGAACTCATAAAACAAAAACAAAAAATACATCTGAATACAGAGAGACTAATAAAATAACCAGAACGATAACAAAACATGTCATTGAAAACTAACAAGAAGCACAAATCGGAAAACCCATAGAATGACAAAAAGGCTTGAACGTTTTCGAAAGAGAAAACGCACACAAAAGGAACCTTCTTACGAAGGATGGACAAACAAGAAGGAAACATTATAGAAGACAGGGATAGAATATTGCGTGTGGCGGAAAATTTCTATATAATAATAATAACTAAACTGCTGGAACTTCGATACGCATAAAGAATTTTTTTGCCTATTTTTGAAGTCCAATTTCTCAGAAAGTATAAGAGATATTTGATTACGGTTTGAAGCATATTGGGGCGCATTGTTTGGTGTTCAAGGCATATGGTATCGTGCTGATAAACAGTAACGTTATCTTCAACATACAGGGTGGACAGTAAAACAGTGCAAAGTTTGTCAAATTTCAGAGCGTCGCCATTTCTTTTTAACATACTCCTGCTTTTTTTCTGGGTTTAGGAAGAATCAATAGTTCAATGGTAAAAAACAACTTGAAGGGTTTTTGAATAAATCTCGTAGTTTTGCAGAAATTTCATTTCACCTGAAAAATGACTTACATCACCCTGATTCTTTGTCTCAGTTATTCGAAACAATGTTCTTCATTATTGTTGGTTCAACGTTTTCGTCTTTTATTGTTTCAAAAAGATTTCATACAGGGTGGAAAAAAAGTAAGTTTTTAATACTAATTATTGGATGGTCCGTGAAGACAATTGCCCCTCTGAGTAACTAGAGATAGTACGCGTCCAAACACGTAACATATGTACAGTCGTGAGCACAAAAAGTGGGACACCCGTTTTTTCCTATTGTAAAACGGGCTCAGCAGCTATACCTACGGCAATGACAGGGATTGTCATATTTGACAAAAAATCGATTGTAGAGAAAAGACTGATTTAAGCAAAATAGCGAAAAATGACAAGACCTGTCAGTCGGGTGTCCCACTTTTTGTGCTCATGACTGTACCTACTGCGATTTATAGGGGGCACATCCTCTTTGTCAATTGATATGGTACCAACCTTTCTCTGCTTTATTAGGCTATTTTTCGCGAGGTTAATCAAGTATAATCGATTATGCTATGCTGGATTATGTGATTTGTCAATTGTGTCATGCTTCCCTAACTGCCCCACCGTCAAATTCTGGGATACTCGAGGATCAAGAACACTTAATTTCTTTTGTGAGAACAAACCGAAAATCACCTTTTCTACGTTTAAAATCGACGAAAAAATTAACTCACTAGCATAGCCTGAATCGCGAGCATTCCATAGAGGTCAGCGGGTGACGTCATTACTATAAGCTGATGATAGTAACATCACTCGCAGGCTCAGAATTGGATGGAGAGGGAGTAAGGGAAGTATGACACAATTGACGTACGTATCAAATAACTCAGCATAATCAGATTACACTAAAAAAAATCTTGATCATAATATCAATGAACTGCTTTCATCAATTACATTTTCATTGATTCAGTGAAATTTTCATTAATCCCAAGTACAGAAAACTGTAAGTGTTATGATTTCATGAACAGCTATTATTAAAATAAGGAATGAAGCTTCATTAAGTTATGAATAGACATCTACATGAATCTATGTTGAATAGTGCATCGGTTACAAGAACTAAGTTCATTGATATTATGAAATTAAACCTTGATATTAAAGAAAATTTCTTTCATGGGAGCTTCCACGGAATATTCATAATATAAATGAATATTAATATGAATAATATGAATATGGTTCATATAGCCTTACTAGAAACTTATCCTTTTAAGAACAAAATTCATTGATACAATGTACAGGGTATTTGATTATATTTTGCACCATACCTACAGCCTTTACTATTCAAGATAGAAAAAAAATTTAAATACAAAACTTGACAGTTTTTTTCTATATGTTCTGATAACGTTATCAGAAAAAACAAATCATCGGAAAATGGAGAAACGTAAGCAACTTCGACTTTTTTTAATGGAACACCCTGTATATTATGCGATAAAATGAAACATCTATTCTTTCTGGTTCCAAATATATATATATATATATATATATATATATATATATATATATATATATATATATATATATATATATATATATATATATATATATATATATATATATATATATATATATATATATATATATATATATATATATATATATATATATATATATATATATATATATTGATAACATTTGCGGGAACAATTTTTGACATATCTCAGGTTAAATTATAAAGAATTTGCAGAGAAGTTCCATAAGGATCTCTATCTTTATAAAATTTCTTTGCAATTTAGTTATAGTTTAAGCTGAGATATGTCAAAAATGGCTCACGCAAATGTGATCAACATATATATATTTGTAATCAGGAAGAAAAGGTCTATCATTTTATCGCAAAATATACAGGGTGTTCCATTTAAAAAAGTCGAAGTTGTCTACGTTTCTCCATTTTTCGATGCGATTTTGTTTTTTCTGATAATATTATCAGAAAATATAGAAAAAAACTGTCAAGTTTTATATTTGAAATGTTTTTCTATCTTAAATAGTAAAGGCTGTAGGTATGGTGCAAAATATATATTTTTTTTTTTTTTTTTTTTTTTTTTACGGATATGCGCACTCGCAAGGAAATGTCCTATCACGCTCGAGAAGCGGCAAGTGCGCGGAAATGTCGGTGTATGTTGGTCTTGAAACGGTTCAGGTTGTAACCTGCAGGGAAAACCGTGGCAGGGAGTTTATTCCACAGCGATGCTGTTCTCCAGAGATATGAATTCTGATATAATGAGGTTCTTGGTGCCTCTAGTTTGACAGTAAATTCATGGTTACCGTCTGTTTGACGGGTTCGCCTGGTAGGTGCTACTCTCGGTGGAATCATACGTGCCAACTCTTCAGAGCATTTTCCGTGATAGTACCTGTAGAAGAGAGATAAATCGCCCACAGATCTGCGATGTTCGAGACCATCCAAGTTACGAGTAAGTGCGGGGTCATTGATCAGCTTGATAGCTCGTTTTTGCACGGTATTCAAAAGCATTAAGGTATGTTTGGGTGCTGCACTCCATATATGTGAGCAGTACTCCATAGTTGGTCGAATCTGGGCTTTGTAGAGTGTCAGCAATTGGCTTGGTGTGTACAGATGTCTTGTACGAAATAGCACCCCGAGCTTTTGGGAGGCCCTTTTAGCAATATCTGCCACGTGACTGTGCCAAGACATGTTGGTCTCTGCAGTAACCCCCAAGATATTCAACTGACTCTGTAATGTGACAGCACTTCCAGATAGCATGATGTTTGGCTCACCGGTGCTGGTCTTTTTTGAAAACAGAGCTGCTTGAGTTTTCTGCGCGTTGAACTGTACAAGGTTTTTGTTACCCCAGTCCTCTGTTATCTCCAGGTCGTTATTTATCTGCGATATTTGAGTTAGTCTAAGATGATAGAATTCACGTGCGGAAAGACCTGTGGGTGGTATGAGCGAGGAGACTACATTGCCATCGTCTGCAAAGCAATAAAGTGGATTTACTGTTTTATCTATGAGGTCATTTATGTAAATCAGGAAAAGAGTTGGCGAAAGGATTGCTCCCTGTGGCACACCAGCATTTATTTGGTAAGAGTTGGAGTTCTGGCCATCCAGTGCAACATAAATGGATCTGTCCTTTAGATAACTTTCAAACCAAGTGCAAAGTTTCGGCGATAATCCCATTGCTTTGAGCTTGTTGAGCAGATTTTCATGCCAAACTTTGTCGAATGCTTTAGATATATCTAAGGCAATTGTTCTTGTTTCACCCCGCAACTCAATCGCTTTTTGCCATAAGTGAGTGACGTATGTAAGTAAATCGCCAGTTGACCTATATTTTCGAAATCCGTATTGCTTATCGTTGATAATTTTGTACTTTTCCAAGTACTTGGTTAGGTGATTGTTCACAACTCTTTCCATTACTTTTGATATCACCGGAAGTAGAGCAATTGGTCTATAGTTTAACGGATCTGTCTTTTTTCCTTTCTTTGGAATGGGTTGTACTGCGGCAGACTTCCATGATGATGGATATACTCCTTGCCTGTAAGACAAATTGAATAATTTTGCGAAAGTTGGGGTGAGTTCGTTGGCGCAATTTTTGAGTACTATTGCGGGAATGCCATCCGCACCCATTGCTTTGTTTGTATCCAGCTTTTTTAGGGATTTTCGTATTTCTCTGTGACAAAAGGGTACCTCTGGCATACTATGGGAAACCCTTTCAATGAACGGTGGAGTTTTTCCGTTTGGCACTGTTAGGTTGGAGTTGGAGGAAAACATTTGGGCAAGCATATTGGCTTTTTCCTCTGATGTTGTGGCTAAGTGATTATTTTTATCTGTAAGTGGTGGTATGGATGACTTGGTGAAGTTAGATCCAACAGCTTTTGCAAGAGACCAAAATGACCTAGAACTACTTGGACAATTCAGCAACCTGTTTTTTATTCTTTGATTGTATGTTTCTTTAGCGGAGTCAATAGTAATTTTGCAACTATTTCTGGCTTCTATAAATTCTGTGTAGTTTTGAACGGTTTGTTGTCGTTTCCAAAGGTTATATGTTCTGTGTTTTTTCTGTACAGCCGTTTGACACTGGCTGTTGAACCAAGGTTTTGCATTAGCTCTACGTTTAGTTGTATGTGGGATATATGCGTCCATTCCAGATAAGATTACTTGTGTTATTTCATTACAGCAAATAGTGGGATCAGCTGTTTTAAAGCAAACCTCTTGCCATGGAAAATCCAGATAATACTGTTTTAGGTCATTCCATTTTGCCGATTTATAGTGCCACATTTTACGAGGAAGTGGTTGTAGGCTTGGTGGGATGAGCATTTCGCACTTTGTTATTATAAGTTTATGATCGGACGAACCAAGTGGAGCATCTACTTGAATTGTGTACGAGTCAGGATTGGTGGTTAGGAACAAGTCTAAAAGCGCTGCAAATTCGCCCCTTTCTGAGATACGGGTAGGTTCATCGACAAGCTGCGTTAGACCACAACTTATGGCAAAAGCTTCTGCTTCTCTGCCTTCGTTATCTGTTTTGTTGTGGTGTTTCAGCCAGGGTATATTGTGGACGTTGAAATCGCCTAAAAAGACAATTTCCGCCTGTGGATAGTTTGACTGTATACTATCACAGCTTTCGGATAATGTCGCGAAAAAGTTTTGGTACTCGGTGTTAGATGGCGGTCGGTAGAGGCAGCAGATAAACTTGGTCGATGACTTTGAGGTGAATTTTAGCCATATGATATCAAGGTAGCCATATGATATCAAGGTTATATAATCAAGGATATAATCAAATACCCTGTACGGTTCATTTAAAACAAGCAAATATTCCTAGAAACAAAGCTGCAACCATTACATCAAGATAAATCATAAATACAATAAAACAGTTCATGGCATTAATGTAGACAGTTCCTAAGCACATGCGCAAAGGTAGCTGCAGTCGGGCAACGACATAGAAAAATATGTTGAAATAAGAATAATTACATTTCTATTTTCTGGGTGCACTGCTACGTACTTCTTTCAAGTCGGTTTTTTCGGTTATGTGTTGTTCGAAGTGTTGAATAGAAAGTTGGTTATACCTGTCGCCGGTTTTTTCTAAAAGTAAGTTGTATAGAGGTTGTATACCTCTATTACCTCTATAATATGTATACCTATTATGTAGGTAGGACTTTGATGCCTTGCACGGAGACGGTCTAGTCTCAAAATGGGAATGCGAAAGAAATGACCTACAGATTTTAATGTCATTCGGGGAGAACGTGAAAGACAAGAGCTTCAAGAGCTCTTCAGAATTTCTAGGGAATACTGAAGTCTCTAAAAGTAAGTATACCCAATCTCAAATCAAGTTGTAATTTTTTTCATCGATATATTTTTGTTAAATGGTTTTGTTTCACTAGGTAGAAAAGCAGAAGATTCAATGCCGCAGCCAGTGTTTCATAGCCGAGGCAAGGAAACCAGCCAAGGCATCAAATCTTATTTTCTGATGTGGCTTGTTTTCGAAACTTGGGATGTTGATAGTTCAAAAACAGCTGGAACAAACATAGATATATTATATATTTATGGAAACAGGATTTAAGGAGGATTTGAAAGATAGTATAATATACGGTTAGTGTCATTTGAAATAAAAATACATAAGTACTTAGATTTTTGAATTTTCAGATTTTGGGATGCCCATTGGTTTGTTTGACAATTCTGGAAGTTGATACGAAGAAACCATGCAACTTTTGCATTAAAAGCTTTTTTCCTATTGCTCATATTCATCAGTACACGGGTCACGCAAATATAAAAAATGACCCTGTACCCCATTTAAAATCATAAGTATATTTAAGGCATAATTCATGAAATTATTTTAATAAAAATAAAGAATATGGTACATATTATTGAAAACGTCATTAATAAATACAATGAATGAAATTCTTAGTATTCAAGACTGTGATTCATAAATACAATGAAAAGGTTTCATCAAATTATATCTGGGCTTCATTAATATTATGCCGTCTGTTCATCAGGACAATGAAAAAGTACATATAAACTAAGAACGATGTTTATTGTTAGTATGAAAAGTTTCATTAATACAAAAACCTTGCTACATATCTTAATGTTCGTTGTTCATACACAAGATGAATCGAATTAGGAATTAAGAAATTGTTCATCCTTCAATAACGTAGAGTTCATGTGATCAACGAAGCCGTTCTTTGGACCGATTTTAATGAATTGTTCATCAAATCAAAGAACAACTTCTTTTTATTTATGCTACTATTTGGTTGAGTGTATGTTTGATTATCCTCGCGATAAGTTGCCTATTGTATAACCATTTTAGGAGCAAAATATGATTATATTATGTTTCCTAGGTGCAACAGCTATTCTGTTCTCGAGACGCCGAGATATTTGGTGAATTATTAGCACGTACCATGTCATCAGGGGGACTATTTATACAGGGGTGGTAAAAAGCACCAGAACAGTTGAATCTCTTTCAAACCCGCTTAAAAAACCTGCATTCTCAAATTTCGTTATCCGGACATACAAAATTAAATGATTCAATGATATCGGCGCTGCTGTCAGATCTACCAGCTTTACCCTACATCATTGTCCAATTTCGTTTGCCCAGAAACCTCCAGATAACGAAATCTGGGAAAGCAGCATAAGTGGGTTTCAAGAGATTCAACCGTTCCGGTATTTTTTAACACCCCTGTATAAGTAGCCTCCTTATGACGTGGTACGTGCTAATAATTCACCAAATATCTCGGTGTCTCGAGAACAGAATGGCTTTTCCACCTAGGAAATATAATGTAATCATATTTTGCTCTCAGAATGGTTATACAATAAAGCAGAGAAAGATTGGTGCCATATAAATTAACAAAGAAAACTTGTGCCCCCTATCCTATAAATTGCAGTTCATGTTACCTACGTGTTACGACCCGTGCTATCTTTAGTTACTATGAGGCACAATTATCTTTATGTACCTCCCAATAATTAGTATTAAAATTTTTTATTTTTTTTTCATCCTGTATAAAATCTTAAAACAAAAAAAGACGAAAACGTTGAACCAATAATAATGAAGAAAATTGTTTTGAGTAACTGAGACAAAGAATCAGGACGATGAAAGTCGTTTTTCAGTTAAACTGAAATTTCTGCAAAACTACGAGATTTATTCAAAAACCCTTCAAGTTGTTTTTTACCATTGAACTACTGATTCTGCTTAAACCCAGAAAAAAGCAGGAGTATGTTTGAAAAGAAATGGCGACGTCCTGAAATTTGTCAAACTTTCCACTGTTTTATTGTCCACCCTGTATGTTGAAGATAACGTTTCTGTTTATCAGCGCGATACATACACCTTGAACACCAAGCAATGCGCCCCAATATGCTTCAAACCGTAATCAAATATCTCTTATACTTTCTGAGATATTTGACTTCAAAAATAGGCAAAAAATTTCTTTATGCGTATCGAAGTTCCAGCAGTTTATATGAAGCAAAAAGCAACAACGAGAATAACAAAAAAGAAATCGAAAGTGAAACATCCAGAATTCTAAATGTTGGGTTCCAAGAGATCTCTGATATAGAAAAGGAAGAAATCGCAAAAGCGTTAAGCCAATTAAACAATGGAAGAGCTCCAGGAATGGACGATAAACTAACAGAAATGCTCAAGGAGGCAGGAGTATACCTTGTAAAAAAACTGAAAACACTTTTTAATAAATGTCTAACAGAAAGGAAAATACCACACGACTGGGAGACTGCCATCGTCGATCTGATATACAAAAAAGGAGTCCCATCAAATTTTGAAAACTATAGAACCGCGAGTCTCCTGTCTCAGATATACAAACTGTTTATTAGAATAATCACCAACCGCCTAGAAAGAAAATTCGATGATTACCAAGAAAATTAAGTAAGTAAATTTGTTATATTATGGAACCGATTTTCAACACTCTCCTGGCAATTGACATATAATGGAAAAATTATTCGGACAATTATTACCTTTTGAAAAAAATCCCAAGAAAATAATCCTCAACATGTTTCGACTCTACTACTTAAATTTTCCCACTTTCTGTTGAACATTATAATTTATTATGATGAAAACATACATCTTGTCACTCACTCACCAGTCACCAAATAATCATAAAGGTATAGGTATACCTATCGAGTTGAATTAAAAAGATTTTCCACGCGTATATACGTGAAACAATCAAGCAGGCAACAGTCGTGCTTCGTTCTGCAGCCACTGCGTGACTCCAGACTCCGACTACGGACTGAACATTTTTGTGGTTCGAGAGTTCGAGGAAATAGAGGGTTGGTGGTCGACACAACGGTGCGCAGTAGGGTAGTTTTTGTTATAGCTAATTCCATCGGTGGGTCGGATAACAACACCACGCTCCGATGCGTTGCTTTTCTTTCCTCGGGAAACTGAATACTACTATAAAAGAAGGTTCTATTTTCAATTTCAAGCTTACACTTGACCTTATGCTTAAAGGAAGTTATTAAAGACAAAGAGAAATGATTTTCGCTTTGAGAGTTTTATGAGTTTGAATATTGAAGTATTGAATTTTAATTGTTCTATGATATTTGAGCAAAAATGTGTATAAAAAACGATCATCATTATTTCTTTTTCCCTGTATGTTAAAATGTATGCAAGAATCTGACTTATTTGTATCATGGTTTTTTACAAATTTTTGCTGAAATACCAAGAAATATTGAAAATTCGAAGCAGGAGTGCCTTCAGTACTCAAACCCTCGAGCACCAATTAAGGTGTAAGCTTGAAATTAAAAATAGAACCTTTTTTATAGTGTCCAGTTTCCGTAGAAAAGAGAAGCAACGCATCGGACCGTGGTGGTGCTAATCGGCCCACCGATGAGATTAGCCATAAGAAAAACTACCCTACTGCGCACCGCTGTGCCCACCACCAACCCTCTATTTCCTCGAGCTCTCGAACCACAAAAATTTTCAGTCCGTAGTCGGAGTCGCGCACTGGCTGCAGAACAAAGCATGAGAGTTGCCTGCTTGATTATTTCACGTACACGTTTACGCGCGGAAAAAGTTTCTACTTGAACTCGCTACACATGAATAATTGGTTTATTTATTATTCGGCGAGTGAGTGAGACAAGATGTTTGTTTTCATCACGATATTACAATATTCAACTGAAAGTGGAAAAAGTTAAGCAAAGTCGAAAAATGTTGCTGAGGATTATTTTTTTGGGATTTTTTGCAAAAGGTAATAATTGTCCAAATAATTTTACCTTTATTTGTTATTCGCCAGGAGAGGGTTGAAAATCAATTCCAAAACATAACAAATGTATTCACTTAATTTCCTTCGGTAACCATAAATACCTTCCTAAATTTGTGAAGGGCCTCTTTTTGCAAACGAGAAAAACAACTACTTTAATATACTGCTGCTATGACATATTTTTTTATTGAAATTATTCTAGAGCCACTAGTCAACTAAATCAAAAAATCAAAGTTCGTTTTTCTAGCTAATGGGGTACTTTGTGTCAATTTTTTTTATCGCTGATTTCGTTAGTCGATAAAAAATAAGTCAACACGTGTTTTTTCTTTTTCTTCTAAGTCAAAAATTGACGGAAATACAACGCTATAAATATGCCTATGACGTCACTTATCATATAAATTAGTGACGTCGCACATGCTTAGTATATCTATATATACAAAACTTAATATTTGTATAACTTCTGCAATAATCATATTTTGGCAAAATAAAAAAATATGTACCACCCTCTCTCAATCCTATTCCACTTCAAAATGCTTACTGGGAAACAACAAAAATTAGATAGATATTTTTTTTTTGGCTCAGACTCGTTAAGATTAGTTTTCTGACTAGAGGTAAAAATGAAATGAGAAATGAGAACATCTGTTTTGCCTAATATTTGAACACCTTCTCTTGTTAAAGACTCTTAGTTCCATACTGAAGACACAACCCTTTTCCAGAAGTTTTCCAACTTTGACGATACGTTTTTATCTGTCTCGACATCGACTCGACAGCGATGAAACACGACACACAATGAACTTTCTCCCGTTTTTACGTCAAAATGGGTGACTTTCCCACTTGAATTCGAACCACTTCTCGTGGTTCACCAATACTATGTTTGGTATTTGAATAAAAGACCGTCTTTGTTCATGAGTTTATTTATTAGAAAATACACGATTTAATGCGGAGGAGACTTCAGGAAATCGACATGATCCTACAGTGGTCTCTGTTACAAAATTATATGAATCGCATTAATCATTCGAATAGTCAGAACAATTATATTCAAATATCAATGTCAGCACATTTTGATTTTTTTCATTAGTCATGATTCTAAATCTTCAAATCCCGAAATCGCAGCGCAGCTCTCAGTGGTCCCGCCCATTTTTAAGGTCCGCCTAAGAGAAAAGCTCTTACTCTATAATAGCGAAAAACAAAAGAAGATTTAATCAACTTGGAGCAGAAAAAATAGCAGATCTCTGGGTCGCTTGCTATAAATGAGAGAGCCCAATCTGATTATGTATTCTTGTCATTATGCGACGTTGTCTTTTGATGTCATGTACCTACTTTTTTTGTAATATTTTTGTGCCCTCCGGAAAGTACGCAATTTAAACTGTCTGTGTTCGTTGTTGCATCCGTGTTTAGCGACTGGAGTGAGAAAAGGCGAATGAACGACTGGAAACGTAATTTTTTTGACGACTTTCTTCCGCGTTTTTTGTTTGTTGATGCTGATTTTATTGCAATTCTGAAATCCTGTTCCATCCTGTATCTTTATTATGTCATGCCCAATAAACACACATACGTTCATTTTACGTTATTTTAACGTGTCATTGGTTGAAAATTGGTGTTACGTTTCAAATTACACCTTTTATTTAGGCTTGAAAAACTATTCGTCTCTAACGACGTTAAAAAAACGTGTTCAGTTATTGAAAATTTGTACACATGAAATGTGTAACGTTATAATAACGTTCTTACTACTATTCCTATTGACGTTTAACAATATTGCTACCTGGACAATACCAATAGCATGGTATTTCAGCGACCATTTTTTGACATTGTTAAACTGATATTTTCAATTTGAAGTTTTTATTCATATTTTTGTATTCTATTTATTTTCAAAATCTTACGTGAAATAGTCATGAGGAATACCACTCGAGAAAAAATTGTGTAGGCAAAATTTTTTTCAAGGTTTTATTCATACAATAAGGTTTAAGTGGGGATATAGAATGGTAACTCCCATGTTAAAAAAAAAGTTTATATATGTGGCGCCTCTATAGGCTTGGGTCAAAGTAAAATAATTTTGGCGGAATATTTGAATTTGAAACTTTCTTTGTGGATGATCTTTTTAGGCCTTGATCAGATTTAACATTAGTTATTATATTTATCCCTCATTATTAGAAATAAATATAATATCTAATAACCAAGACTGATCTAGTCAACGCCAAAAATGTTTTTTGGATAAGATAGGAAAATAAAACTCATGTCTGTCAATCGTTGGACTTATAATATTTTTATTTCCTACTGAACTATTATAACCATATAATACCTTGGTTACGATAATCATAAACAGGGTCTTAACTCCCAAAGGAGTTAAGGATATGATAACTCCCAAGGGAGTTAAGGATTTCCATAACTCCCGCTTTTACCTTGAATAGGTGAAACTTTGACAAAAAATTTAAATTTTGATTTATGGTGTATTTCTTTATAAAAATGGACAAAATACCGTAAATTCAGTAGGAAATAAAATTATCTATGTACCACGGGAATTATTAAGTGTTAATACCCACGGGCAATTGGTGTCCCTCGGGCCGAATGCCCTCGGGACACAAACTTTGCCCTGGGGTATTAACACCTTCATAATTCCCTTGATACATAAATAACTATTATATCCTACTGAACTATTATAACGATACCTTGGTTATGATAATCATAAACGGGCAACTGGTGTCCTGGGGTATTAACACACTCATAATTCCTTTGATACATAAATAACTATTATTTAGGTACATATATAAATAATAATTGATCTTTTTCTGTTTGTCTTCACATCAATTTCATCACCAATGGGATTGACGCCATGATGAGGATAAAACTTACCTGAACTAAAACTGGGTAGAAGCAAAAACACTACAACTAATGAAAATGATTCATAAAAAGTTTGACAAGCTAAAAATAGTTTGACAACCGACCGACCTGTATGACAGCTGTCAATATCCAAAGGCGTTCACTAAAATCGATTACCAGCGATGAACATGCGCGCCCCCTGAAAGGCTCGAGGCACATCAAAAGTGGCCAGGATCGTTCAATACGAGATCGCGTACCATGGTTATATTCAAGTTTGTTGCTTTTCGGCAATTTCACTGATGACATTTTCGATAAAAAAATAAACACATACCTTTCGAAGATTTTTCCGACAAAATTTTTTCTCTTGTGATATTATATATGAAAATACCGAACAATTCAAAATTCATGACGCGATCAAAAACGTGTTTCTATGGGTCGTGACGTCACAGGGCAGTAATAATCGGGTCGCGCTGCTGCCACGCCATGTGCTGCTGGTATCGTCAATGTCAAATCTATCGTAAACGGAATACATAGCATAACCATAATCTAAATCTACCTGCTCGAAATTCGAAGTGCTCGTCACTGTCATGTCAACGGAATTTTGTTGCCGAGTGACGTCACACTAATAGGTCGTTTCAAATGGCGATGTTTCGAGTGTTACTTTAAATATTTATAAAAAATTAACGGCTGATTTTTGATGCTTGATATTTGGCATGACTATGTCTTTATTGAAGTAGAACACATTTTTGAAATAAAAAAAAAAGTGCAAGTTCCCTATTGTAAAATATGGCATATCCAGCCTATTGCCAGCGAAAACACACAAAAAATCACACACAAGATTATTATAATCCTCTAGAATCTGACCCCTGACACGTAACTCATAAAAACCCACCCTCGCCGCGACATTATTGGGAATTTATATCCTCTCACCTGTTGATCGAACTAACTGCAGCAAAGCTGAAAGCGAACAGCGCCTACTCCTGAAAGATATTGTATTTCTTGCCAAGGGGGCCAACATGCCATGCACTAGAGTTTGGTGCAGGCAGACAAAAGTCGTTTCCAACTAACTTTATTATGTGTGGGACATAAGAGTACATTTATATATCTATAACCAAGGCTCGAGTCTCGTAATTTCGTTTAGGTACCTATAAGAAAATGTGCGACTTGTGCTCTCCGATTCGTTTGACTAAATTTTATCAATATGTTTATGGTAATTTGCTGGGATTTGTGTTAGAATAATCTCAAAATTTCAAAAACTCACTGTATTTAGCACAACTATACACATTATTTCAAAAGCAAATCAATTTCCGATATTCGATCCAAGGATCCATCTGTCCGTTCAGTTAACCTGTCTATCCATTTATATTTTTTTTCTGTTATTTGAGCTTTGTGTCTTTGTATGTTATTATTTTAGACGAAAAGAGCTAATCCAAACTAACCCGTTCTTTTGTGATGAATGCTAGTCTTTGCATGTTGATATTTTGAACAAAAAGAGCTAATTCAAACTATTATTTTTTTTATTTTATTTATTTTACATTTATTGCATCTTAAGTATACTTATTGCAAGAAATTTGGTTGTTTTAATGTTACATTATTATTATCTCTATCTTATTCTATTCTACAGCTAACTTAGGAAAATTACATTATGTATTAAAAAAGAAAAAAAAAAAAAAAAAAAAAAAAAAAATACGCCGAAGAAGGACAATTGTGTTCGGCAAAACGAAAGAAATTAGTCATTCATTGCGCAAAAAGGATCTTACCTTTAACATATTTAGTGTATAATAAGCAATTTTTGATACGCTATTCAAATTGTCTGAATTAAGTATTTGAACTAAGTCATCCATGCCCAAACAATCATTACCAAGAAACTCTGCTCTACAAGCTTTATACATGGGGCAAATGAAAAATAAATGCTGAAGTGTTTCTGCCTCTAACAAGTTACATACTGTGCATACTTCCTCAGGTCTAATTGAGTAGGATAAACCCCTGTTTGAAAACTTAATATATTTTTTATTCGCAGTTCGTAATTGAGCTATTATTCTGGTAATAAAAATCGAGCAGGCAATCTTCAGGTAATTCTTCTGAATGTTATATGTCAAAGAATTTGCTAAAATAAGTATGAAGAATTTTCGAGCATAAGTAAATCACAATTTTTTAAATAATTCTTGTAAGTTTCTAAGGCTTTTTTTCCGAAATGGGCAATGTTTACGCGCTTATCGATGATCTCATCCCATAGAGATACAGCAGATGATTTTTCGAAGATATTTTTTAATTGAAGGACCCAATTATATTTAATATCGCACTGAGTGGATAGAGTCAAAAGACGCTCAAAACAAATCCTTGGGAGTCTAGAAGTATCCATTTTTAAAATTTTCTGTAACCAAGATATACCTTCCTTAAATAAGTTATAACTAACTTTCCAGCGGCAGTTTCGAGCCTGACTATATGATCTGCCGTGGACCTTGGAAGCAAAAGCAACTGTTTAAAAAACCCAACTTGGATCCGTTCCAAGACATCCTCATACCGTAGGCCCCAAATTCCAACCCCGTACGACATGGTAGATATGACAATGCTTTGGTAAAGTTTTATTCTGGTATCCCAGCTGTTTATCTTGGCCCTGCTCATGGTTCCCAGCACCGCTCCGAAAGCCCGTTTGCAGTTTAAAACTGTTCTCTTTGACATCTGCAAAAATAAAGACGAAACGGAGAATTCGATGTCCAGATAATTAAACTGGTTGACTACTTCAAGCTTTTGGCTGCCGTAGTAAAAATTTAATTTTTTTGAATGGTGGAAGCCACCTTTAGTAAACACCAGCACCTTAGTTTTATCAGTGTTAACCAATAAATTGTTTTCATCTGCATATTGTTTTAGAATAGCGAGCTTCCGGTTCAGATCTATAGGAGAATCTGCGAGCAAAGTTTGGTCATCAGCATACAATAACATGTTCAGCTCAGTGATACCGTCGATGCTGACTCCTTTGGCCCCCTTAGTGATAAAATAATCGGTGATATCGGCAATGAATAGAGAGAACAGTAAAGGGCTCAGGGAGTCCCCCTGCAAAACCCCTTCAGTTATGTCATATTATGTCCTACTGAAAGTCGCATTGGATTTTATAGACATTTGTGCTATGTCATACAAACTTTTAATAACATTACTATATTTTGTGCTTATTCCCAGCCGGTGTAGTTTTTGCCAAAGTAAGTTATGATTGATTGAGTCGAAAGCACGTTTAAAATCGACAAATGCTGTGTAGAGCTTTCTGCCTTTTAATCTAAGTCGTAATTGCACTATTGAGTTCAAGACAAAAACATTATCCACGCAACCCCTGCGGGCTCTGAACCCCGCCTGACACTCAGGCAAAATGTTGTTTCCTTCACAGAGAATGGTCAGTCTATTTTGCAGAATTTTTGTAAAAACTTTAAGCAAACAGTTAATTAATGCCACACCTCTATAGTTGGCGGGGTCCTCCCTCGAACCTTTTTTGTGAAGCATGGAGAGAATGGTTTCTCCCCAAGCCGGCGGCACCTTCTCCAAGTTTAATATTTTATTTAAACATACAACATATATATAGTAGCCAGTTCTGTGGCAAAGACTTAATAAACTCGTACGTGATCCCGTCCTGACCCGGAGCTTTCCCACTCTTGCTTTCAGATAGAACATCTAGTAACTCAGAGAGTGTGATAGAGGCATCCAACTGAGGTATAACTACTTGTGGGAAGTCAAGTTGAAGTACTGTTCTCGCTGTAACGAGATTATTATAAAACTGTTCCCACTTTCTATGGTAATTGGACAATCGACTAAATTCTGAGGGTTAAATTTTTTTATCAAAGACCAAAAGGTTTTAGAATCATTTGTTTTGGAAAGGGTGGTCAAAATATTTTTGTGATATTCATCTTTTTTTAGTTTTATAAGTGTTTTTGTATTCTGTTTTTGACTTGATGTAATTCATCCTAAATGGATCTCTAAAGTTGTTTCTTTTGCAAATCTTAAATAAATTTTTAAAGTTCTGTTTTGAGAACAAACACTCCAGGTCAAATCAAGGTTAATTATTATTTTTATAAGGTTTTTTAATAATGGTGTTACCGGAATGTTCGGCAGCATTCCAAATAGTTTGACGCAGATTCTCATAAAGCTCCTGTGGAGATCCCTGTACAAGTCCAACACACGGAGAGTTCATCATTAGGCTTTTAAAATAATTGCTGGGTTGATCGTACCATTTTAAAATTTTGACAGGCAATGAAACAGAGCTAGGATTATCAGTGGTTTTGTTTTCAAAAAAGTTTAGGTATGCCAGCACAGGAAAGTGATCCGATAAATATGCTTCCTGCGAAACGACCAGATTATTAATAAGAGAAAGAGAGTTATTTTTGCAAAAAAATAGGTCAATAACGCTACTACCCCTGCCGGCGTACGTAAAGCATGCAGGTCTATCACCAGCGATAGAGCCATTTATAAGTGAGAAATTATTTTCATACATGAATTCGAGCAATGCTCTACCTTCCGGTTTTACTAAAGTGTCATTACTTTGCATAAATTCGTATAAATTTGTGTTCTCTAGAAGTACTTCTTCGATTGATGCGATTTGACCAACTCTGCTAATTCAAACTAACCCGTCCTTCTTTAGTGAATGCTAGTCTTTGTATGTTGGTATTTTAAACGAAAAGAACTAATCCAAGCTAACCCAAAATATCCCGTCCTCGTACTAATTGCTACTCTTTTTATGTTGGTATTTTAGACGAGAAGAGCTATCCTAATCTAACCCGTTTTCGTAATAAATGCTATTATTTGTATGTTGGTAATTTAGACGAAAAGAGCTTATCCAAACTAACCCGTCCTCCTTCTCCTGATAATTTATAAGAAAAAAAAAGAAAAAGAAAAACCCTACGGAAGCGCTGGACGGGTTAGTTTGGATTAGCTCTTTTCGTCTAAAATACCAACATACAGGGACAAGCACTCATTACGATATAATTTGGCAACGGTGTTTCGAGCTCTCCCTATTCCTACGACTAGACTCTTGAAATGCTACCCAGTTCGTATCTCAAAAATATAAGATATTGCTGGGGTGAAAATTGAAGCAGAATGAGGCAGAACCATAACAACACACAAGCAGGAACATGTTTGAGCGATCCTGCTTCCAATGTGTTACCAAGCCAAGAGTGAAGTTACGAACCATAATAAAAATCCCTGTATCTCGAAAACAGTGTTGCCAACTTTCAAAAATGAAATTTCCCACAAAGGAGTCCAAAAATTCCCACAAATGCATAAAATACTAAAAAAAAACATAATAATTTGAATTAGGTATGTTACAACTTGCAACCTTAGCTTGCAACAGGGGCGTCGCGTCGGGGGGGGGGGGGGGGGGGTACTGGGGGTAATTACCCCCCCAGGATCGAATTATCAAGAGAAAAATCACGATGCCAAAAAGAAAATACATAATATATTGAAGAAAAAACATTTTTGTTTTGTTTTATTTTTTTCACAAATGAAATAATTGTCTTGGAAAGTGAATGACCTTGAAATTTGCGAAAAATTTGGCCTACGGCGCGTTTTTGGAGGGCGCCCCCTCAGCCCCCCGTACCATTTACCCCCCCCCCCAGACTACTGGTCACGCGTCGCCACTGGCTTGCAACAAATCAAATAATAACAAGTAATTTGTTGGAGTTTTCATTTGTACTGCCTACTAGATTCTAGAACTAAGCTGGAATCGGGATCGAACTTTTTTGGTTCAACATGTTATCATTTGTCAGTTGCCATTTCCATCAATACCTCAATGCTCGATTCGATTCATTCCGAAGTGAATCACAAGTGGAGTTCGGTTAATCCTCAGCGAGCAAACAGATGATAGGGCCACGTGATAAGCTTTGAAACTTCAGATCGAAGATCACCGGGACTTCTGCCAACAGTGTCATTTTTCAGCTCCCGGAGGATTATTCGAACTCGCTTAAGGTACGGTTTGTTAGGGCAGTGCACGACGCGCAACTCACATTCTGTCAAATACCGCGCTCGTCTGTTAAAATCAACCGAGTGTAATAAATTATATAGACCGGTTTGTTGGCTTTGCGCAGGTGAGCGCGACGTACAGCGTCACAGAACTGGTGTATACCTCGTGCTTGAACCAATGACGATGATTAGGTTGTCAGTTGTGCGTTGCGCACTGTCGTAACAAACCCTACCTTTAAGGTACGGTTTGGGATAGTACGCGACGCACAACTGACAACGTAAACGTCGTCATGGGTTCAGGTATGACATACACCAAGCGTACACCCGTTTTCTGACGCTGACGTGACATCAGAAAACGGGTGTACGTCATATCTGAACCAATGACGACGTTTACGTTGTCAGTTGTGCGTCGCGTACTATCGTAACAAACCATACCTTTACAATCACTTTGTGCTGCTGTGACAGGGCGAGACTTAGGGTGCGCTCGCGAACGTCAACTAGGAAACGCATGCATTCGAAGAATAATTTTTGAGCGCATTCGAAACTTGCACAGTTCGCGATCGGACCGCGAACGTCTTGCGTCCTTATATGCACTAATTGTTATGAAATATCCCACGAATATCGCAATTTTGGTGGAAATTTCCCTTTTCCTTTTAGTGTTACTAATTTCCCACGAATAGGGAAATTTCCCACGAGTTAGCATCACTGCTCGAAAATAGTACATGTTGTCGGGGTCTGATTTAAAGCAGAATGAGGCAGGACCATAGCAACACAAGCAGGAACATGTTCGAGCGATCCTGTTTCCAGTGTGTTGCCAAGGGTGAAGTTAGCGATCAAAATAAAAATCGCTGTATCTCGAAAATAGTAAGTGTTACCAGGGTCAGATCTGAAGCAGGATCAGGCTGGACTATAGCAGCACAAGCAGGAACATGTTCAAGCGATCCTGCTTCGAATGTGTTGCTAACTTCCCCGACAGTTAGTAAAGGCAGAATCTGAAACTATAAACTCCGCAATTTTTCTTTATAAAACTGCTAGAAATCAATTCTAATGAGCGTTTGGTCAGCCTTGACCAAGGCGGTGGACAGACCAGCGACCGCACAGAGGGTGCTAAGAATCCCTGGCGCGGACCACGCTGCCAACTATACATCGGAACATACAACGCAAGGACCTTGAAAAATTAGGAAGTGTTAGAGGAACTAAATTACGAACTCGATAGAATAAATTGGGACATAGTTGGACTGGTAGGAATCAGAAGAATCACGTCCTATTCTACAAAGATGATGATAATAGCAGTGATGGTTGATTTGGAATCCTGATACACAAACGAATGGTCCCATGATTACAAATACTCAAGAGCAAATCTGACAGGGTAATGTACATAACATTGAAAATCAACAAAAATACAACAATCAATGTCATCCAAAGGACCTCGCACATTTCTTATGGAAAATGGCTTTCGGCTAAATTTTCTGAAAATTTGAGATAATGTAGTTCTCGATGTCCTGATTAAAAGTTCTCATGGGCACAACTCAATCCTATGATCAGTTTTTGAGTTACGTGTTGTCAAAATTGGCTTTTTTAGACTTCGAGATATTGATTTTTTTTCAACATATTTGTTTATATTTCCTCGATAAGTACATTTAAATTGAAAGTTTTTACTCTAAGTTTTAGGCATTTTGGTGTCTTCTTAAAATCTGGTATAAAATTTCCTACAGCGTCTTACACAAAATGGTGGCGGCAAAAAAATGTCAATTTAGAAAAAGTCGCAAATAACTAAATTCGATCAATTGTGTAGAATACAAAAACGAACGGCTAGATTTTGCCCTATTTTTAATATGTTGTTATCAAAAGTATACTTAAGAATACCTACTATAGTTTTGGATCCAAAATGTTATACCAGGTGTTCATTTTGTGCCAGGGCCCCGGTGTAGATGGTAAATGCCGACTGCAAGCGGCGTTCAAGTTCAAATGCTGTTTCAATGGGCATTATTTATTGTTTTAAGTTTACCAAAGGAATAGAGTTCACTAAAATTGATATTGTTGACTAATGGGCGTTTGCACCACCCATTTTAGAATGGTGGGTGCAAACGGCCATAGTGTACAAAATATAAAATAGTCTGATGACTGACGAGTGTGTGACCTATTTTAAAACTGTATAAATAACCATTCTCACAGATATAGCGTAGGAATAAAGAGTGCCATCCATCAGACTTATGCCTATCTACTTAAACTAATAAACCTAATAATTTTTTTCATTGCCTCACTTTGGGCAATCAAAATGACTCCACTAAACAGGCCCTATCTCAGGGTCTATTTGTACAGTTTTAAAAAAGATGAGACTATTCTATGTTTTTTACGCTTAGTCAATATTATCAATTTTAGTGAACTCCATTCCTACGGTAAACTAAAAACAATGAATAATGCCCATTGAAACAGCATTTAAACTTGAAACCCGCTTGCAGTCGGCATTTACCATCTACACCGGGGCCCTGGTACAAAATGAACACCTGGTATAACATTCTGGATCCAAAACTATAGTAGGTATTCTTAAGTATACTTTTGATAACAACATATTGAAAATAGGGCAAAATCTAGCCGTTCGTTTTTTTATTCTACACAATTTATCGAATTAAGTTATTTCCGACTTTTTCTAAATTGACATTTCTTTGTCGCCACCATTTTGTGTAAGATGCTGTAGGAACTTTTATACCACATTTTAAGAAGACACCAAAACGCCTAAAATTTAGAGTAGAAACTTTTAATTTAAATGTGCTAATGGAGGAAATATAAACAAATATGTTGAAAAAAAAATCAATATCTCGAAGTCTAAAAAAGCCAATTTTGACAACCCATAACTCAAAAACTGATCATAGGATTGAGTTGTGCCCATAAGAACTTTTAATCAGGACATCGAGAACTACATTATCTCAATTTTTCAAAAAATTTAGCCGAAAGCCATTTTCCATAAGAAATGTGCGAGGTCCTTTACGCACCAATAACCGACCACGAGGACCAAGACGTAGAGGAACTTTTTGAAGAGGTAATACAGTATAAATACAATAGAAAAAACAGCAAAACATATCATGAAACCGAAGGTTAGGCCAAAAAATTTAGCAAAGAAACGAAGCAAATGCTGGAGTAAAGAAGAGAACTCGTAAATCAAAGAAAAAAAGATACACCAGAATACATAGAAAGACTAACAAAATAGCAAGAAGGATGGCAAAACAAGACATTAAAAACTACCAAGAAACACAAATCGAAAAACTGATAGAACAATAAAAACGCTTGAACGTTTTCATAAGGGAGAACGAACGCAAAAGTGAAATTACAAAGCTGATGGACAAACAAGGAAACATTATAGAAGGTTACCACCGCTACCTGATTGTGACGGTTGGGTAAGGGAGACTTTGTTTCAGTACTGGTAAAGGCTTTTTTGTACTGCGGTAGCGTGCCACCAGGGACTTTGTTTGATGTCGCACTGAAAATCTACGTAACTGTGAACGGATAATTTTTAGTAATCCGATTATATTGCCTCTTCCAGTGCGGGTTCTTGCTACCTGAGCTGTACGCTGTTAGTTGGAATGCTTGCTCAGGGGTTTCCAAAGGAAATAAAAGAATACATTTTTCTTACTAAATTCTAGGTCTATTGAACAAATGGTAAACCTTCGTAAGTTATTAAAAATTTATACAGAAAGGAAATGAAAGAAAATTTAATACAAACAGAGCTTTGGAATAATAGGGAGTGAAATTAATGAGCGTCCTGTATAGGGCGTTCCTTGATGGGACAAGTGACATGAGAAATTAAGGAAGGAATTTAAGATACAGAAACAAAGACTCGGTTAAAATTCTAAGTGTGTGAAACTCACAGGCATCCTCGACAAGGGAATGACAAAACAGCCTTGTTATTCGGGTTAAGATACACGTTAGAAAAGAGATTTGAGTTGTGAAGCTAACCCAACGCCAACGATTTTGTTTTGTTCTTTACACAGGGGAGAAAATAAATAATAGACAGAAAACAACAATCATGATGAATAAATCGAAATACTTGAAATTGAAACATTACCTAAGGTCTCGGAGAGAGAGTCAGCAGAAAAACTTCAACAATAAACACCAGAAATTTGCTACAGAACTGAATCACTTTAGGCGGCTTCCGGGCCTTTTTATATTGGCAGCTTGATGACAGTTTTGGAAGTTCTTATCGGTCACATAACCCGAAAAAGGAATAATTAAAAATTGGCAAACAAACCTCAATGGTGCCGTTAGATAACCTCTAACATCGTCGGCTTGCATTAGAGAGTATTTTATCAAAATCGGGTGACAACTGTGTTATCAGCGAATTGGTAAATGGCAAAGATTGCGAAATCTGTTGACTGCATGGTATTTTTAAAAACTTAGAAATGTAAGGCCTTATTTGGCCGATTATTTCAAGAATGGCAATTTTTACCAACTGAAATATTTACAAAAAGGATTTTCTAGGGCTGTTTTGTTACAGAAGATAGAGATAGAATATTGGGTGTGGAGGAAATTTTCTATAAGGAACTCTACGACGCAAAAAGGAAATGCCCCAAGAATGGACGATATACTACTAGAAATGCTGAAAGAGGAAGGAGAATACCTTGTGAAACAACTGAAAACACTTTTCAATAGATGTCTAAGGGCAAAATACCATACGATTGGGAGACTGCCATGGTCGTTCTGATATACAAAAAAGGAGAACCATCAAATCTTGAGAAGTATAGACCCGTTAGCCTCCTGTCTCAGATATACAAACTGTTCATGAGAATAATCACCAACCGCCTAGAAAGGAAATTCGATGAATACCAGCCTAAAGAACAAGCCGGCTATAGAAAGAGCTGCATCATTGTAGAACATCTTCATAAAATAAGAATACCAAATCATATACGCACCGGAATGCGGCATGCAAAATTTCTGGCATCATTTTTTGTATTTTTAAAAGTTCATTTCAGACAAAATATAGAAACAAATTAATTATTGCTAATCATGTCAACATGTTTCCTAAAAATTACATGTTCACAGTGTCGGACTTGCCATATGACCCACAAAATGTTGTCGGACAATGTTATCACCAAGTTTCATAATTATTTCTCTATCATTGGCAAAAAAATCATATCAGTGGTCATCATGTCAACATGTTTTGTGGAAATGTTTCACAATTAATATTACGAAAACGACCTCTCAGCCAGATGTTCGGCTAATAAAAAAGTTGTCAGATAAAATAGACTATCTAAATCTTATGACAAAGATGCCAATAAAAACGAAATCGTAAATAACGTGAATCTCAATAAAATCCGCTTATCCTAGAACTAGAAACATCAGATATAAGATGTTTGAGACAGATAACAGAAGTGTTAAGAGTTATTATAAAACCTAGAATAATTATAATCCTAAAACTTCAGAGGCTTAACCAAACTTTATCAATACTTCTACTTCGCCATAATTTCCAACAAACATATTTAGTTTAGGCTCACATCTGTAATGGACGATCTTTGATTTATTAACCATGAGTGATATACACAAATATAATTCACAGATAGACGTGAATATGCATTGAAATTTATATACAAACCCAAGTTCAATGATGAAAGTGTACTTCAAAGGTTCAAATAACTCGTGGGCCTTGAAAAACCCTAATTTTGACAAACAATATAAAAATACTAACCTAAAATGTGACAATTTTTTTAAATGTCTTATAGATATTCGAAGCATAAATATGATAAATCAATTAAAACAAGCTGTAAAATCATAATCACAATACCAGATTCAACAAATTACCTAAAAATAAATAGTGAATATATTTTTCTACAAAATGGATTCCATTCAAACGCCTTCAAATGACAATCAAACATGGCGAAATAGTGATAAAGCTAATAAGTCTTCTCATTATATACCACAAATCTAAATTGCGTAAAAATAGGCCTGCAAACCTTGGATTATTTGTTCTTAAAGCTATTTTGCTTTAAAGCGTGTGATTCTTAGAGCTTCTGGTGAATAAAGCGGCTTTATAAAAAACCTTCATAAAACTCCAAATTATTTATCTGCAATAGGTTGTTGGGGCTGCTTTTAAATTTTTATGTGACCACCTAGCGGAGAAGATGCAAACTCTCTTAATGCTTCCGTGATCTAGGAACCTGTTTGGCGCCTTGAGAGGGTTCAGATCTTCTCCGATAGGTAATAACCTAAAAAAATATTAGTACACATTAGCAAAGACATAGGCCTTTTCAGAAAAGCTGATTCGATTCCCATTATTCCCAGCTGGTGATAGCTGTTTGTTTTTTATCTTCCTTTATCAAACACGATTGAGAAAGGACAAAGCTATTGATCTCTATGTAATCGGTTTAGCGTTTCCGAAAAGACCTTCTGTAAACAACCCTAACCACCTGTTACAGTTTTCTGTTAAATTCTGTTTTGAACTGCCTGTACGGTGACTCGTTTTCTGCTCTCTGGTAGGAAAAAATTTTCCTGCCTTGATTGAGGTTCTTGAAGTGTGGCGACAAAAATAGCCTGGCCAATCAGAGGCATACGAAAAGACGTACAAAAAATAACACGACAAATAATAAAATGATAAATTCCAATCGAAAGGTCAATAGACAATTTACCTTTTACCAATAATTATAAAAATACTAGCTGACTCGGCGAACTTCGTACCGCCTCTGAATTATTAAATACCTATTAAATTTTGTGTGAACGTATCTATTAGCTGAATTAAATTCAGTTTTTTTCGATGGTGAATTTGGCTTTGGTTGAAAAAAATTAATGTTTACTCTCTGGATCAGAAGTCACCTAAAATTAAAGTTCGCACACTGATGTGTCATGGTGACACATACCTGTCAGGAAACCAAAAATAATTAAAATTCACCTACCTTTGAGTGAAAATGCAATTTTGCCTTCGAATGATCGATATTTAAATGCAGTTGTAGAAAAAATATTGTTTGCAACTCGGGCGCGAAATACTTTGGTGATCTCGACTATTTTTTTAACTCGGTTGCGCCTCGTTAAAAAAATCAGATCTCGATCACCAAAGTAGGATTTCGCGCTCTAGATACAAAAATAACAATTTTTGTCTTTTTTTGGATTTTTTCGATTTAATATGTTAGTATGGACAAACACAAATCCAATAAAGCAAAAATCATAAAAATCAGTCCAGCTGTTCTCGAGTTATAAGTGCTAGAACCAACACAACTGTGTTTTATATCTATATATATAAACGTGAAATTCATTCACTCACTGACTGACTGACTGACTGACTGATTAAACACGAAATCTCGAAAACTACTAAACCAATCGAGATGAAATTTTGCAAACAGGTAGGTAATAGGTTGGAGATGCTCACTAAGAAATATTATCAACATGGCCTTAAGCAATCGCCTTAAATAACCAAAAATAAGAAACGGTGTGGTGCGGGCGGAAGTGCGGGGAAAAAAGTGTAAACAGAAACAGACGACGTGTCAGCTGTCAAATTCAGAAATATGACAAGCAGAATCAAATTCATAGCGATTTCCATTTGCAGAATCAGTGTAAAAAAAAATGTGTTTTTGTCGTTATATTTTCATGTTTTCACCAGAAACGATTCGGAACCGATTCTGAACAAATTCCTCCGGTCCCAGGCTAAGCTAACTTCAAGTTTGAGACATGACATTCGCAATTCGTTCACGTATTCGACAGTCTGGAGCAAGGTTATGGAGTTTTTGTTCGGTTCCAAAACTGTTCGCGATAAAATAGGAACCCATTCACAAGTTGGGTTCGGGTTACTCCGATCGCACTCCAGCCGTTATCTGATAAAGGTAATACCCGAACGGCTGAAGTGCGAACGGAATCACTCGGAGTGCACGGAGTGAGCAAGCCGAACCCAGCTATAACTGGGCATGCGCTCTACGATAGTCCTCAATTAGTTCCGGACTGGTTCGGAATCGGTTCAAAATATGATCCGCGAACAAAGCTATTAGCAGCGAGTGGCACTTCAAAAAAATTTAATGTAAGCTGTCAAAAAATAGTCTTCATAAGTTGTATTCCTTTCACACCTAGGAGGAGCTCCGGAACAGCTCCGGGGCTTCACGAGCTTATTCCTTCCGAAAAGTGTTTGTTGCACCACGCATCTGTTCCTTGCAAATCGGGAATCAGGAACGACTGAATACCGGAGCGAGTAGCTCGAGTGCTTCAAACTCTTGAAAGGAATACATCTATATTCTGCAGCCACAAGGCAGCACAAAAAATGTGGTTTACAGAGAGGTGCTGCAAAAATAAGAGTTACATGACCATATGTCTGACGCAACTATCCCCTTAGCTCTTTGAAAGAAGATTACCTAATGCTACCCTACACCTACAAAATTTGTATAGGGCGTGCGAAGCCGCGGGCAACAGCTAGTATATATATATATATATATATATATATATATATATATATATATATATATATATATATATATATATATATATATATATATATATATATATATATATATATACTAGCTGTTGCCCGCGGCTTCGCACGCCCTATACAAATTTTGTAGGTGTAGGGTAGCATTAGGTAATCTTCTTTCAAAGAGCTAAGGGGATAGTTATATATATATATATATATATATATATATATATATTTTTGTTAGGTTAAAATAAGATTTCAAAATACGTGTATTGAGCGGTAGATGTCGCCTGCCACTTTTACGTGCCTCACTTGCTACATCACCATGCCAGAAATTTAAAAAGATTTTGAGATTTAACGCAGCTGCCTTTCTCCCCTTCTTAAACCCAATTAAATTTAAAAATTTCTTTCAGGTACCGGAGAAAGCTATGAAGTTTAGAGACATCTTTTTTTGAAGCCTGAAAGGTTTATTAAACTTTGGTTTTATTGCAGTTTTAAGCTTAACTTTCGCACTAGCTTATCGATCGGAGTATAACTTCGCTATCAGGACTGCCGCAGTCGAAAACTTTCGAATTACTTAATGTTAATGCTTTCAATTTGGGTGTATTCGTGCAACGGTCAAGCTAGATAAGTTGCCTTTCCGTCACCTAACTTATTTGCCGTTGATCTAATTTTATTTACTAGCACCGACAACTCGATTAGGGTGCGATGAAACGGTAGCTGGTGGTCTTATCGGTAAAAAAACAAGAGAATGGTAAACAGACTATGTACGTGTTTCCTCGTTAAATTAGTTTCCCTTGAAGCTTCTAGGTACCAATCATTCTCTCCCTTGGCGTTACAATTTTCAGGATTTAATTTTATTTATTTACGACTAATGTATAAAGTGCGTATTATATTTGTGATTTTGGCAGTATAATGACATATGTTATTCCTCCAGGGATTAATGATGAGTAGCGGGATTAATGGTCATTATTCCACAAAAGTGTCAGTGTCAAACGTGTAGTGCTTGTGGATTTGTATTGAAAATTATGAGACGGATGAAATTTGTTCATTGAAAATTTCAAATAAATTAATTTGTCGTAAATAAAGTAGAGTATACTACTCGCAATAATGGCTATTATTCCCTCGGAATGTTACTCCCTCGCCGCTAACGCGGCTCAGTTCGTAATAATCCTCGGGAATAATAGCTATCATTATTGACTCGTGGTATAATCTACTATTATTTACGACTAATGTATAATGTGCGTATTATATTTGTGATTTTGGCAGTATAATGACATATGTTATTCCTCCAGGGATTAATGACGAGTAGCGGGATTAATGGTCATTATTCCACAAAAGTGTCAGTGTCAAACGTGTAGTGCTTGTGGATTTGTATTGAAAATTATGAGACGGATGAAATTTGTTCATTGAAAATCTCAAATAAATTAATTTGTCGTAAATAAAGTAGAGTATACTACTCGCAATAATGGCTATTATTCCCTCGGAATGTTACTCCCTCGCCGCTAACGCGGCTCAGTTGGTAATAATCCTCGGGGATAATAGCTATCATTATTGACTCGTGGTATAATCTACTATTTTGGGAACTCGTCAGTTTTTCCTTAACGTGAAAATTGATTTAATTTTATTAAGTATTTAAAATAATTTTGATTGAAAACTTTTTTTTTTGTTTTCTTGGGAAATTTTATGTCATAGTGCAGTCGAGTAAAATTACTCACTGCAATATATTTTATGAATTCCAAAATTGTCAAGTGGGTGGTGATAAAACGTCTCGTCTACAGAAGAAGAACAAGTGCCTAGGAATAAAACGAACTTAGCTACAAAAATACCATCGTCGGTGATACATAATATTTTCATGCCTTTTGTTTTTTTAAATTTCATTAATTTCAGAATGTACGACACTCCTTTGAACTTTTTAGTTAGAGCTTTCACAAATAGAAAAAGCTTTACCTATTACAAACTATAGAAGCATTGTTGCATGTTAGTAAGTATTTTTTTAAGCTACTTCAATGAATATCGTATAACCCAGGCAAGTTCTCTGGAACACAATTCCATTTTTACAATGAAAGCTATTTTCTTTCAACAGAAGATCCTCGGGGCTGCTTTTATTTTCCCCAGATAGACCTACGAGAGGAGGGAACCGCCTTCAATGCTTGTTTTTGCATGCTCTTTGATATTATGCAGAAATATTGAAATAAAAAAAGCCTTCTGGATAACAGTCCAATTATTACACTAGGATCACTATGTTTAACCAGTCTAAATGGGATGATATGTGAGAATCAAGATGATTGAAAAAAGAAGACATCTACAATAATAATCTAAAGGATATTATGAAAAATTGTCTCGATGTCTTCAGCTAATTATACTGGTTTATTAAATTTGTATCTAGTATTTCCCAATGTTGTCGATTATTTTTTATGTACTTGTTTACTAAGTAAGATCATTTAAAATAGGTGAAGTTCCTTGACACCCTCTTATTCGAAAAAGACACAGTATGTCGCAACCCTTCATTCACGAAAATAAGAATGGAGTGAAAATCCTCTTTGCTTATCATTTCCTTGGATTTCTAATAATCATCGGCTTACTCAGTCAACAAATAATATCTTTCACGCTCCAACAGTTGTTTATTGAAAATCCCTCTAATTAAAATCTCTCATTGCCATCTGCAGGGCCCCATATACTACGATGAAACACGACGGTGTTCACCGCCACGATGAAACACGTCGTTCCAAAACCGAAGTGTGTGGTAGAAAACCGTTCGTGTGCACGAAATGTTGAACCGTCGTGCCAAAAATCAAGGTCGGACTGAATTTTAAACCGACGATGAAACACGACGGTTTTCTACCACACACTTCGGTTTTGGAACGACGTGTTTCATCGTGGCGATGAAAACCGTCGTGTTTTATCGTAGTCCGTGGGCCCCTGTAGAAAACCGTCGTGTTTTTCTATTACACACTTCGGTTTTAGAACGACGTGTTTCATCGTGGCGGTGAAAACCGTCGTGTTTCATCGTAGTGTATGGGGCCCTTTAGAAAGAACAAGTAAAAAGTACGTGGTCGGGCACACCAACCGTAGGATCAGCAAGGATAATGTGCAGTGGTTGCATTATCCGAATATAACGCACGCTGTTCCTACCGTCTGCCATTTTCCAGGGGATTCGGTTCCATAATTCCAAATGTCTAAAAATGTCTGATTTACGTGGTTGGAATAAAATTTTCTGATGCTTTCATTAACGCGGCATTTTCTTTATTTTGTTTTTGAAAGTTTCGTTTGCTCTTTAACACGCTTAGGGTTGCACTTTCTCACAAGTTAGTTTCACCAGCTAGGAAGTAACTGAAATACTAAGCCAACACTGGAAAAATGTATTAAAGGAAAATAATAAAAAGGCTTTCGAAATTTTTCCTACATGTTCGTTTTGCTTTGTCTAAAATATCAATCTCAAATATTGCCTAAAACTTCCGGAACGTACAATATCCGCTCCTGATTATTTTTCAAACTGAGGAGCAACCTTCTCCTGAAAACGCGTTTTCGGTTTGTCACTCATATGTTTGTACTTATTTTACAAGAATAGACCAAACGCTTTGTTGTCCTGATAACAACAGGAGGCAACTTGGAACTGCAGCAGACCAAAAGGTGGCGGTTCTATCTCTATTCATATAATAGAGAATTCTAGAATTTGCCATTGGCTCTTTATTTAATACCACGCAATAGGTATGGAATTTTCGGAAAATTGGTTTTAGCACCAACGGAAGGTATTTCTGAAATGCCGTGAATAAAGCTCACAGCAGATTCTACACATACAATTCAGCTTTTTTTTGCGCTAAAAAAGGAATCAATCAATTGGAATCAGGTGTAATTTTTATTTTTCGTTCTAAAAAGTCTACACACAAGCTGTTTACCATATTTGCCATATACTCAAACTATTTATCTATGCAAAGTTCGTACGCCTTAATTGTTATCACTCAAAGGGCGACATCGTAGGGCTGATTAAATATTCACACACACATGACCAGGCAAGTTATAAGTGTTGGCACAGGAGCATGAAATACATTTATGCATGCGCCTCACAAAGTCATTTTAATTTAAGACCATTATAGAGGCTGATGCTCCGAAACACATCATTGTGTAAACTGTTCGACACTATCCTGAGAGAGAGAATCCATATATCCAGGTCGGAATTTCCGAAGTTGCTTCGGGTTGACGTTTCTCATGATTACGCTGACAAATTTGTGGGAAAACAAAGAATTTCGGAAGCTGACCAGTTCTAAGGCTCTGGCAGATAAATGAGGGTTCAGGAATTTTACGCTTTCCCATCTCAATACTTGTTCGACACATTCTTGGCGTAGGATAGGTTTTTGATTTAATTAAACGAAATCGGTACTCGTTGAAAAAGCACCCTGTCACGCTATCGTACCATTAAATGAAATTGGGAATATTGAAGATTTGGATGGTATGGTCGGTATGGACAAATGAAAGATGCAATTTCCTATTTTTGTTTTTCAGAAAACTTTTAGTTTCACTGTGAAAGAACTAAGTTGTAATGAATTTCCTCGAAACGAGAGATGCGTGTCAATTGTCGGCTGCAAAACAGAGTTCGATAATAATTGACAAAAATAAATTCAATGGGTATCTGATACATCAATTTCGATAATGGATTAGGTAATTTATTGCTTATGTTTTGTTGAACATTTTCTACAACTAATCCATTAAAATTGCATTTATTTCGGAAGCCTTCCAAGTTTCATAGCATTTTCATCTTCAATATCAATGAAATTAAATTGAATTCCAAAACACAAAAATTTGCATAAAAAATTTGAATCGGCCAAAAATAGTTGGGCTCAGCTCAGGTAAGTTTGCATTGCAAATTTTTCGGAATTTTTACAGGCAAATAACATTCTCTTGCAGCTTTAAAAGAGCGACATTAAATGAAGGTTTCTTTATTGAACTACCCCTCACAAAAGATTACATACAATAGTGACAGCGTCCAGCGTCGACTCCATCGAAAGCCTGAGCTTATTAAAAAGGTTTATTAAAAATTGTGGTTTCATGGATGGAAGCATTTTAGCTTTTTAAGTTCATCGAAATTTTAATTTTTTATTATATTCTCGTGAGGTTTTTCAGTAGAACATTCTACCAAAAAATTATTGCTGAACAAGAAAAATAATAACTGCATCAGGTCTCATTAGACTTGTTACTCTCCACACTACTGGAACGGAATGATAATTTTGGGAAAAGGAAATTCTATTTCTTCATATATTCCCTTCTTTACCTTTCTCTCCTATGTTCACTTTCCTCAAATATCTGCCTGTCCGATCAAAATAAGATGTTAACGCAACATTATTTATTAATTTGGTTTCTTCTTATTCTTATTAAAGAATTACTTGAATGTCAATTCCGCGTAAATCACACCGGAGTGTATTTTCTACGAACCTGCGCTGACCGAGGCAGACAGCCGTTGAAGATTTTGATTTGACACTAGATAAATGGTGCTTGATATGCACGTTGCATTTTTACTGGTTCCGTGTTTTACGCTCAAAAAGTCTATGTCTTGTGCGGTTAAAAAGGGACCTTGAGTGCCTTAAGTCGATGCTGATACGTTGGTGGTTGTGGAGAACCGTTTTCCAGGGGATCCCTGTAGGTACAGGGTGCTGCAATTTGGAGTGTTTCAACAGGAAAAACATACTTGCAGACCAAATAGAAGAAAATTGACCTAGACGTCATGGGATCCATTTTTGAGAAACGTCAATTGTCAAAAACCGTATCGCGGTATCTTCAATGGTACCATTAATACAGGGAGATTTTCGATTTTCCCCTTGTATGAAAAATGGCTATAAGTTTTTTATTTATCAATTTTTTTTATTTCTGTAAAAACATTATGGAGACACTTTTTTTAGCACAATCCAGTGGCGGATTCAGTTTTTTTCTATATCGCTCCGATTTTGAGATATCGACCAAATTCCGATATTTTCAAATGAAACACCCTATATATTAATAGCTCATTGGATAGCTCTGTTTTTGCTGATTTCAATGATATAAAGTTCGATAGGCTTATCTCTAACATTTTTCGAGAAAAAACATTATATCTGTTTTTGTCGTAAGGACCAATGTGTTAGAAAAGGATTTTGTGTAAGGAAAATGTCTCTGTCTAACACATTGTTTCTTATGACCGAAACAGATATAATTTTTTTTCTCGAAAACTATTAGAGATAAACCTATCGAACTTTATATCATTGAAATCAGCAAAAACAGAGCTATCCAATGAGCTATTAATATATAGGGTGTTTCATTTGAAATTATCGGAATTTGGTCGATAACTCAAAATCGGAGCGATATAGAAAAAAACTGAATCCGCCACTGGATTGTGCTAAAAAAAATGTCTCCATAATGTTTTTACAGAAATTAAAAAAATTGATAAATAAAAAACTTATAGCCATTTTACATAATAGGAGAAAATCGAAAATCGCCCTGTATTAATGGTACCATTGAAGATATCGCGATGCGGTTTTTGACAATCGACGTTTCTCGAAAATCGATCCCATGACATCTAAGTCAATTTTCCTCTATCTGGTCGGGAAGTGTGTTTTTCTTGTTAAAACACTCCAAATTGCAGCACCCTGTACATACACACAGCTTATAAGAAAACCCAGGTGAGTGGAAATATCTCTTGTGTGTTTCGAGAACCCTATGGTATCATTTTCATTTCTATTTCTATTTGTTTGCGCGATTTTCCAGTCGCAGTCCAGTTTACTGAATTTCAAATATTATTGCGTAAACATTAGATTTGGAACAAAAATCATCGCAAATTTTGAGGATTGTCAGTGGATTGAGCAATTCTCATTTCCACTTGATATCAAAATTACCTAGGCACTTAATTCATATGTTTTGTACAGGGTGATTCATTAAGAATGGCACTCGGCCATATCTCAAAAACTATTCATCGTAGTCATGTCGGAAAAAAATTATCCCAAAAATATGGCCAAGAGAAAATGCTGGAAATACACTGGTCAGCAAAATTAACGCACCATTCACTAATTTCTATTTTAATGAGGTTGGAATTGAAACTATGGATTGGCTAGCAAACAGTTCTGATTTCAACCCAATTGAGGATGTCTGAGACATGATCTAGAGCCATTTTTAGGAGCTTCCTAACTCCCCTAACACTTTGAATGGGCTTACTGGAGATATTGTTCAAATATGGAATAATTTGGATTAAAACGAGATAAGGCCCCTAATTTTAGCATGAAAAATCACTGCCGTGTTATTATTCAAAAAAGAGAAGGAAATACCGATTATTAATTATTTTTAACTAAAGTTAAAAAAAAAAAATATTTTTCAAAAATAGTAGTGGTGCGTTCAGAGCTGGGCAGTATTTGCAATTCTAAATACTTTTTAGTATTTAAATACTTTAAAGTATTTAAATACCTAGTATTTAAATACTTTTCTAGAACTGGTATTTGTATTTATGAATCCAAATACTTTTTGAAATATTTGGTATTTAAATACTTTGATGTATTTTAAATACTTTCAAAAGTAGTTAAATACTTTCAAGTATTTAACTACTATCAAAATTATTTAAATACTTTCGAAAGTATTTAAATACTTTTTCTTCTGCAAAAAATATACAGATGAACAAGATTCAGAGCTGGGCAAAATACTTTCAAAAAGTATTTAAATACTTAATACTAAATACCTAATAAAGACTGAAAGTATTTAAATACTAAATACTATTTGACTTGAAAAGAAATAAATACTAAATACAAAAAGTATTTAAATACTTATTTAAGTATTTAAATACTTTTTAAGTATTTAAGTACTTTAAAAAGTATTTAAATACTTTAAAAAGTATTTAAATACTTTAAAAGGTATTTAAATACTTTTATTAGGCAAATACCTTATTCAAAAACTTCAAATAGTACATTTCGTCACTAGTGCGAATAGACGGGCAGATGGCCTTTTTCAATCGAGGGCAATGATTTTGGAACGAGTCGTAGTTCGTAGCAGAAGGAGCCATCGGCGGAGGCGAGTTTAAAAAAGAAAGGCGTCCATTCGCACGAGTGACGAACGATATTTTTCATAACGAAGTGTTGAAGGGCATAGATTCATTCCCACCATTAAACACAAGGTAATTGCCAAGGTCTAGCGAAAACAATAAATTCCTACTAATCAACCTAGAAACATTGAACCAAGATTAACTCTGTCACAACAGTGTTATTATACCGATAAAGTACGATTGATTTGACTACTGGAGGCCGTTTTTTGCACTGTCCAAATCAAATCAAATCAAGACTTCGTTATGAAAAATATCGGTCGTCACTCGTGCGAATGGACGCCTTTCTTTTTTAAACTCGCCTCCGCCGATGGCTCCTTCTGCTACGAACTACGACTCGTTCCAAAATCATTGCCCTCGATTGAAAAAGGCCATCTGCCCGTCTATTCGCACTAGTGACGAAATGTACTATTTGAAGTTTTTGAATAAGGTATTTGCCTAATAAAAGTATTTAAATACCTTTTAAAGTATTTAAATACTTTTTAAAGTATTTAAATACTTTTTAAAGTACTTAAATACTTAAAAAGTATTTAAGTATTTAAATACTTTTTGTATTTAGTATTTATTTCTTTTCAAGTCAAATAGTATTTAGTATTTAAATACTTTCAGTCTTTATTAGGTATTTAGTATTAAGTATTTAAATACTTTTTGAAAGTATTTTGCCCAGCTCTGAATCTTGTTCATCTGTATATTTTTTGCAGAAGAAAAAGTATTTAAATACTTTCGAAAGTATTTAAATAATTTTGATAGTAGTTAAATACTTGAAAGTATTTAACTACTTTTGAAAGTATTTAAAATACATCAAAGTATTTAAATACCAAATATTTCAAAAAGTATTTGGATTCATAAATACAAATACCAGTTCTAGAAAAGTATTTAAATACTAGGTATTTAAATACTAGGTATTTAAATACTTTAAAGTATTTAAATACTAAAAAGTATTTAGAATTGCAAATACTGCCCAGCTCTGGCGGTGATCTGTCATTTTTGCGATGTATTATTTTTCCCTCAATACACATAAAGCGAATAATCGCAAACACTGTTTTTACTCTATAATAGCGCAGAAACAACTATTGAGGGATCCATCGACACTATACTTATACTATACTATACTACTTACTTATCAGTTATCACTTTACCAAAAACAAAACGAACAAAACAATAAACAATTATAACATAACCCTTATTTCATCATTTTGTGGCGACTTGCGATAGAATATTCAAAGTTGAGTTTAGTCGCTGCGATTACTTTTGACAGTTCAAAATGATAGATCACCGCGAAATTTCGCAAAATCGCGCTCGTCTGAAAGCACCTTTAGGCTTTATCTGTGCTTACTACTGTTTATTCCTTTTATACTCTTCTTTTGATCAGTTGATTTGTTTCTTTGAACTGTTATTTTATTTATTTTTCAAGAAGATAATGTTTATTTTTGTTGTATTTATATTAATCAAATAAATAATTTTTTGTTCGATTTGATTATTTTCAATATTTGCCGACTCTGTTTTCACGTCGGTCGGTCGTATTTATTGTTTGGCAAGGAATGGTAAGTAAGCAAGTAAGTTAATTACTTATTAGAACGGGTAAAATTAGCCATGTTCGAAATTCGGAAATTTTTGATGTATTTGCCACTGCCAGTTTTCCACTTTTGTCAGAGTATTTCAGCTATCAGAATTTATAGAACATTTCGTTACTAGTGCGAATAGCGACTAGTCTATTCGCACTAGTGACGACCGATATTTTTCATAACGAAGTCTTGATTTGATTTAATTTGGACAGTGCAAAAAACGGCCTCCAGTAGTCAAATCAATCGTACTTTATCGGTATAATAACACTGTTGTGACAGAGTTAATCTTGGTTCAATGTTTCTAGGTTGATTAGTAGGAATTTATTGTTTTCGCTAGACCTTGGCAATTACCTTGTGTTTAATGGTGGGAATGAATCTATGCCCTTCAACACTTCGTTATGAAAAATATCGTTCGTCACTCGTGCGAATGGACGCCTTTCTTTTTTAAACTCGCCTCCGCCGATGGCTCCTTCTGCTACGAACTACGACTCGTTCCAAAATCATTGCCCTCGATTGAAAAAGGCCATCTGCTTGTCTATTCGCACTAGTGACGAAATGTACTATATGAAGTTTTTGAATAAGGTATTTGCCTAATAAAAGTATTTAAATACCTTTTAAAGTATTTAAATACTTTTTAAAGTACTTAAATACTTAAAAAGTATTTAAATACTTAAATAAGTATTTAAATACTTTTTGTATTTAGTATTTATTTCTTTTCAAGTCAAATAGTATTTAGTATTTAAATACTTTCAGTCTTTATTAGGTATTTAGTATTTAGTATTTAAATACTTTTTGAAAGTATTTTGCCCAGCTCTGGGTGCGTTAATTTTGCTGGCCAGTGTATATTTCAGCTTTCTAAAATGACCGTAAGGGGGCGTAACCCAACTGTCAAAGTACAAAAATGGTTTTATTTTTTAAATTTCAAATGGAAACGTATCTCAAAAATTCTAGCAATAGATTTTTGATGAAATTTCACACAATTTTGATTTATGACTTTTTACCATAACTTATCGGATAAGACAGTTATGAGCTGTCAAATATTGCAACTTAAGAACACGAATAACTTCAAAACGACTCAATGAATTGGGTCGATCTTAGGTTCGTTGGAAAGACAAGAGTCTGTTCTTTAATGTTATTGTAAAAAATTCCAACTTCAGTTAGTTGGACTGACTCTATGAGTGGATATTTGAAAACAATTGAATTTTTCTAATTTTTCTTGAAATTTTCAAATGGAACGGTATATTTAAGATATGTTTAATCGATTTTTGAGGATGTTTTACACAGTTTTTCTTTATTAAACCTTCCTACAAACGAATTCCAGAGAGTGTTAAATTTAATTTCATCAAAAATAATCAATATTTATGAAAAAGCCCTCGTAAATAATGACTTCGCTTTTCTGACAGTTGATTGTCATCATTGATGAATGTCAAATAATGGAAAAAGTGCGTTAGGAAATTATAATAGTAACTATATTATGCAATGATCATGTAATGATGGCCATTAATACACGAGCATGTTGTAGGATACGAAACTTGAAGAAGAAATACATATTTATTTTGAGAATAGTAAACTACTCAAGTGGTGGTGCCATCTATTAATAATTTTGGAAATTAAAATCTAGACGTCATTTCCGCATAAATTCGGCACCCGCGTATACTGTGGATTTATTCATTTTTCATTCTGCTCTTTCTGTAAATACAATCCAAAACCAGTCTATTATTTTTTTTTTATAAGCATTGTCCATTTTCAAAATAATTAGATGTTAGTGGCTGCGATTGCTGCATTTCCATTACATTCATGCAGAACCTCAAGGATGTCCTGTGCTTCTCCATTTGGGAAATGCATTTTGACTTTAGAAAATAGCGTTTGAAGTTTCAAAAATGTGTCAGCCTGACATACTTAACTGGTATCTGCTCAATTTACGAGGGCTTTTTCATAAATACTGATTTTTTTTAATAAAATTAATTTTAACACTCTCTGGAATTCGTTTGTAGGAAGGTATAATAAAGAAACACTATGTAAAACATCCTCAAAAATCGATTTAACATATCTTAAATATACCGTTCCATTTGAAAATTTCAAGAAAAATTAGAAAAATTCAATTGTTTCCAAATATCCACCCATAGAGTCAGTCCAACTAACTGAAGTTGGAATTTTTTACAATAAAATTAAAGAACGGACTCTTGTCTTTCCAACGAACCTGAAATCGACCAGATTTGTTGAGTCGTTTTGAAGTTATCCGCTTTCTTGTGTTGCAATATTTGACAGCTCATAACTATCTTATCCGATAAGTTATGGTAAAAAGTCATGAATCAAAATTGTGTGAAATTTCATCAAAAATCTATTGCTAGCATTTATGAGATACGTTCGCATTTGAATTTTAAAAAATAAAACCATTTTTGTACTTTGACAGTTGGGTTACGCCACCTTACGGTCATTTTAGAAAGCTGAAATATATTTCCAGCATTTTCTCTTGGCCATATTTATGGGATAATTTTTTTCCGACATGAGTACGATGAATAGTTTTTGAGATATGGCCGAGTGCCATTCTTAATGAATCACCCTGTACAAATACACTGAATTAAATAGGGGAAGAAAAACATATGGAATATTTTTAGCCAGCATGTTCTAATGAGTAACGTGACATTGATCGAACTGTTGTGTGTTTTATTGCATGAATCTTATTTTTACAATTTATATTCTGACGCGTGTATTCCCTTCACTATTTGTTATGAAGACGCCCCTTAATTGGAGCATGCAAATATATATATTCGCATGTTGCAGTTTTCGTCCGATTACGGATACATTAGAGACCTTATTTGCTACAGCATTTTAGTACCAATAGGTACCTAATGACTTATTCTATACTCGTTTTTCTTTTAACTAAGGCACCTGAATATGTATATATATGGGCACATTCCCGACAACTAGGACACATTTAAGCCGATAATAGCCAAATTCTGGACCTACTGGTAACGTCATCGGCAAATTTATCCTGCTGGTAAAACTTAATTGGATTCAATTTTTAGTTTTACCAGCAGGATTAACTTGCCAAAGGCATTACCAGTCGTTCCAGAATTTGGCTCAAAAAGGAACATTTATTAATTACCTACTTCAATTTACCTTGCTGTTCAATAAGCATCCAAAACATTTGTTTCATATATCATTAAATTGTGAAAATAGAAATGCATGTTTAAATATAAGTTCATACGAAGATATTTATCTAGACTCTATTTTAAAATAAGCACGAACGTGACGAACGCTATTTATGCAACACGACTTTTGCTGAAAGCCTAATTTGTAGCAGAGTCCGCTAAGTGAACACTTAAAACGCACTTTAATATTCAAAAACAGCAATAATCTACTTACTTTTACGCGCGTTCGTACCAATTTGCGGGCGCTTTCCAAAGCTTCTCTGCGAGGAAATTGAATTCTTGAATAAATTACGAGTCTCTTGTAATTCTGCGGAGCCGAAACATATTATACCTACTGGGAGGCTCTCGTGCGGTTTTTGAGAGAAAAGTTCTACACGAAAAAAAAGAAAGGTAATTCGCCAACATATGTAATGTGAAAAAAACTAAGTAATTCACTGTCACTCGTGTGAATCGTAGCCAAAACTTTGATCAAGTGAACTCCAATCCAAGTTAAAAGAAGCTGGAACAAAGATTCGATTACAACCTATCCGTGGTATTAGTGAAACTTACTCGTGCATTTCGGTAAGCCGATATGTTTCCGTTGTCAGCCGTTGTCTTTGCTGGTCATGACCCAAAAGTAGACTCTTGGACTTTAATTTGAATTTACTCGAACTCACAAGCGATAATGCTGATAAGACGCAGTAATTCGTTTTCTCTTGGCGACTTATATGTCCTGTGGTTATGTCGATAGGTTTATGCTTAGTTGCACAATGGTTTGCATGATTATATGCTTAAATAGCGTATTTAATATTTTTGGGTAATTGGTGTTTTAAGAAATCCTTGGTTATGAAAGATTCTTAAGTATTCGGATAAGGTTGAGTATAGTTTTTTGATTACACTCTTCGATTGGGAATGTTTGAAAAACAAAAAATGAATTTTTATTTTGTGGAGCTGTATCAATTCGGTAAAAATTGTATTTTTAAACTCTGTTCCATTGTCTGTGATAATTTTGGGTGAAATGCCATGTTGTGAAAATAATCCATATCCATCCATATTTAATGGATGACGTTCATATTTGCTTCATTCATTAGCATTCATTGATATATGATTGGATTGATTCTCTAAGATTTGGCCAGCAGGTACCTAGTATTTTTCTTTCAGCTGTTCAGTTTCTTCAATTCCTCGTTGTGAAATTTTGGGTACCTACCTAAAATTGATTTAAAAAAAAAATCCTCTTGCAGAAATTTTCCTTTTCCCTTCAGAGCTCACCGGCGTATACAAGGGGGGGGTAATGGGGGTAATTACCCCCCCAAGATCGTTGCGGTGGACGTAGAGATGGCCCTGAGAATATTCTCCAAAGAACTTCTATCGAGAACAGAGAATTTACTGAGAATATTCTTTGGACTTAAATTCTCGAGAATTTATTATTTTTTTAGGTTCGAGATTGTATGAGGATATACGGTAATTTTCGAGAATCTATGGGAAATTACCCTTAATTTTTAAATTTATCACCTTGCACATACAGGTGGCACTAGGTTCGTAGTGAGGTTAGGTTGAAATGAAAAACAAAAAACAGTGAGTCCGGGTGCCGGGGTCCTTTTTTCTTGAAAGGGAAACAGGGGAGCAGCGTTCCCAAGAGAACGAGTGTTCCGTCTTTCTCAATGATATGCAACTGATAATATAAGCTCGAATATAAGTAACAAAGACAAAACACTCGTTCTCCTGGGAACGCTGCTCCCCTGTTTTAAGAATAATGACCGGGTAAATCCGGTAAATACCCCGAGCCCATAGGCGTTTTCGATTGGTAGAATAGATTTAATACGCACTGGCGCGACTGAGTACTGAGTGTATTTCCAGCTCTTTCTCTCAGCCTGTTAAAGAAACAGATAAAAACACAAATACATTTTCTTTGCACTAGCCACTAGATATTTCTACTAACTGGAAGCGCCATGGCCATAAGTTATTTCATTGTTTCTGCTGCACTGTGCAGAGTGCAGAGTGTGTGCGAAGCAATATTTAATAATTTAACTTACATATTTAGGCCCGGTTTAGGTATTCATCTTCAGATAAACTTGCTTGTAACTATCTACAAGATAAATGTACTGTTCTAAGATTCTATTGGTCGGCGGATAACTGGCGGACCAATGAGATTACCAGATTGCGTTTTTATCCGCCAGATTGCAAACCTGACAGTTTATCAGAAGATGAATAAACCGGCCCCTAATATTAGTTTTGACTAGTTTTGAGGAAATTCCTTCGAAAATGAAACCTAGAAGTTCGATATGGAAACATTTCAGACAAAATAAGGAAAACAAAATTTCTATGTCAATTTTGTGATTTCGGATACCAAAAAAATGCAAAAAGCCCTAAATGATGTTACAAAGCTATATTCTTCGAAATTCTCCAAAATTTTAACATCTTTCCGATTTCAATTTCGCTCATGCTATAGGGCCGGTTTCTCAATAGCAAGTCAGCTCCGGGTTAAGCATAACTCCAAGGTGAAGATTGCAACTGGACACGTTTAACCAGTGGCCCAAGTCTTGAAAAATATCCCATTCCAAATTTGATTCGAATTTGACTGACATGTAAATTAAATGGGAAGCGTTCGAAATCATATCAAATTTCGTATGCAATATTTTTCAAAAATTTCGCCCTTGGAGTTAAAATCAACCCAGAGGTGACTCGCTATTGAGAAACTGGCCCATAGTAAGATAACAGTATACACTATGACGATGACGAAAAAACTATTATAGAACAGTCACATTTTGCCACGTTGCCAAGTACTGCTGCGACGTGACTGCGATCTTAAGGCTGACGCTGGATCCCATTCTTGTTTCTCGTTTCTCTACAGCTTGTTTTCTAGTTTGCACAGTGTCCGCACTGCCAGCAGTGCCAGCATGCCATTTATAGAGAATTCTATTGGAAGGGATAGATAGTGCGCACTGCGCACTGAGTGTATTCGTGTCTTTTTCTACTAGCTTGCATAAGAAAGAGATAAAAATACATTCTTTGAACTGGTTCTACCTATAGAATTAGGTATAATTTGAAAGTTTTTAGGGAATCTCAGAGTTCGGTTCCGTTATTTGTTGGTAGTACAGAAAACTTGTTTCGAAGGCTAAAAATAGACGTTTTTGGGCGTGGCACCCGGTGAAAAAAATTCGACTCCGGCGGCGGGCTGGCCTGGGCTGATTACCCCCCCCCAGACGCATGGGCTGGATACGCCGGTGTCAGAGCTAAATAAGCGTCATCTGTTACTAGTTATCAGGTTATCATAATTATATATTTCGTTTAATTTAGAGTTTTGTTTAAATTATGTGATTTTTTTTTACACAATCTTTTCACAAAAGAACAGTTATATTAGTTTCAGTTTTCCTTCTCTTTCTGTAATAGTTTGTCGGCGAGAGCAAATAAATATGCTAGCTGTTATAGACTGAACTATACCTAACTATAACTGTAAACCATACACTGTCGATATACAGTGTGCGCCATAAAGTTGGGTACATATGGGAAAATTTTTAATTATTCCTTTTTTCAAAAAACTTTTTTTGGGGATCGTTACCAAGAAATCGATTATGACACATGTCATATTATTTTTCTGATGACCAGAAAATGTGCAAAAAGGGACATGGGTACAGTTATAGCGACACGACCGGACGGTATTTTCTAATTTATGACCTTCAAGTGTGTATTTCGCAAAATAATCGATTCGTTTGATATCAAACTTATGTAGTTTAGTTGAATAAAGCTATTTTTGAAATAAAATTAATATTTTCGATTTTCCATTTAATGGTATGGGTAAAATAAGTAGTTTTATTTTTTTTCTCTGATTTGCTTCAAAATTGGCATGTGGAGTTGTTTTTGGATTCTGAACAACTTTTTCTCATAAAATTTTTTGATATCTTGTCAAATTTACCCGTTTTTCGACATCAATATCAACTTTTTTCAAAATTCCCGCTTAACCGATATGTGCATGACATGTGTCATAATCGATTTTTTGGTTATCGAACATGCCTAAACGATCCCCAAAAAAAGTTTTTTGAAAAAAAGAATAATTAAGAATTTTCCCATATCTACCCAACTTTATGGCGCACACTGTAGATACTAAATGGACTTTTTTAAATTTTATAACATTCGATAATTCGCTCATTGATCCTCACCAAGTCACCAAATAGCACTTTGGCAAACTAATAGAACGAAAACCGTCCAAACAGGATATCATCTTGCTAAGTCGGCTCTAATCGCAACCGAACCGCAAAGTACAATGGGTGCGATTACTTAATTGTGTTATTCTAGCTATGCCTGCAATTATTGGATATTGTGCATTGACGAGCAACTATTGTAGCCACCGGAAATCTTGCATTATATTTCATGAAAAAGAGAAGCTAGAACAAAATATGAAAGGTTATAAATAAATAAATTATTTTTATGGGCAAAAAACTGACCCTGCGACAAGCAATTAACCTTAATGCTCGAAAGTCCGCTCCCCCGATTCTTTATCTTCTATTTTCGCCTCGTTTTTTCCAGTCTCCCGGATATTTTTTTTTTGTTTTCACTCAAAAGTTTCTCTTACAATCGACTTCGGTGGGATTTGTATTATTTTCTGGGGATTATTTGCCGTTTCCGTTCGCTGTCAAAATGTAATATCCATATAATCTAGTCACAATTACATCGCAAAAAAATCAAGTATAGTGAATTCGATTTTTCATAAATTTTCAGTATCTTACTGAGAAGAATCAAGATCGTCAACTTTTAACGTTAGTGAGTCACGAACTCTGCTGGCGACTTTCGGAGTTTTTCATTTAGGGAATTTTTTCTGTGACGAATAACATCTAAATTATTATGTTTTCCCCTATGTTCTTACGTTTTCGACTCTCATGGGAGTTCATGGATTTTAGAATTTCATTCAAATCTTCAAAAAATCAAATAAACAAAATTTGAAAAGTGCATTCAATTTTGAAATTTCTTGTTTTCCGAATAAACCTGTTCGTTACATTATTCTATTTTGTTCGATCTACTAACCTAACAAGAACAACACACGAGAAAATCAGTTTTAATTTAATTACAGTGAACAAAGCCAAAACTTCAACAACATTGGTAAGCCGCATTCTCTACCATTATTTATAAAATACATGCATTACATACAACTTCGTCGCATTTATACTAGCCGTACAAGCCATCGTTCTTGGCTAACTGAGCAAAACTTGCGTTTAAGGTTATATGATACAAAACTACTACAAAACCGACTCTGGAGAAAATGTAGCTTCAATTTACTTATCAAATTGTTACGTATAATACCTAACTTAAATTGAATATCTCTATGCGAAAAAAGAAACGAAACATGTTCGTCAAAAAAAATTTGATTTGACTGTCACTCACGGTAAAATATTAGCTTTCATAAGCTAAAAAAAAACTTAAAATTTAAAAGTTTTTCATTGTGGCCCTACACGAGTTCTATGTCACAAACAAACATGAGCATAAACCAGAAAAAATAATTATATTTTTTTTAATAAATCCCAATTAGGGTAAAACGCCAGTAATTGACCGTCAGCCAGTGTTTGACCGTTTTCGTGAAAAAATGTGAAAAATAAGAGTTCTAGGAATATCTTAAGGAGTATGAAACTATTCATAAATAGCCTGAAGTTTTTTCTCCACCCCCTACTATGCAAAACTTTCGCTTCGTCATATCAGATTGTCGTACTTCTTGTCAGGAGCGGATGGGCAACTTTCAATCGGCCCGGGACGGTTTTTGCTCAAGCGGCCCCGCGCGCTCACAGGAGGTGAATAACACTGGATAGGGTATTGAATATTTTAGAAAAAAAAACCTCCTTATATTACTCAAAAATACGAAAGCGTAGAGCCATGCTGATAGGTATTGTAAAATATTTTCATGTTATTCTAGTTTACACTTTTTCTGTTTAATCAGACATTACTAAATTTAAGTACCGCAATTTGGGTTAGTTCGCAATTTTATTCAGACATTACAGGTCTATGTTTATTTTTCGAAAAAAAAATTGCAATTTTTTTTTCCGAATGCTTTCATTTCAAAAATCAACCATTTGGAACATATTGACTTTGAATAACTTCTTTCGAAAATGAATAATTTTGAAGCATGTCCAAACTAACCGGGTTGCATCTAAACATTCTGGTATAGGATTCGGCACCTAGGCATATTTCATTGGTCCGTTCGAATTCGGGCCGCCAATGAATGCAAAGTGCCGAAATCCGTACTTGAATGTTGAACGGTGCTGAACTTCAGGTCGGAATGGTATATAGTATTGTTTGCCCAGCGGATCTGAGTCTACGGAAGGAATTCGGACGTAAATGTGCCATGTTGTCACGTTTAATTATAAAAAAGCGAAAATACTAGGCATGAGGTATAGTTCATTTGAAAATCCATTTTTTAATAACAAAATATAGATACCAATAAAACGCTAAATATTTCAACGTGGTTGTTAGATCTATTCTTATTCTAATAACTGATTTCTTCAATTTTGTCCATTGTAAAAAATAAACATTTTCTAAAGATATCATCAGTTTTTGACAATTTGGCAAGCATCCGGCCTGGATGAACCTGATTGGTGGAGTTTTTGGCAGGATGGCCGTTGCCACGAGGAACCATGTCGTTGTCAATGGGCTAAACGTCACCTTACGTCTTGCTATTGGCCAGGGCTTCTGTCATTGTATCCTCCCATCTTGGAATATCGATTTATATTGAAATATCCCAGTGGCGGGGTTTTGGTCATTTTCGATTTTCGTGTAGGAGTTGCAATACGATAACACTTCCAAAAAATTCCGCACGCAGCTAGGTATTTTATGAATGAAATCAGCCATTTTTTTTTTACAACTGCATTCCCCTTACCGTTGCCTCGTAGACACAGAGTCGCTGGGCAGACATTATATACCTCTACGTACTATGTAGAGTGCCGAATCTAAGGTCAAAATGTTAAACAGTGCCCAGCTGCAGGTTGGAATGTTACTCCGTTAGCGCGGCACAAAATCAACAAACAAACTTTATTTTGTTTTGTTTTTGTCAGATACTAATACCTACTAATTACTAAAACAGGTATAATTTTTTTACACTGTTAGAAATAGACGTATTATACCTTATACCATTAGAATAAGCATAAACAGAGCTATCCAATGAGCTATTAATATATACTGTGGACCAAATTTATCTGGAACCCAATTTGGCTCTGAATATATTTTTTTCAATTCAGCGGATTTTTATGAAATCTTGTGTTAATATCAGGGGGGCCTTTCCTCAATTGTAGAAAAAATATCTAATCAAAATATACAGAGGGAGCCAAGTAAGAAGCACTATTTCTAATCATTGCCTTTTTGGCCGTTGCATAATTAAATTTTTTATTCTAAAACTGCTGGTATAATTATTCTTCGCTGACTTCACATTCGTATATGTTATATCACTATACTCTTCTATCCATTGCTTTATATCGTTTTCCTTCAAAATGTTGGCTTGGTGAATTTGTTCACCACATTGGAAGTGTTTAAATGATCTAGGCAAACGCATCTCGCACAAGAACACATGAAGCAACGACCAAATAGACCGCATCCGCCGCAAAATTGTAGCTAAGAGGAACACGAAGGGGGTGGACAGCTGATTTAATATAAAAATCACGCCAAACGCATTACAACATTCTGACCTGATGCTCAGCACTGTTTAACATTTTGACCTTAGATTCGGCACTCCACATGGCTGTTGCTAATGGACCATTCTGACCTGAGACTCAGCACCGTTCAACATTCAAGTACGGATTTCGGCACTCCGCATCCATTGCTGATCCGAATTCAAACGGACCAATGAAATATGCCTAGGTGCCGAATCCTATACCAGAATGTTTAGATGCAACCGGGTTATTATTGGTAATGTCTGATTGAAATAGCAAACTAAACCCCAAACTAACCAGGAACATCGGTAAGTTTAAAAATGTCTAATTAAAATTGAAAACTAACCCAAACTAACCGGGTTATTCTCGGTAGGTTTGAGTTTGGTAATGTTTGATAACAATATATTTCAAACTAACACAAATTTTGAAAACAAAATGGTTATGTTCGATTGAAATTGCAAACTTACCCAAACTAACCGGGTTAGTATTAGTAAGTTTGAAAACATCTTATTGAAATTGCAAACAAACCGGGTTATTATCGGTAATGTCTGATTACAATTGCAAACTAACAAAAACTAACCGAGTTATTATTGGTAACTTTGATTATGTCTGACAAAAATTTCGAACTTAGCGGGTTATTATAGGTAAGTTTGGTAGTGTCCTCGGTAATGTCTGATTGAACAGAAAAAGTGTAAGTTTACAGAGAAAGTATAAATTTACAGAAAAAGGGTAAATTTACAGAAAAAGTCTAAATTTTAATGAAAATATTTTCCAATATTAGATGGCAGCTCAACGCCTTGTGAAAACGACAAAAAACATTGACTGCTTTCTGTTGAATTGGCAGAGTGGTGTCGCATTACGCCTTAAGTGATTTTTTTGCTATCAAGTTGCGGCGTATTGTTTGTAATCGTATTTTTTTTTCCTTAACCGGCCCACTTGGCTCTCCGGCCCACCGGGAATCGTCCCGGTGTCCCGCCTGAGCCCATCCGCCCCTGCTTCTTGTTTAGTTTACCTCCAACCACAGGCTGTGCACATCGTCTTAAGAAGTGTAATTTTTGAATTAAGAAGTTCACCTAATTGAGGTAATATTATTCATCTCTTTTTGCATTTTTTATAAGTTTTTTTGTTTGTCGGTGTTCTAATAAATGTTATCTATTGTTTATATCAAAAAAATACCGCTTTAATTTATTTTTTTGTCAAAATACAGCCGGTCAAAGACTGGTAGCTCTAAATTTGAATAAAAATTAGTGTTTGACCAATCGGTCAAATACTGGAGAAATTATGAGATTTATTACCTCACAACTATTGGAGATGGGTTTATAATAGAATAAATTTTAATATAATTTTTTTTTTATTATATCTTCCCCTTTAAATGCTTTAGTATTCGACCGAAATTTTATGCTCTATAAATAAGATACATGCAGTTTAAATGTTCAGTCAATAACTGGTTCTTTTTTGGTCATTTATTGGGCAAAAACAGGTCAAACATTGAGTTTTTTAGCAGGCTTCAAGTTTTATAAATATTTTAGCCTAATATAAAACATAATGCAAATGTTTGTATCTTTTCTGTTTTATTAAACATCCTTCATAACGACAAAAGTAATTGACCGCACTTAAGTAGGAATAATCTCTGTAAAATAATTATAATATATGTTTGGTCAAATACTGGCCCCTATAGGGGTCATTTACTAATAAATTGGAAATATATGTATGAAATTTAGGGAATTTGAGCCACGATTCCTTTTTTTCAGAGCCATTATGTCAACAAAGCCTAAATTTAAATATAGTGAAAAAGATCTTCAAAAGGCCCTCGATGCAAGAAGTAGGGGTTTATCTTATGAAAAAGCAGCCAAGATGTTCAATGTACCAAAGTCAACCCATGCATGCATTTTTTAAGAATAAAAATGGTTTTAAAATATTATTTTCTATTATCATTCTTTTTGTCAACTTTTAAATCTTAAAAAGAACAAATAGAACATTTTATGATAAACAAAATAATAGGGAAAAATAATAAATATACCAAAGTATTACTTCCAAAAAATGGTCAAACACTTAGAGTTTTAAGGTCAAAGACTAGATAATTTCGGTCAACTAATTCAATCAAAGTGGTCAAAGACTAAATATCTTAACACCGTTTTCTTTTTTCATTTTTAAAAATTCTATTTTATGACGGTATATTTGATATCTGGAGCAAGTAACTTTAACTGAATAACATGTATGTTTGATTACATTTTTGATTATTTTATTTGAATGTATATGTATCTACCAGAAAAATAATATGGCTCGGTCAAACACTGATACTAAAAAATCCTTAAGCGGTCAAACACTGGTGCGTTTACCCTATAAGAGATTGAAAAAAAATCAATATTTATTAATTTAAAAATTAATAATTTTTTTAACAAAGGTACGTTTAAGATTCATCAGCATGGAAATGTAATTATTATTGTCCAATTTATTCTTCGGCATTAAATTAAAACTTTAATGGTACTATATTTATATAAAATATCCCATATCAACACGACCAAACTTATATGAAATTATCTAATAATTTTGTTTCTAAAGACGAAAGTGATTTTGTATTATCTATCATTACTTTCTTTTACAATCCTTTCCTGAAAGTTTTTATATTTATGTTTTTCCTAGGTTTGTAAACCTGTGAAAAATAAGATAACCCTAACTTGTCTGGGATGCTACTTGTAGCGATACTTTGGCTTCTTCATTATGTGAATTTTACCAGTATAAAATCAGGGGAAGCAGCCAGGATTTCGGAAAAAAATAAAACCAATAAATAAAAGGATATTTTAAATAAATATTATTTTGTACCTTTCACCCTAAAATTTTAGTTTTTGATCTGCTGTAGTCACCTTCTTGGATCACCTTCATCTGTTGCCAAATGAGGAATTACAACATGGATAGAAATTATATGTTGTTAGTAACTTTAATAACGTATAGATTTAGGTCTGGAATCAATGAGTGGGACAGAATAGTCGGTCTTTACCATTATATAACTCTTGGCCCATATCACTTTACAAAACAATTTCAAATTTTTGTCATTTTAGTTGCAACGTGGAAAGGCTACAAAAATGGGCAATGACAATGTATCTTAATTTACTTTTGTGGACGATGCACATGCCACGAATTTCGAAGGAGCTACTGAATTTAAAAATATTATTCAAAAAAGTAGTTTTAGGTTCTTGAAAATATGTAGGCAAGTAGCGGAATTTGTCTTGTACGATGCAAAGCAGTTGAATGCTGGTTAAATTGGTAATGATGGCTCCAAATTTTTAATGGTGTCCTCCTAGAAACAAAAATTTAGTTTGATAAAGTTTTATTGATGCTGCTTCGTTTTCAAAAAAAAGCCTTCGCATATAAAAACCACATTATGTAACAAAAAGCTGGTGAAAGTTTTTTCTCATGTAAATTAATTTTACGCATTGCCAAAAAGTTGAAATGGGATTTTCAAAACTTTCCAAAATGGAAATTGTTGTTTTAATAAAAAAAATCGTTTCATGAAACTGTGATAAAAAAATATGTGGATATAAATTTCCTACTTGTAAAAGTTAAGTTGTAAATTTTATTTTACACGAAACATTTAATTTCCTATCGCCCCGGGATAAAATTGAGCAATTTATCGTCTAAGACAAGGAGGCCATTTTAACTCTAAATATAAAACTATTTTTATTATCTTTTCAAGGTTAACAGTTGTGCCCCATAACAATATTTCATATTGCTTTATTAGTAACTTTTAGAGACCCGTATACTCTATATAGAGAATGCGATTCTCATATAATAAAATTAATGGCACTATAAGAGATAGTTGGACGGAAAATTTTTGAGATTTTATTTGAAGTTACTGCGACCGAGGGACAATTTCATATCTTGGCTATTAAATTGTGGGGATTTGTTCAATAAGTACCTTATTAGTTATTAGAGTTATCAGATCCACAACCCGGGGTCCAAAAATACTATATTATAGGTATAGTCCCCCCAGAGCCATTATTGAAAATGATGAAACTTTTCCTAAATAGCAGAAGCAATTTTGTTATTAATTTTCAAACCGTGTCTCCAAATATTTTTTTTTTTTAAATTCGTTTTTCTTACAGCTTCCAGAGAAATTGAGGTTTATCTGTAATCGATCGCTTTGCCGGAATATTCAATTTAATAAATTTGTTGGATGGAAATTACTTTTTCCATATTGCTGGATAATTTATAGTCAAAGTCAAAAAATGCTCTATTGTGCAAAATACAATCTCATTCACAAAGCAGTTTATAATTAATTGAAATAAAATAAATGAACCAAAAATCTAAGAATAAATCTAAAACAGTTCAAAACAACTTAAATTAAAAACAGTAAATTTGGTAACATATAAAAATTGAAAAAAACATCAAACGCTCAGGTAGAAACAAGTATACATTAGAATCACAATTCAAAATTATAACGTAATAACTAAGAATAGTGCTAAGAATACAATAAATATTCAAAAGTCAGGTCAGATCATATGCAAAAAAAAAAGTTGGTAAGGTCACAATTCAGGGAAAAAAAATAAAATAATTAAAATAACAAAAGTAGACTCAATATCAATATAGAGCCAAAAAGCAAGAGGAAACATATTGCTGGGAAACTATTAATTAGGTACCATCGACACCAAAAGTATCTGGGACTAAAATAATAATAATTTATAGCCAAATAATATTTTTTGAAGCTTCAAAAAATATTTTTTTTCGTATCAAATATATTTTTAAAACATCCAAATATCCATAAAACATATTTTTAGGATATTTTTTGAACATTCTGCGATAACGATTCGATATTTTTTGAACATCCATACGATATTTTTCAAATGTATTAGAAATATTTTTAGAACGTATGAAAATGTTTTTTGAACATCATCATCGAAAAAAAAATAATGCGGATTCAGAAACGATGTTCTAAAAACGTTTCTATCTGTATGATATTTTTAAGAATGTTTTAAAAACATTTTAAAAATATCCAAATATATTTTTAAAACGTATTTTGGATATTTTGTGGAACATTTAAAAAAAATATATGTAAATAAAATATTTTCCACACATTGAAAAAAATATATTAGTTTTGTGAATATCAAAACGATATTCAAAAAACATTATTAAAATATTTTAAAAACATCATTCCAACATTTACAAAGGTAATTTTCATGGGTAGGTATTAGGTAATTAAAACTCAGAATCAAACTCAGAAACATTTTTACTTCTGCATATGCATCTGATCCAAGTTATTGCTCCTCAGTCCAGCAGAACCTGCCTGCCTGGTTGTGGCTTATTGCCTTTCGAACTGCGCCTGCTCTTCTACAGCTCCTTTCTTCTTCCTGCAATAAGAAGTAATTTGAATGACAATAATTTATCAATATCATTTTTATAGATACAGGGTTCCAACGAGGACTGATCAAAGGCTTCTTTTTTTCTTCTTTCTTTCTTTTTGCTCTCTCTGTATTATTGGGAAAATCCATAATAGGTACCTATCTCATGTATTTTTTCCTGCAGAAATCAATTATTGTATCAAAAAATCTTTGAATCAAAAACATAGGACACGCCATGGAAAATGGCTTTCTTGGATTCTCACAAAAATACAGGGAGATAGGCTCCTCAAGTCCTCGTTAGAAAACCCTGATATAAATACCACTTACCGTGAACCTCAATCGAAATCCCAATTATTCTCAGAGCCAGATAACGTACACTCGCACACAAACCTCACAAAACGGAAGCAAAGGTTGGAAAAAAAAATAAATACAACGGATAAGCATCAAAATACTCAAAATAAATCAAATATCGACTTCACTCTAACCTACTACCCAACCCAAACTAAACACGCCGCGGCGGCGTCGGAGACTCACCAGCCACAAAGAGTAGCACAAATCTACAACAGTGTTGCCAGTACCGTTTTTAAATTGGAAGCTTTCATGGGTTTCCAGGTATGGCCATTTTTACTTTACCGTTACAGTGACTACTAGCTGACAACACTGCGAATTATTTCAACCAGTAACAGGTAGGTATAGCGCCTGTTAAATCAAATCAAAAGGACGGTTCTAGGTCCTAGGACGGTCCAAAACTATCGCAAAATTTATAATTATTGGAATTTTTCATAGCCGAACCGTTGCCATTTTGTTGATTGATGAACTGTGCGATTGTGCGCTTGTCGAAGAGTTTCCTCTAAATGTAGGTTGGTAGGGGTGAAATATCTGTATCTATTATTTAAGTAGCCAGAGTCAAAGCCAAAAAGTGCATTTTATTTTCTCTGACAACATCACAACACTGAAGTGAGGGGCGATGGAGCGCGGCTAAAGTCTCGAGCCAGACTCTAGATACCGAATGTTTTAAAAATGTTCAGCAAATGTGGGGAAAAAAATATTCTTTTTATTATGTTTTTATGATGTTCAAAAAATATGCATTTAAAAATAATATTTTGGATATACCTATTTGTAAACTTATTTTTTTTTTGAGAACATTTTAAAAACATTTTTTGAACATTTCCAAACCAATGTGTGGTCACGAATGTTGTTTGAATCTTTAAAAAATATTTTATATATTGGAAAATATTGGATCAAAAAAAAATATCCGAAAAATATTTTGTGCTATATGGGAATAATAATCTCTTGGACTAATTCTACCATCATTCATTTAATTCGTAGGTTGACAAATATTTGATTATAAAAATCATATAATAGTACAAGAGCTGATATGATGCTGTTCCAGTTACTTTTGTTGACGATGGTACATTTATATTTAATTTAGAAAAAATAGCTGCTTATCACAAAACTCGATATCGTAAGAAAGTGAAGTCCATGACCGCGACGTGACATCCTTTATAATAAAATCAAAACAACTGTCACTCCTGAAGCAAACAAATTCTCACGAAAAAAAAAAAATACTTTCATATAGGCACCAGAAGTGATCGTGAAAAATAGGGATAAATTTTCACCCAAGCACCACCGATACTGTACTCTGGGACTGCACGGGGCTTCGACAATGATATAATGTATACAGATGGCTTTTATTGAAATTCGTCACAATTTCAAGAAGAAAGGATGTTAGGGCCTCTAACTGAGGTGTCAACATTTAATTTAGGGATAGATCACTGGATCATAAAGGGAATGGGGATGTCACTGTTAAATAATGCACTCACCAGTTTATATCCCTCTATTGTTGCCAAAATAATCGTTTAATAAAGTAATAAATACTGTAACCACATTCAAGTACTTTTAATTATTCACAGGTTAGTTAACAAGTCGCATTTGAGTTATTCGAGAACATTCACTAATCGGTATAAATTCACTAGTTGCTAAGTGCTCAATAGTTAATTTAACAATAATTGTCAGTATTAGCGGAACGCTAATATTTTAATTGAGAGCAGAAGATAAAGTTTATTCTTAATAGAAATCTTCGGGAGTTGAGAGTTTTTATATTTTTAGAGAGCCCTTAAAAAAAGGGAGTGTGATTAACTCAATGTTTTACGCGATATTATATCACTTGAGTTTTCAAGCCAGCAGCCAGAGAGATAAAGAAATAAGTATTTTCATTTAGAGAGCGAGAGAGAGGCTGCACAAGGGTGCAACTAGAGAGAATAGTTAAATAATTAGAGAAAATTGAGCAGGTTCAAACTTGTATAGAGCTAGACGTTTTTACGCACTATTTACTGCTAGTGAAACCACACTACTAAAATCATACTGCGAAGTAAAAGAGATAAGGAATGCATTCTTTCCCTTAGTGACAACAACCCGACTGGATCGATCCAGTACAGCCTGGTACGGCGCCAGCGGCCATCGAGCTTTCACGGCGGGGGGTTTTTTTGCAGCGTTGCCACTGTGATCATAAAAAATAAATATGATTGTTTGGCTGTTTCCACAACAAAGGAGATACACTTTGTGTGAGAATTTTTTAAATTCCACTGGTATCCAATGCCAGAAAGTTTATTATTATACAGGGTGTCACGAAAGATTTGTTACAAACTTCTAGAGATGGTAGATCTCGTAAAAATTATGTTTTTTTTTTTGAATAAACATATGTCCGGAAATGCTTTGCTTTCCAGATACAGGGTGTTAAGACTTTGTAAAAAAGCCAATTTTTTTATTAATCCTTAGAAATGCGTTGGACGAATTAAATGAAATTTTCATAGTTTGCTGACACCTCTATGGGGTATCTTTTGGAATGCTCAGAGTTGATCCAGTAATTTCAGGGGCGTGCCACAGGTTATGTCGGATAGTTTTTGCACGAAAAACATCGTCCAGAAGATTTATTCTTAATAAGGATATGTTTTTTGAATAAAACACTTAAAGATACAACTTTTCTGTCTCTTTATTTTTTTCCGTGTGCTGCTTTGTTTTCGAGATAAAATTTAAAAACCATTTCAGGCGAACCACGAACGTCCCTGACCTCCATAAATAAAAAAATTAATTGCCTCAGAATTATCTGAATTTTTACCAGCCTATTCGTTGCTCGAAGATAAAAAAAAAAAGGAAAACTTCGCACGCACTTCTAAGAATTAATAGAGAAATTGATTTAAAAAAAAAAAAGTTTAACACCCTGTATCTCGAAAGCAAAGCATTTCCGGACATATGTTTATTTAAAAAAAAAAAACTTAATTTTTACGAAATCTACCATCCCTAGAAGTTTGTAACAAACCTTTCGTGACCCTGTATAATTTGGTAACATTGCACTGTTATCATTATCCATTCAACTGGATTATTAGCTTTCTGAATATTGACTAAATCTAATTAGATTTTTGAACTGAAAGAAATGTTCCGCTTTGCTGGATTATAAAGAGTGCGCTGTTTAATTTTTCTTTTTTTTTTCTCTCCATAGAGATAAATAAAAACAAAGGTCCCAAACAAGTCTCGAAGTACAGGGTGAGTCATTATATTTTCACACCCACCTGGAGCCGTACTTACAGGTGATAGCTGAAAGGTGTAAATAAAAAAGTTGTAGCATTTTATCTGAATCGCCAGAATTTTCAATTAGATTGAACAAATGAGCAAGAGAAAGTGGAAAAATATGTCAATGTTCACTTTTTTTAAATGGAATGCACTTTTTTTTCTTTCAAATTCTTAAAATTCTTGTTTTTCTTATATTAGAAATATCTAGAGTTCAGTTATTCAAAGATCTATTCACGCATCACAATGTTTTATTACAGGTGACAGGTAAATCAAGGTATAGTTATTTTTCTACGAGCGTGCGGGAAATGGCTCTTCCCGCACGATTTGCTGTCCGGGAAGACTTTCTTCCCGCACTCAGTGCGGGAAGAGTTTGAAATAATCATTGTGACATGGAATTGTTTGTATTGTTCGTACACCTATTGTAACGTTTTCAATTTCTTGGCTAATAAGCTACCTTGTTTTGCCATACTGGATATGATTCCATATAGAGCTACAATGAAATAAATTAATAAACAACTATCTTTTTTGTGCCCAGATTTTGTTACCTTGAGTGATGCCTTCTACTAGAAGTTTTTTTAGTTCAGGTTTGCAAGTTTGGTTAATTGATCTGGGAAGGTTTGATTCAGTACGGCAGGGCCCGCTGTTATTGATTAGAATCTTAGGAAAAGGAGTTAGTACCATCACCATCTCTGTTTGCAAATACAATCAATAATGTGAGGTTATGATAATAATTGTTGTTTTTTTGTACTCTTTGACTTTTCATTTCCATCATGTCATTGAACAGCTGTTTTGTCTAGGCGTTTTCTTTAGACCTGTTCTACCTTTTCTATAATTTTCTTCAATGTCAAAATTAGAAGTTTGACAGATGAAAGTCTTCTTCCGAAATCTAAATGAAGAATCTGCCCCTTTTGATCTGCGACCTCACGCTGAGTAGTCGTCCGGTCTCGGGCCTCGGCCCTAATTATTTTTGGGGCGAGACTTTTTGCAATTTTGTGCCAGGGAGCTCAAGTTTTAGACTAATTTCTTGCTGATAATTGTCTAGAGTCGTCCCTTGGTCATTTTTGGATTCTGTTTCGGTAAGTTTGAGATTTTCTTCAGGAAATATTAACCTACAACACGTGTTCCATTTTTTTTTTAATAGGACTGTTCCGAGCAGCATTTGGAAGTTTAAGACTTCACCTTTAGTCTAGAGTATCCCTCAATTTGAGGTAAGATTATTTCTAATATTTGGGGCTCGATTTGTTTTTTTATACGAACATCGTTATAGGGTCCTAGTCTCAGGCTATAGTTGGACAATCCTACTCCTAGTCCTAGTGCTAGGCTGTAGCTAGACAGTCTTAGGCTATAGTTGGACAGTTGCTAGGCTGTATTTAAAGAGATTCAAGACTGGATCTGGATTGCTCTCAGTTGGGGCTTTGGTAGCCATTCTTCAGCAACTCCCTTGGTAGCACTCTGGTGGAACCTCGTCGAGTTCTACGTTAAACAGATACAACGTTATTTACTATAAACAAAGATTGGAGGTTGCAAGTGGTGATCCGAGAAAAACTTGGGAAGTAATAAAACAAGCTACAAATGACTGTAACATAAAAACTAACATTCCATGTATTAGGAATGGCAATAATCAAGAAGTCTATGATCAGGGGCAGGTAGCAAATGAATTGAATGTGTTCTTTAGTTCTGTAGGTGCTAAGCTGGCCAGTAAAATAAGTAAGCCAAAAAATGTTCCAGGTGGTGTGGTTAGACAGCGGCAGTTTCCTTCCATGTTTCTGCACCCTGTTAATGAGGACGAAATTATAAATGCTGTGACATCACTGAAGCCATGGTCTTCTGCTGATGATTTTGGCGCCTCTAACCAGATTGTAAAATCAAATTTTAGGGTTCTGCTTTCCCCCCTTGTACATATTGTGAATTTGATATATGTTAATGGTATTTTTCCAGATATTTTCAAAAGGGCAGTGATTGTCCCACTACATAAAGGAGGTGATAAAACCGATCCGGGCAACTATAGACCCATTGCACTCACTAGCCCCATCTGTAAAATTATTGAGAAATGCATTAAAAAGCGATTATGCAATTTTTTGTATGTAAATAAAGTTTTGTCAGAGTCACAGTATGGTTTCACGGGGGGGGGGGGGTTGGTACAGATGATGCCTTGAATGAAGTCACCACTTTCATTGTAGATTGTTTCGATAATGGTTGGAAGCCTCTCGCTGTTTTTCTGGACCTTACCAAAGCGTTCGATACTGTGGATCATCGCACTTTATTGAACAAATTATATAACAGTGGTATAAGAGGCAGAGTGCTTGAGCTATTCGAGTCGTATCTAACAAATAGGACTCAAAGAGTTAATCTTGATGCGGTTTCAAAGTCACTTATAGATCTAAAGTGCGGTGTTCCACAGGGTACAGTGCTTGGACCCATACTATTCTTAATATATATTAATAATCTTTCACATGTAATCCCTGAAGTAAAAGTAGTATGTTTCGCGGATGACACGGTTCTTTTATGTAAAGGGGTTTGTTGGGACGAAACCTTTTCGAGAGCTGAAAGTGCAATGTGCAGTGTTCGGGCATGGATGGACATGAATTCCCTCACAGTGAATGTTAAAAAAACTAACTTCATGTGTTTTTCAATGAGCGCGAGGGGGTTACCAAACAGGCATGTACTTAGGGTGCACACCACTGATTGTAATATGAAAAACGACTGTACATGTTCTGATAACATCAAATCAGCAAATAAAATTAAATATTTGGGTGTTTACTTTGATAATCACTTGAAATGGCAGCATCATACTGATTACGCTAAAAACAAACTAAAAAAACTCATATACAAATTTTATGAATTACGTAATATACTAGATAAAAAAACAATCATAAGAGTGTACAAAGCATTAGCTGAATCCTGCTTGAGCTATGGCATAATATGCTGGGGTTCCGCTTACAATGATGTTTTGAAGAACATTACCATTGTACAAAAATATATATTGAAAGTTATTTTGTTTAAACATAAGCAATTCCCATCTGACCTATTGTTCATGGAGTCTGGCGTTTTCACTGTTGCTCAACTATATATCAAAAATGTCCTAAGATTTTCAATTTCCAGCAAAAACTTTCAGAATTTTATCAGTCATGGCATTCAAACAAGAGCAAATGCAAATCATAATATTATATTGCCCATTACGCATTATAGTGCGACACAAAGATGTATTACTTATATAGCACCCAAATTATTGAATATGTTACCAGAACAATATAAAAACAGAAAATATAGTAGGATTAAGAAACAGTTACACGTATGGATTAGGGATAACACAAATACCATTAAACGCTTCATTAAATTACAGTAAAACATATTTGTTTTTTTTTCAATTTTTTCTCTTTTTTTCTTCTCGGCCTTTATTGGTATTATGTGTCAATGTATTTTTTTTTTATGTTATAGGTTAATTTAATTGTAAAATTTATTGATGAGCCCAATATGCATTCACACAGACGCTCACGTCCATTATATGCATATTGTTTCATCATCATCTTCTTGCTGTGTATTATATGTTGTTGAATGGAATAAATAAAATAAATAAATAAAAATAAAATAAAACGTGGATAGGACTCATGGCTCACTTACCATACCATAGTCTATCTACAGAGAGACCAAACATGTAGATAATCTCCCTTCAAAACTTCTGGAGTTACACATACATTTGAAGATAACTAACACTTGTATCCCATGTAAGTTACTTCTTTACTATTTAGGCAAATCCTATGTAAATCACTTGATACTAAATCAGGTTCGGTAAGTGCCCCTTAAATAAAATTCTAGAATTTTACCCTGAGGTTGCCCTAACTATAACTTTCACCTTTCTGTGTTTAATTTGCCTGATGGTAAAGTGTAACCCATACTGTATTTTTCTTATCACTCACAAGTAAATACCAAACAGTTTTAGTCATGTTTATTTTAAATTCACATATTCATTATTTACATTCTTATTTTTTTATAATCAAATATTTATAAATTGGTACAAGCATTAATCTATACATTTTTTTATAACCTCCTGGCTATCCCTATATATTGTTATTATTTTTAATAAAGAAGCCAAATACATTTTTGTACTTAATTAGTTGTTTTATTGATAAGCTCTCCAATTGCACAGGTTTTGTTTATAACATCATTACGTTATCTTCCTAGTTAAGTCACAATTAACTTGGTGGCGCCCAAAGGTAAGATGTATACAAGGAACCCATAGACCCATGGCCGCAATAGGCAATTGCCAAAATAAGTACGTTATACTATACCTGTACCTTTACCTTTTGATAAATACCTTTCAATACATTTTTAATTCTACCTTCTGCATAATCGCATTTTATTTAAATTAAACTCTTCGTAACATCAGCTTTAGTATTCTCGTAGAAAAAATATAGTTCCTAACTCTTTCTCTTCCCGCACTCGTTAGGAAAATAGCTATTACCTAACTAGTGCGGAAAGAGGTACTTTTCCGCACGAGACGGCAGTTGTACGAACGACGCGGAGCGGAGTTCGGGCAAGCCGTCGAGGGTGGAAAAGACATTTTCCGCAAGAGTTAGGTACAATGTTTTTCCTACGAGTGTTTTTGTCCATATTATTTATCAAAAATTGATCAAAAGATATGTGTAAGATCTAGGTTTTCTAAATGAAAAATAATACCTATAGATATTAATTTGATTTGAAGTAAAAAATAGTACCCTATGTCTTGAATTAAGCGTATAAGTAAAAATCGTGCAGAAAAGTAGAAATCGTGCGGAAAAGTAAAAAAATCATGCGGAAAAGTAAAAAAATCGTACGGAAAAGTGAAATCGTGCGGAAGAGTAAAAAAATCGTGCGGAAAAGTAAAATCGTGCGGAAAAGTAAAATCATGCAGAAAAGTTAAATCGTACAAAACAGTGAAACCGTGCGAAAAAGTAAAATCGTGCGGAAAAGTACAACTAGTTTTTCTGAATGAAAAATAAGACCTATAAATATTGATCTGATTTCAAGGAAAGTGAAAAAATCGTACGGAAAAGTGAAATCGTGCAGAAAAGTAAAATCGTGCAAAACAGTAAAATCGTCTGGAAAAGTACAACTTCAGTTTTTCTGAATGAAAAATAATACCTATACCGGGTGATCACGAGATTACTGACCAAGCTCTAGTTCAGACATGAATATCAATATCGATTTCAAGTTTTGAGGATGTATATTATTGATATCGATGCAGAATTTCGCTATAAAAACAATCGACTATCGCTTCTGGTTTAACCGCAAGTGCCATCAACTTCTTTATTTCAACTAGATCACCCTATATTATTACATTTTTGGATTCTATGAGAAATTCTAAGCATATTTTATGTATAATAATATCCTATACCTAACTTTAAGAGTTTTCAAGAAAATCGCTATTGAAAATCTCAAAAAATAATTTTTATTTTAGTTTTGACAGCAAACAATGGAAAGAAGGTTGAAGCTTTTACGATATTTTTAACTCATTTTAGAAGCACTAAAGGGTCCCACAACAAAAATAAAACTTCCGGTTCAATCGAAGGTTTTCGGTCGATCTACTTTTGAGGTTATGTTACTGCAATAATTTCAATGGTATACCATACTTCGAACTAAATAGTCGAAGAGACGAGCTCGAAAGTAAGACAATTTAGAATAACAGTAAATAAACATTTTATTATTATGTATTTTGACGAGCTGAATCGATATATGTATAAATTTTAACTATTAGCCCTTGGTTTCAGGGTGGAAATCGCATTTAAAGGGTCGAAATTCAAATATCTCGCGAATAAATAGAAAATTCGAAAAAAGTTTCAAACAAATGTTGTAGCCTGTAAAATTAGACGCAAAAAACCACCAAACATTTTTTCTTTGTTTTCAACAGTTAATCCTCTAGCGAATTTCAAAGTTTTCAGCGCCAAAAAGGGATAAAAATGCACGCGGCAACACTGGGAGTGCTTAGTCCGGTGTCTTCAGCGTTCACGCGGTCTCACCGCACCTCATGCGTTAGTCCAGGGAAAATAGGTTTCGATCTCGCATTAAATGATGGGGTTTCAATTTTTTCAAGAATGTCTAGGGGTTGATGTCCCTAACAACGTCTCATAAAGACATAAAGACCCGTCGATTTCACGCGTCGTGGGGTGGAGGGGGCCTCACAAAGGTCACTTTTTTCAGTTCTTGGCTTTTATCTCGAGAATGGTGCGTCTCACAGAAAATTTTATACCCTATTAAATTGAAGCTAATGAAATTTGTCTTATGCCTAATTTGTTTTTGTGTACCTACTGACTTTATATAATAGTTTTAGTTTTGCTTTGACAGTGAGACTATTTTTGTCTTTTGGATAATAAAGCTTATTTTGAATTTGAATTTGAATTGAAAATTTTCTTTAAAATTATGTTTTTATTTTTATACCTAAGTGTTACCATTGTCCAGATATGAACCGAATATAAAAATTTGCCAAAAAAAGTGGTAGCGGTTAAGGTATCTCGTGAAAATACTTTTTCTCTGCTACAAGATGCCACTATCAAATTTAAAATCTGACGTTTCGTCTTTGGGCCATCATCATCAACTTAATTTCTCCCAATAAGGACCCCTATTTTTTATTTTAGATTTTATAAGCTTCTCCAATAACGTATTGCACTTATTCGGAAAATTTATATTCTTGGCAATGTCCATAAGAACTAATTAATGTGTTAGAGAGAGACAGAGAAGAGAATTTTTTGTAGGAAATTACTAAGAAGTAAAAAGGGTATATTGTTTTATTAGGAGGAAAAATTATACTTTTTGTGGTGAGACTAAATGTTTGACAATTTTAGACGAGCCACAAAAGGTGCTTTTCTCCGAATAAAACATGCGATTTTTTCCGCAAACGGTGTTCAAACGATAAAATCAAGGAAAAAGGTATTGTCAAAAAGGATTAGATGAAGAAAAACGTAAAATTAGATTGCTGTGCTTACTGGTTTTGTGATTGTCAAGGTTAAATTTCTGTGACGTCATTTTTTTGTACGCTTATGTCACGGCCGGACAAAAAAGTAACAAAAAAATGACCTCTGTAAAATCAAACTTCAACATTAAGAATTGATGCTTTTACTTGTATCAAACCCAGTTCCGGGATGGAACCAAAAATGGGTTGTGTTTTCTCTCTGCGGGTCCTAAACCGTGCTGATGAGCTGTGATACAGCGAAACGCGTCCACGGATGGTCTTGCAGAGATAAAACACTTCTCAATCGGTCCTTAATTGGGCCGTTACCTAATTAATATTAAGAATTGAGGTTAAATAAGTCGTAATTTTTTGGCGTTTGCGGCAAAATAGTATGGCTGTTTTCGATTCCCTTTGGTCCTTCTTCAAGGCCAACCCAACTAACCCCACCGTTTTCCATTGCAAACCGCTGATATCACAGGCATCACTTGGTCTGTCATATCCGAACCAGCCAGAGGCCGAACCGGTTGCGAATCGAAAATGGTCTATATCATGCGATACGTCATAGGTTTCGGGACATCAGAAGCTCTTTAAATCTGATATCAAAAATCCAGGGTCGTATTTAAAAAAAAATAAAGTTGATGATGGTGGACCAAAGACGAAACGTCATATTTAAATTTGATAGTGGCATCTTGTAGAGGAGAACTTTGGCATAATTCAACTAACCCTGTATCTCTTACCGTTTCTAATATCCCAATAATGCTGCTCAAATTTGGGACACCCTGTACAATAATTTATTTGTTACTCATTTGTGAAGGATATAGGAACAAATAAAACATTAATACATAACAAAATAATAAAATGTATATTTTTTTCCTTGATTTTTTTTACACAAGCATTTGTAGTTGGAATAACTATGCGCACGAGATTTTGCGGATAAGTTTCGCATGCGGAAAAGACACTTTGTGCACGTGTTAGGTACAACATTTGCCCTATGAGCTTCACATCAGGTAAGAACAAAAGTTAACAAAAACCATAGTTTGTCTGCGTCGCTATATTATATAGCTACTTGTATATCGTATACCATTTTCTCGCAAGAAATTCGACAATTGCTTGATAAATCTACTTTTATTGCTAATGTTAATAAAAAAAATTTGCGTTACCGTAACGACCATCCTCTGTAATAGCTATTTACCTAACAAGTGCGGAAAATGAATTTTTCCGCACGAGGTCGTAGACCGAGTCGTGGTCATACCAGAGGGGTGTGATGAGCCTTACCGTACGTGTGATATACAACATTTTATTTACGACCTTCACAATAAGTGACTATTGTCGTTTGTCCATTATAAATAATTATTGTGTTCTCGATTGTGTACTAGGGCGATAATGAACGCGTTATGATTCATTACCGCACTAGTGCGGTAATAGGGCTTATTACATATGGCAAATAAGCAGAAATTAGTGATATTATAGTTACCTATTGTACTAGTCGTAGATAAAAAATTTGGAAGCATTGACAATTTAACGTGATTTTACATTGTATTGCCAACTTAATGTCATTTTGACGTATCTTTAATTTTGAGACGGACTTTACTTTATCCCGCATAATTATTTCTATGCAAAATTCATGGCAACTATTGCTAGCGTCTATATTAATAAAGTGGTTTTCTTGAAAACATCGGTGGATTTTTGTAATTATTAACAACCAATAACTCAACTTAAACACGAATAAACACAAACTATAAACAATCCAAATACTTCGGAATAAAAAAGAATAATGAAAAATAGACTAGGTAGGTATCTACCTATTACAAAAAAAAAAACAACCGCTACGCTGTTCTAGAAGTTCGTCGCGTTAAAGCAGGGATGTCCTTCGCACTTGGCGTTCACAGTGTTACCGCGAGCATTTTCATCCCTTTTCGGCGCTGAAAACTTTGACATTTGCTAGAAGATTAACTGTTGAAAATAAAGAAAAAAATGTCTGGTGGTTTTTTGCGTCTAATTTTACAGGCTACAACATTTGTTTGAAACTTTTCTCGAATTTCCTATTTGTTCGCGAGATATTTGAATATCAACCCTTTAAATGCGATTTTCACCCTGACGCCAAGGGCTAATAGTTAAAATTTATGCATATATCGATTCAGCTCGTCAAAATACGTAATAATAAAATGTTCATTTACTGTTCCTCCAAATTGTCTCACTATCGAGCTCGTCTCTTCGACTAAAAAATTCGTATTCTAAGAACAATTTTGAATCTTTTTTGTTGTAAGGATGTCTTCGGAACAACGAATACCAAAAACAGTATAGCATTAATTTTAATCCTTCACTTCACTATCTAACCGTAATTTAAATGCTCAAAATGTTCACCATTCATTTCTCGACATAAATTGATCCTGTTTTCAAATTCATTCAGGACTTCTTGCATTTGAGCTGGACTTATGGCGTCTATCGCTAATTGGATTTTATTTCGTAAGTCTGCCAAACCAACTGGCTGTGTTCTATAAACTGATTCTTTTATGTGACCCCAATAAAAAAAGTCCAAAGAAGTTATATCACAGGATCTTGCAGGCCACCTAACCGGTCCATTTGTACCGATCCAGCAATTTCCAAACGTCTGGTTTAGGTCATCCACAACCCTGCGAGCGTTATGTGCTGGAGCACCATCTTGCTGGAAATAAGTATTTAGATATTGGTTCAAGGGAAGATTTTCCAGAAATTGCGCTTTTCATTTCATTATTCAAAAAAATTAAATAGCGGTCAGCAGTTAGAGGCCCATAAAAAAAACTTGGTCCAACAATCCGTGTTCCCAAGACTCCCATCCAGACATTCACGCCAAATATCTCCTGGAAAGCTCCTTCACGAAAAAGGTGAGGATTTTCCTTTGCCCAATATCTGGTGTTGTTTCTATTGAACAATCCCAAATTAGTGAAGCGAGATTCATCGGAAAAAAGGTTCAGTTGGCGGAAATTTGGTATTTGCCTCCTTATATTCAAATACCAATTACAAAAGTCCAATCTCCGTTGATGGTCTGCTTCGTACAGATGGTGGTGTATTTGGTATTTGAAGGGTTTAAATTTATGTTTTTCCAGGATTTTCCTCACGCTTTCTCGTCCAATTCCTATTTCAGAGGCAATTTGTCGCACTGAAGTTGTAGGATCAACTTCAATGCATGCCAAAGTGTTTATCTCTGCCTCCTCGTCAACAATAAATGTACCGGCTACTTCTTGATTTCTTTCCTCTTTTAAATGTTGTTCTAGCCAAGGAAAATATCTGTCGCATGGTTGTGGACGATCTGGGTACCGTTGGAAGTATAAAGCTTTTGCTTCCCTTCTATTCTTTCTTGCTTCCCCATACACTAATAGCATATCAATTTGATGCTCTCGACTAAACACTGGCATTTTTAACAAGGGAAATTTACTAAGAACTACTGAGAACCACAAAAACTATACCTACTGATAATAACAAAAACTACTGAGAACAACGAAAACCACTAAGACCTACTAAAACTACTGAACACTACTGAAAACTACTGAACCTCAACTATGCGAAAGACTGTTTAAAACCCTAATAAAAGTTAGGTAATTGCTGAACACTGAAATATGATGACGTCTCATCAAAAATGGACAAAAACCTGTCATTCTGTCAACATTGAAGATTCATGACCGCTTATTATTTTCTACCACACGATTTTCGTTTACGCTCACGTTAAAAGAAATGGCAATAGTTGGATAATTTTGGGTTAGCATGGCCGCCGTCAGTATTGTTCACGTTTGCGTCCCTAACTTTTTGGACTATTTGCGACCTTTGGGTAACAGTGCAAATCGGGATTCAAGGAACACAACAAATGAGACTTATCTTTTAAACTGCATTCTGTGTGATCTATTTAAATAAACTTATAAAAAGGATTAAAATTAATGCTGTTAATACTGTTTTTGGTATTCGTTGTTCCAAAGACATCCTTACATCAAGTGTAAAATATCTCAAAAACAGTAGACTTTAGGTATAGGAAAGCGTATACAAAAAAGATTCAAAATTGTTCCTAGAATACGAATTTTCAGTTCTAAGTATGGGATACCATTGAAATTATTGCAGTAACATAACCTCAAAAGTAGACCGACCGAAAACCTTCGATTGAACCGGAACTGATATTTTTGTGGTGGGACCCTTTAGTGCTTCTAAAATGAGTCAAAAATATCGTAAAAGTTCCAACCTACTATCCATTGTTTGCTGTCAAAACTAAAATAGAAATTATTTTTTGACATTTTCAATCGCGATTTTCTTGAAAACTGTTTAAGTTAGGTATAGGATATTATACATAAAATATGCTTAGAATTTCTCATAGAATCCAAAAATGTAATAATATAGGGGGTGATCTAGTTGAAATAAAGAAGTTGATGGCACTTGCGGTCAAACCAAAAGCGATAGTCGATTGTTTTTATAGCGAAATTCTGCATCTATATCAATAATATACATCCTCAAAACTTGAAATCGATATTGATATTCATGCCTGAACTAGAGCTTGGTCAGTAATCTCGTGGTCACCCGGTAGATATTAATTTGATTTGAAGTAACTAATAGTACCTATCTTGAATTAAAATATTGTGCCTTAAAGTAAAAATCATGCGTATAAGTAAAAATCGTGCGGAAAAGTGAAAATCGTGCGGAAAAGTAAAACAATTGTGCGGAAAAGTACAGATTTAGGTTTTCTGAATGAAAAATAAGACCTATAATAGATATTGATTTTATTTCAAGTAAAGAAAAGTACATATATCTTAAATTGAAATATTGTGCCTTAAAGTGAAAATCGTGCGGAAAAGTAAAATCGTGAGGAAAAGTAAAATCGTACAAAACAATAAAATCGTGCGGAAAAGTAAAATCGTGCGGAAAAGTACAACTTCAGGTTTTCTGAATGAAAAATAAGGCCTAAAGATATTGATTTGCTTTGAAATGAAAAATAGTACCTACATCTTGAATTAAGCGTAAAAGTAAAATTCGTGCGGAAAAGTAAAAATCGTGCGGAAAAGTAAAATCGTGCGGAAAAGTAAAACCTCAGGTTTTCTGAATGAAAAATAATACATACAGATTAATTTTATTTGAAGTAAAAAATAGTACCTATATCTTGGATTAAAATACAATACAACAGGGTGTCCCAATAGAAAGTGATCAATTTTAAATGCTTATAACTTATTTATGCATATAAGCCCTTGAAACCGGTCAGTTTCTATTGGGACACCCTGTATTTTGCCTTAAAGTATATATAAATCGTGCATATAAGTAAAAATCGTGCGGAAAAGTAAAAATCATGCGAAAAAGTAAAAATCGTCCGGAAAAGTAAAATCGTGTGGAAAAGTACAACTTTCAAAACGAAAAATCGTGTGAAAAAGTAACTTCTCCGCACGCTCGTAGGAAAAAATATATACAAAAAACTCTTTGAATAACTAAACTCCAGATATTTCCAAAGCTATTGAAAGAAACATTAACATATTATACACTCACCGACATAAAATTCGGGACAACAAAAACTTAGATCAAATTTGATGTAGGATAACTTTTTCTTCCATAGTCCGATTTCAATTTTTTTTTTTTTTTTCATAATGTAGATTGTTTTAATTAATTTTATTCAATTTTCAAAAATACAGTTTACATGTTAGAATATACCAGGAAAATAAAAAAGTATATATTTTCTCTTAACTTTGTAACACTCTGTAGAGTAATTTTGCGAAGTAAGCTACACTGGATATGCTTTTCTGCAGAGCTTGATCCATTTTCAACTTTTTGCTGTTTTATTGGTCTTGGTATATTTATCGGTTTGGGAGATATGAATTTTTGACCTTACACTTTTTGTCTATTTTTAATTGAAGCATGAAAGTAGGGATTTTAAAAGTTAGTACCTCGTGTTACCTCCTCTTGCTCTTATAACAGCTACTGAATGTCGATATATTTCTCTAATCAGGTTTTGGATATCCTGTTGTAGACTAGCAGCCCATTCTTCTTAGAAAGCATTTCGGAGCTATCGGAGAGTGAACAACTGTCCTCGGCATTTCCTAATTCGTCTACCTAACATGTCCCATACATGTTCAATGGGGTTAATGTCAGGACTACGAGCGGGCCAGCGCATAACGTTTATTCCAACCTGTTCTAAATATTGGGCCACTATTCTGGCAGTATTTCGACGGGCATTGTCATGCATTAAAACGAATTCGTTGCCAATAAATTGTGCAAAAACAACAACATGTTCTCCCAGAGTTTCGTCGATGTACCTTGGGGCAGTTAACGTTCCTCGGTCAATAAAAACAAGTTCTGTTCGAGCGTCAAACGAAATACCGCCCCATATCAGTATCGATCCACCACCAAAGCTAAGCCTTTCGCTAAAAGTACATTGGGCGAATCTCTCCCCTTGTCTTCTCCATACTCTTTCTCGTCCATCAGCAGACCTCAGGCAAAATCGGGACTCGTCTGAAAATAGAACTTGCCTCCACTCTTGAAGGTTCCAGTTAATGTGATCTTGGGAAAAAAGAAGTCCATTAACTCGATGCTGTCTTTGGAGTTCTGGTCCAGTTGCCGGTCTTCTGGCCCATAAATTGCCTTCATTAAGTCTTCTTCTCACTGTTATTTCATTGAAAGCAACTTGACGAACTCTTTCGAGTTCATTTCTTATCACTACTGCACTGGTATGCCGATCTCTTGAAGCCGAGAGTCTAATGAAGCGATCATCAAGGGCGGAAGTAGCGCGATTTCTTCCAGATCCAGGTTTTCTACCGTAACTTCCAGTCTCACGAAACCTTGCAACGGCTCTTCCCACGCTAGATTTTGTAGAACCTATCATATCTGCCACTTCTCTATAGGAATAACCAGCATCATGAAGAGCAACGGCTCCAGCTGAATCTTCGGATGACAAAGGCATCGCGAAATAAAAAAATAAACTCGCAGTTTACTAACGAAACGTTTTAAATGTTCGAATTGTCTGATAAAACTGTTTGACAAATGCAGAATACTTTAATTAAGGCAACCTAGGCAACCCAATAGTTATTTACCTAACAAATGCGGAAAGTGATACTTTACCGCACGCAACGACAGTTGACCGAACGACGCGAAGCGGAGTTCGGTCAAGTCGTTAAGGGCGGTAAAGGCACTTTCCGCATGTGTTAGGTACTAGTTATTTACCTAACAAATGCGGAAAGTGATACTTTACCGCACGCAACGGCAGTTGACCGAACGACGCGGAGCGGAGTTCGGTCAAGCCGTTAAGGGCGGTAAAGGCACTTTCCGCATGTGTTAGGTACAAAATTTTACCTATGAGCATCTACAACTCCAAAAAAAGGCATTGATAAAATTAATTAATGAATCAGATTAATTAATGAAATTAGATAAAATTTAGAAATGATCAAAAATCCATTTTCTGAAAAAGAGAGGATTTTTGATTATAAATATCAAATGCTACTTTACCGCACACTATGCGGTAAAGTGGACTTTACCGCACACTTTGTGTTCTACTTTACCGCATACTATGCTGTAAAGTTAACTTTACCGCACAATATGCGGTAAAGTGCACTTTACCGCATAGTGTGCGGTAAAGTGATACTTTCCATTTGCAAATACGTGCGGTAAAGTGCACTTTACCGCACGCTCGTAGGTAAAAAAATTAACAGTTTTCAATAAGTAATTGTTTAAAAAAAATGTAATGTTTATTTCAAAAACTCATATCTCCCAAACCGATAAAGATATCGAGACCAATGAAACAGCAAAATGTTGAAAATTAATCAAACTCTGCAGAAAAGCATATCCAGTGTAGCTTACTTCGCAAAGTCACTCTACAGAGTGTTACAAAGGTAAGAGAAAATATATACTTTTTTATTTTCCTGTATATTTCAATATGTAAAACTTTATTTTTGAAAATTGAATAAAATTAATTAAAACCGAAACAATTATCTACATTATGAAAAAAAAAAAGATTGAAATCGAACTATGGAAAAAAAAGTTTTCCTACATCAAATTTGATCTAAATTTTGGTTGTCCCGAATTTTATGTCGGTGAGTGTATAATCTGAATCAGAAAAACGAGAACTTTAAAAATTTGAAAGAAAATAAAGGGCATTCCATTTGAAAAAAATTAACATTGATATATTTTTTCACTTTGTATTGCTCATTTGTTCAATCTAATTACAAATTTTGGCGGTTCAGATGAAATTCTACAACTTTTGTATTTACACCTTTCACCTATCACCTGTAATTACGGCTGCAGGTGGGTGTCAAAATATGGTGACTCACCCTGTACCTATTAAGGCAATTTGGTCGCTAAAAATTCGTTGCTAATTAAGCCAGTTCTGTGACTCAATGAGGATTATAATTCTAGTTTTTTAAATTACTTATTAGGGCCAAATATATTGTTTTCTACTCTTCTCGAGTATTACTCGTAAGGTGTCGGCGGAACAATAATTTCCTCGGCCAGAAAATGGCAATAGCTACCTCGGATTCATTCATAGGGAACTCGATTAATTTGAGAAGTAGAGAGAATAATTAATTTTGAGTGTCACGGACCTAGCAAATGCTAATTTGCGGGTATTAGAAATGTCCAAACATGCGAATTCACTATTTATATGGGATCAAAGAGGAAAGGATCTTAAGAAATTAGGATTTTTGATGAGTTGCCATGTCGCACGTCCATATATAGCACTAGTCATCAAGGGTTTTGCTAAATCTTTGGCTGGCTATCACCCAAAAAATTTATATAAACAATGAGCCAGCTATGATGTATCTCATGCTGCCATATGCTGCCAAAGTAAATAGGTATATGAATTGTCCGTCAAATGCTTAAATTTCATCATTATCCGAAATCCTTTTTTCATTTGCTTCCTCCTTTTATTTCTTGCACAATCAACTCGACTTTCTAGAAGCGTAATATTGTTACTTTTCCTGTGATAGAAACAATATTTCAGAAGCATATTATTTCAAAAATATCCGCTAAAACCCAGGTAGGCGCCATCAAAAACCACAAAATTCTTATCAAAATATGTTTTTTCTACAACTACACATACCTGTCAGGATGCCAAAAAATAATTAAAATTCACCTGCCTTTGATTGGAAATGCAATTTTGGCTTCGAATGATCGATATTTAAATAGAGTTGTAGAAAAAATATTGTTTGCAACTCGGGCGCGAAATGTTTTTGGTGATCTTGAACGATTTTTTGAATCCGCTACGCGTCGTCAAAAAAATGTCGTTCTCGATCACCAAAATGACATTTCGCGCACTTGATACAAAAATAACTATTTTACAATTTTTAGCAATTAGGTTTTTTTTTTTGAATAGAAAAGCTCCCCTTGTTCACAAGCGGATCGTATTCCAAAGGCAAAAAAATATATTCATAATCTTGGGCTTAAAGTATATGAATAAATTTCGGTCGGAAAATTCTAAAAGTTTTTCCAACGAGGGGTTGATTGACAAATTCCGAGAATCGGGTGGCATGTTTCTCAGAAAGGTCATCTGAAATTTTTCTTCCATTATCAAAAAACCTTCAGAGTGTAGTGATACCAGTGATACCTCGACAGGTATATTTCTGATTGTCGAGTTAGTTGTCATTAATTGATTATTGTCAAGTCGAGTGTCATTATATTGATTATTGTTCGTGTAAAACTTGAGAATTATTGTATTTAAATAGAAAGTATTTGAAGACATAAGAAGTTTCCTAGGTTCTTATTGCTACAGTTAATCAGGTGTGGGGTCTGAAGCTATAGTGAAGCGGATGACGACGGATTTTGTGCCGAAGCCATAGGAGAGCGGTGAGATACAAAGATGGATAGAAATCAAGAAAACCAGACAATAAGTGCCGAAGATTTTGAAAGCTTTGCTTCTGGATTTGCAAATGAAGCTACAGGCACTAACAGGGGCAATAATGCTTTCAATATGACCGAATTTATGACTTCAATTAACCAGGTTATGAATCAAAACGCAATGGTGTTACGGGCTCTTATGAATAATCAGCAGAATCAAATTCCTCAGCGTAATTATGCAGTTATACCCGATTTTTCAAAGACTATTTCAGATTATGCTGGTGAAGATTTGGACAAAAGCAAATCTTGGCTTGAATCCCTCGAAAGTGCAGCTACACTCCACCATTGGCCAGATGAGTTTATTTTGGAGACGGCTAGATCGAAGCTTACTGGTGCGGCATGAAGCACGAAGAAGTAGAATACCGTCATGGCTAAAATTCAAACAAGAATTTCAAGATACTTTTATCCCTCGTAAGAATTTAACTTCTCTATGGAAAGCAATGACAACACGATGCCAAAAGTCAGGTGAGGATCTAAGTTTTTATTATCATGAAAAGATTAGATTATGTCAGGATCTTGGTTTGAGCTTTGATGAACAAAAAGAACAAATTATAATTGGCCTTTCTTCACGTGAACTCTCAAGCATGCTACTGACCAAAGATCACATTGATGTTAATGATCTTTATCATGACATGATCAATTATGATCGTATAGTTAATGAAAGACGTACTAGACACACAGCGCAAAGTGCTATTAGGCCAAAACATCTACCTAAAAATACTATGCCTGTGGTGAATGCCTCATCCATATCTGGTGCTAGTAGAACTGTTCAAGTGGAGCCAAAGAAAGCTAGATGTTTCAATTGCTATGAGAAAGGACACCTAATTGCAAATTGTCCTAAACCTAAACGAGAAAAAGGATCCTGCTTCAGTTGTGGTTCAAAACAACATTTGAGAAATGTCTGCCCTCAAAGGACTTCAGTGACGCCTGCTAGTACTACTATGGTTATAGGATCTTCTACAAAAGATGGGACTTATGAACTACCACTGGAAATAATGTATCAGAGTGATGAGGTTAAAGGTAGTATAACTTTAAAAGCCATGTTAGATACTGGTAGCCCAATAAGTTTAATAAAATCCAAATATGTGCCATTCTATTTGCTTAAAGAAAATAATGACAGCAGTTCCTATTTTGGCTTAAATAATTCTAAGTTAGAAGTTTTAGGTGTTTTAAATGAAAGAGTAGTTATTAACAATGTGGATGTCCCAATAAGATTTTTTGTAGTAAAAAATGAAACCATGACTGTACCCTCAATTCTGGGAAGAGATTTTACCATGTTAGAGAATTTTGAGATCACTCTGGGCGAAAACGTCACTATCAAGAAGGTTCAAAGTAAGTTCAATAACGTTGTTAATAATGAATTATTATTTATTGATTATGACTTTGATAAAACTAACTTTTCATTAAATATTAATGCTCAAATTGACCCAATAGTAGTTAAAAAGGTAAATGATTTATTTCTTGAAGAATATTTAGAGCCTGAACGTTCTGATACCCCTGAAGTTGATTTAAAGATGAAAATTAGCTTAGTTCATGAACAACCATTTGCTTTTAGGCCTCGTAAGTTGTCTTATTCAGAAAAAAATGAATTGAGGAAAATATTAGATGAATTTTTTAAATGATGGAATAATTAGAGAGAGTAATAGTCCTTATTGCAGTCCGATTGTTTTAAGAGAGAAAAAAAATAAAACTTTAAGGTTATGCGTAGATTTTAGAGAGTTGAATAAAGTGACAGTTAAGGATCATTATCCTATTCCTCTAATAGACGATCATTTAGACATTCTGAAAAATAAGAACTATTTTACTAGCTTAGACTTGAAACATGGGTTCTATCATGTAAAAATGGCAGAAGATTCCATAAAGTACACTTCATTTATTACTCCTTTGGGACAATTTGAATATTTATTTATGCCTATGGGTTTATGCAATGCGCCCTCTGTATTCATGAGATTTATCAACCACGTCTTCAAGGATTTGATAAGGGAAAATAAAGTCTTGATCTATCTAGATGATATTCTTATTGCAACAGAGTCAATTTCTGTACATATGGACATTTTAAAGAACGTTTTAAAAATTGCTGTCAAAAACCTATTAAAGTTTAGAATTGACAAATGTTCATTTTTACAGAATCAAATTTTATATTTAGGGTATTTGATTGATGGCAATGGCATCAAACCAAATCCCAATAATATTTTAGCTGTTGAGAATTATCCAATTCCTGATGACCAAAAGAAAGTTCAAAGATTTTTAGGCTTAGCTTCATACTTTAGGCGTTTTATTCAAGGATTTTCTGTCATAGCAAAGCCACTTTATGACTTAATTAGGAAAGAATCAAAGTTTGAATTTAAAGAATCACAATTACAGTCATTTAATACTTTGAAAACCAAATTAATTGAAGCCCCAATCTTGGCTATCTATTCTCCTGAATTAGACACAGAACTACATTGCGATGCTTGCGCCCAAGGATTTGGAGCAATACTTTTACAAAAGCAAAATAATGATTTATTTCGACCAGTTACATATTTCAGTAAAAGAACTAATTCTGCGGAAGCTAAATTTCACAGTTATGAACTAGAGATGCTCGCTATTGTGTATGCTTTAGAAAGATTTAGGGTTTATGTGCATGGAATAAAAATTAAAATTGTAACTGACTGTAATTCGATCAAGCAAGCTCTTAGTAAGAAGGAAATAAATCGTAAAATTAATAAGTGGGCCTTGGTTTTACAGAATTATGATTATAGTTTAGAACATAGGGATAATAACCGAATGAAACATGTAGACGCTTTAAGTCGAGCCAATAGTATATTTATTTTAGAGGAGAACACGTTTGAACAGAATTTGGCTTTAGCTCAAAATTTAGACCCAGAAATTATTAAAATTAAATCTATTTTGATCGATAGAGAAGACAAAAAATTTGAAATGCGGAACGGATTGGTTTATAGAAAAAATAAAAATGATTCTTCGTTTTATGTCCCTGAAGCTATGGAAGGCAAAGTCATATATAATTGTCATGATAATTTGGGGCACGTAGGAATTGATAAGACCATAGAATATCTTTCCAGAGTGTATTGGTTTCCAAAGATGCACGATAAAATTAAAACTTACATTCAAAACTGCATAAAATGTTTAACATATTCGAAAAAAACTGGTCCACAAGAGGGTACCTTGCATTCTATTCCTAAAGGAAATAAACCTTTCATAACGATTCACATCGATCATTTCGGTCCTCTTGAGAAAACTCCAAGAAATAAAAAATATATTTTTGAAGTAATTGACAGCTTCACTAAGTTTGTGAAATTTTATCCTGTTAAATCTGTAACTACTTCTGAAGTTATTTCTAAACTAGAGGAATACTTCAATAATTATAGTAAGCCAGTTCGTATTGTGTCAGATCGAGGTACAGCTTTCACCTCTTACGAATTTGAAATTTTTATCAATATTCACGAATTAGTTCACATAAAAATAGCATCGGCTTCTCCTAAATCCAATGGTCAAATTGAGAGGGTAAATAGAGATTTAACCCCAATGCTTTCGAAGCTAACTTTACTGACTAATAAATGGGATAAACACTTGGGGGATGTAGAATTCTCAATAAATAATTCTATTTGTAGATCGACAGGTAAAAGTCCTGCTGTGTTATTATTTGGGGTGAATCAGAGAGATAGAAATGATAGTCTTAGATATTATTTAGAGCTTGAAAAGTCTGAAAATGAAGTAACAGATCTTGATGTAGTAAGAAATGAAGCTTGTAGACAAAATGCTAAAGTACAGGAATATAATAAGAAATATTTTGACTCTAGACATAAAACTCCTAAGGGATACAATTTGGGTGATATTGTGATGATAAAAAATGTAGACGTAAGCCCAGGGATGAACAAAAAATTAATTCCCAAATTTAGAGGGCCTTATGAGGTTGTAAAAGTACTGGATCATGATTGATACGTAGTTAGGGATATCGAAGGATTTCAGATAACACAAATCCCTTATGAAGGTATTCATGGTCGAGATAATTTGAAGTTATGGTTACCCACTTGTTCTGATATTATATAACTTGTATTTTCATTATTTTAGTAGATTTTTATTTTAGAAAAGTATATTATTTTGTTGTATTTCTTGAGTATAATATGTTATTGGTACTAATAGGTACTTATCCATACTTTCTCATGATTTTATTGTTTTGTGTCACAGGATAGTTTATATTGTCTTCGAAATATTATTATAATAACTTATGATATGCAATAACTTATGAATTATGAATCTTTCACACTCAAATTATGTACATGGATTTTTATGAGATATTTATGAATTATGTTTATGTCTACTTCACAAATCACATAGAAATTCATTCCATTATTTTGTCTTTATCAATGAGTCTGTATTGACTAATTTTATGTTGTGTTAGATTTATTGATTAGATACTTGCATTATGTTACCTATGTCAAGACTTTTAGTCGAGGACGACTCAATTGTCAGGTTGGCCGAAACTGTAGTGATACCAGTGATACCTCGACAGGTATATTTCTGATTGTCGAGTTAGTTGTCATTAATTGATTATTGTCAAGTCGAGTGTCATTATATTGATTATTGTTCGTGTAAAACTTGAGAATTATTGTATTTAAATAGAAAGTATTTGAAGACATAAGAAGTTTCCTAGGTTCTTATTGCTACAAGAGCAAGCTATGCTAATTAAAAAAACATTACCAGAGACGCAGTCAAACCTCTTTTGAATTTCAGTATTTGCAGTTATATATTTTCGGGCGTGAGCGGTGGTACAAAAGTTTAATTTATAAGACGAGTTTTGGTTTTTAGTTAGAAAGTTTGGAAAGGGTTGGTTGGTTGATAAAATGTTTGCCGAGAAACTTAATAAAGCTTTAGCCGCTTATTTTCAGCCAAAACAACTTTTTAGTCGCGTGCGAAACTTCAAAATGAGATCGGGAAACAAAATGTGAAAAGCAATATAAATAAGCACCACAAGTTTTGCAAATAATTTTAATACCGGAAGTTAAAATCATCATATCACAAACATTTATTAAAATTAAAACCATTTATCATTGATTATTTTATTCGATTTAAACGGCCAAAAAAGCCTAATCACATTTACTGACAAAACAAGATTAGTTTCCTGATTTGATTACCAATAAGCCTTTCAGTTTCAATTATTACAATACATAAATTTGTTACATTAATAATTGAAATTGATGCTAATAATAAATTTGACTAGTTTAATATTTATTGGAATATAAACTGTACTAATTATTATTAGTAGATTTCAATTGAAGCCGGTGATAATAATTATTACTCTCGATATAGAGTGTAACTTTTATAAAGTTCTTTTTTTTTCAAGGGCTGGTTTATTCACCTTCTAATAAACTGTCAGGTATGCAATCTAACAGATAAAAACGCAATCTGTAATCTCATTGGTCGGCTAGTTATCTGCCGACCGGTAGAATTATAGAACGGCAAATTTATCTTGCAGCGGGCCTAAATATAATCCTGAAGACAACAATTAACAACTCTAAGATGTTTTAGGCGATATGAAACTTTTAATATGATACAGCCAAGCTTAGTATCGACGCGGCTACCAAAGTTTTGACTTTGACAAACAGTTTGTGTTTGCCTGCTCCTACTGCTGCACTGCAAAGCGAGAGTTTGTCCGAGAAGAGGAAATGTGAGGGATTGGTTTCTGCTGTATGAAAACAGATTAAATTAAGAATATAAACAACTGTGTACTTGACAACAATCAACATCATCATCAGATGAGAGGAAAATTCTTAAGATAATATAAGTGATAACTGATAAGAGTGCTTGAAGTTGAGAAATTCAAAATTCTACAGTTTTTCATGATTCCACCAAATGAGAATGTATACAAATGGTACCTTCACAAAATGAGCTTCGTTTGTAATTCTTCTCTGTTTTGTGTCGGATTTTACAACTTTCTTGGAATTTCAGTGTTTAAACTTCGTTGACCAGTCAGGAAAACCAATCAGTGTAGTTCAACGCCGGTAGGGGTATTTGCCCTCGGAGTAGTTGTTTCTGAAGTTCAATTTTGCTTGGACAGGAAGCTTCAGCCTATGTCCTTCTGATGAGTCCTAACAAGGACGAAACGCTTCGAGGACTGGCGCGGTCTACTACTCAAAGGGTCGATTCCCAAACAGGGACTCTCATATCCCTGATTTCACGTTGGTCATTACCTGAAAAAACTTTCTAACAATTCAATGTTTGAATTTTTTTTATTTTTTATTTATTATTTATCCCAAGATGGATTTTGACATTGAAAACTTTGAAACATAAACAATATCGCTTGGCTTGGCCCTGATTGTTCGCAAAATGTGCTGTCCTTGCAAGTTGAAATCAGTTTTAATGCATGTTGTGCAAATGGCATCTTGCGACCAATAAGCAGCAAGCAACATTGTTTATGTTTCAAAGTTGACAATGGCGAAACAGGTTCTTCTTTTTATTGTATTCTATTATGAAAGTTAAACCATAAACGATATTTTCACTGGGAATAAAATAGCTATCAAATTTCCTTATCAGATAAAGTACAGAACCTAATTTTTTGTGTGAGTAGTTTATCCCGGAGCATTTTGAAATCTCATAAACCTTACTTTCCAGTTTCTCCATTCTAAAACGGATTTAGTAGAAAGACGTTCTGTGTACAGCTGAAATCTGATGAACAGGCAAAAGTGTAATATCTTGCGCGGCCTGGTATATAGGCTTTTGTTATTGAATCTTTTCGCGGCATCTCAATGTTAATTCGGGCAGCTTCTTAGGTTCGGCTACCACCTGCCTGATATAAGTGATCATGATCAAGGAAAAGCTATAAGAAAATATATTGATAAGTCAAATAATCATTGACCACTGATCCAAGTCTTATGACAATACAGTAATATAGCACAAACTTTGTCCCTCTCTTCACTAGCACAGATAGTGGAAGCGGTACACATGAATAACTATAAAAAAACCGCAAACTGTGATACAAGCAAGGCATTTGGTACACGTGTACTATAGACTCAAATACTCATTTTGTCCCAAAGTTCCTAAAAAAATTTCCCTTAGGGAAGGAGAGGGGGCATCTATCTGACCCCCCTCAAAACTGATACTTTTTATATTAACACAATATCAGTAAACCAGCTTTTATTCTGTTTTAAAACATTTTGAATGATAATCAGGTAATAAAAAAAGTTGGAAAAAATATTTAAAAAAAGTCAAAACAATTAACCCCTAATAGGGGGGTGGTTACCCCTAATTTTGTGAAATTTACTATGTAGCTCAAAATATTTCATTAGGTTATAACATTTCCCACAAACAAATTAAAAAACCAGAATTTTTGGGGTGTTTGGGGGAAAGGAGGAAGGCACCCTTTCTCACACCCCTACCACCCTTCTTCCAAAACACCTACTAGCTTCGTTCGCGGATCGCGGTGAGGATTCAGAACTGGGCTCGGAACTATATTTCGCATGCATAGTTCAAATAAGAGCGGCGACGGGCGGTCGATTCTGTTTATTTCCTGGTTTATTATTATGCGGTGTTGATTATTTCAAGTAAGTTTGTATAATATGATAATGATGCGTAGAAACAAGTTAGTGTTGGCGGTACCTGGACCAAATACTTCTTAGACAGTAGACTGGCAAGTTTGCTGTTTATGCCAAAGTGGAAGGGGCGTGTTCGTTTGTTCTGTAAATAATGCTATAGCAACTCGGAAAAATAAGGGGTATATTTCTTTATCGGCTAATTTAGAACTATTAAGGCCCTACGGGTATAGACTAGAATCGGGTTTAGTGGTGTACAAATTAGATAAAGGTGGCGGTGTTTTAGCATTTAAAGCGAAACGCGCGAAATGGCACAAATCGTGCTCTTTACGATATCTGAATCCCAAGTTCAACGTACTACTGGAAAAACAGAAAAAAAACTTGATGTACCACGGAAAAACAGTTAGATGCTGAATCCCTTGAAAGAAGCACTAGGTCGTCTGTCCCTTTCATAAATCTGAAGGAATCACTTTTTTCACTATATTTTGCAAGTGCCCTGAGAAATGGAATGATTCTCTTCGTCAATGTGCTACTGATATGCCGAGACTTCCTATGACAATGATCTATTAGCATTGCTGGCCCAAGGCAACTTCTCTGCGCATGAAAGAAAGTACCATCCAAAGTGCCTTGCACGCCCGTACAATAAAACAAGAAAAAAGGCATGCGAAGGGGCGGCAGAATACTTCTTCATCCGAAAGATATGGTTGCTAACGGAATCGAGTCAGTTCTGATCCGCTGTTCCGACACAGACGTGGTTGTTCTTGGGGTACCTCATTTCCACGAGCTTCTAGACCACGGATTGAAAGAGTTGTGGATTTTGTTTGGCAATGGATTAGAAAAAGTTACATTTCCGACCACAACATCGCATATACACTTGGTAAGGAAAAAGCAGTTGCGCTGCGTGGTTTTCACAGTTTTACAGGGTGTGACTCAACTTCCTTTTTTACATCAAAGGGTGCGTACCCCTATCATTGTAAGAAAAATTAAATTGATATACTCGATGTGTTTTAGGCAAGAGAAGTGCCTCGTCTGCTTGGAAAGACTTAGAAATGACTTCAGCTTTCAAGTGTTTGTCCTTCCCCCCCAGCATCGATAAGCTGACCGACGCACACATAAAAGCTCTGGAAAAGTTTACGATTGATATGTACGATTCACGGAGCGAAATAACCGATATCAACGAGGCCCGTCGCAACCTATTTGGCACTGGAGAGAAGTCTATCTCAGTGATTCCTCTTACCGCTGCTGCTTTTCTAGAGCATATAAAACGTGCTAGGTACCAAGCTGGAGCGATATGAGGACGTGCACTGGAAGGCCCTATATCTAGCTGACCATTCCCAGAACAATGGGGGTGGAAGAGGCGAGAAGATGGTTCCCTTGAGCCAGTTTGGTCACAGTTAAACTGGATATGGGCATCAGTTGAAGAGCTGGATAGGTGCGGTTGTCGGTCTGGCTGTGACACAAATAGATGCTGCTGCAAAAAATATGCAATCCCTTGCACCCCCGCCTGCAAAGTTTGCCACGGAGACTGCATTAATAAAACGTGTGTAAATTATTTTATTCTAAATATTTTATTCTAATCTTTCTTTTATTTTTAGAGAAAAAAGCAAAGATTGTCAAAAATGAAATATCATTGCGGAAAGAAATAATATACATGATTGAAAATTTTCACCTATAATAACACTAGCCTAAATTATTTCCGCAAATTTTTGGAACACACGAGTATTTTGGAAATTATCCCGAATCGAAGACGAGGGAGAAAAAATTAATAGAATTAGGGGGTGAACTCCCCTTTTAGGGGTTAGAACTTGTGTTTTACTCCATTTAGGACTTTTTATAAACTACTGTCAGTATGTACTTGCCAACCACAAGGCTTTCGAACAGGATAAAAGCACGCTTACTTACGATTTATGAAAAAATGTATTGAATTGAATTTAAAGTGAGTGATAGCAATCCCCTCCATTCCACCCCTAAGGAAAATTTTCGTAGGAACTTCGGGCCAAATTGATCATTTGAATCTAAAATACAAGTGTACCAAACGCCTTGCTTGTATCACAATTTGCGGTTTTTATATAGCTACCGCTTCCACTAAGAGGCCTGAACATTTTCTCTCTAGATAGAAAAACGACTTTTCTGCTTGATCATTGCTTTGTACATTTATGGCATGGTTTTTACCAAAAGCTCCAAAACCTACCAGGCTAGTCGCGTGCAATTTTCCGTTCTCATTTATAAATGTGAACATTGTTTTGGGTTGCCTGTTCTGTTAAATAACTGTATATTTATTTTCAATATAGGAATTCTTATCCCTGCGTAGAAGTCTATAAGGGATCGATAAGTTCTTATATTAGTCCAACAATCGGAGGTTTAAATTACGTGCAATAAGAAAAAACCTGTAGACCAATAAGCCCTTAAGTATCCTTCTCCTACGGACATAGGTAAATATAATTTTCAGAACACAGAAGCTTGCAAGCCAACGTATCTCAAAACACACTGCCAGAGGTTTACATTGAAAATACTATTGTGAGTATTTTCTGGATAAATATATTTATTTTCTACTTTACTATTATAGATCCATAATACTAGGAAACGAAATACGTTAACACACCTATAACAACCTGATCCATAACGCCCGCTTTTGCGGGCGTTATGATCTATAACGCCCGCTTATAATACCTTAAGGTGTTTTTGTTGTTGTTGTTCTATTAATTTGCACTTTACCCTAGGCAGCCACTAAATGTCTGACCGAATAGCTATTTATGTACCAAGGGGATTATGTAGATTATAATGCCCGAAGGCGAAACTAGCCCGAGGGCCTATGGCCCGAGGGATATATTTCGCCTGAAGGGCATTATAATCTTGAAATCCCCGTGGTGCATACAATGCTTTATTTTCTACTCAACACAATGTTTTTTCATCAATTTGTTATTAACAAAATCAGTTAAACTTGTGTGACAGAATATTGTTTTGTATTTTGACATGTACCTGTACCTGTGACCTGTACCTGTACCTGCGACCTGTACATAGAAACGAAATAAATTAATATATCTATAAACATCTCATAAGGCAAGGCAACGGTGGTGGTCCTGTGGGTTAACGCGCTGGACTACATGGGAAACATTGATGGTAGACCGGGTTCGAATCCTGGCTAGACCGAAAATTATTTTCGGTCAGACATTTAGTGGCTGCCCAGGGTAAAGTGCAAATTAATAGAACAACAACAACAAAAACACCTTAAGGTATTATAAGCGGGCGTTATAGATCATAACGCCCGCAAAAGCGGGCGTTATGGATCAGGTTGTTATAGGTGTGTTAACGTATTTCGTTTCCTAGGTATTATGGATCTATAATAGTAAAGTAGATAATAATAGTACATTAAAATACAAGTTTCATAAGACGTCATTTTATCGCACGAGCCCTATGTTAGAAGACGAGCCGGAGGCGAGTTTTCTAAAGGGTGAGTGCGATAAAATGTCTTATGAAACGAATATTTTATACTATTTTTTCTATTTTGGTATTGTTTAATTAAAAAATTTAAAAAAATTCTTGGAAATTTTATTTTCATATTTCGATTTCATATATTTAGGTTGGTAACGCTACATGCCAAATATAGAAATCTTCTATTATAAAATAGCGAATGACAGTTCGATGGCCATCAGTCAGCCAGTGTTACCAACCTCCGATAAGTAAAAAAGGAGTGTCACAAAGAGCTTCTTTTCGAAACTACTTTTAGTGTCGAAAAGACTTCGATATGACACCAAAATAGAAAAAATAATTTTCGGTCTAGCCAGGATTCGAACCCGTTCTACCATCAACGTTTCCCATGTAGTCCAGCGCGTTAACCCACAGGGCCACCACCGTTGCCTTGCCTCATGAGATATTTATAGATATATTAATTAATTTGGTTTCTAGGTGCAGGTCACAGGTACAGGTACAGGTCAGAGGTACAGGTACATGTCAAAATACAAAACAATATTCTGTCACACAAGTTTAACTGATTTTGTTAATAATAAATAGTCCAGGAGGTGGCGTCGAAAACATGCAAGAGTTTTCTCAAGGCTGATATTTTCAAAATAGGTCGTACTTAAGTCATAAAAGGCTAGTGTACAGTCAGCACTCACAGTTCCGGGACAGCTGGCGTTGGGACACGCGCAAAGTTCGTTATTTTAAGATGTTTCTAACTGTTTTTCCAAATCTCAAAATTAATAGAAATTTTGCACATTATTTGTTTGAAGGTCACAGATGACGTGTGTAAATCGTCAGACGTCTAGGTCGCTGCGAAAAGGGTGTCAAACGCCCTCAGTGTTTTTATTTTATGGCATTTTCTTCGGTGTCCTGTCAAAATATATTTTTGCAGGTATTTGAAAAATATATTTGAAGAAAATGCCATAAAATAAAAACTTTGAGAACGTCTGACCCCCTTTTTGCAACGAACTAGACGTCGGACGATTTACATACGTTATCTGTGACCTTCAAACAGATAATGTGCAAAATTTCTATAAATTTTGAGCTTTGAGAAAACAGTTTAGATGCTTCTTAAAAATACAACTTTGCCCGCGTCAGAGAGCCAGCTGTCCCGGAACTGTGAGTGCTGACTGTACACTAGCATTCTAACACTAAAGTACGACCTATTTTGAAAATATCCGCCTTGCGAAAACTCTTGCATGTTTTTGACGCCAGCTCCCCAACTAAAATCGATGAAAGAACATTGTGTTGAGTAGAAAATAAAGCCTTGTATGCACCACGGGGATTTTAAGATTATAATCTCCTTGGTACATAAATAGCTATTTGTGTATGGTAATCTTTCTTGGCTTATCACTTACCTACATATTTCCTTAAATATTGTAGAGGCTAGTTTATCCGCTAAATGGACTTTCATGTACTGCTTACCCGCGTGTAGAGACGATAATATTATACAAACCACAACATATGACTTCCAGATATTTATTTTATGCTGTATTCCTTTTACGTTAGTAGTTTAAGATACAGGATGATTTACGTTGCCCAGGCATTAGCTTGCAGGTGGATTAGATGCGCTATTTCTACTAATCCAACTGCAACCTGGACAACTTCTACTGCACGGGCTACGTAAATCACGGTGTATATACCTTAATTTTGTCCTACTATTTCAATGGAACTAGCCTTTCTTCTTTAATCATCAACGACAGATAACTTTTGTTTGCCATAGCGCTACTGGCAAAACTGTCAAAGCAAAAATCTACACTTTACGTAACTAAAAAGTACAAAGAATTTTGTCGGACACTATATAGAAATTCTAGTAAACCACTTCAAACAAGCTTTCTGGGAAAAATTGAGAGTTCAAAACTTCATATGTATGAAGATGGGATCTTTTGTTCGGTGCAAAGAGACTTTATTATCAAGACGAGTTTCGTATATGAAAAGTTTAATATCTTTTGAGTGGAAAGAAGACTTTGGAAATTTGTTTTTTCCAAGTAAAATCATTAGCTGTGACATTGAAAAATCTACCACTTATTCCTTGTTTGTTCATACAGCAAATGACCTTTCCAATATAATCAATTTTGTTTTTTGTTGTAACTGTCCATGAAAGAACCATTACGATTACGGTTAATTTCAATGATTGATTATTTAATTGACATAACTTATGACTTATGACATGAAAAACGTTTAGTATCAATAATAAATGTTAGTCATATTCGAGGTGTTTTTAGAATTTTTGATGTCACTGACGCTGAATGATCATATTCAGCATTGCTTTATTGAACATGACTTTACTTTTTATTTCCAAATTTTGCTCTCCACCGGACTACCCCACCCCCTTGTTTTTTGAACAACAAATTTCGATATTAGAAATATATTAATTAATATGTAATAACTAAATCTTTTTTTTTTCTGCTACAACAGAAATACTTATACAGGGTAGTCCAACAAGCGCGCCTCGGTCCATAGTAGCCAAACCGTTGAACTTATGGAAAAACGGTCTGTATAAAAGTTTTAGCATTTCATATCTGCTATCACCCAGTTCAAGTATACAGGGTGTCTCAAAAAAGAGTAATCACAAATTTTATGTTTTTTTTTAAATGGAATTAGGTATGTTTTTGTGTGGCGAATGAAGCCTCTATATGCTCTGTATTCAACTTTAAAATCGTATTTGGGTTGAATGCAGCGTTGTCAAGTCATGATTTTTCGAAGAAAAAAATAGACCAAAACATACTTTTCAAAAATTGTCATATCTCCGCCATTGTACATTCATTTCCCTTGAAACTTTACATGTAATTTAATGTTAGCCTAGTTGCTTCTACATTATCTTAATTTTTTGATTTAAGTATACAGGGTGTCCAAAATATTTGTCTAAACACGTCAATTTTAAAGTCCATTTTAAATGAGTTTTTCAAATACAACAAGTATATTATTTTTTTTATCGAAAAGCTAAAAATGTCCTCTCTCAGAAGATATCATATTTGCCGTATCTATCTCATTAATATTTTGAGATATCAAGTTTTTCCCTTAACTTTGCACAAAAAACGGTCAAAAGTATAGTAATTTAGTAGTTTTACCTGGAAAGTTTTTCGGGAGTTTTGAAAATTTTATAGGTTTAGACGTGTTCTTTTCGAATTTCTACCTCGCCATCTCGTATTTTTGCCGCTCGCGCCGCCCTATTGAAAAATTTCGCCAACAAAAAAGAGGTTTTTCACAATATCTTCTTTCTTTCTCATTAACATGAAACTATAGTTATGTAATTTCTAAATTAAACTAGAGAAAATTTTCCTATAATTGACCTTTTTATTCTGTAAAATGAATAGTTTCAGCGTACGAGGGCGACAAACCAACATACACCAACTCGTGTTTGTCGTATAATCGTATATTTCGCCAAGTATTCAAAAACCGGTTTACTAGGGTCTGTTCTTCCATCACAGGTATAAGGGAACGGACTACCATGGCGTAGAGCCCCCCTCCCTCCCTACTACGAGCCATCTGCTGGCGGAGTTCAAAGTTCAAGTATTTTGTTCGAATCATCAGTACCTACCTACATAGAGAAATATAATAAACCAAGGTGAGAGTTACCGATTCTGTGGTACGACACTGGCAACGCGATGACGTCATATCGATACTAGCGCCACCGTACACTACAAGACCAACTTAAATAACATTTGGCGGGCTTTTTGAACTTTTAAACTATAGTTTTGTTATTTCTGAAGGTAGAAATTTAACCCAGCGTTTTTCCGCGGTCGACAGAAAAAAAATTGCGGAAAAACGCTGGCCTGGAAACAAAAATAAATACGGTTAATCGCGTAAAATTGGCTCATATATTTTCATCTTTCGAAATTAACAAAGAACATACGTATACAAATAAAATAAATATACATAAACAACGTAAATAAAGAAATAATAAAAATTAAAATATAATTATACCGCAAGATAACAACAAAAAAAAGCAAAAACAGCCAAAACATCTCACTTTCTACTAATAATAGGTTACTATTTAATAATTATCATTACTTATGTATAAACTGAGCCATTTTCACATTGTACAGGGTGCTGCAATTTGGAGTGTTCCAATAGGAAAAACACACTTCCAGACCAGATAGAGGAAAATTGACTTAAACGTCATGGGATCGATTTTTGTGAAACGTCAATTGTCAAAAACCGTATCAAGATATCTTCGATGGTACCATTGATACAGGGTGATTTTCGATTTTTCCCTATTATGAAAAATGGCTATAAGTTTTTTATTTATCATTTTTTTTCATTTCTGTAAAAACATTATAGAGACACTTTTTTGAGCACAATCCAGTGGCGGACTCAGTTTTTTTCTATATCGTTCCAATTTCGAGATACCGACCAAATTCCGATATTTTCAAATGAAACACCCTAAATATTAATAGCTCATTGGATAGCTCTGTTTTTGCTGATTTCAATGATATAAAGTTAGATAGGTTTATCTCTAACAGTTTTCGAGAAAAAAAATTATATCTGTTTTTGTCGTAAGGACCAATGTGTTAGAAAAGGATTTTATATGTGTAAGAAAAAAGAGGAAGGTCTCTTTTTAACACATTGTTTCTTATGACTGAAACATATAATTTTTTTTCTGGAAAACTTTAGAGATAAACCTATCGAAGTTTATTTCATCGAAATCAGTAAAAACAGAGCTATCCAATGAGCTATTAATATATAGGGTGTTTCATTTGAAAATATCGGAGTTTGGTCGATATTTCGAAATCGGAACAATATAGAAAAAAACTGAGTCCGCCACTGGATTGTGCTCAAAAAAGTGTCTCCATAATGTTTTTACAGAAATAAAAAAAATTGACAAATAAAAAACTTATAGCCATTTTTCATAATAGGGGAAAATCGAAAATCGCCCTGTATTAATGGTACCATTGAAAATATCGTGATGCGGTTTTTGACATTCGACGTTTCTCAAAAATCAATCCCATGACATCTAAGTCAATTTTCGCCTATCTGGTCTGGAAGTTTGTTTTTCCTGTTAAAACGCTCCAAATTGCAGCACCCTGTATATCTCGTGAATCTTACCAGAATCATGCATTTTTAAATCAACTGATAAATTGAGATTTAGGTTGACTAATTTGTGTCCAAAATTTTTTTGTCAGTTTTGAACATGTCATTGTACAATAATTAAAAAATCCTTGGTCCTCTTTTCCTTTATTATCCCATCTGTTAAAAAGAGATAGATATGAGAATGGAAGGTGATGTCAGAATTGTCAGATAGCTCCAAGCTATGCTAGCGACACCATGTGCTACAAGAAACAACTAGAAATACGTTGCCACTTCGCGCATATGAATCGGTAACTCTTACCTTGGTTTATTATATTTCTCTATGCCTACCTACATGTTTATTGTTCTAGTGTCGCTTGTATTTTTATAGTCGTATAAGTCAAGTGCTCAAAAAAAGGCAACAAAAGTAAACTCTTGGACCGACTAATATTGATAGTGGTAGATGTATGTCGAAACCGATAAAATAACGAGAAATCAATTGCTGCATCTTTACGTATAGGAAGCTATGGCGTCATTTCTTATCCACAACTGCGATCCACGTAGCAAACATTCTCATTCAGAGATCATTGTTTTTTTGTGCGCTGCTGAGATATCAGCATTTACTGACGGAAGCCTAGTACTACCACAACAAATCGACAACGAAGCTGTTAATCCCATCGAGGATGATGTGGAAGAAATTATCTGTAACGATTTGATCAGTTCTGAAGACGATATCGTTGAACCCGCAACACCTAATTCATCAAGAATAGCGAAGCGATGGAGAATGCGCTAAATATTGTGATAATCCATTGCATATGGATTAGGCCTACTGGGGATACCACGATAAAAAAAAAAACAGCGCCACTTACTCTACCTCATGGTGGTATGGAAATGAGTTTTTTGGCCAAAACGCGTGTTGAGTCGACTTTGCAGCATGCGCACGCTAAAACTAGGTGCTCATTTTCACTTTCCTCGGTAAAGGGAAGTATTTGTCTCAACCTAGAACAACGATTTTTGGTATACACTTTGAACCCCTACCGTCAGCGCTGATGTAAGGGTTTTTGTTCGCAGATATACAGGGTGTTCCAAAAACCGTGCGACACTAACAAGAACGGTTAATAATACGAAGTTGGTTAGCAAGAAGGTACTGTTCTTGGAACTCACTAAAGCTACGTTTTCGTTTTTGTCGGTTTTTTTATTCCTTTTCAACATATAAGGCCCTTTGTGTTGAAACATATTTGGTCGTATATTTCCGAAACTACTTATTTCAAAAGAATCGTTCAAATTTGAACGTTCCCTAGGATCATCGGCTCTACAAAATTCGGACCTGAAAGTTTCAATCCGACGTTTCGCTTTCGGTGTGTCATCATCAACTTTCTATTTCTAAATACTGAGTTAGGATTTTTATTTTATTTTTCAATTTAAAAAAAAAAAACAGTTGAATGATGTTTATTACTTTATTCAGAAAAGGGTGGGGTGGTTTGCCGGGGAAAGTCAAGGGTAAAGGCCTTTACCAATTTTTATAACTATATATTTTTATATTAATGAGAAAAAAAGGAGAACCTATACAATTTTCAAAACTCTCGAAAAACTTTCCAGGTAAAACCACCAAATTACTATACTTTTCACCATTTTTTGTGCAAAGTTGAGGGAAAAATCTTAATATCTCAAAATAATAATGAGATAGATACGGCAAATATGATATTTTCTGAAAGAGGACATTTTCAGCTTTTCGATAGAAAAATAATATATTTGTTGTATTTGAAAAACTCAATTAAAATCGACTTTAAAATTGACGTGTTCAGACAAATATTTTGGACACCCTGTATACTTAAATCGAAAAATGAAGATAATGTAGGAGCAACTAGACTAACATTAGATTACATGTAAATTTTCAAGGGAAATTAATGTACAAATTGGACACTTTCTTATGGAAACTACCTTTATTTTTAGAGATAGAAAAAAATGGACCCCCCACTCTGAGGCTCAAATTTCATGAAATCTTGATTGGTGCAAACCGCATTTTGATATCATCAACCGTTTAGCCGCTAGAGGGCGATACTCGATTTTGAGCAATACCGTAAAGCCTCCATAACTTTTTTGTTTATGAAAATAATTCATTTCCGTAAAGATCTTTTGGAAGCACTTTTTCAAGCAGAATTCAGTGACGTTCTTAGTTTTTTTCTGTCTGGCTTCGATTTCGAGATATTGACCATAATCCGATTTTTTTCAATAGGACACCCTATATATCAATAGTTTATTAGAAAGCTATGCTTGCGCTGATTTCAATGATATAAGATTCGATAGGTTTATCTCTAACAGTTTTCGAGAAAAAAAATTATTTCGGTTTTTGTCATAAGAAACAATGTGTTAGAAAAGGACTTTATCTGTGTAAGGAAACTGAGAAAGGTCTCTTTCTAACACATTGTTTCTTATGACAAAAACTGAAATATTTTTTTTTCTCGAAAACCGTTAGAGATAAGCCTATCAAACTTTATATCATTGAAATCAGCGAAAGCGTAGCTTTCTAATGAACTATTAATATATAGGGTGCTTTATTGAAAAAAATCGGATATTGGTCAATATATCGAAATCGAAGCCAGACAGAAAAAAACTGAGAACGTCACTGAATTCTACTTGAAAAAGTGTTTCCAAAAGGTCTTTACGGAAATGAATTATTTTCATAAACAAAAAAGTTATGGAGACTTTACAATATTGCTCAAAATCGAGAATCGCCCTCTAGCGGCTAAACGGTTGAAGATATCAAAATGCAGTTTGCACCAATCAAGATTTCATGAAATTTGAGCCTCAGAGTCTATTTTTTTCTATCTCTAAAAATAAAGGGTGTTTCTATAAGAAAGTGTCCAATTTGGCCCACCCTGTACAGTGACGAAGATATGACAATTTTAAAAAAGTATGTTTTGGTCTATTTTTTCTTCGAAAAATCATAACTTGGCAACGCCGCATTCAACCCAAATACGATTTTAAAGTTGAATACAGAGCATATAGAGGCTTCATTTGTCACATAAAAATACACGGTATTCTATTTAAGAAAAAAATAAAAGTTGTGATTACTCTTTTTTGAGACACCCTGTATACTTGAAAATAATTTTGGGTTATAGCAGAGATGAAATGCTAAAACTTTAATACAGAACATTTTTCCATAAGTTCAACGGTTTGGCTACTATTGACCGAGGCGCGCTTGTTGTCCCACTCAGGTCGGCCAGGTACGATATAATGGAGACCATAGACGTTACGTAACTTGAAAACGAATGCAGATATTGAATTGCGGTTTGCGCCAAAATGTAGATATTTTTTTGCTCTTTAAGCACAGCAATACAAAAATAATATTATGCCATTTGGATTTTTCATGAAAATTATAAAAAACTGGATCTTGAATAAACAGCGCCCTCTAGAAGACGCGGTGGGAACTATCGACCTCGAACGAAGTGGTGTTCTTAATAACAATGAAATTCTCTTCCAAATAAACCCAAATTGAATGAGTTTGAATGAGGGGTATGGAATATACAGCAATTTCTAAAAAAAAAAATTCACCAGCTTCCCCCACCCTTATTACTGAAGATACGGAAAAAAGCCTGATAACCAAACTGGCACAAAAATTAATGAACTTTTAATTTCTGTTGTTAAAACAGTATCTTAATATAGCGATTTCTTGAGAAAAGTTGAATTTTTGTAATTGCACCCCCTAGCGGTCATCCTAGAAACTTGAAAATAATTTCCATCAGTTTCTCTTGGCCGATTTAGTGAAGAAAAAAAAAATCCCGAAGCCGTAAGGTCTATGGTTTCCATAATATCGTACCTGGCCGACCTTAGTGGGACACCTGGTATATTAAGTTTTTTGCTTTAGTATATACAGCGTGGGCAAAAAAAAATGGAACACCTACAGGAGTTTGAAAACCATCTTTTTTTCAAAAAATCGCGCATTTTTTGGAGAAAAATAGTTATTTTTTATACAAGACAATAAAATGGTAGTTTATCGTTGACCGGAAAAGTTAATTCACGAGCGGAATCGCGAGTGAATTAATTCCGGGAGACCATAATGTCATTTTATCGTCGTGTGTAAAACAAAGTTTTTTTCCATACCCTAATTATGGACGCCTGTAGTATCAAAAATATTTAGGAATTATTTGAGTCTTTGACAAATAAATAAATAACAAAATAGGTATATATTTTTGACAAAATAAACGTCTCTATCCATCCTTGCTGTTAAAGTATCGTTTAATCTACCCTTGCGATTAAAGTACTACTTTATCTACTATTTTTAGTAGATTAAAGGCTACTTTACCAGTAGCTATGGAAAACAAATAGAAAGGGTATCCCGAAAATGGGGTTACTTGCATCAACTTTGTTTTTTCAAATAGCAACCCTTTATATTATTGCATTTTTGGATTCTATGAAAAATTATGGACATATTTTATGTATAATATCCCATGCCTATATTCAACTGTTTGGGGAATATTGACAATTGAAAATTGACTTTTCCGCAGCAAAACCGATCATACATTCTCATCTCAGTTTTCCATAAACTCATCATTTGACATCAATTTTAAATTTAATCCATGATCAAAAACTCTGGTCAAACTTAATCCCCGGTTAAATTTAAAGTTGGTGTTAAGTGATAGTTTGTGGAAAACTAAGACAAGAATGTATGATCGGTTTTGCTCTAAAATCCACCGTTTAGGTTTCACATTCTGTCAAAAGTTGCAAAATAGTCAATTTTCACCTGTCAATGTTTCCGAAAAAATTGGAGATAGGTATAGGACATTATACATGAAATATTTCCATAATTTTTCGCAGAACTAAGAAATGCAATAATATACAGGGTTGCCATTTGAAATAAAAAAGTTGAAGCAAGAAGCACCATTTCTGAAACACTGCATTTTTTTTTTCTCCAAAAAATACCCTGCTTAAAAAATTGACGTATCCGAGCGATTTTTCAAAAAGCAAATAGTTTTGAAACCCCCGTAGGTGTTCTATTCTTTTTGCCCACGCTGTATAGAAAACATAAAGAAGTTGTATAGTCCAACAAATACCATTTTAAAGTCACGTGATTTTTCTCTATCCTTGTTGAATACATCTCAAACAGCGGTGATAGTAAAACTGACAAAAAAATTGCTGTCTAATTATTGTTCATAATATTCTTACCTAAAATAGAATCCGTCAATGTCATCAATTAGTTTGTCAAAGTTATTTTCGAAAATAATACAACGAACAAACACAGCTAATAATTTTGACCATATGGACCTTTTTCCAACTCGAAAAGAAGCAAATAGAGAACGGGTACCCAGTTTAAGTTCAGAATGTATTACAACAGACAGCAGATGTGACAAAAGTGAGTCTCGCAACAATTGCAAGTATTAAAATTGCCCTCTGATTGGTCATTACTACTTCAGAAACGCGTTTGTAAAATGCTAGTGGGAACATATATTAAAATTCAATAGTAATTAACTACCAGTAGCTTTTTGTATGAGGTGATATCAACGACATAATCAATGGACATACGTTTTTTGCCACCAGTATCACGTGACTTTAAAATGGTATTTGTCGGACTATATCTATCGATATCATTGCATTGGTACTATATTCTATATCTTGCTCATACCACCATGTTTTACGACTATTAAATAATATTTGCAATATTGTTATTGTTTATTTGCGACTGAGCAATAGTATCCTTTACACTCTCTGAGTTTCGATTTTCTAACAATTTTAATAGACACTGTCATTCATTGATTCAAATTATCAGTTTTTAAAAAGGATAATGTTTACCATGAAATTTTTACGTTTAACCTACGAGGGAGAATACATTTGGTGCCAACGTTCAGCTGCTCTTTTTAAATATTTTCTATGTTTTCCAATTATTATACCTTCAAGAACCCCGGAGTATTTTTCTTGCTGTTACTAATTGAAGAGGAGAAACCAACATTCGGAGCAGTCGTAATGCCTTTTTTTGCCAACCGCATATTCTAAAGAAAAACATTGCGGAGAAGCCACTGATAAATTATTTTTTGATGACCCAATAAAACGAATCCCATCCAGAATGATTAATAAAAGCTTTCGGTAAAACGCCAAGGAAAACTTCCAGGTGCAAGAAAATTTCCACAGACAACGAGCGCCTTTTCCAAAAGTATTTAAAAGGCCCCCAGTATTTTTTTTTAATCGGTTTTCCCGATCCTGTTCGCTTACTTGAGGATTTTACTATGTAACATTTGGAGTTTTATCGCAGCTTCCGGAAAAATATAAGCGGCTACGCGTGGAGAAACCTACAAGGGAGGTTTTCAACGCGAACAGCTTTATTTTAAAGTGTGTTTGTCGTTTTACGTAAATCTCTCTATTTCTGTTGATCCAATTTTGTTTCTGCTTGAGATTGTCCTAAGCAGAAGACCCTTTTTCCTGCCAAATCTATTTTCGCTCGTCGAAAGAAAGCAAACTGAGAGAAATATTTTCTGGCAAATTCCCCATATTTTCAATATGTATCAAGGAGAAACTTTTATTTGATTTTCGCTAAGTTGAAGTTGCGGTTTGATAAACTTCCAATATGCTCCTTTCAAATGCGATTTTTTCAATTGAAGTGAGGATAAAAGTTTTTTCTACTGACGTTTCATAATAGCAACTTTTCGATTGTCATTTCAGTTTTGAAACGACATTCTTTTAGGCACTGAGTGCGTGAAAGTTACTTTTAAGCACTCAGTGCGTAAAAGTGACTTTTGAATGCGTAAAAGTGACTTATGAGTGCGTAAATGTAATTTTTAAGCACTAGTGCCTAAAAGTGTCATTCATTATTCAGAAATAAAAAACACACTAAACACATATTTGAATTTTGTTTTGTATTTATTATGAATATTGAAAATGGAATTACTGAATTGAACGTTTGGGTTACTCAAAACAGAACTTTGTGTTATTACCTACTTTCTAGGATTTTAATTATTGATGTCGAATTTTGAAAAGAAAATCGCATGAAAAGTGTCAGGTGCCAAGTAAAAGCAGGTAACAAAGATTTTGGGTGTAATCGACTTATTCACATGAAATAAAATTGTGTTTTTTTATTATAAAATGCCAGTAGAAAAAATCTTGTATACAATACGTTACGAAACGATGTCTTTTAGTCACTCGACGTGTTGTCCAACTCGGCTTTGCCTCGTTGGACAATTTTCACGTCGCGTGCCTAAAAGACGCTCATTTCGTAACTTATTGTATAAATAGCTATTTTCTACTGACGTTTCATAATAGCAACTTTTCGATTGTCATTTCAGTTTTGAAACGACATTCTTTTAGGCACTGAGTGCGTGAAAGTTACTTTTAGGCACTCAGTGCGTAAAAGTGACTTTTGAATGCGTAAAAGTGACTTATGAGTGCGTAAAAGTAATTTTTAAGCACTAGTGCCTAAAAGTGTCATTCATTATTCAGAAATAAAAAACACACTAAACACATATTTGAATTTTGTTTTGTATTTATTATGAATATTGAAAATGGAATTACTGAATTGAACGTTTGGGTTACTCAAAACAGAACTTTGTGTTATTACCTACTTTCTAGGATTTTAATTATTGATGTCGAATTTTCAAAAGAAAATCGCATGAAAAGTGTCAGGTGGCAAGTAAAAGCAGGTAACAAAGATTTTGGGTGTAATCGACTTATTCACATGAAATAAAATTGTATTTTTTTATTATAAAATGCCAGTAGAAAAAATCTTGTATACAATACGTTACGAAACGATGTCTTTTAGTCACTCGACGTGTTGTCCAACTCGGCTTTGCCTCGTTGGACAATTTTCACGTCGCGTGCCTAAAAGACGCTCATTTCTTAACTTATTGTATAAATAGCTATTTTCTACTGACGTTTCATAATAGCAACTTTTCGATTGTCATTTCAGTTTTGAAACGACATTCTTTTAGGCACTGAGTGCGTGAAAGTTACTTTTAGGCACTCAGTGCGTAAAAGTGACTTTTGAATGCGTAAAAGTGACTTATGAGTGCGTAAAAGTAATTTTTAAGCACTAGTGCCTAAAAGTGTCATTCATTATTCAGAAATAAAAAACACACTAAACACATATTTGAATTTTGTTTTGTATTTATTATGAATATTGAAAATGGAATTACTGAATTGAACGTTTGGGTTACTCAAAACAGAACTTTGTGTTATTACCTACTTTCTAGGATTTTAATTATTGATGTCGAATTTTCAAAAGAAAATCGCATGAAAAGTGTCAGGTGGCAAGTAAAAGCAGGTAACAAAGATTTTGGGTGTAATCGACTTATTCACATGAAATAAAATTGTATTTTTTTATTATAAAATGCCAGTAGAAAAAATCTTGTATACAATACGTTACGAAACGATGTCTTTTAGTCACTCGACGTGTTGTCCAACTCGGCTTTGCCTCGTTGGACAATTTTCACGTCGCGTGCCTAAAAGACGCTCATTTCGTAACTTATTGTATAAATAGCTATTTTCTACGAGCGTGCGGAAAAGTGACAGATGTCACTTTTTAAATTCTGAGCTGACACACTTACACAAATATCAACATTGAGAATTATTGAAACAATAATGTTATTTATTAAATTATTTTGGTTTAAACTTAACTTTTCTTGTGAAGTTACTATAGAATGGTTACTTTATGCCTAAAAATTTCGAAAATTTCATAGTAGATACATTAAACGTACAAATTATTGTTAAAAGTTCTCGTTTTTATTGTATTCAGAATAAGGCACATTATTTCAGAATTAGTTTTTTTTTTAATCAATAAATAAGTAAGATTTATTTCTAAGAGTAGGTACCTAATTTATATTAAGAAAAAATTACTCGATTTATTTTTAATACCAGGTGTTGCAGAAGAAATATCAAATATTGGTGTTTTACATTACAGGTATAGAAAAAATAGTGTTCCTAACTCGTGCGGAAAGTCTCTTTTCCTCACTTGATTGCTTGCAAACTGCAATCGCGTGCGGGCACTTTCCGCACTTGTTAGAAAATATACTATTTCCTACAGCCGTGCGGAAAAATCAATTTTCTGCACTGATATGCGTGCGGAAAAGGAGTTTTCCCGCACGGTGCGGTAAAACTTTTTTTTTTGACATATCAGTGCGGAAAAAGTTTTTCCGCACGGCTGTCAGTGCGGAAACATTTTTACCGCACTGATATGTCAAAAAAAAAAAGAAAAATTTTACATTTTTTCGCCTGTAGGAAAAATATTGTACCTAACCCTTGCGGAAAATATTTTTCCGCACTTGTTAGGTAAATAGCTATTTCAGCTGATATTTGTTGAGCAAATAATAAAAACAAAGGCAAATTTTCACCATGACAAATCCCATTTTCGCCCCTGTTGGCAATGATTTTTTCCGCGCTCCGAGCTTTTTCACGGATGATGTGCTAGGTGCTAGCCAGTCGTTTTTAATTGCCATAGCGAATGATCAAAATTATTAGGTAATCGATTTCGGCTCTTTAAACTTGTTTTTCCGTTTTTTTTTTTGCAAGTCGAATTGCATGAAATGAAAACTGGTCTTTTTCTATCTGAACTGTGGGAAATACTCCTATTATGTGCATGGTTGATGAGGGATGGCAACGATTTTGGGCAAAGTTGATTGTACGTGCATCTCTTCAAGAGTGTCAAAGTCACGAATTTTGCTCATATTGAAAAACCATACAAATTCAAATAGGTATAGCGCCTCCATTGCAAGGAACACCAGCGCCCTCGGTATGGAACCGAGGTCGACAAAAAAGGTACGAAAAAACACTCGATTCGTACAGCCAAGCGACTGCGAAACACTCTCTCTCTTTTCGCCAAACACGAAACACGAACACACATATTTTAATCCGTTTTCGCGCGCAAGAAAGTCGATGAATTCGCGAGCTCGCCGGTTACCGGTTTCGAAATGAAAGCCGGTAGTGTTGTGCAACCGAAACAAAACCCGGGATCCCGGTATTAACAATTAACTTTGAACTAGAAGAACCCCAGAACCACAGGTAAGGCGCCTTTTATCATATTGTCTTTGGTATGGTTATTTTTTGCTACATATTCATTAGTTGCGCTTACAGTCCACGTAACACCGAAGGTGATTCTAAAATATCAACCATTACGCCATTTTCTGGTCCTTCGAGCCGGATTTGAACCTTTTTAGAATCAAAAATCATAATTAATATAATTATTAGCAAAAATCGCCATATAAAGCAAGTTTTTTATGTGCAGGTTTGTGCGCCTAAACTGTCGCTATCCATTATTCTCTATTTTTGAGGAATTTCAAGGCCACTGAAACCGGCTGTAAAACTTATCGCTGAGGCACCTACCTTATTAAAAATAAATTTATTTAAATTTCGCAAATAAACGAAAAAAGAAATAGTTGTTTACTAAATAAAAAATCCAATTATTTCCGATAAGTTTAAGCATTGCAGTGCACAGATAGATATATTGGTGCTAATAATGAGATTGTAATGATTGTATTACTTAATTTCAAAATAATTTTTCGCTATATTTAATTTTATAATTTTCGCTTTTCGACGATTTACAGGTTTTACATTACAGCCTGCAAATCCAGGTATATACCTTATTCTTAGGTATATACCCTATTTCATAGATTCTTTGCTTTGAAAAAGACTTTCTTAATTTTTTCAATTATTTTCTTGGCATTTCGATCAACATGCCGGAAACTGAGACGGCAAACGTTGCGCTCATCAAAAAATTAACTAAAAAACGTTACGTCTGTGCTAGCCGAATCACAGAAACGTACACGGTTGCAAAAAAAGCCAAAACTAGTGACTCTCAAAAAGCACTGCTTAAAGTAAGGTTTGAGAATTTGGAAGAATCATATTCTGATTTTCAAAAATATCATAATTGGTATAATTGATGATAAGGAATATGACCAGCAGGATACTGTCAGAAAAGACGCAGATAGTTATTATTTTGGGTCAAAACAGGTTTACTTTGAATTATTTCCACCTAGTAGCACACCAGGTAGTTATGTTTTAGCGCCAAATGAATCAAACCAGGCAAGCTACACCGCGAAGTTACCAAAATTAACTATTCCGAATTTTGATGGCAATTTACAATATTGGACAACATTTTATGACATGTATAGATCCATGGTACATGATTCTACATTGCCCAACATTTCCAAATTTCAATATCTAATTTCATTATTAAAGGGTGAGCCCCTTAGTTTAATAAAGTCCATTCCTACTACGGATGCTAATTATGCAATAGCTTTTAAAACTCTCACAGATCGCTATCAGAATAAACGGCATTTAGCTACAAACTACTGGAATGCAATTAATAATACTTCCACTCAAAAAACAAATTCTTCCAAAGACTTAAGAAACCTACTAGATACTTTCAATGAAAATGTGGCCGCGCTCGAGGTGTTGGGATTTCCAACCAACCAGTGGTGTTTTGTTCTTTTCAACATGCTGCTTACAAGGCTAGACTCAGCTACAAGAACGGCATTTGAAATAGAGCATAGCAAAATTGAGTTACCCACCTATCTACAGCTTACCAATCATCTCGAAAGTCATTGTAGGGCCCTCGAATCAGTCCAAATGAGTTCACCATGTCCAATAAATCTCAACAGGTCCCAAAAACCTCAAAACCCATATCACCAAAGTAATTTGAAGTCTGGTAACTATTCTGGTACGCCTAGACACTCAGGAGCTCAAAGTCTAGTAGCGAACACTGAATCAAATGCTCACGACTCTCAAATATGACAAAATAACCCGCAATCAATCCCAAATATCGCTAATATGGCTGTTCAGTCCTCATCTCATGATCCTGCTAGGTATAAATGTCGATTATGCCAGCAACCTTTTCATTCATTATCGGAATGCCCTCAATTTCTAGGTAAAACCCCGTCAGGGCGTCTAGCTTACGTTAAGCAAACCAACGCTTGCATCAATCGCTTAAGGTCTACTCATAGGCTAAAAGATTGTCCATCCACCTTTAGTTGTCGGATATGTCATGTCAAACACCATACTTTGCTTCATTTTCCCAAAAAACATTGGGCAAACCAGTCATCATGGTCAAACGCCTTCCTCATCGGGTACACCAGCCTCTATTGTCAGTCCATCGCAAATGGAAAGTCCCCATAGTGCACCACTACAGCAATCACTCAGTTGCGAGTGTGCAGCGGTGGCTACCTCCATTCCTCAAACCACTGTCCTCCTTTCTACTACAAAGATTGAGGTGCTTGACTCGAGAGGCAATTATCAGATTATCAGAGCCGTTTTAGATTCAGCCAGTCAGGCCAACTTCATAACCCAAAAGTGTCTCAATCGCCTGGGTTTATCCAGGAAAGAATGTCACATTCCGGTCGTCGGAATAAGTCAATCAACTTCCCACACTTGTGGCCTTACAAGTTGCACCATTAAGCCTATCGGCAAAACTGACCCTGTCTTTTCGTTGGAGGCATTGGTTCTATCCAAACTTTGTTCAGACATGCCTTCTGTTAAAATCAACACTCAAAGTTGGGGCCATATATCAAACCTGACACTGGGCGACGAGCACTTTTCTATTCCTGCTCCCGTAGACATGTTGTTGGGAGCAGATATCTACTCCCAAATTCTAAAATCAGGTCGGATTCCTGGAAGTCAAGGGCAAGCATCAGCTTTTGAAACATGCTTTGGTTGGGTTCTACTAGGACAAACCTATATACAGCCCAGACCAATTTCACACAATGTGATCGATTCCTATTGTCGCGGCTTTGGGTTGCCTGCTGACAAAAATCTTGGGTTCGTGGTTCGTTTCGTTTATTCCAAAAATCAAAGTCCAATTAACACAGCAATAATTTATTCACTTAACAAAACACTCTGGCACTAATTACTTTATTGACAAACTCGACAATTAAACTCTTTACAATCACTATTTAAATCGTATCACACTCGAACTGAAACTTAAACTTACAAGCTAAAACCCGTCCTTATATATTGCCGTAATTTATTCACGTAAATTCGGGAAGAACCGCGTTCGACCTTGTTCTTGAACATCGGCGTAAAATCTAGAATCCGCTACACATGGGCGGCTCGTTACCGTTACACTGCCCTCCTCTTAAGGTTGATCGTCCCGATCAACTTCACGCCCATGATATTTCGTCAACCTGTCCAGATGTACAACTTTCATTTTACTCCTGGTGTTGCGTTGAACTCGATAAACCAAATCATTGATCCTCTTGATTATTTTGTAGGGTCCCTCCCACGCTGAAGATAACTTCGGCGATACTCCTTTCTTTCTAGCTGGATTATACAGCCACACTAAATCACCTTCTTGAAATCTGGCTGAATTGGCTTTCATGTCGTATCTGGTCTTCATCCGGTCACTGGCTAGCTGAATATGCTCCCGAGCAAAATCATGGATACCCAGAAGTCGTGCCCTTACTTCGTCGGCATAATCTCGGATTTCTCTCCGTTCTTCTCCAGGTATCCCAAACATCAAATCGCAAGGTAACCTGAGTTCTCTTCCAAAGACGATTCTGGCTGGACTTTCACCTGTTGACTCGTGAACAGCTGCTCTATAAGCCATCAAAAACAGAGGCAAGTGTTTGTCCCAATCACGCTGGTTCCTTGCGACCACTTTTGTTAGATGCTCCTCTATGGTCTTATTAAATCGTTCTACCATGCCATCAGACTGTGGATGTAAAGGTGTTGTCCTGGTCTTACGGATTCCCATGATCTCACAAATTTTCTTAAAGATGGCAGATTCGAAGTTACGTCCTTGGTCTGAATGTAACTCTAGTGGCACACCATGACGACTAAAAACTTCGTCCACTAGCACCTGGGCAACAGTGATGGCTTCTTGATTGGGAATAGCAAAAACTTCTGGCCATTTACTGAAGTAATCCATGATAACTAAGATGTATTTGTTACCACGCTCTGACTCTGGGAACGGTCCTGCTACATCTATCGCTATTCTCTCAAATGGAAGACCAACGTTGTACTGTTTCATGGGCCCTCGAGATCTTAGTTTAGGGCCTTTACTGGTAGCACAGATGTCGCACTTTCGGCACCAGCTTTTAACGTCTTCATGGTAGTGAACCCAGTAAAAACGTTCCCGAATTTTGTCCAAAGTCTTGTTAACTCCGAAATGTGCCCCGGAGGTTCCGTCGTGTATTTCTTTTAATACATCTTCCACTCGGTCTTTTGGAATAACCAGTTGGCTCTTAGTGGATTTCCCATCGGCACTTTCCCAAACTCTTTTGAGCAAACCATTTTCTACGGCCAGAGAGTTCCACTGGGCCCACAACGCCTTGTAAATCAAGCTTTTGTTTGACACTTCCCCCCATTCTGGCCTACATTCATTATTTTCTTTAAGATGTAGAATTTGCCCGATGTCCTGGTCTGCCTCCTAATCTTCTCTCATTTGTTTGGTAGTCCATTTGTCATCGACGATCAAGCCCGTTCTTCTTACAACTGGACTAGTGTTCTTCTCATGTATATCGATTCTTTGACAATGTTTGCAATCTTCTTTACATGGCCGTCTAGACAGAGCGTCAGCATTTTTATGCAGGTTTCCAGGTCGATGCTTAATTTGGAAATCGTATTGCTGCAATTTCTCAATCCATCTAGCAAGCTGTCCTTCAGGAGTTTTCATTTCTAAAAGCCATTTTAGAGCTGCGTGATCTGTTCGAATTAGAAACTTGCGACCATAGAGATACTTATGAAAATGGTCGACTGCTTTAACTATGGCAAGTAACTCTCTTCTGGTGACACAATAATTTCGTTCCGGCTTTGATAATGTTCTGCTGTAGTACTCCACGACATGCTCTTGTGAATTTTGGATTTGTGAAAGGACAGCTCCAACACTGGTGTTACTTGCATCTGTGTCCAAAATCAACATGTCTTTGTGATCAGGATAGGACAACACTGGGCTCATACATAATGCTCCTTTCAATTTTCTAAATGCGGAATCGCATTCTTGGGTCCAATTGAATGTTGATTTTTCTTCTGTTAATCGATGAAGTGGAGCAGCTATATTGGCGAATCCTTCCACAAATCTTCGATAATAAGAACATAATCCTAGAAAACTCCTTAGTTCATGTTTGTCGCGTGGTTTTGGCCAGTCCCTGACAGCATCTATTTTTCCTTCCATAACTTGTATGCCCTCTTCAGATACCACGTGACCTAAGAATTCCACTTTCTTTTGAAATAGGAAACACTTATTTGGATTGAGTTTCAAGTTGGCATTCCGGAAGCGGTCAAAAACTTCTTTTAGGTTATTGAGATGTTCTTGGAACGAATTTCCCATAATCATGACATCATCCAAATATACCAGGCAAGTTCTCCATGTAAGGCCTCGCAAAACAAGATGCATCAGTCGCTCAAACGTAGCTGGAGCATTACACAATCCGAAAGGCATTACATTAAACTGGTATAGCCCGCTTCCGGTACTGAAGGCAGTTTTCTCTTTTTCATCGTCATGTATTGCCACTTGCCAGTATCCACTTTTGAGATCCAAGGTGGAAAACCATTTAGAGCCCGATAGAGTTGTTAGTGTATCGTCTATTCTTGGAAGAGGGAAGCTGTCCTTCTTGGTGACGTCATTAAGCTTTCGGTAGTCCACACAAAACCTAAGACTCCCATCTTTCTTCGTAACCAATACTACTGGCGCGGACCATGGACTATTTGACTCTTCAATGACTCCCTCTTGAAGCATTTTATCAATTTGGTTTTCCACTTCCTGTTGCTTAGCTATTGGCATACGTCGTGGTGGTTGTCTAATTGGGTGTGCCAATCCAGTATCAATTTTGTGTTGAATTAAGCTGGTTCGTCCGGTTTGATTGTCCATCACAAATACATCTGCTTCTTTCAAAATGAAATCTGTGGCTTCTTGAAGTCTATCTGGATCGAGATGTTTCCATGATTTCGCCAAAGTCTGCATCAAGGTGTCTGTATCTAATTTGGATTTCACAAAATGTCGCTTATCTGGTAGGTCACAGTTCGATATTTGCTTCACTGGTTCGAGAGCTCCAATAATGTCTCCTTCTTTTATTCTTACTGTTTCGGAAGAAACATTGGCAATTCTTATCATAATGTCTCCATTTGTTCTTACTAGAGTCTTTCCAACAAGAAATCTTTCTGGTTTATCTCCAATGAAATTACGTGTTAGCCCAACGCAGCACCCAGGGTTTGTTTCTAATCTTCCGCAAATGATCTTCTCAGTACTTCCAGGAATCCTCACTGGGGTTGTGGCCAAGATCTTAACGGCATCGGATTCTTCTTGTGTTGTTAGGACAATTTCTTCATTACGAAATTTAAGGATGTTCATGGAAGGATCAAAAGAGAAACCATGTTGGCCGATCAAATCCATTCCCATAATAAAATCATATTCTATATCGGCGACTAGTGTTCTGTGCCTGAAGGTGGAAGATCCAAAAGTGAGCTCAACCATCGCTTCTCCTTGAACTGGTGCAGATTCGCCGGTGACTGTTCGTAGTGACAGGTTTCTAGTGAGCGGTTGGATTGCTCGAGACTTGACTAATGTTCTTTTAATTATGGAAACTTCAGCACCCGTATCAAAAGTGATAGTTTTCAATTCTCCATTAATTTGTCCTTCGAATGTTAATCCTCTATAATGACCGCCCAATGATTTTATGTACACAACTCTGGGGGTCTCGTCATTACTAGCCAGCATCCTCCCTTCCGTACTAGTTGGTTCCTGTTTATTATTAGGGCTGGCGTCTCTAGACCTTGAAAAGCGTTGAGAATGATCCCTAGATGGAAAGGACATCCTTAGTCTACAATCCCATTGCATGTGTCCAAGCTTTTGGCACCGGTAGCATTTTACTCGGTTTCTTGGTGTTGGTGTTTGTCTGGAATCGTTTTCCATTTTTCTATCTTCTAGTAACAGTTTCTCCATTCTCTCCATGAAATTACTCATTTGGGTTTTAAAGCTATCATCCTCTTTTGCCAATTGTTTATCTTTTGGGTCTTCAATGGACACTGCTCGTACTCTGGGTCGTGAGGCACCAAAGATTGCTTCCAGTTCTAATGCTCGGACAAGGGCTTCGCTACTTTTCCTGAACTTGGACATTCTTAGGTTTTCCTGGATCTTGGAATCCCGGAGACCATCAATAAACGTAGATACTGCCATCCATTCTTGTATGTCTTCTCTAGCTGCAGGAAACGCCAAACTTACTAGCCTTTTAACTTCCGATTCGAATTCTTGTAGACTCTCGCCGGGTTTTTGAACTCTTGATTTAACTTGAGTTCTGAATACTTCTTGTCTGTAATGGTCTCCGAAGCGCAGTTCTAAAGTTTGACTAAGATGCTGGTAATTCTGTTGGTAGACTGAAGGAATGGACTGAAGAAGGTCTAAGGCAGGTCCTCGTAGCGCCACTATTAGTGCTGTAGCTTTTTCTTGGTCGTTCCATCCGTTGGTATTTGCAGCAGCTTCAAATTGTCGAATATACATGGTCCAGGACGTAGAACCGTCGAAAGTTGGTGGTTTTATCTTCATACTGGAGAATGCTCCAACACTAGCTGGATTTATGGACTGTATTTCTAATCTACGCATCTTATCCTCGAGTGCTTGAACTTGGTCCTCAACTTCTTGTCTTAATTGCTGAACATCGTCTTTAACTTCTTGAACATCGGCTTTGACCTCAGCTTTTACTCCCTGAACGTCGTGTTTAACTTCTCTTACATCGTCTTTAACTTCTTGAACATCGATTTTGACTTCAGTTTTTACTTCCTGGACGTCGTGTTTAACTTCTTACACATCTTCTTTAACTTTTTCAATCTTCTGGTCTAAGTTAGCGACAGTTCCTTGTATGGTTTGGAATATCTTCTGCAGTTTTGCAAGGTCTTCTTGTCGTTCTTGTTGTCGCCTAGCTTCTTCTTGTTGTCGTCTAGCTTCTTCTTGTTGTCGTCTAGCTTCTTCATTTTGTTTTTCTTTTTGTCGCCTGAGTTCTTCGTCTTGTTTTTCTTGTTGTCGTCTGGCTTCTTCTTCTTGTTTTTCTTTCTGTCGCCTGAGTTCTTCGTCTTGTTTTTCTTGTTGTCGTCTGGCTTCTTTGTCTTGTTTTTCTTGTAGTCGTCTGGCTTCTTCGTCCTGTTTTTCTTGTTGTCTTCTAGCTTCTTCGTCTTGTTTTTCTTGTAGTCGTCTGGCTTCTTCGTCTTTTTTTTCTTGTTGTCGTTTGGTCTCTTGAAGTTCCAACATTTTGCGCAGGAGTTCTTCAACTTTTTGTTCGTCCATTTTGGCTTGTTGTCTTGTGATAGGCATATACAGAATGTTCTAGAATCTCCCTCGAACTTTCTTCAAATATCTTTTCTGGTCTGTGCTCGAAGTTCCAGCACGCCGGTGAAGTCACAAATTGGATAGCTTGCTTTATTCTAGAATAGAATGTTCTGGAATTTTCTTGAAACTTCTTTTCTAGATGTCGATTGATACAGCAAACACGTCGGTGAAGTCACAATTTCGATATCTCCCTTGGTTTCCAAATAGAATGTTCTAGAATTTTCCCGAAATTCCTCGAAAAACCTCTTCTGAATGACGATTGATGTTCTGAATACGTCGGCGAAGTCACAAATTCGCTATCTCCTTTAGTTTCCAAATAGAATTTTCTAGAACTCACTCGAAGATTCACTATCACAGTCTAAATCGGGTATAGAGTCACTTCCAGGGTAATTTACACGATCGGTTAAGTCTCTTTTTGTGATTGTCACTGTTTGCACTGCACTAACTGTCCCAGTGTTCACTTAGTATTCAGTTTTTATACTACACTAGTGTCCCCGCACTTCCGTAATTGGATTTCACTCTGCAGTCTTTTATATCCCACTTCTTGGCACCAATTGTCGCGGCTTTGGGTTGCCTGCTGACAAAAATCTTGGGTTCGTGGTTCGTTTCGTTTATTCCAAAAATCAAAGTCCAATTAACACAGCAATAATTTATTCACTTAACAAAACACTCTGGCACTAATTACTTTATTGACAAACTCAACAATTAAACTCTTTACAATCACTATTTAAATCGTATCACACTCGAACTGAAACTTAAACTTACAAGCTAAAACCCGTCCTTATATATTGCCGTCATTTATTCACGTAAATTCGGGAAGAACCGCGTTCGACCTTGTTCTTGAACATCGGCGTAAAATCTAGAATCCGCTACACATGGGCGGCTCGTTACCGTTACACTATTTAATTTCCCTGCATTCTACGATTGAACAAAGTATATGCAAATTTTGGGACTTGGAAAATATACCCTCTAAGAGTTACCTATCTCCTGATGATCAGAAATGCGAATCAATTTACCAAAAGACTTTAACCCGAGATAAGTCAGGAAGATTTGTAGTTTCGCTGCCCTTTCGCCATTTCGAACCCGATTTAGGGGACACTTATTTTCGCGCCTACAGATGCTTTCAATCCTTAGAATCCCGATTAGTCAAAAATCCAAATAGTACATTGTAAATTTTTCTGACGATAATGAGGCTTTGGTGCATGATGATTTTAATTAGGAATTCCAAAATAACAATGCCGTATCAATTACGTTTCCATTTTAAGGACTCACAATGAAACCTGCAGGACAAAGGAACAACATAATCGGCTAAATTTAGAAAAATATTTTATTTTTTTTATGAATAGGTACGTATGAAAGCAATGCTTCAATCCGGCGTATTGTGTTATATAAAGTTTTCAAAGCCATGTAGGTGTCCCTATAGGCTATAACTCAATATACGTCCCATTGTCAATTGGCAAACCGGAAAACCTGTTCATTAATTTTGGATAGGCATTTTTTGACTACATCGAAAAAATAACTTAGCGCAATAATGCCTCGAAATTCGACAATGATTATTAAAAGCCTTTTGTGTCTCGTTGACAGCGATTCAAAAATTTATCGCAGTGGTAATTGGATTTGGGGTGTGTAAAAAGACTGGACGGGTTGATGGGAATTGTGAGCATTTGGCCGTGGCCTGTAAATTCAGATCATAATAATAATAGCAGGCAGTCAGGGTGGATACAACAGAAATAAATATTTGTTTGACAATAGTCTATTGAAATTTTAAGATCCATTTTATTTGTTCGACTTTCTGGGAGATTTTGATGCCGGTCATTTAGGGTCATCATGGAACGCCACAGCAGCTACTAACCTCCGTGTTAACCCGTTATCAAGTGTCGTTCGAGGTCTCATTAGGGGCACTTTCTGCTCGCTTATTGGAAGGAACAAATTCCACTTTGGATAATTCACTATCAAAAAATCTTAACACGTTCACGACCAGGGGGGGTTTATTTGAAATCCGTGCAAATCTGTCACATGCGACGTAGTCGGTCGAAATATGTGCGTCGACGAATTCGGAAAATTCACGATCGGCTTATTTGAAAGCTTGTGCATTTTGTAAATCGTGAATTTTCAAATTTGCACTACTCAACTTGGCAACGTGTCCTGTAAAATATTCTAGCCAATGACATTGTTAGAAAATTTCATATGACCAAACGGAACGATGCATTGAAATGTCAAATTTGAAATTGTTTAATGTAAACAACTTTTTTGATTATTTCCGTGCATACAGTTTCGTGTTTAGTTGGAGTTCTGTGTTTTTTTTCTTGATATTATTTTGGTTTATTCTTTCTATAAGTGTAGGCAATACCGCAAAAAGGATGGAAAGTGCGTGGGCAAGTGCCAATAAGAGAAGGTCCGGATTTGTTACCAAAAAACAAAAAGAACTCTTGGTCGAATTTTTGCACAAACATCTGGCCCTTTTATCGGGAAAATTTTCGAACTGCTTTTCATGGAAGGAATTTCGAAACATTCTTTTGAAAGTCGAAAGTTTTTTATAAATTCCCTGTCATTACCTAAGCATTGTTAATGCATGCATCTATTCTTGGATTTTTGAAGCCTTTGCGGCTATGGTTATACAATTCGGCCCTTTCTAGAACATTTAAATTAACAATATTTTCGAATTCCATGAGGCCAAGAATATTCTTGGTCGACTAAACTTAAATTTTTAATAAACTTTCGCGTGCAATTTGGAAATGCACGAGCTCTAGAGGTGACGCATGTCAAATGCAATCTTGCGTCGATGAATTTAGCGAAATGCGTCGACGAAAGTTTCAAATAAGCCACGTGCATTTTTTTGTATTTCACCGGTAAAAATTGCGACTTAGTCAGACGTATTTGAATTGCACGTTTCAAATAAACCCCCCCAGGCGTCACACATATGTGACTAGCAGTTTTTGCCAGGAACTGATGTCACACATGAGTGACAATTACCCTACAATGATTGAATGCAAATAACTCCCGGGTGGTTCAGCGGCGATAGATGTGTTTTGGCATCAGTTTCTGGGGCTGTCTGGCACGCATTTGTGTCGCATGGTTTCAGGATTGAATAATCTGTTTTCGTCATAAGCTTATAGCAGCTGTGGTTTATATCGTCTCCCAACTAGTGCAGATTTTCGTTGTTTCTAGGACTCTTCTACTAGAGTTTGACGTTACAAGGTAACTCTCACTAGATATTGAGCAATAATTATGGCCTATACAGCGCAGCCGGGAGTCTAGAACAGCTAACTGTTTATGTCACACGTGTATCGCACGGTTTTCCATTGTGACACGTGGTAAATTTCAATGGAAAACTTACCGGAAACCGATGTCACATATATGTAGACCTTAAATTTAAATACAAAAAAATATTTATTTTTTATACAAGACGATAAAATGGTAGTTTATCGTTGACCGGAAAAGTTAATTCACGAGCGGAATCGCGAGTGAATTAATTCCGGGAGACGATAATGGCATTTTATCGTCGTGTGTTAAACAAAGTTTTTTTCCATAGCCTAATTATGGATGCCTGTCATATCAAAAATATTTAGAAATTATTTGAGTCGAACACTTTTGCATAAGTAGAAATTCGTTTGACAAACTTTGACGAATAAATAAACAACAAAATATGTACCTATATATTTTTGAAAAAATAAACGTCTCTATCTATCCTTGACGTTAAAGTATCATTTAATCTATCCTTGCGGTTAAAGTACTACTTTATCTACTACTAGCTGACCCGGCGAACTTCGTACCGCCTCTGAATTATTAAATACCTATTGAATGTTGTGTTAACGTATCTATTAGCTGAATTAAAGTCAGTTTTTTTCGATGGTGAATTTGGCTTTGGTTGAAGAATAATAATATTTACTCTCTAGATCAGAAGTCACCTAAAATTAAAATTTTACATCATCCCTTCCAAGGCAGCTTGTGGGCATTATTCTTGTAAAGTGTACCACCTAATAAATAAACTCAGGCACAAGAATGTTCAAAGAATGTAAAGAAAACAAAAAAAAAATCTACAGCGCAGCCCTGTTTCACTCTATCTACACTGCACTACTCCATCTGTTCTACTCTATCTGCACTATTCTATCTGATCTACTCTTTCTGCACCACTCTATCTGATCAGAATAGTGGAATAGTTCTGTTCTAAATATCTCTAGTTCCTGAGCAGCATGGTTCTACTGTATCTGCAATGAAATTACCGGGCATCGGCAAGCTTCGTTCTAGGTATCATATATGGCGCCGAATACAAAATGGTTGTGGCGGACTCATAACCTGGCTCTCTGCCACTCGACACCAGCCGGACGGAGCACTCCGAATAGTCGGCACGGAACACGGCTGTCTAGGCATGCCTGAGAAGAGAAACGGAACTTAGCCACAGAACGTCAATGGTCAAGCGTCAAGAAATGACAGGGAGACCAGTTCGCGCCATAGAGAAATATAATAGTAGTAAACTACGAGAGAAGTCATTCCCCTGTACTTAACTGGCACAGTGTCGACTTTAGCGCCTCTGGTGGCTACGGACAGCAATAAAAGAGTGAACATTGTTTAAATGCAGGTTTCTTCTTTACCGACAGTGAAAAGGCGGCTTTTTTGAATAATTAAATTATTAACTTTGATTTTATTTAAGATTTAATAAAAATAAAGTACTGTAAACGCTCAAAACAGTTAATTGCAAAGCAAAACATTTGTTGAAAAAACTTGCTAAAATTTACCGAGCAACTGTTTAGAACGATAACAGAACTTATTTTTAAAAAATTCAAATTAGATGCAATGAGATTCCTTAAGGGGGTCAAAGAGATAATTGAACAATACAAAAATTGAGATATCTTTAAACAAACCTATTTTTTTATTCCAATTTTATAAATATACAGTAACTAAAAATGTTTGTATTATAAGCTTTGTGTTTACCTTTTTACTGCATCTCGCATCATCGTGAATTCGAAAACACACTATTATTGGTGTCGGTTTTGTCTAATTAATTAATATTTATGATCACAGAATGTTTTCTCATTTCTCTAATATAAATAATAGAAGAAATTTTAAGTTATGATGATGAGCATTCAGTTTTTGATTGATGGTCTTCGGATTCAATCTTAGACGATTCAATAATTTGTCAAATTTTGACAATTTTGTATTTTGTATGTGTTAAAAAAAGATAGAAAATTTTCGGGCAAGTTGCTGACAAAGACAAATTAAACCGAGTTGTCAGAAACGATCGAAGTAATTAGTTCAATAATCTGCCACACCATGCGAAATACGCTACGGGTATGTGCACAAACACACTTCCAGATTGTTACATTAAACAAACGTCTCTCGTAGTTTACTACTATTATATTTCTCTATGGTTCGCGCTCTTTCGGAATGAACCAACAACAAAATAAAATACACAATTAAAACATTGTAATTCTATTTATTTTTGGACATTTTTATTGTGAAGAACAATTAAAAATAAAGTGCTTTCCTCAAATTGTTTTTGTGCAAAGTGTGTGACAATAAAATCCACATGGTATGCAATGAAAATGTGACGGTAAACTTGGTATCGGTTTTAAGAGATGGCGCCGTATGCGCGCTTATTAATTTTTTTTTTTCATAAATAAGTAAAATAGGTAATTTTTGTTTTTGTTTTTTCGATTTATTATGTTAGGATGGACAAAGACAAATCCAATAAAGCAAAAATCATAAAAATCAGTCCAGCCGTTCTCGAGTTATAAGTGCTTGCACCTTAGACCATATAACACAGATAGACAAAACATTTCATTCATAAATACTATATAAACACGATCCATGACTGTTTGGAACGACGTAATGCGGGCAACGAAAACAGACTATTCTCTTTCTTAGAGCGGCGTACCATTTTGGCAACATTGGTAAAGGCTGTCAGGGCCGCTCGGCGGCACTCCGCAGTGGCGTATCATAAAGTTTCATCTAATACGCAAATATCTTGTGTGCATTAAACGAAAACATAGCAGCAAAACTAGATTAAGTAGTGTTTAAATTCAATTTTAAATTTTAAAATCGAATAAAAATTTTCTGTTATTCTAATATTTATCGGTGTCCTTATTCTTGAAACAGGGGAGCAGCATTCTTGGGAGAACGAGTGTCCCGTCTTTGTTACTTATATTATCATTTGCATATCATTGAGAAAGACGGAACACTCGTTCTCCTGGGAATGCTGCTCCCCTGTTTCAAGAATAAGGACCCAGAAGACAATAATGTCACCTGTTTTGTATACGCCACTGACTAACCACAACAAAACATAACCATAATTTCACTTACCTATGAAACGATAAATACGTATTCAAAAGGGCTGATGTCTTGCAAAACTTGCTCTAGCCACCCATATTAGATAGTTTTACTTAACACTGCTTAGTATTTATTCCAAAAAAAAACACAAAAAACTCAATAATAAACTCTCAAACTCACGATCAAACTGGGCAACAATGCGATTGCAAAAGATGAATGAAGACCCGAAAATCAATAATTCACCGTAGTACGCCTGGCTCAAGAATTTAGGGCGCTGTTGTCATATTTATTTATTTTTGTATTTAACAACGCGTTTTATTCAAAATGTTCTGTACAAATCTGGTGGCGTACTCAATGTATGTGTGGCGTACCCGTACAATTTGGCAACCACTATTACTATATCCGAAACGGTAAGAGCTACAAGGTCGGTTAAATTAGAGAAAAGTTGCCTTTTTTGGTGCCCATTTAGGACTCGTTTACAGTGTTGTCAAATTCCTTTTAGTTTATGAAATACAGGGTGATTTCTTAAAAACGCCGAAAACTATTTCATCAACTATTTTGAAAACTATTGATATTCGAGACACAATTTAAATTTGAAAGTTTTATAATTTTTTTCGCTCTACATTCTTATAATCGCAGCAATAATATTACTACTAAAAAAAAGTTCTCTGTCGTTTTTCCTTATCATTGCACATATTGTCCGTCGTTTTTAGTCTGACAGTATCCGTATGAGGAGCGAGGGGGTGAAGCATATGGAGAAAACAGGTGTGACGTCAGGTGATCATTGGCGTTCTAATGTAGGGTGCCAGCAGCTCACATTCCTTTGGAGTATCAGATTAAAATCGACAGACTTTACATTGTAATATTTTACCTCTCTGTTGAATATAGTACCAATAACAGTCCATTTAAACCATATTATGGTTTAGAGGCAATCGCAACAACTCCTCACGGAATTATCATCTATTCAAATCCAATTTAGTACGTTAATTATTGGATTTCGTGGAACAACATCCGAAATTGCTCAAGAGGTTTCAAGTAAGGCGCTCGACTTTGACCTTTAAATGCAATGTTCGAATATAAAAAAATTAATGAAAGAACTAACATTTAATTATCCAGGACGAATTTTCAATGGCTATAATTTGAGCCATGGAAGAAAAGTTTTGTTTGCGTTTATGCTGAATTTAATTGCAATTCTGCAATCTGCAGCTAGTTACCGCAATATGTAGAAAACCAATACCGGAGACTTGGTTTACCAATTCTTCGGAGGAACATTTTTATCACGACCAACTCTTGGAGGGCACCAGTCCCTAAAAAACATATTATTTTCATCTTGAATCCCCAAACATTATTTAAAGGATTTAGTTGTTCAGATTTGTTAAACTGACTCTTCTAGAAAGGGATCCAAAGGGTTTAGAATTAAAACACTTTTTGAGTACAATACTCACGTTAATGAGATGAAGCGCTTAATGTTATTACGACTTCACAATCCAGCTGCATTCATTACAAATTTAATTAACAAAGTTGTCGTATCCATTTGCCATTTGCAACCAGTAAAATATTTAACTATCTATTGATGTTAGGCAAATTTGAATCTTGCGAGCAGAGTTGAGCTTAGCGAGTATTTATATCCGCTGAAACTCTAATTGATTAAATTCTGTTGAAACTTCATACAGTGTAGACAATGAATTACAACGCGCTCTCTTAGATAATCATCGCTCTTTAAAGTAGAAATTGATTAAAAGTCCCTCTTAAAATGTATACTTTTTGTTGTATTCAATGAATCTCTCTTCATCTCCAGATAATAAAAAACAAATATTCCAGGAATTGTTGGATCAGTCAAAGGATTTAACAATCGTACGGTCCCATTTAATTCTTCTATTAACTAAACCGGGGCGAAGAGCTCTTTTGGGTTCGGAAAGAATAATTATTTTGGTAACAGCGGGAATGTTTTGTTATTGAATTGCCGGATTTGTACGTTAATAGGATTTGGGCTGTGTGGATTATTTAAATGGAACGGACATAGGAAGGACATTGAGTTTTATGTTTATTGTCTATCATGTCAAATTTTTTTGAATATAGTTTGTTGTGTTTGTGTCTTCAAGATGAAGGGATAATAATAATTATAGGTTCAGTTAAACAGGACTTGCTTTATTAAATTGAAAAACTTAAAATGTGTTAAAACGTTTCTATAACTTGTGTCTATAACTATGACAATGTGTCTGAATACTGTCACTATTATGAAACTCCTGACAGACAGGTAACATTTTATAGTCAAGGCAATGTTCTGCTAATACTAGTTGGTACAGTACCATGGAGTTATACAACATGTTCCTTTTTTTATAAGAGAAGAAATAATTTTATAAATGAATTAATGACAAATTTTAACTATCGTCAGTATCAAACCTACGCGGTTTTTTCACTAGCCTGCCACTACGAGTAAATACTCTAGTCGTCTGTGCTTTTTGAGATGGCGTGTCAGCAATAGAGCAATTTAAATTGGGCGAGTGTGATAAAGTACTTGTACTGGATCTAGGCTGATCTTCAATTGTCGTAGAAGGAGCGGATGTATTGGGTTCAAATTTTTTTTATTAATAAATGATGCTTATTTCTTCGGTAATATACACCATCCGGGGTGCGAACTACAAAAGACCTTGGCATTGGACCTTTTTCAGTGACCAAAGCAGGTTCCCAAGATGAGTTGGCAGTCTTTTTATACATGACATTGTCTCCTACATTTATATCTGACAAATTTCTGGCATGTTGATAATTTTTCATCTTATTCACCTTCTCTCTAACAAAATTATTGTTATGAACATAATCAATAAGTTTTGGCTTAAGAACGCTTTCTGTTACTGGTAACTTCATTCTCAAATAACGAGACATCAAAAGCTGAGCAGGAGAATATCCGCTAGCTTGGGCCGTGTTTCTGTACTGGAGTATAGCAATATATGGATCAGTATTTGACTCACGACATTTGTTAAACAAACTCTTCACAGTAGCAAAAGTTCTTTCCACTAAACCATTACTTTTAGGATAATTAGGACTAGACGTATGGTGACTTCTATCCCATGACTGGACAAAGTTCTTGAATTCTTGCGAGTTAAATGGAGGACCTTTATCAGATACTATTAAGGATGGGATGCCATGACGAGCAAATATTGACTTGTAATTACTTGACTGGCATTGATAGAACTAACCGATGTTACTTCAAAATAGTTGGAAAAATAATCAACAACTAAGAGATACGTGACTTTATTATAAAAGAAGAAATCTATTCCGACCTTTTGCCATGGCAAAGTTGCAGGCTGATGTGGTAGCAAAGGCTCTGCTGGATTGGAATTACGAAACTTTAAGCATGATGTGCACTGTTCTACTCTATTCTTAATATCAACTGTGATATTAAGCCAAAACACAACTACACGTGCCTGTTTTAAACACCTATCTATTCCTAAATGTTCCTCATGGATTATGTCTAAAATTTGGCTACGCATTTCTGTAGGAATGACAAGAAGATTTTTTTTTAAAACTAAACCATCAATTGTATGTAACTCATGCCTATAGTTAAAATAGGGTTTAACATTGTTCTTCGAAATTGGCCAGGAATCCTGACAATACTGTATAATGGTTTGCAATTCTGAATCTGCACAAGTTGCGACTTTTATTTGTTGTAATTTCTCGGGAGAAACGGCCAAATTACTGACTAATAAGTTCATGTGAATACGTAGCTCCTCTTCCATAGAATCATCTTCATCTGGTGGCTCTACAGGGGCTCTACTTAAAGTATCGGCAATGTATGAAGTTTTCCTAGAACATAAGATACATTGAGATCATACTGCTGTAAATTCAGCATCATTCTTTGAAGAGGAGTGGGGACTTCTGAAAGTGGTTTTTTGAATAATGTGACTAATGGTTTATGTACCTGTTTCAACATTAACTGTGCGTCCATAAATATACTGGCGAGATTTTGTACAACCAAACTGAATTGCATATAACTTCTTTTCTATTTGAGCATATCTGGATTGGCATTCTTTTAAAGACATTGACGAATAAGCAATGGGCCTTTTATTATGTAAAATGACAGCTCCTACTGCAAATTTCGAACTATCGACAGATAAAGTTAATTGAATACTTGGATTGAAATAGGTTAAGACAGGTTTTTGACTAATAATTCTCTTGAGAAAATCAAATTCAGTCTGATGCACAGTATCCCAGTAAAATGAAGTGTTTTTCTTAAGAAGAAGTCGCAAATTATTAGTTTTTTTTGCTAAATTTTGAATATATGAATCAAGATAATTCACCATACCTAAAAACCGTTTCAACTCTGACACATTTTTAGGACTTTCTAAATGACAAATAGCACTGATTTTTTTAGGATCAGGACACATACCTGAAGAACTAAAAATATGGCCCAAATACTGAACTTCCTTTAATAGGAAATTAAATTTTTCCACATTGAATTTTAAATTGACTTCTGTAGCCTTTTCGAAGATTTTCTTTATTATTCGATTATTGGCACCTAAACCAACAACAAACATATCCCTGACAAGGCTTTCTCGCAGTTTATCTAGTTCACATTTGAAGCTCAGGTTTTTGAGTGCTGTCAAAAATTCGTCGATTGACTCATCAGGCTTCTGACGTCTTGTTAAAAAATTGTGTCTTTCAACTGTTAGGTTTGTTTTTGGTTTGCAATGTGCTTCAAACCGATCAACTAAATCCTTATATGCACATGTGTCCATATTAATCAAACCTGTATCCCCAAAAAGCAAAATATAAAAGGCAGAAATTTCGGAATTTATGTCGACAGAAACCACAAATATTTTCCAATCATTCATAGCAGAAGCCACTTCCAGGCGCATTTCACATTTGTCCCTTCACATAAATTTTCACCTTTTAGCATCTTGGCGCGAGAGAATTCGTGCACTAGTAGCTTTTTTATATCCAGCAAATGGGTGGTAATCAGAGAAGTTTTCAGATCCTCGCGGATTTTCTCAACGAGATATTCTTTGAAGCGATTTAAAGTTTTGTTCTTCAATCCTTACATTTCGTTTACGTTAAATGACTTGTTGGTCCAGTGACTTCAAGCTTGTACTTGTGGGAATCCCTATTTTATAAAGCCAAAGAAATATTTTATTTAATCAAATCAATTGTTGTTAGAAAGATTTTTTTTCAGGTAATGACCAACGTGAATACAGGAACACAACGGTCCCTGTTTGGGAATCGACCCACTGAGCAGTGGACCCAGACTTCCCGTGCCAATCCTTGACGCGTTTCGTCCTTGTTAGGACTCATCAGAAGGACATAGGCTGAATCTCCCTGTCCAAGCAAAATTGAACTTGAAGTTGAAGTTCAATGTTCATAATAATATCACGTGGGATTTAGGGAAGTTACTTAATTGAATTTTTGTTTTCGTCTGGGACATTAATTTTCTACCCTTGTATATAATAGACATTAAGGCTTCTAGATAACAATTAATCTAATTGGACTTTGTTTCTTGTTTATCCGGTATTCTGGCGCTGCTAAAGATCTTGTTGTACAGAGGACGGAAGAACCTATCTTTATCAAAATTTATGGCGAAATGTGCCGCAAAGCACCGGTTTACATGTAAATGTGTATTTATGGCCGTCGGGCTCTTCCCTCATTCTCTTTGGGCTATTTTCCTGGCACTAGTCAGAAAATATGAGGAAAAATAAATCCTTTAATTAAATACACCTCGGCTGCGCTGGATGATTCTTTTAGGTTTGGATAACGAATGCCGATCATATCTGAAAATTATGTATACAGCAAAGTCTAAAACTTGAATTATGTTCAACATACCTAAATCCCTCATAAGCATATTCCGAAATGGTGTCTACTTCATCCTTTATAGGTAAAGTAAAAATCCTCACATCATAATTTGATGATTCCATTTAACCCGGGAGTACACGCGTGTCGGTCAAAAGGACCGACCATTGATAAAATCAGTAATTACACCACTGGTACAAGGGTGGCAGTTTTGTCCATCCAAGAATGCCTGACTCAGGTTTTCCAGTACCCATCGGCCCAAAAATATTTTGGTTTTTGGTTGAAGTATAGTTCGTTGTTTTCATAGTCGGCGCTTTTGACTAGGCGCGTGAACCTGAGTATCTAAAATATTTGTGTTCAAAGTTGGCATTTTCTGATATTGGGAGTACTTTTGGCTGTCAATAATACGGTAACTGTAATAAGAGCTTCGCAAGACCAAGACCAAGACCAAGACTGGCCATTCTTGGTCTTGGTCTCGAAAAATAAATGCGGTCTTGGTATTGATCTTTTTCTTAATGTTTCAAGACCAAGACAAGACTGGCTCAGTCTTGGTCTTGGTCTTGATAGTCTTGGTCTTGGTCTTGATGGTCTTGAAAAAAATTTATACCAAATTTTAAAAATATACATAACATGCAACGACAGAGCAGAAATAATGGGTTTAGGACTTCAAAAATAAAAAAATAAACCTCCCTTTCTGAAAAAATTATGCCGACGTTTCGACCATGCATTTGGTCTTCTTCACAGGCTATTTACCACCAAGAGCGTTTCATGTCAAAAAATACCGCATAAAGCATTCCACAACACAGAGGAACAAACAAACATCAATTCTTAAATTATAATTTTTATTAACGGAACAGGAAAGTTGATAAACACATCATAAAATTGCCATTCTCTACCGAGGAAAAAAATTAATTTCTTTTTGAACCATAGATTAAACCTACCTTACCTACCTGAGCATTTAGGCCAGAGAAAGATTTTCGAGAACCCTCACATAGTCACATACTTCATTTGAATTGTATTGGCCTATTCACAATAATTAGATTTGGGTTAGTTTGGGTTAGTTAGTTAGTTAAGAATTATCTTTGGAAATTCCAATACTTAGGTATTGTATTATGTACGGATAGGAAAATATCGATGTGTTCTGTGTAAATGAATGTTACCTACACTATGTTGTATGTATGTATTTTCAAAACCTATAACACCTTCTCGTGAAGTTCAAAAAATAATAAATTTGATGAATTGATTTGATTAAAAGACATTAAGAGAAGATATAGGAATTTGAATATTTTTATAAATATTGAGTCGATTTTTCTTTTCGAGACCAAGACCAAGACGAGAGTCTTGAGAGAGAGTCTTGGTCTTGGTCTTGATAGTCAAGTCTTGGTCTTGGTCTTGAGAAGATTTATCAGGTCTTGGTCTCGGTCTTGGTCTTGGTCTTGCTACCAAGACCAAGACTAGTCTTGTGGTCTCGCGAAGCCCTAACTGTACTGCATAATATAAATTCCCTTTGTAATGATTAGGAATTCTAGGAATTAAAGTGATTAAACCTGCGTAGGTCATGCCTTAGCGTTCAGGATACGTTTGGGATTGTCTTTGCGAAAAAAGTTAATAATTCATATAACTTTTAGGCAGTCGGTCGATTTGACCGAACGCGTGTCGCGTGTGATGACATAAGTTTTTTGACGCGTGTAATGCCGGGTCGCGTAAAGCCAAACCCCTGTGTAGTACAGAGCGCGCGGTCTAGAAGATGCTCTGTATCACTCGGGGCTTTGTTTTTGATTACGCTGGGTCGCGTCCAACAAACCACTGTGTAGTACAGAGCACGCGATTCAGAAGATGCTCTGTATCACTCGGGGCTTTATTTATGATTTTGGTGGGTCGCATAAGACAAATCCCAGTGTGATACAGAGCACGCATGCATATTTTGCACCTTTAACGCAGAAGAGGAGTTGCTATATAGTCGGATTTTTCGATAAGCGCATATTTGACTCATACTTTAAAATTTTGAAAATGATACGGCAAATACAAGTTTTTTTGGCAAATACAAGTTTTTTTATAAATTTATTGTCGTGGTTCACGGCTTAAAATAGGACATGAAATAGAGACAACAGAAAATGATCTCAATACTCTCATCGAAAAATCGGACTATAAATGTCTAACAATTGTTCACATTTTGCTGATCAAGATGGGTATTTTTAAAACGTAAAATGCCATGGTGGTTTCAACTAACCCACCACTAACATTCGCTATAATGGCCTTGGGGGATAGCATATACCTATCGGTCCAGAAAATATATTTGGCTATGGTGCATCGCAGTCAACCACCCCCGCATGTTTTTCTATGGGAGTGTGTTTGTAAGTATTTTATCAAAATTTTTCTAGACTTGACCTATTGTATGTGGATGTATGTGACCCACCAAGGCCAATATTTACAAAATTAAAACTGCAAATATACTGTGTTTGTGGCCCCAGAGTTAAAGCAAAAATCGCACGTAATATACTAATATTACGTAATAATAATAACTATTTTTATTGAAAAAGAAATACAGAATATTCTGATTTAATGCAACTTTGCGTTTGGAAGCTCATTTTACACGTTTAAAGAAAGGGAATTGCTAATAAATATCTAACAATAATACTGTTCGTCATTGTCTATAGTTATTTTGTGAATATTGACGTCCTCGCACGAGCGTCCTAATGAATATCTTAACATAGCTTCATCTATTGTGAATTATTATTTATAAAATCAGAAATCGACAGAAAAGAGAAATTATAACTTCTTCAAACTGTTACTAGTCAAAAATGCGAGTGATTCTATTCAATGTCAATAGTCAAGAAATTAGTGGTTGCACTGGAATTTGTCTGACGCGATCCAGCGTAATCAAAAACAGAGCCTCGAGTGATACAGTCTGGACCGCGCGCTCTGTACTACACAGGGGTTTGTTCGACGCGACCAGTGGCGTATCCAGACATTAACAGACGGGTAAGCTGTGGTGAAAGTACAGGACGTGAGAGATTTATAATTTCAAAACCAGTCAGCCATTCACAAGTTTCATATATTTCTTTTTGAAAATGTCTACATAAAGTTTAGTTTAGTGTTCTTAATAAATCCTCGAGGGGAAGCTGTGCTTCCCTAGCTTACATGGTAAATACGCCACTGGACGCGACCCATCCTAATCGAAAACAAAGCCCCGAGTGATACAGAGCATCTTCTGGACAACGCGCTCTGTACTACACAGGGGTTTGGCTTTACAGTGCCGGGTCAAGAATGCATATGTGCACAGAAAAGCCTATTAATTTTCCCAGTCCTGATGAATATTTCTGGAACACGGCTAAAATTTCAGAATAATTTTCCCAAACTTATTTCTACGACTGGCACTTTTGAAAATTTTAAGACGAGAGCAGCGCAAACATAGAGAATCCGTAACTAGATTCAGTTTTGCTGCATTAATAACTTGAAGCAGCTTCTGGACGCGAGTACTCTTTCTAGAAGCAAGAACTTGGTATCTATAAATATGCAAAATGGAATTCGGCTACAAAAATTATAAAGTTTAAATGAATCAAATATTTATAAGTTTTTTTCTACAAAAAACTTCCCAAGCAGCTAATTTACGGCTGATCTTTTCCTTAAAGGGGGTGTGACCCTAAAAAACGACTTAAGCTACTTAAATCAAGAAAAAAAATTAAGATCTCTCGTGAAAAACGCAATCCTATTCCTATTCAAAATTGCCTCCAAGAAAATTCCTTGTGAAGATAAATTATGCAGGAACTTGTGATGTCACAACCGCCGAAATCGCAGTATTCTGTTCATTCAGTCGTCAGTGACCCGTACCCTATACTTTGAATGGTTGCAATTCGCTCTAGGAGATAATTGTCTTTTGTTCTGGAAAATTCTTGTGTTAATACTGTCCCTGATGATCCACTGTGACGTCACAAACACCTAGTTGTAACTTTAAACCGCCCTAACCGAAAACGGACCATCGTAGCAAGTTGCGGTTTAAATATTTATTCTTAGATTTTTTTGCACTAAAACTTCCGTTTTTGGGTCACACCCCCTTTAAGGCACCAATCCTGTCTTGTTTGATTTAATGAGGGTGCAAAATTAATAATCGATTTCTTGCGTATCAACGCCAAAATAAATATTTTTGAAATCCGATTTACCTTTTCTAAAACGAAATCGCTTCGAAAACTTTCAAAATTTAAAGCTAAATATTTCTTAGAGTAGAAATCAAACGAGAAGAAGCCACACGGGTTATCGTTTGTCTCACTTTAAATGGTAGGAACGCAGAGAAAAGGAAATCTGCTTTCTTTGTCAGCGCTGATGACAGATGCTTCTTCTCGTTTGATTTTTACTCTATCGCTACCTTATCAAGAGTGAAACCAATGATCAATTCATTTCAAATTTTATCAATTACAAATTCTCCTTGTTAAGAGGGATTTGATAAAATAGTTATTTTTTTCACAAGTAGGTACCTAAAATGAAGTTTTTCAGGACGAATCATTGCTGTTTCCGGACGAGGCGTTAGCTGAGTCCGGAATAGCAGATAAGTCCTGAAAAACTTCGATAGGTACGTGTGGCAAACACTATTTTTTGTCATACGCTTTTTAGAATTCTTCAGAACGCAAAAATTTGTGAAATTTCCTTAATTTTTGAAATCATAAAGGTGCATCCAGAAAGAAAAAAAATCCTAAAAAGAAGCATTTTACGGACTTGAATGAGTCCGTAAAATAGCTGTTTTTGGGAGCGTATGACAAAATATAAATTATGGACAAATAAATTTTCTAAATCGTCTCATTTAGTTTTATATGAGTACCAATAATAAATGAGAACTTTCTAATTTTGCTTGTTCTTGCTGTTGAAAAAAATAGTAGTTTTCCTAATCAGTGCGCAAAGTTATCCCGCACGCGAAAGACGGAGTTCGGATGAGCTTTAAGGAACAAAATTTTTTCTACGAGTGAAAGGACTATACTTCTTTTTTAAATTTTTAAATTTTATAGGCATCAAAAACAACAACTTGTTATAACTAACTAGGTAGATATATCTAAATCGGGCAAAACATTTTTTGGCCATCTCTCAGCGGGGCTTTGCTCCCCAAAAAATTGGGCTCCCAAATATAGGGCTCTCGCGTGGCTTCGCCCCCCAAAAAGGGACCCCTGCGGGGCTAGGCCCCCCAAAAGGGGGCTCCTGCGGGGCTCCGCCCCCCAAGTAGCTGCTCTCGCAGGGCTTTGCCCCCCTAAATAGGGGGCCCTCGGATTTTATTATGGGTACCAGAAAAAAAAGTGTGCGCAAAGTAGTTACTTTGCGCATAGTGTGCGGGAATTTTTTTTTCCCGCATACCTGGTATTTCGAAGCTCGTACAATTTGTTGGAACTTCTTTAGAGAATAATATTGGAAAAATTTATTTCTTTTGTTGTATATTTACGAATAGAATCACGAACTTCCTAAAATAGATATCGGCCTACTGTGTCACCATGCAAATTACTCAAACCCTATGTCCAGCTCAAATGCAAATAACTTATAAACGGGAAAGGCTTTTCATTAACATTGATCATGGTAACGTCGATTTGGCTTTACCTGATTATTTTCATTTGCGGGAGTTTGCGGAACAGTGCAGCTTAATCAGATTCGAAGGAATACGAAAAAAAAAGGCAATTTGCAGGTTTTATCAACCTGGTTTCGAGCCACGTAGGCTGCAGTGAAACTCTTTGATGTGTAAAAAAATTAGATTTTTGGAAAATAATTTGGCGTTAATGAATCTGAAATGAAAAAAACATTCTGTCGTGACTTAGGATGCCTAGATTCATTGTGTGTTGAAAAAATGTCAGAAACCTTCTAAGTTTACTACTAGCTGTTCTACCTAGGCGATATAAAATCTCCTAGGAACCTTTCGGAATACTACTAGGTACTCTACGTGGATTTTCTCTCGAAGAGTAAAGTTTCACGGAACACGAAAGATTAGATGTTCTTTCTACATGGATTTATTATAGTCGACGTGAGAATGTCCGAGAAATCTCTTGGGTGTAGAAGCATCTGTTTATAATTATTTATATTCCAATAAAAACTAATATTTTGTTCAGGGGCATATAATTGTTTACAAATGCTGTAAACGGCTTATTTGAATCAGCTTGCATCCATTTTCAAAACTATTTTTTGAAAGTTGCAAGGAAAACTCGAACAAAACAATAATAAATTGTCGCAATGTATATCTCCAAAGCAATGTCAGTTGCTTGTGGGTGGACTGTGTGATGCTGCCTTCTCACTGAATAAAATGAAGTGTTTGGATCTTGTGACTGTAGCAGAATAATACTTTGCAAAAATTGTTCGAAACTATCTTCATTGGAGATAAGAGCTACGCTACTTGAAAATCGATGCATGTTTTCCTTCTGTGAGTCTTGTGTTGGAGCAGTCAAGTCACTACCTGTTCTTGAGCGAAACATATCAGAGATCGAAACTAGCATTGTCGAATTGAAAACCATGGCCACGATAGAATGAAATAGCCTGGGTTCAACGCTATCCCATTTCTCCGACACCAATCCGTCTGGTTACTAATATCATACTGGAGTTTGTTACAGTCGTCCTCATTGATCATCACAGAGTGAAATTTTAGGTCATGAGCGAACAGGTTGAAACTGACTATGAGCAGAACATTCCTCAATGTCATTTATGAAGACACTAAATGAAAGGGGTCCCTAGTGTGACCCTTGTGGCACTTCAGAAGGGGCTTCTATCTCATAGGAACGAAGATTTGCAATTCTAACTATTTGTCTCCTTCTTCTAGACAGATAGCTTTGAAACCAAAATATAAGAGGCATATCAACTCCAAGCACTTCAAATTTATGTAGCAAAATTGCATAAGATACCTTGTCAAACGCCTTCGAGAAATCAGTCTGGATTTAGTTCAAGAATAAATAACTACAACTACAGGAGCGACAATTCTATGTCAGGATACGGTGAAGAAAATCAAAATCTTGTGAAGTTTTTGATGGTGTCCCTTATTGCTCAGTGTTTGCGAAACGGATTGAGAAGTCGAATGTTTTCATTTGCAGATGATACTTGTTGCTATTGCGATCCTGTTGCAGAAGGTGGAATCCTTCAGGGGAATATAGATGTCATCAAACAATGGGCAAATACCACTGAATGACTAAGTGTCCCTGTGTTGCTGAGCAAAATGATCTGGGAATTATTGGCATTAAAGACATTCAGTGGACATATTATGATAATAAATAAATGAATAAAACAAACTCCATAATGTAACTTATTTCCAGGGTATTGAAAGATACAACATTTCAAATGTTTCGAAAGTTGTAGAAACCTTACAGAAGACCCAGGCTGTAGTATGCCCAAAACATATTATGGATATCATGATAGAGACATTGAAGCACTTGAAAAAGTACAGCGTAGAGTGACGAAAATTCCCCCAGCTTTTTCTAAGCTACCATAGAAAGAAAGAAAGAAAGAATTTGCTTTATTGTCAGAAAATTTTACAATTTTGTGGACAAAGCTGAAAAAATAAAAAACAAAACATACAAATGCAAAAGCACAGACAAAACCAAACACTTGAACAAATAGTTCATGGTCAAAATTTGATTAAAACTAATAAACAAACATCTAGGTCTAACTGCTTATACTGTGCGAGTAAGCATATTATAGGTACTAAAAAAACAAACAAACAATAACTTATAATAACCTATCATGATACAGGAACAAAAACAAAACCTGTGAGTAAGCTGCTCAAAATTTAGAATTAGGAAACCATAAACAACTCGCTTACTGTGTACAAGGCTCTCCCCAGTAAATACACCTTCAACGAAATTCGAGAAAAGATGCAATGGACCTGATGTTAGGCGGTAGATGATTATGCATCTTTTTAGCATTATAAAGTATTGAACTTTTAACTAACTCTGAGCGCGGGATTGGCAGATAAAGATCCAACTCTGCGTTCCTCAGTGGATAATTGTGAGATGGCCTCTCTGAGATAGCTGATATTAAGTGCTTACGAATTAAGCAGACGGATTCGAAAATAAATAAAGATGGAAGAGTCAATATACTAGACTTGATAAAAAATTCCCGGCAGTGAGTTCTACTACCAAGTCCCAAAGAATAACGAAGAGCTCTCTTCTGCAGTCTAAAAATGCGTTCAAATTGAGACGCACAACACGTGCCCCAGAATGGAAGGGCGTAACGTAAATGCGACTCAAAAAGAGCATAATATACCATCCTGCAAGTTGCCGAGTTAAGCTCCCTGGAAACAGATCTCAGTGCAAAACAGGCCGAACTTAATTTCTTTGCTAAGGCGTCGATATGCAGGTCCCACTTTAGAGATTTATCAACAACAAGCACCAGGAATTTCACGGAATCAACGGCCTCCATGGTATTGTTATCCAGTACTACAGATTGGAGCGAAGCTCTGTAAGATAAAACTTTGGTTTTAGAGAGGTTGAGGCACAGGAGATTTGAGTCACACCATGTTTTGATGGTGATTAAGTCACTTGATACGGTTCTATGGAGTTCCGTAATATCCGGGTTGCTCCAAGTGAAACTAGTATCGTCTGCGAAGAGACAAACTTTGCCGCTAATATCCAGACTAGCAATGTCGTTAATAAATAGCAGGAACAAAATAGGGCCAAGAACTGAACTCTGAGGCATACCACATTCAATTGGTTTACAAGAGGACATGGTCGAGTCCACCCTCACAAGCTGACTTCTGTTACCAAGATAAGACTTAAACCATTCGAGAGCCATTCCTCTGAAACGGTAGAACTGTAATTTGTTAATTAAGATATTATGATTAACACAGTCGAAAGCTTTGGAGAAATCACAGAAAATTGAGGCTGTAGAGTGGTGGCAGTTCAGGCTGGAGTACACATTATTGAAAAGGGAAAACATTGCATCATTAGTACATTTGTTACTTAGGAAACCGAATTGACTGGTAGTTAGAATATTATATTTAGAGAGAAATGATAGAAGCCTCTTTTTAACCAATCTTTCTATGATCTTTGATAGCGTAGGAAGGAGTGCAATGGGGCGATAGTTTGAAGGTAGCTCCTTATCACCTCTCTTATGCAGTGGGATAATTATCGCCATCTTAAGACAGTTTGGAAAAGCTCCATTTAGAAACGACTTGTTGATCAGAGTAGTAAGATGTTTTAATGTGCAATCAGGAAGATTAGAGAACATTTTGAGGGTGAGTCGATCAGTCCCAGATGAAGATTTGTTTTTAATATCTTTGATTGTACTGCGAAGCTCTGGAACTACTACAGGCGTGAAGAAGAAACTGTGTAAGCTCACCTTAGCATTCGGGAGATATGAAAGTGGGTCCTGGGAAGGAGTTAAGGTATTCACTAAATTCTTAGCCACATCAACAAAGTAATCGTTAAGGATCTCAGGTGAAGTAGGAATTTTGCTAGATGAAGAAGCCTTATTCCTCAAGTCATTAACAATTGACCATGTTTCTTTTGCAACATTTTTGGAGTTTGCCAGCCTCCTATTATAATAAATGTCTTTGGCGGCTTTTATGGTTTTCTGATAGACTTTTCGGTATAATTTTACGTAATCATTGAAGAAGACGCTATCCGAGAATTTTTTTAGATGAGACAAGGATCGCATATTTTTTCCAGAAGTACGCAAGCCACTAGTAGACCATGGTTTATGCCGTTTGACTTTGATGGGTCTGAGAGGAAAGGATTTAGTCGCCAGGTCAGATAGGGTATTTATGAATCTAGAGAACTCGGAGTGGACGACCCAGTCAACTGATAAGCAAAGTTGACTGAAATTTAAAAAATTTCCATCCGAAAATATTCTGCCCAATTTGCGGGAAGCACCCTTACGTAAGGAATTCAATGAGAAATTCGTTAATACTGCTTCGTGGTCAGAAAACCCTGCACTAAAAATAGAACAGTTGACCAATTCTGGATCAAAAGATGAAGCGACATAGTCAATGGTAGTAGAACTAGTTTTGGTTATTCTGGTTGGAGAGTTTACATGCATCACAATCCCAAAGGAGTCGAAAATGGACTGGAGAGATTCTTGAGCAGCGCACACACAGGAAAAATTTATATTATAGTCACCACATAAAATTATTTTGCAATTCAAGGGCAAGGAGTCAAGCAAGCTCAGCAAATTCCGACAAAACATGTGCGCGTCTGTGTCCGGTGATCGATATAAACAAACAATATAAAGGTCAAAGCCACTATGATAGACGATGGAAAATTCAAATATTTTTTCCGATAATAAATTATCAAACTTGGTTATTGCCGTAAAGTCATTATTAGTGGACATTATCATAGTACCTCCGTGAGATAAATTACTTCGATTAAATCTAGCTATTGAGGTGTAATTTTTGACAAACACAGGTTCATCCATATTTAACCAGTGTTCAGTAATGGCGATGATTTCTGGAAAATTAAGCTCTTCTAATAAAAGATGGAATATTAAGCGGCAGATTTAATAAGCGATGCTCGCTCTCGCTACTCCACTTAAGGGTTTCGTGAACTGAAAATCAGAAGTAAATGAGGGCAATAATTATCAAGTTCTCGACTAACTTTTAGTTGATTTCGTTGGAAGAAGTTTATATGTTGACAATTTGTGAAGCACTTTTCTATAAATAATTTGCTTTCAATGCCTCATGCCAGTCATGCCTCATGCTTACTTAGATACGATAGGCATTTTATATCGAGTGCCGATATTCGGAAATTATTCAAATGCAGATATAAAATCCTCGATACGAGAAGCAAAGTCCCATAGTTTCGGTTTAAAAGGTCAGATTTAGGGATCAACCTCTCGAACTACAGGCCATATCTGTGCTTTCTATGCGTTATTTGGCGCGAATGTTTTTGTTCCAATGAAATCTTGAGAGTGTGCTTGCGTGCTTGATTATCGCATTGTTACTGGACCATTTAAATCAGATAGCGATGCTGTACGAGAATTTACAAAATAAGGATTTTTTTAAGGTCTGGATAAAATTTCATACATTTTTCCCGAGAAACATGCATCGAAATTAAACTTCCGGTCAAAAATCTATGAAGTCTCATCTGTTACTATCATCTCCAGAGCACATATACCGGGTGGCATCTAAACATTCCGGTATAGGATTCGGCACCTAGGCATATTTCATTGGTCCGTTTGAATTCGGACCGCCAATTGATACGGAGTAACGAAATCGGTACTTGAATGTTGAACGGTGCTGAGCCTCAGGTCAGAATGGTCCATTAGCAACAGCCATGTGGAGTGCCGAATCTAAGGTCAAAATGTTAAACAGTGCTGAGTATCAGGTCCGAATGTTGCCATGCGTTTGGCGCGGTTTTTATATCAAATCAGCTGTCCACCTCCTCCGTGTTCGTCTTAGCTACAATTTTGCGGCGGATGCGGTTTATTTCGCCGTTGCTTCATGTGTTCTTGTGCTTAAACATGCAAGATGTGTTTGCCTGGATCATTTAAACACTTTCAATGTGGTGAGCAAATTTACCGAGCCAACATTTTGAAGGAAAATGATATAAAGCAATGGATAGAAGAATATAGTGATATAACATACACGAATTGGAACGTGAAGTCAGCGAAAAATTATTATAACAGATTCAAATGCAGGTTTGTGTTCAATGTCAATTCAATGACGTAAAATCTTCTTGAATGTGAATAGACATTGGAAAATACATTTTTTAGATATGTCATAGTGCTTTAAAAAAAATGGATCAAGGAAATAATAAGAAAGGAAAATCCAAAAAATGCTGTTGCCTGGCTTCAATTGATATTTTAATTAAACTAAGCACCACAGATACCAAAAAAAAAAAGATAAATATATTAGGGTATTTATTTTCAAAATTTTCTATTCTAATTTGCCAGGTTTCAGGTTTTTATAATCCCCCCCCTGGGTCCGCCACTGCAAATTATTGTTCAAGATTTTTTGAAATGTATCGTTGAAATAAAATAAATGTGTAACAAAAAGTAAATAAAGTTTGTTTGTTGATTTTGTGCCGAGCTAACGGAGTAACATTCCAACCTGCAGCTGGGCACTGTTTAACATTTTGACCTTTGATTCGGCACTCCCACAGCCTCCTACATTTAACAAGCCATGAAGTTAAAAAGGCAACACCGCAATCTTACCGTCAAGTGGTGCTGGTGGTGTTTGTTTTTATAAATATATATTTTTTATTTTAATAATATAAATCACGAAAAATGCATAATTTATTGTACTAAAGGGCCAAAAACAGTAATTCAATGAATAATATAACTATTTGTGTAAATAAGAACAGTAAATAATTGATTTAAATGAATATATTTCTAGAGTCTAAAGTGTTATAGGCCTATGTTTCAGTATGTCTTTTGAAAAATCTAACTTTTTCTTTCTTCGGGATTTTTTCGGAAGGCAGGTCCATTTAAATACTTGAGCTGATTTCCGAAAATAAGAGGTACCTACTTTTAAGAGTTGGACGTTTCAGTTTGAACTCTCGAACTACGCCTTTATCCTTGTTTGTTTCAAATCTAATTATTTCGGTTTCTTCAAAATGTTTACAACACACCACAGAATTTTTCGTTATTGTATAATCTCGGGTATAATTATCTTGGTGTATTGCTTTCATCCACATTTTTTGCAATTCAGAATTTTTTTGGAAATGAAAATGTTTGCATTTCTTCAGTTTTTAAGGAACTCCTAATAGTTCGATTTGCACCCAGGAACACAGTAGTTTCATGGCATCTGGAACAAGTTTAAATATCTTAGGTAATATATCGAGACATATGCTCTTGCAGACAAATATTAATATTGTTTTATCTCACCTTACCTTCATTTTTGCTCCTGTACCCATTTGCTAAAAAATTGCAATCAAAGCACAAAGGAACAGGTATCAACTAAATATGGGCAATATATTGGTGTGTTTCTATCCACTTTTTCGTCAATAATGCCCACAAAAATACTAAACTGCAACAATACACAATGAAAGCAATACACAGAAACACATAACCCAATAACAAAATAGCACCATACGCGACGTTGCCGTCATTTCCAACTTCATGGCTTGTTAAGTATAGGAGGCAGTGGCACTCTACATAGTATATGCTGCGGTATATGTATATACCATTCCGACCTGAGGCTCAGCACCGTTCAACATTCAAGTACGGATTTCGGCACTCCGCATTAATTGGCGGTCCGAATTCAAACGGACCAATGAAATATGCCTAGGTGCCGAATCCTATACCGGAATGTTTAGATGCTACCGGGTGCCTACGAGATTACTTTCCGGCTGCCATTTTTTTATTTGTTCATCGGTTTCAACGAAACTTGGTAGGCTTGATATTCTAACGAAACGCCATTTTTGTGTATCCACGACAAGTTTTCCTGACTTCCGGTTTTACCGGAAATTACCGAAACTTCTGATTTTCAAATGGCACACACTGTATATTTTTTTGTTTTTTCGATTCTACAGATCGTTTTACGTCCTAGTGTACCACTTTTAAATCGAGTTTTGTCCAAATTTCGTTTTCAAATTAAATTTTAAGTAGAAAAAAAATAAATTACCTACATCAAAAATGTTTAAAAGAAAATTAGGAAAAATGTCGTAGTGTATTATATCGTTAAATTCGCCTTAAAATACTGCATTTAGTGATGTTGTGAAAGTGATATGTTTCTATTCTAGTTTCTGAGCTAGGGCAAAAATACTAAAATAATGAAGTTTCCAGCCCTCTATCAAAAAATTTTACAAAGATAAAATTGAGTTTGTATTTTTCTGAAATTAAGTAAAGTATGTAGAGTCATTTTAGGATGATCTCTCTCACTCTAGTTAAAAAATTTAACCTTAATTAAAAAACAAAATTTAGAAAAAAATCGATTCAAAAATATACAGGGTGTGCCATTTCAAAATCAAAAGTTCCGGTCATTTCCGGTGAAACCGGAAGTCAGGAAAACTTATCATAAATGCATAAAAATGGCGTTTGATTAGAATATTAACCCTACCAAGTTTCGTTGATATCTATAAATAAATAAAAAAATGGCAGCCGGAAAGTGATCTCGTGGGCACCCGGTATATATTTTTTTTTCAATGAAAAAACCGATTTACTCATCATTTTTATCTAAAACATTTATCTCTTCTAAAATATATATATTTTTTTTTGAGTTAGGGAGGGTTTGACAGCTGTCGACAACTTCTGCTTGAAATAGTTTTCTCGATTTTGGTGTAAGAGTGTCATTATTCTCGCGCAAAATCGTTGAAGAATGAAGCTCATTCTTCAACGATTTTTAGTGACATTTAGTTTTCAAAGTATATCTATTGGTACCTTCAAAACTGTCAAACCTTCCAAAATGATAGAATCCACCTGTCAGTTGGTTGATAAGTAAGTGTCACCAACTGACATATTTTGCAAATAAAAATTCCCCAACTAATCGCGACCAGAAAAAAATTTGAAAAAATGAAAAATAAAATCCAAAATCGAGAAAATAAACTTAGCAGCAGATGAAGTGGGACACCCGAAAAATTGCCTAATTTTGATTTGCTATAACTTCGACATTTCTTCGCCGATCTTGGATTATCAGGCAGGGTTACAAACCGCCATCTTTGGTCTATGCGTCAGTGTCGTCGTTCATTTTTTTTTTAAATTCCTTCTCGTTATACAGGGTGCGAATATAAAGCGGCGAAAAATTTCCATTTTTTGGCGAAGAATATGGAAAGATGGAGGGTCCAATAAAGTTCTTTCTAGTGGTGACTCGATCACTAGGTCAACACATCGAGACTTTTTTGCCATTTTTTCGATACATTGCGTTGCTATGGAAATATGGCCATTTTATGGTATTTCGTTTTACTCTTGAAATTAGCGATTCTTTAATTAAACAATAACAGATTCCCTTTAAATTGCATCATGGAATGACTTGTATAGAAAATGGTCAACACCAGTGGCGTGCAAAAGGGAATTTATGAAATTAAAATAAAAAAAAATCGATTTATTTGAAAATTTTAACGGTTTTGTTGAGCTTTACAGTTAAAAAGGTGTTATAAATAACTGTGATGAGTTTGATTTTGATATTCTGAAGCGTTTAGTGAAAGAAAAAAAAACAGTATGTCATGTTATTTAATGTTAACGCGTGAACAGACCTGTCAACGGTACTGCTGCTCACCGACACGGTGGAGGATCTCAAAAAAGAACAAATCCTCGTCAGGATCGACTAGTAGTACGTACTACAATTGAAAATAGAGTTTGGACTGTCAAGAGAATCCTAACGCATCTGCAGTTGAATGTTTCAGCAGACACCATTGGAAGACGCCTACATGACCAGGGATTAAATTCTCCCATCGGGCAAAGTGCCCACTTTTCACAAACAGTCACTGAAAAAAATGGGCCCAGGAACACATGAATTGGGATTTTAGGTGGAGAGACTGTCTTTTCGTTGATGTATGCCGTTTTAACTTCTACAATTCTGACGGTCGATTGCTAACCTGGCGGAGATGGGGAGAACGTGTTTTAGAAGAAAACATGCGTCCACAAGTTGCATTTGGCGGTGGAGGATTGAGAGTTTGGGTCGGTATCTAACACAGCGGAAGAACAGAACTCATCGTATCGTGGTATTTCGGGACAATGTTAACGGCCAAGTGTCCCTGGATAGATATCAGATTCCGCAAGTTCTCCGGCATGCTCGAAATTATGGCGGGGATTTTGTTCTTGTAGACGATAATGCTCAGCCTCATCGAGCATTATTAGTGAACCGGTATCTGCAAGGGCAAAAGTTCAATCGTATCGAATTGCCTCCTAGATCCTCAGACATTGAGCACGTCTGGAGCTGAATGAAGTTAGAGCTTTCCCGGGGAGAACGTCAGCCAGAAGCTCTAGACGATCTCGAAGAGATGATTCTGGAGCTCTGGGAGTCAATTACTATAGAGCTAATTAACCGAATAATTTCGAGCGTGCCAAGGTTACAACGGCTATTCAAAAGAAATTCGATGGTGGAATAGTAGAAGATGATCAAGGAGGTAAACACATCTCAGTGAACAAAATTTCTGAATTCGTAAAACAAGCAGTTCGAGAGCATATTAAGAAGTTTCCTGTAGTAGAATCTCACTACACAAGAGAGCGCTCGGAAAGAAAATACTTGGGCAATGACTTGACTATAAGTCGCATGTATGAACTTTATATAGAACAGAATGCCATGAAAATAATGTACCTGAAGAAAATATTGCAAAAAGCTGGCTATATTCGAGCATTTTCAATACTGAATTCAATTTCTCGTTTAAGTTGCCATACAATGATACCTGCGATGAGTGTGACAAATTTTTGTTAGCTAAAACTCAGGCAACAGAAAATCAGGATAATATTGACAAAATGTACCAAGAACACCTTGACGTAGCTGGTAAAAGATATGCATTAAAAAGAACAGATAAGGAGACAGCTATACAAAGTGCGGGAAAACGGAAATTTATTACTGTGGACCTACAAAAATGTCTCCCTACGCCCTTACTCACAAACCAACAAAGCTTTTATAAACTTAAGTTGTGGACATATAACTACACTATATCAGATGCTACTGGAAATGTTACAACGTGTATCATGTGCGACGAATCCAAGTCTGGACGTGGGGCAAATCAAATGGCATCTGGCATTCTCAAATGTGCGGAATCTTTAGGTGAAGCCATACAAGAGATAACTATCTGGTCAGATAATTGCCCATCACAAAACCGTAATATGATTATGGTAATGGCATACTTTTGGATTTTATAAAAAAAAGGCATTTTCGAAATTTAGAAAAATAATTAGTTTGATTTTTATGTTTGGATTGTTTGGAAATTTGGAAAAATAAAATAAAATTACAAATGGTAATGACTAATGACATCTGACAAAACTGAATGACACGGAGAGGCACGAGGCGCGATCGATAATTGTGTATTGGGGAGGTTTCGTAAGTTGAACTGAGTTCAGTTTCTGGTCCGATAAGCAACTCCAGTCAGGCATCGGGAAGAAACTTAGTTTTCTGGCAAACTAATGTTGAAAATTAGTAAATTTTTTAGTTATCTGATATCCAAAGTCGCGTTGACGTCTATTATATTCCTACGCCATGTTGAAAGTGTATTCTGTGTTGAAAAATGGCCACGGCCATTGAAATTTGGGGCAGTAACAGAATAAACAAAAAATTATAAAGCCTTTTTTGGTTCTCTAGGAACAATTCATATATATCCCGTTTAGCTGGCGTTGGAAGGAGTATCAACTTCAAATATTACTTGTCTAATTTTTTTTTTTTTTCAATTTTTATTTTTATTTTTAAGTTGTGAGAAATTCGCAACGGATTAAAGGCGCGCGTGTTTTTTGGCATGAATCAATAGTACATTTACCAGTAAAATGATATGCGTTGATGATTTGTGTTCGTATGTCGTTTTTTTTCGGCAATATAAATAACGTATTTGAAGCATAAGAATAACATATTTAGGTATGGTAGTAAGTTGGAAGAAAGTTTTCTCTAAGTGTCCATTTTGGCTAGCAGTGAATATTTGGTTGAAAAATTTACTATTTCCTAAACACAACAAAAAGTGAAATCTCATTGACATGCGAGAGGGCGCAGGTGTGTAGTTATTTGAAAGTAAATTCAGCAACGTTTAGGAAACGACCAACTGTTACCTACAGTTAAAACTGGAACGTTTTAAAAACCCAGAAATGATTGACCAAATTTGTGCCAAACAAGGTTGTGACAACGATGTGTTAGGGTCGTTCACGCAACTTATGTTTGGTTGCGCAACTTTTTCAAATACGTTGCCGCAACGTCAAATTGCTGCTTGGGTATGGAGGTGGATGGCGACCATTCTTTGATTGAAACAGAAAGAAAACGGACCCCATTTTTGAAAGTTATGACGCCCTGGGACTGGCAGCAGCTCGCAAGGCTTTGTTGTCGGTCAAAACCTTTCAATGTTGTGAATATGGAAGTATCTGATTTTTAAGATTTTAAATCTTTGTACACTTCTAATAGTTCACCGTTTGTTGTACGTAAGAAAACTGAAGAAAATCTAGATTTTCGTATGTCGGACGTGGTTCACCTACAAGTGCGTAGTGAAAATATAGGAGTATTTTATTTCAAAACAGATTTCGAGGCAAGCACGTATGATCGAGTTGATCTCAAAAGAAATGGCAGGCGCGCTGTTTTTCCTCAGCTTTTACCTCTAATACGTGAGCAGGCAAATGAAATTTCGACTAAGAAATATAACCACCTACAATCTTTGTTGCCATGGGTTCCAAGTATTTTTCACGATTTTTACAAAAATTTAGCTCATTCTGACAAGGCAACGGACGATATTTAATCATAAATAATCATATATTATATCACAAGACCTTTAAATTTAATCCATTAAACTATGCAACATATTTTGAGCATGATTTTGCTTGGAAAATTGTTGAATGCACAATAACTTAATAATTTAAAAGTTATTGTGCATGAAACTATTTGCCAAAAAGCAAAATTATGCAAAAAATATTTGGATAGTTTAATCCATTTAAATTTATAGGTCGAGTGGTATACGGCTAGATTATTTCCTGAATAATTAGGATTGAATTGTTGGCGTCAATCCTATCCAAAGAGTTCTATTTATTATAAAATGTCAGAAAATTTCTATCAAAATTCTGTCAAAAAAGGTAAACAAAAATTTAATCGCTGATAAACAAGGTCTTGTGAAATAATCACTTATTTAAACAAAATTCATTCAAAAAATGACGTTGTCTGATGAATCTATTTTATAATGAATGAAATAATCACCAGTATTTTTTTTAAATTTCGTCTTTTAGCTTTAGTTTATTGTTTTTTACTTTTCAATTATCACAAATAATGAATAAATAATTTCAGAATACGTTCACAGTATTTTATTGCCCATATTATCTCCATTTCATTTTAATATTATCTCTAGAAAAGGACTTAATACACATAATAATCCAAATATGTTAGGACCAAACAGTATTAACTACAATTAATTATCTTATTAATTACTTTTCTGACAAAAATAGTGACAAATGTTGAAAGTTACAACAAGGAAAAGTTTAGGCTATCCACATTCTATTATCATGTTCAATTTTTTTTAAATGTTTATCAAATAAATATTTTGCGTGAATTTGATGTTTATAAAAAAATTTCAAACTGCTCTCCTGTAAAATTTAGTTTTTGTGAGTTAATACAGTTTGGCTCTCAGGTACAGATATATAATATATAAGTATGTATACAGGGTGGAATTTTTAAATGGAATAAATTCAGTATCAGAAAGCCTGTTTATTTTCTGGGAAAATAAAGAAAAAGCGGGTCCCTTTATTTTTAGCTTGGCACATTTTTTCGGCCTTCTCATGAAATTTAACCCCCTCGTAAGGGTAGAAACCACCTCCAACTTTTTTTTTCAAATATTAAGATATGTATTGGAATGGGCATAAAAAAAGTAAAATGACCAATTATTTACTTTTGCATTTCGGTGATCTTGAAAGCGAGAAAAAAATAAAAACATATTTTTCCACAGAATTTTTTTACAATTAAAATTGTTGAATATCTCCAGCATTTCTTCTTGGAAGAACCCTATTGCGAAACAATCCCCATTTGTCACGTTATATAATTATTTTTGACGTTAACATACTATTCGATGCCTGATACTCGGAAACCCTAAAATAATTACATAACTAGATCACCGAAATGCAAAAGGAAATGATGGGTCATATTCCTTTTTTTAAGCCCATTCCAACGAACTATCACAAAACATATCTTTACATTTGAAAAAAAAAAGTTGGGGTTGGTTACTACCCTTAAGAGGGGGGTGAATTCCATGAAAAGCCGAAAAAATGTGCAAAAGTAAAAATAAACCCGGATCCGTTTTTTTTATTTTTCCAGAAAATAAACAAGCCTTCTGATACTGAATTTATTCCATTGAAAAAATCCGCCCTATATATAGTTTTGCATTGCCTTACATCTACCTACTCCTAACTCTTTGTTTAAAAACTTAAAAATTGAACATAAACAAGTTGACACTTCTGAAGTTTTAATCATAATTCTTCATGAGCTTGACGCGAAAACTCTGTGTTCCATAATTAGCTCCATATACGATGTCCAGACATGGAAGTCTTTTCTTGATCTTTTTGTTCTTTGTGGGATCTTGAGCAAGATTAAGGACAAAAGTGAACTGCATTCCTTTGTTCGGTAATTAATTTGAAGAAAAAAAGCACTAGTGCATTCTGCCGACGTCGTTCCATACTTTCGATTCCTGCTAGTTGAATACGAGTTTGATAAGACACGCCTTTATATGGAAATCGCAGTTTGTACAATAAAAATTTTGCAAACTTGTACTGAACTCACTCAAGACGCTGGACATGACAATTGACCTTTTCAATTTAAAAGCCTCTCTCTCTGGCATCAAACTGTCAGACGCCAAATGAGTATGAAAACAATAGTTGACAGCCGTTGACAGTGGTTTGTAGACAAGACTTTTGAAAGAAACTATTATTTCCTCGGGGTTTTCAAAGTTTTTTCGTAACAATGGTGATTGTGTGTAGTGTGCTATCCATAAAAATAATTCCTATTTATTCCTATTCACCGGCGGACGTGTTTTTCCATAAGTTTCCATCAAATCCTACATTTGTCAAAACTTGGATACACAAAATCAGAATGCAGAAAGGATACTCGCAAAAAAAAGGGAAATCCACGGCCCATCAAGTATACAAAGTAATCCACGTTCAAGCTTAGTTTGCAGAAGCTGTTTGCTTCCAAAATAATCCACCACCGCCTCCATAGCGTTAGTTCTGCGAATGAAGCAGTGACTTTTCCCACATTTTCTTCCCAATTAGGCAATTCAATCCATCTGTCAAAAAGGAAAATTCAATGTGGCGTGGCGGCCAAGCAAGTTTGTTTTGAATATGTTTTCATGCGTATTTTCAATTATTTTGCATAGAGTTTTGCTTACAACTTTGATTTTCATTATTTAATAAAATATTTGTTAAATAGGTACCTAAACTATTAATTCGGGCAGAAACTAGATATTTTTTTGTGTTTTTTGGCCCATGTGTGGCCGCCACGCCATCTTGAGTGTCACGTGGTTTGAATTGCCTAATTTCAAACCCTGCGTTTTTATTATCAAATTTTATCGATGGACCCATCATTCTATGTCGGTCATTGTCATTTTCCATTCACTTAACAAAGAAAGCTAGCTCATTGGTGAAGTCACCGAGTCGAATAAAAATGAGGGGATTGCTAAATACCCAATACACACTGACATTGACAAGCAAGCAAATTTGGGCGGGAAAATGAATGTTTTCATACTTATCGTCCATCTCTTTTAATTGAAAACGTCAATTATACATAAAATGTGTTTTTTTTTTAAAGATAAAAGTCAAATTGACATTATGTTGGCAATACAATGTAAAATTGATAATGCTTTCAAATTTTTTATGTAGAAAAGGCTTGTGTTGCCAACATAGTTACTAAATTTTTGACTTTAGGACACTGAATGATACCATTATACTCTGAAAGACTAGGAACCAAACAGTTATATAAAGACATAATGGCTCCCACATCGCAAACATCTGAACAGTTAAGTCGCACAAAACACAACATTCGCGTTGCTTTTGAAATAATACAGTCCATATGACAGTTGAAGCTCAAATCACTACTAAAAATTACGTCCAAATCGTTTAAGTCATGTAAACTTTCCAGAATAGAGTTGCCAAAGGAATATTGGTATCTGTAGGGATTCTTACACTTATGAAAACGTATTTTTACACTTTTAATGTCAATATTTAAAGCATTCAGATTGCACCATTCCATTATATTGTTCAAATCCCGTTGTAAGGACAAACAGTTCTTCAACGAGCTCACAGGACAATACAATTTGAGATCGTCTACATATGAAAGGCATTCACACGTACTAAACACAGATGCGGCGCTATTAATGAAGAGAAGAAACAAAATTGTTCCCAAATGCGATCCCTGAGGCACACCCGAAGTAACAGTTATTTCACGAGATTCTACAGCAATCGATGACCAACTCGGTGAAAGGCCTTTGCAAGGTCGGTGTAAATGACATACGCGTGAAAACCCTTCTCGAAGCTGTTAACCAAAACATGCTGAAACAATCCCAGAATGATGGCGTTTGATCTGCCTCTAAAGACATGGTGGTCGTCTGATATGAAGTGTTTGAAACTTTCGAAAAGCTCGTCGTTAATTATTGATTCGAAAACTTTGGACACGATTGGCAGTAAAGAGATTCCTCGATAATTTACCATGTCGTTCTTAGATACCTACCGACTAAAAAATGGGAACAAGCCAGAAGTGTTTCCACAAAGTTGGGAAAACGCCCCCGCTAAACGAAATCTTGAAAATGGTACTCAATGGCCAAAGAACGCCAGAGAACTGCAACAGTTTTTTAGAAATAATGGTGGTATTCCGTCAGAACCACCACTCTTACTCTTGTCCAGTTCGCCCAGCCTTTTGATAACCTCCTCAGAGATAAACTTGTGGTATGTAAGTGACACACACAGCCTGTAGGGCAACATCCGGAAAGTGACGATCGTATATCATAACAGCTCTCAAAGTGTTCCGCAAAGGAGTCTACAGTTTCTTTAGGTGTTTGATTTTATGTTTGTATTCCATATTTTCAGGAACACGATGGTCTTTCTTGAGAGAGTTGACTATGACGAAAACTATTTAATGATGTTGGGTAGTCACTAGTCACTAGTATTGAACAGACGATTGCTCAATATTAGAGACATAAAGAAGATAGTTAAGGTCTATAAATGTTTTGATTTCATCCGAATTTCGGAATACAATGTATAGTCTTTTTGGTTCCTAGAAGCTTTATACTTCTTAATATGGTCTATTTTTTTAATTTATTATCTTCCTAGTTTCTTCCGTATACCAGGTAGGATATTTTTTATTCCTTTCCCTTCGTCTCCCAGGGACATCTGGTATAGTATACAACCCTCGACAGGGCTACGCGTCGAGATAAACTATAAAACCTCTCGACCAGTAATGAAGCATTTCCCGTCTCGGATTGTAATATACTATTAAACCGTCCAAGGAGCTTAAGAGATTCCACAAAAATAAATTTCATCAAGGAGGAGAATGAGCGAACCGATATAGATGGAAGCGAATTTAAATATAAATGGATTTAATTGAAAAGAAAATCTCCATTGGCGGTTATATTTGCAATTTTGGGGAAGGCTCCTTCGCGATTGATTAGGAGAAAGAAGTTGAATAGCGTTAAATTTATCTAACTTTCCTGGAAAAACCCTTGGCAGAAAATAAATCTCCTTTTATTATAGCTGTAAAAAAACTTTTAAGCAAATTGGCTGTTTTCAAAGAAAATAATTTAGTGAAAATACCTGACATTATAGTACCCTCGTAAATACGAGAAATAGATAACAGTCACCCCTGTTGTTGGTAGATATAATGGAAGAAAACTGCTAGAAATGGTTTTCGCCCTGAAGTGAGCTGAATGGATTGTATTGGTGAATTGAAAATGAGTCAGGCGATTTCAAGCGGAAATTAAATATAAATTAAAGTTGGAAAAAAAAAGTTTAGCTTTAATTTTTATGGTTAGTAATTTAGAGTTAATGGCGCTAATGCTAGAACATGTTTGTTTATGTTCTAGCATTCAATGCTAAAAGCCAGTCATTTATAGGGGCACATATTTCAGCGATGAGGGACAAAGCCTCATTACGGATGGTCGTTTTCATCCGTCACAGGATCATGGCTTTTTGTAAACAAGAGATTTCGTTTGGTTATAATGGAAACTCGTGTGATTTATCAAAAGTGCTTATCCTTCGGTAGAGTCTTAGATTTATTAGCGTATGCTGTTTCATGCGACTTATCGAAACTGACATAAAAAATGTCTCTGGATTTGAATTAGTTCTGATAAAACGAAATGACGCCTATCGAAACGGAAGTTTCATAGATATATAACCGATGTGATGTCAAAGTATCCACAACAGTATCCATTCATTTCTAAAGTCCAACAAATACCATTTTAAAGTCACGTGATATTGGTGGCAAAAAACGTATGTTCATTGATTATGTCGTTGATATCACCTACAAAAAGCTACTGGTGGTTAATTACTATTGAATTTTAAGATATGTTCCCACTAGCATTTTACAAACGCGTTTCTGAAGTAGTATTGACCAATCAGATGGGAATTTTAATACTTGCAATTGTTGCGAAACTCACTTTTGTCGCCTCTGCTGCACCTTGTAATACATTCTGAACTTGAATTGGGTACCCGTTTTCTATTTGCTTCTTTTCGCGTTGGAAAAAGGTTAATATAGTCAAAATTATTAGCTGTGTTTGTTTGTTGTATCATTTTCGAAAATAACTTTGACAAACTAATTGATGACAGTGACGGATTCTATTTCAGGTAAGAATTTTATGAACAATAATTAGACACCAATTTTTTTGTCAATTTCACTATCACCGCTGTTTGAGATGTATTCAACAAGGATCGAGAAAAATCACGTAACTTTAAAATGGTATTTGTTGGACTTTACTCACCTCAGTAAACTCCAAACTAATTCTTTAGATCTTGAAGAGATTCCGTCGTATTTCTCGGGAACTATGGTTTAAGATGAGGTTTAAGACATCAGTGTGAGTAGAAATTATGTTATTAAAGGGATCTGTTTCCTCGGAACTGTCATTAAGCACATATTGCACGGTATCAGGGGTTTGAAGGTAGTGGTTAAAGACAAGGATTATGGTCAAATTTCAATGCCATCCATGATGAAACTAATACTGTTGTAACCCTGATAACGAGTGGATCGTTGCGCGCGTCTTGCAGAATATTACTCATTAATCCCAAAGCAATCCACTCGTTATAGGGCTTACTAAAGTCTGAGTAATTCCAAAAAATATATTAAGCTACAATCCATTAACTAAAGATTTTCGTTTGTGATCGTTTCGGTTTTCATCGCCATCTGGAAGTGGTGCCTGGCAAATATTTCGTTTCTAGATTTGACAAAAATTGTATTGAGGGTTTTATTGAAGTTTGAGTTTGATGAGCATTCGTCTATACATTCATAGTTTTTTTGACTCGCATAGTTTGAGTTTTTCCAATTTTCATGATGTGATCGAAGGTTGTCTTCCACTAGGTCCATTAGGTAGCTCTTACAGAGTCAGGCTATCTATGTCTTAACTAAAATTCTAATATGATAGGTTTATTTTTAGAAATATAGGGCCTCAATTAAGGAAAAATATTGCGGAGCTCTTCCGGAACTCCTTCAGATGCCTTTTACTGTAATTAGTTCTGCCTCAAAATCCGCTAAACCCGATAAACTGCTGAAAGAAGGACCTGTATTCTCTTCCGGACGAGTTAAATTAAAGGAGGAAGCCTCCGTTTTTGGCATATTTTCGAATCGACTCTAACATACAAAAAATATCTGTTTATTTTTCTGAACCTAAACCCACAAATATTGATTCCAATAAATTACAAATTCGTTCCACCAAGTGCCCTCATTTTCTCTACAACAAATTTGATATGCAGGTATCGGAAGTCGAACACAAATCATCCCTTCGAACACGCCCGAAAACAGATAAATTCGCATGTATGGTTCGCGGCTCCTGTTTACAAGCAATAGGCGTTGCAATACATAAAAGACTTATCATACTAACGAGAGACATTGTTTTTTTTTACATTAACAAAAGGACAAATCGGATTTGTCATGATTAACGCTGAGGCTACAATTTTAACACTTTTATAGGACACAATCATGTTTTTGTTTTCCGAGCACTTTATTCGCTCTCCTATTTGCAAGCCTGCAATTTGGGGGTAGCGAATATGTGTTTTCTGAATTGTACACACTTAAAAACACTCGGTGTTTGCGACAAAAAAAGTTGTTCCTCCCAAATTCAGTTTTATCAAATTTTTCGTATAATTTTCTGGTTTTCAACTGACAAAAAAAGCTCATTCATTTCACTTATTGTATGTAGGAAATGATTTGATATAATAATCTTTATTTAAATTCGCCCCTCTATGTATCTTTTCCCTTTGTTTCAGGAAAAAAATTGGATGATGATATTCATTTTATTTTTCCCCCTTCTGCTATGAACATAAGCACACCGGGTCGAAAAATAGGTAGAGTTTTTTGTAAATCTCATCCCCGTGGTTTTGAAATAAAATCATCCTCCTAGCCCTAGTGAAAGACAAAACCTTCACTTCTTATTCCCCTATTGCCCCGTACAAAAATAAAATAAAGTCGTTCCAACTCCGTGAAGCACACTGCCTATATATTTCAGCTTCAAGAAAAGGCAAAAAGGTACAGCAAAAGTAAAATACCCTTTTCAGCGTTTCATAATCCGAACTATGCAAGATATATAGATGGCATTTGGTTTCCTCGTCATGTTTTTTTACTGTTCCCTTTTGTACGCCTGCGGCTCTTCTTACTATAAAAACAAACATTGTATCCTATGGGTGTGAATAAATTTATACGTAATGACTGCAAAATTATACGAGTTTTGACTAAAAATATTATATTTTAAAATGAGCTTGAAAAAGATGTTGGTTTTCTATGAGTACAAATAGGAAGAGATACCCAAACACATCTCTTTTGCTCTTATCGTGAATTGTTTAACTCTCTGGTCCATGTTTTATCGAAGCGAGGTAGAGGATACCATGATTCCGATTAACACCTTGTTTATTTGGGTTATTACCGTAGAGTCTGATGTCAGAGTACTATCACCTTTTCTGAAGAGCATAACTCTGATCCCATTTTTAAATTTCTCACGTATTTCTCTACTCCGTTAATAGTCTCTAGTATCTTGATCTTAACTTTCCTCCTTATTTCAGCTGTGACTCTCGATATTCTTCCGGTAGTTTGTTGTTTCTTAGATCGTCAATTGCCTTCTCGATCTCAAATATTCTTCTTTCAATTTTGAGGGAAGAACTCTACTAAGGCCTTCGTAAGCAGGGCCACTATGAAGGATTTTACTCGCTATCCTACTCTAGGAAATCTTCATCAACAGATGTAATCTTTTGGAACTCGCAGAATAAAAATCTTCCGCAAATTACAATTTCTCACACCTAAGGTTCCTTTGAGGCTTCATAACACATTTGTATACGATTCGCAATATTTTTTTCGAGTAATGAGTAGTTCTGTTTTATCTCGTTGTGCTATTGATTTTTGTTGACGCTATTTCTCTCAATAAGTCAATTCACCTATTTTCCAAAACAACACACTTGTATTCTAAAACCAACACAATGCTGAAAAGGATGAAGAATTTAATGATAAAAGCTCAAAGGAAGAGTAAAAGCTATAATCTAAACCATTCAAAATATATATTATGCATTTAGGTTTTTCCTGGAGCCGTTTTCTTGCTTCCTGAACATCTAATAACAGGTCGAATAACACAAATGTCCTTTTTCTCTATCGCAAAGCATGTAAGAGTGATTGAGCCTTTTTTTATTTATGGTTACAAAACCATTGCATCTGAAAGCTTAGAAATTCATAATTAGAAATTATCGTCTCAAAAAAAAAATGCGTTGATTGGGTCCAATGAGCAAATGCGATTCAATATCGAAGAGATTTTCATACGATACTTACCTACTCGCATCAATATTCATCAGGCTAAAAGCTTTTCAAAATTATCCAAACATCGTGAATGAATTATACATTAACCAACATATTAAAACCCTGAAGCAGTAATTTTTGTTTTTTTTTCTGGAGTTTTGCATAAAAAAATTAAAAAAAGACGTGAACAAGGTAATCAGAGAATACACCTAGAGATATTTTCCATTTTTGAAACACAAATTATTGATGTTTGTGCAAGTGATATGCCTGTGTTGTTGCATTCAAAAAAATCTGATATCAAAGATGTAAAAAATAAGTCCAATTACTGATGTTAAATGGAATCTATAAGGGATATGAGTATGACAATGTCCAATCCTCGCCGAAAAAGGGCCTCCAGAAAAAAAACTAATATCTTCTCCTCTATCAGGAACACGAAAATTAGGGGCCGAAGTGGTTCGACAGTTGTCATTGTAATAAACAACACGGCTTTCCGCGTTAGCTCTTCAAGATATTTTTTTGTTTTTTTTTTTTCGCAGCATTTTTATTTTATTTTATTTATTTTTTTACGTTGAAATGCTTGTTTTATGTATCTCGCAATGCTTTCCAGGGAAAATCTCTCAGCCGAATAATCCTAAATAATGGGCTCTTTCACTAATTTTTGAAATTGGCATATTTGGATAAAGCAACTAAAAATGATTATGAAAAATTCGTAGTCCTTCTTGAGAAAACAGAAAAAAAAGAAATACCTCCAAATAAAAACTCAGAATTTATTTCTATGACGTCGCAGCTCGCAATTTGACCGTGTTGCCACTAATTGTCAACATTGAAAATTTGTAATAGATTTAATTCTAAAATTGTTCGCAAAATATCATGAAAAGTAGTACAATTTTTTATGTTTAGTTTTATTAATTTTTTCTACGTTGCACTACATTTAGTCACCACCGACAACAGCGCATTCGAACCTTTTCCTGCTTTTACTACAGGATACACAGCGGAGGCGGTCAGCTGCTTGCAACAACAAGCGAAATGAAAAATATTTAGGTGACGTCAGCAAATCGGCGCGTTTCAAATCCGTTTGAATTTAGCCAATTTCAAATGCCTGTAAAAAACTTATTTAACCTTGTAGAACATTTTTTTATGGTATATATGCCTAAAATAGTCCCTCCTTTGGGATTTTATACTTAAATTAAGTATTTAAATTTTAATGAAAGAGCCCATTATCATGTTTAGGCCTTTGTATGGCGGTTTGTACTTTCATTCTATAAAATTACCTAATTAGCAGATAAAAGGTTTACAGAATACCCACGGTGGATGGCGTATTAGACGTTTATGGAGAACTAAAAAGCGAATCATTTTGAAAATTTGGCAACCGGGATAAACGACCATGATCTACACTTTAAAAATATTTTTGACCATGCGGTGTTGCCGCTTCTACTCTAAACTAGTGGCAACATCACTATTTTAAATGGAACAACCCGTATTAAATTGCATATTTGGATTCTACGTAAACTTCTAAGCAGATTTCATGTGATATACCCTATACCTAAGTTCAACTGTTTTGGAAATATTGACAGTTGAAAATTGACTTTTTGCTACTTTGACAGGCTGTAAAACCTAATTGGTTAATTTTAGAGGAAAACCGATTTCACATTCCTATCTTAGATTTTGATAAACTATCATTTAACACCAACTTTGAACTTAACCAGAGATTAAATTTAACTGAAATTTTTAATCATGGATTTAATTCTAAGTTGGTGTCAAATGATAGTTTATAAAAATCTAAGATAAGAATGTAAAATCGGTTTTCCTCTAAAATTAACCGTTCAGGTTCTACAGCCTGTCAAAGTTGCAAAAAGTCAATTTTCAACTGTCAATATTTCCAAAACAGTTGAACTTAGGTATAGGGTATATCACATGAAATCTGCTTAGAATTTTACGTAGAATCCAAATATGCAGTATAATACGGGGTGTTCCATTTAAAATAGTGATGTTGCCACTAGTTTAGAGTAGAAGCGGCAACACCGCATGGTCAAAAATATTTTTAAAGTGTAGATCATGGTCGTTTATCCCGGTTGCCAAATTTTCAAAATGATCCGCTTTTTAGTTCTCCAAAAACGTCTAATACGCCATCCACCGTGGGACGCCCTGTATATATGTAGGTAGATAGAGAAGTCCCAAATGATGATTGTTCACTACAACAGGCCTACTTCATAGATTATTACATAATACCGATTGCAAAGAAAGATACAAGAGTAAAATAGTATAAAGTATATCTGTGGAAGAACTTGGTTTGCAGAGCTCAAAATGAAAAAAATCTCCGAATCTAATGGGTCCGTTACACTAGCCCCCCCCCCCCCCCCCCGGTTTCCCAATAAGCTCAATATTTTAGCACCCTATTGCTCCCACCTAGCACCCAACTTACAGAGCTAGCACCACACCCTCCAGCGAGTTATAGAACATTTTCACCGGGGGGGGGGCTAATGTAACGCGAGCCCCCCCCCCCCCCCCCCCCCCGGTTTCCAATATGTCCAATTTTTTGGCACCCTATTGCACCCAGCTAGCACCACCTAGCACCCAACTTACAGAGCTAGCACCACACCACCTAGCGAGTTATAGAATATTTTCACCGGGGGGGGGGGGGGGCTAAGGGGCTAATGTAACACGAGCCCCCCCCGGTTATCCAACAGGTCCAATTTTTTAGCACCCTATTGCACCCACCTAGCACCACCTAGCACCACCTAGCACCCAACTTACAGAGCTAGCACCACACCCCCTAGCGAGTTATAGAATATTTTCACCGGGGGGGGGGGCTAAGGGGCTAATGTAACGCGAGCCCCCCCCGGTTATCCAACAGGTCCAATTTTTTAGCACCCTATTGCACCCACCTAGCACCACCTAGCACCCAACTTACAGAGCTAGCACCACACCCTCCAGCGAGTTATAGAACATTTTCACCGGGGTGGGGGGGGCTAATGTAACGCGAGCCCCCCCCCCCCCCCCCCGGTTTCCAATAGGTCCAATTTTTTGGCACCCTATTGCACCCAGCTAGCACCACCTAGCACCCAACTTACAGAGCTAGCACCACATCCCCCAGCGAGTTATAGGACATTTTCACCGTGGAGGGCTAATGTGACACGATTTAATACAATTTTTAAAGATTATTGTATGTAAAGGTACGTCTAGACTAGAGCTTTCGGCCCGCATGAACAAGTACTGAGCATGCCGAGGCAGAATGAGGATTCAAGTGTGGACTGTGGACGAGTGTTCGAACCACATGAGACAGTTGCTGCTGTGTATTTATTTTGCCTCAACTTGCTCATTCGGCGGTGCTCATTCGGCCTGAATGCTCTAGTCTGGATGCACCTTTAGAAAAATGAAGTATTTGACATAGTAGACATTTTTATTTATTTATCATTGGCGTGCAGTGTTGGGGGGTAAAAAGGGGTTGTTTCAAACTTTTAACATTCTTTCTCGCATTTTTCATTAGAAATTGGAAATGTTGAAAACATCAGATTTTTTTAAAAATATTGGTTACCAAAACCTAAACAACTTATTAGAAAAAGTGAATTAAAACAAATGTACTATTTTTTTTGATGCTAAAATCAGTTTTTGAAATTTTGAAAATATAAATTAAGGGTTTTTGGGGGTGCTGATTCTTAATCTGATACAAAAAATTGTCTAAAATAAGCCTTAATATCTTTTTCCCAAAAAAAAACAGCCCCTTTTTACGCCCCAACACCTCACGCCAATGATAGATCAAAATGTTTACTATGTCACATACTTCATTTTTCCATCATCCATCACCTCCAAAATTTGAATTCAATCGCAATATAAGGACATAAGGAGTACGAACGCGTCATTCTGCTTATGAAACTAAAGTGAAGCCAAGTTTTTGGCAGGTGTTTGGCACCAAGATACAGGTAAAGCATTGAATTGCCATAAGCGCCATTTTCTTGGTGCCAAAATACCTGGAACGGCTTCATTTTCGAAATCCAGGTTACTACTCCTCTTTACCTTTACCTGCTCTAAGTTATTAACTGAGATATCGGGGTGTATTCATTAAAAGTGGTTCACACTGTAGATTAAATTAGGAAAATTTTTGTCTTTGTTTTTCCACCACATCTATTTTTACAGGGTGTCTCACAACGTTTGACCTAGGTGATAATTCCGGAATATGTCACCTAATATAATTGAAATTTTGAGGATCTAGGTAACTTTTTTTGCGGCTTCTTCATGTCTCATCTAATTTCATCACTAAACAGTATCGATCAAGTGACGGCAACTTTAGAATCTTTAATGGTACTTAAGGTATATAATGACATTTTCATCATTTTCGATAGGATTTCGGAAATACAAAGACATTATTTGTGTTAAAGTAATTGGAAAAAATTATACAAAGAGGAAATAAAAATAGTATATTGTTTTATTAGGAGTAAAAATGATACTTTTGTGACGAGTCTGTAAATTTGCCTGCCGAACGCAATGAGGTCGGCAATAACAGACGAGAAAAATTTTCTACAACTCGCAAAGGGGTGTGGAGCTAGCCCTGTAAGTCGGGTGCTAGGTAGTGCTTAGGTGTATGGTGGACAGTGCCAATAGTTTAAACAGAAATATGAAAACAGAGGGGGTAGGGCTCGCGTTACATTAGGTCTGCTCGTAGAAGAATCACAAATCAGTCAGAGCAAATTTCATTGGCTGAAAACAATGAGAAATAGTTTTCTGCATTGCAATTGGTTTGTGATTACTCTACGAACAGACCAACTAGCACCTCCCGGTAAAAGTTTTCTTCAATTCGCTGGAGGATATGGTGCAAACCGTGTAAGTTGGGTGCTAGGTAGTGCTAGGTGGGTGCCATAGGGTGCTAAAAAATGGAATCCATTGGAGAAACGACAAGAGCTCACGTTGAATTAACCTCCCACCCCGGTGAAAATTTTCTATAACTCGCAGGGGAGTGTGGTGCTAGCTCTGTAAGTTGGGTGCTAGGTGGGTGCCATAGGGTGCTAAAAAATTGAACCCATTGGAAAAATTACAAGAGCTCATGTTGAATTAACCCCTCCCCCCGGTGAAAATTTTCTATAACTCGCAGGGGAGTGTGGTGCTAGCTCTGTAAGTTGGGTGCTAGGTAGTGCTAGGTGGGTGCAATAGAGCGCTAAAAAATTGGACCTGTTGGAAAACCAGGGGGGGCTCGCGTTACATTAGCCCCGCCCCCTCCCCGGTGAAAATATTCTATAACTCGCTAGGGGGTGTGGTGCTAGCTCTGTAAGTTGGGTGCTAGGTGGTGCTAGCTGGGTGCAATAGGGTGCTAAAAAATTGGACCTATTGGAAACCGGGAGGGGCTCGCGTTACATTAGCCCCCCCCCCCCCCCCCGGTGAAAGTGTTCTATAACTCGATGGAGAGTGTGGTGCTAGCCCTGTAAGTTGGGTGCTAGGTGGTGCTAGGTAGGTGCAATAGGGTGCTAAAAAATTGGACCTGTTGGATAACCGGGGGGGGGGGGGGCACGCGTTACATTAGCCCCCCCCCGGTGAATATGTTCTATAACTCGCTAGGGGATGTGGTGCTAGCTCTGTAAGTTGGGTGCTAGGTGGTGCTAGCTGGGTGCAATAGGGTGCCAAAATATTGAGCTTATTGGGGAACCGGGGGGGGCTAGTGTAACGAATCTAATACCTTCTCAAATAAACAACGGTTCCCTTTTCATCGTTTACCCTGGCTTCTTTTTTCCAACCGTGAACTCCGCTCTCTGGCTGCCTATTTTTATTAACATAGAAAGTGATTTTTTTCCCCGATAAAATTAATAAATCTGCTTTTCCAGAAATCCTGGCTAAACAAAGGTTTGAGCAGCAACCGAGCTACACCGAGGTTAATCCAGGTCAGGACGCCTATCTCGAGTGTAAAGTGTTTAACAAAAGAGGTTCGTGCTCGTGGCAGAAGGACAACAAGGTAAGTTACTTAGCTAATTAATTTTTACAAAACTAAAGTAATCAATATTGAATGGATTGCTTTGGTTTTTTAAACGTATGTCTTAGCGATATTTTTTTTTTAAATTTTGTCAATGAACTTTAATGTCAAAATGTCATGTCAAAAATTCTGACCAATAAAGAAACAATAATGCGACGTACGTTTTCGTAATCAAAGTAATCTTCGATTGGTTTTTTTTTGAAGACCCCATAGCTTTGTTTTTTAAAAAAGGACGGTTCTAGAACGGTTCTAAACAATCGCACAGTTTCTCAATCAACAAAATGACAACGGCTCGGCTAAGAAAAAAATTCCAATACTAAACTGTGCGTTTTGAACCGCTTTAGAACCGTCCTTTTCTCAAACCAAAACAAATCTATTATATCAATATCAATCCCTTGCAGTATACGCATAATTAACGGAAACTAAACCACATGCTAATCATCTATATAAATTGGAGAATTCTTTCGATTCGGATCATCGAATTTTACCCAATAGAGTCAATTTTTTTTATCGTCTTCAACGGCCCTTATCGCCGTAAATACCCTGTATTCCGTTTATTGTCAGGATTTGTTATTCTTCCAAAAAGGATATTGCAATAACAATGGAGCCTCATCAGTTTCCGCCAGAGAAAAGTGTTTTTGTGGCTCCGTATTGGCTTTCCGTCTGTAAAGATATAATTGCCCCTTGGAGAAATAATAAATCAGATATAGAAAACAAACTAAACATTTAGTTTTGAATTACATAACGAGTGCAAGCAGTTCAGCTTTCTGAATCTTGTTAAATTCATAGATTTTGCCTCCGAAAATTAGTTCAAATTCGCAGATGGAATTATCCCAAGTGTTTTTCAGATAAAAGTTAAAATCGATTCAGGTGAACAGTTTTTTTATATTTTAATCACCCTGAAACAGAATCGAGCGGTTTACGATCAAATGGAAAATCACATTCTAATTAAATAAGCAACTTCCTTATTCAAATGGGAAACTTTTCCAAGCAGTTTGTAGTGGATGGATTTATTAGAAACCAAGTTAGATGGGACAAAAATTGTCCCTCTTTGGAATCGTAATCGGCCATATATAATTTAATGAATTGTTTTTTGGCTTTCCGAATCGATTCCAGAACGCTTATTGAAATTTAGTGCTTCACAAAATGACGATAACTGCTTTTATAAGCTTTGTTTATATTGAAGTCGAAATTTACCTAGTTAAAAGTTTGCCTAAACTTCCAAGTCAAGTAGCATGAAAATTATTGTGTCTGTTGTGACCATCAAATCGGCTAGTTTAGGTTTGAGAGGATATTTTATGATCAGAGATGGTGCAGATATGACGTATAAAAAGAGCCATTTTGATCCTCGGATTTTCTTATGAAGATTTACATGTAGAAAAAGAATCAAATTGCGCTCGAACCGACATAACTCCTCTACTAACTCTCACATGATTCACAATAACTGCTGCTGAAATTGTATTTTGCTTATATGAAAAAGTGGTTTCTTTTGGTAGAAAGAGATTAAAAGTTACAGGTTATTACAGGGTTCTGTAGTTTTAGCTTGGAATGCCTGGAATGCCTATTGGTCAAGGTGTTTTGAATCAAAGCAGAGTGAGGTTACAATTGCGATGTTTGCTTGGGTTTTGTATATAGGGAGTGTGTTGAATTGACTTCATCAGAGGTAAAATGTCCCTTCAGAAACGAGTATCTGTGTTTCTTTGTCAAGATTGCATATACTTAGGTTGTGGAAAAAAATTGTAAATAGGTACCTCTTATGGTAGCAAATAAGCTCGAGAAAATATAAACTTTTTTATCAGTAGTTTTGAAGAAGTTTTCGATAGTGGACAGTGGACAGTTACAGCAGAAAAGAGCTTAATTGAAGTTTCTCAAGGTACAAGTGAAAACCCACAGGACAATGTTGTCTCCTTAAATAAAGATCACCTATTGGATGAAATTTCAAGATAATTGCTAAAGTTGCTGATGGTGGTGATGCTAGGGCCGATAAATTATTGGTCATCATAGATACATCTATTAAACTAAGTGAAGCTCCTGACCTATGAAAAATTTCTGTTGTTGTACCAGTGCAAAAAGTCAGAAACAATAAGAAATGCGAAGAATTTCGTCAAATAAATAATAAATGAGAAAGTTTTTGGAGTTTTCTTTAAAAATCAGTTGATGCAACATTGTTATTATCATCAAACCAGTTAGGATTTCCAGAGTAGCATTCATTGGAGGCGGCAATCAAATTATTATGTTTCAGAGCTATTATTCAGATAATGAGTAGGTATTTTAGCTTTTTCGAAATTGCACTTGCACAAAGGAGGCAAAATTATTTCCTGAAACGCTTCCTCTGAAATTATCCCTCCGCTGAATATGATTCCGCATATTTTAGACGGCGCGTGTGATTTATAATCGGTGGGATATACGGCTTAATGAGAACAAGCCATTTTTTGGAACATTTTCATTAGAACTTCCTGGTCGATGGATCTGGGTCTAATCTACGCTTTCTTAATCTTAATGAGGAAGAAAACTTGTGCAGGGAGGACGTGAATTTAATCCGGTTTAATTCAAAGTCGGATCTTTGAAATATTAATCAGAGTGAAGGTGGCGCGCTTTTATCGGGGATAAATTAATTAAATATTGCTTCAATCTCTACGTTACGTTAATAGTATTTTTCCAGGTTCAATTCAAAAACAAATTTAAAATATCCACGGTGGATTATTGAAACAAGAAGAAAATCTGGAAACGTGTTCACCAAGTGAACTGGAAATAATAATTATTAGAGGAATTAATCAAAGCTCAGTGAAATTAAACGCTTTTGCAGTGATTGATGTTACCAGCCGCGCTTATCAATTATTTTTCGAGTTTTGAATCTTGTCAGTTTCGAGAGGCGCGAGAGACACCGCTAAAAATTTATTGGTTTTAACGGATTTATTTTCTAATGGTTCAATAAAAAGGTGGAACATTTCGAATATTCATTCTATTCCAGTTATAACGGAAGTAAAACTACTTGGTGATCGACATTGAAAAGGGATTGAAAGACAAAGTCAATCGGGGCCATATTTCTGTTTTTTATAAAGATTGCCCTTTTTCGAATATGCTTTATTGTTTTCCTTATTGAAAACCAAGCAAAAGTTTTTAATGACCAGACTAAAAACTCTCCGCCTAGATCAATCTGATATATTACGTTTTTGGAATCTATAACTCATGAAATATGGTGTACATTTCGCTTGAAATATATTTGTATAGAAAAAACTTTAATATGCACTTCGGAGAGAAATACGCTTGGGCCCGCATCTGCCTCCTGCAGATTTTGAAAAATTGCTTCGCAAACAAATATGCTTCAACTTACCGGTGTCAAGAAGCGGAAGCGAGCAAAAATCATAAACCGTACAGGGTAGCAGTTATTTTCTAATGTCAATCAAAATAGTGGTATAAATCGAATAATCGGGGTTCAATCGAAAATTACTGGCATAGTGATAAATTCAACTTCCATTTAACAATAATTATCAAGTGCCAACCACATTGATAGGAGCCTGATAAATAATTCAATGAGTACACTATGTTGATTGCCAAAATAGCCAAGTCCAAAATTTATATAGTTTTGTTTTAGAGACTTCTTATCTGTGAAGCAATGCCTTTTTCTTCACATATTTTCATATGTTCAAATTGTAGAAAAATACAGTAACTTAGGTATTGTTTGAAACTCATTGGTTGATTGCACCTATAAAATGTTCTGGAGAATTTTATCAATTCCATATGCAGTGGCAGTTTTGCAGTACCGTGATACAAGCTTTATTCTTATTAAATTCATCTTTATGTTGACTTCACAGAAGAAATTGAATGTTATAGTTATTTTGGAATTGCAAAGCTCCAAATATTTGTTTCCTTATAAGAGCTTCTCATGAAAGCAGTGAACCTTTATTACCTACGCCAAACAAATAAAAGTTCGCTTTCTATTTCAATAACTATATATCTTGATGCTTTGTATTTTTCTAGAGGCTCCTATGAAACGCAAGCTCGCTTTCTGATCTAATTATTTGCTGTTAACGAAACATTGTTGATTGATGAAAAATGTAATGTCAACTTTTGTTACCTATTATTCGAAATTTATATTTAGGTTTAATCAAATCAAATGTCCTACCTCATCTCAATCGATTTATGTATTACCAATATAATCACAATCGTTTCTGGCAATGTCAGTTTTTTTTTCAAAAGCCAAGTGAATATTCTATTCAAATATTTGTTGAGAAATTATTCGAAATAAGTAGGCGATGTCAATTCGAATAAAATTGGAAAAGATAATCATTTCATATTTCTCCCTGGCGTTCCTGCCGAAAACCCCCGACAATTATTATTCGCTTTTTGTTCCATTTCGTTAAACAAAAATCATCAGTTGGAATATGCAATATTTGATGAACAAGTACCTACATAATATATAGATTTGCTTTTATCAGAAAAGAACCAATGTGGATTCAATTAAAAGAGTTATGTAACTAAATCGGTGTGGTAATTTTATTAGTGTCATCAAGGGAAATTAAAAGTTGTGTCTGGGCAAACAAAGATAGAGTCGAATACCAATCTTCAATTATACAATGTTTGAATAAGAATTTATTTATTTTTGATCAAATACCTAAGCAAAAGTCTGTGCAAAAGTTTCTCCTGGGATTATATTATCCGAGTAATAAAGCTACATCATGAGAACATGTCTATATACTTATATTATGTTCTATTTGCTCAGTGAATGCACAAATGATCACCATCAAATGAAAAGGAAAATCCCTGAAAACTGCATCAATGACAATGATGACAAATTAGTGGTCCGATAATCCATCAAAAGCAAACTGAACTATTAAGTAATAAATGGGTTGAAGGAATTTTGCTTACCTACTTATTTCCTGTAAATATAGATTTTCAATTAATAAAAAAATGTCAGGCGTTATCTCATAACCCAAACATATTCTTTGCCCAAACCAATTTAAACGTTCAGCCCCCGGAAGTCCATCAAAAATTTAAGACTTATTTAGCTAAAGTGTTTAGAATACATTTTAAATTCGTTTAGCGCTCGACTAAAGCGAGGAAGTAATTGAACTTTGGTAGCAAATTTGCAATTTCTTCTGTTTGCGAAACCAAATTGAAGTCATTGTCGGAATGAAAAACGCGACATTATTTTTCATCAGAAATAGATGTCACAGCACGAAACGCCGTATTGACAAAAAACCTCTATTCTTGCTAGCGATAATATGCTAATAAGATTATCAAGGGATTTCTTTTATGCGAAATAAGGATATAAAATGTCAACTAGTTTTGTTTGTGTGGTGTCTCATGCATAATCATCAGGATTCAAGTTTGCAAATCCGAGTTTTTATCCGGGGATAATTATTTATGCTAGAGGAATGAAATGATAACTGAATAATACATTCTTGTTTTATCGACAACGAAACGTATTTCACGACCCTTATCGGCTTTTACGTTCCCCATTATTTGCCGTGGATTATTTTTCCAGAGGGCACAAAAGCACCATTCGTCGTGTCAATTTCAGCGATAGTGTTTGTAAGCGTCGATCAGTAAACGACCATCCATTTTTTGTGAAGATTTTTTATTATTATTTTATCAAATATGTAGTAGTTTTAAGTCATAGTTAATGTTAGTTTATAAAAAAAAATGGCATTGAATCTAAAATCTTTATTCAACCAAAGAACTTCTGAAATAAGTAGGTACGATTCTGAACATCGCTGCAGACCGCAACCGCAGGCACTACTGGTTAATAAAAAATCAAATGAAACTTATTCGAAACACATCGCCACTGTTGCCTACCGCGGCGACATGCCGCCACTGCGAACCGCACTACCGCTCTTGAACCAGTATGAGTAGTGTAGTTGGCTCGACTGCATATCGTTAACACGTGGTTAGGAAAATGAGTTTTTCGGATGCCGAAGAGGAAAAACTTATTGATCAGCACTGAATAACTGCCTTCCGTTTTTCTAGTTTCGAATAATGGTATCGACCGCAGGCTGCAGACCGCGACCGCAGGCACTACTGGTTAATACAAAATCGAGTGAAACATATTCGAAACACATCGCCACTGTTGCCTGCCGCGGCGACATGCCGCCACCGCAGACCGCACTACCGCACTACCGCTCTTGAACCAGTACCAGTAGTGTAGTTGGCTCGACTGCAGATTGTTGAAATAGGTGAAAATGAGTTTTTCAGATGCGGAAGAAGAAAAACTTATTAATCTCGTGGCCAAATATTCAAACAAATAATTTCTAATCAGCACTGGATAACTGCCTTCCGTTTTTCTAGTTTTAAATAATGGTATCGTATGCTTTCTTCTTTTTCTGGAATAATGTAACAACAAAAGGTCGTCGTCGTCTTCTTCTTCCCATAGAATGCTGAAAATATCCCGAGGGTCAAACACATCAGACATTTTCTCTGGTTATATATAGACTGAATTGAAGAAGTGGTTGGCTGCTGCGGATGCTTTCGGAATCAAATCAACCGCAAGCGGCAACTAATTTGGGGTTGTCGTCGGCGGTCTGCAGTTGCGGTTCGTCGCTGTAGTCGCTTTCGGAATCGTACCTTAATACACATCGAACAAGTCGAATAAATAACTATTCCAAATATACATAATCGACCTCATATAAACAATTTATGGTCAGAGTTTTGGTGATGATCGGAAGCCCACCGACAAATTAATCTGGGCGATGGGAATTGATAAAATTGTTTTAAGATTGAAATGAGGAGTAAAAATTGATATTTATGTCTCACTATTTACCAACTCAAAATTGTATGGACAGCAAACAATGAATTATTTGCTGGCGAAATTGCGTTTGAGAAATGGAAGACATCTTGGAAAAATGGATCTGATACCTCAAGCAACTTACCTATTATCTATAAAATTATCGATAAGGATACTCCAAAGATGTATATGTTTAATAAAAAAAGGAGTATTTTATTGATATTTAAAGCCAAAGTCCTAATGTAAAATCTCATTCACCACTGAGTGATCACGATTATCCCCTCTCGAATCTTTGAACAAAGTGGACTTGTTTTTTTCTTGGACACCATTTATCATTCATTATTAGAGCCACTGTCGTACAATATTCGTACAGATGATACGAATGATGTACGACAGTGGCCATCATCATCTACATATGAATCATCTATTACCATACCAAGTCCAGTATTCTAACAGCCAAGCTAACAAGTACTTGAGCTTATGTTATTTTGAACCTTATATTTTTAGAGATATCAAATGTCATATTTTTATTGAATGCATTGTCAATATTTAAATCTCACCACACCAGATAACTTGAGTAAATTCCCTAGAAGATTAAATAAACCCCATACCATATTGTATGATCCTCCGTTCAAATAAAAGATCACGTCAGCTTCTGTCAACAGTGTCATGTTTTAATCGAACTCGCCCACATTTGGTTTCTCAAATTATTAAAAAACATTCATCAGAATAACCATCAAGCCATTTATTTAGAGGGATTAACGTTGTCAAATTAATTCAAAAAAATAATAATAATAATAACATCATCTTTACCAAAGCAGATAAGGGAAACTCTGTTGTAGCCTTACCTAAAGACCAATATGTTCAGAAAACTTCAGAATTCATAGACCCAAGAATGTTTAGAAAATAATTTTTCATCCAAAAAACCATTACTAAAAGATGATTAGGATGACTATCAGAGAACTTTCAATTTTATTGTTTTTGAAGAACAAAATGAATCCTCAAGCACCTTATCTCAATTCTTTGATAAAATTACACAAATTCGGTCAACCTGATAGACCGGTGGTATTCTATATTAATGCTCCTTCAATAAAACATTGATAAACATCTTGTCACACTACTGTATTTTTTCTCCCAAATTTAGCCAAAAATTCATATGAACTTATTGACAAAATTAAACAAGTAAAATTCCAAAAAATTATAAATGATTATCTTTTGACGTTGAAAATTTGTTTCCCAGTGTTCCACCTAATGGAGTAATCGAGTTTATCAAGACACTCTTTTAACAATAGATAAAGTTAAAATCTATATATATAAAAATCAAAGTTCACGGGGTATCCGGATATGCGCTCCAAAACCACTTATCCGATTACGATGAAACTTTGGTAGGTTGTTATGGCCATCCCAAGGAAGGTTTGTGGATAGGTTACGCATCTCGGAAAAAGAAATTAATTTTGAATTAATTATTAATTTAATTGAAAACAAACTCATTCACATTACATAACAACATAACCCAACTTTTTTTGACAGCATGAAACAACGTTGCCATATTTCATTTATTTAGGCTTGCATTCAACCGACGTAACTTTATTATTTTTGAATTCTACAACGGCTGGACCGATATTGAATTAATACCACGTATCTCTATATAAGGTGAATTCGATTGACCCAGATTAGATCGATTTGGGCTCAATTTAAGTGAACTTCTTCTGATCTAGATCATTTTTTTGTTGATGAGGGTGCACTGATCCAGCTTGAATCGAACACAGTGTGGTTCACTTAAATTGAACCAGATCGATCTAATCCGGTCAATCGAATCGGCTTTAGAGGAGAGTGATATAGGCTATTTTTTATTCCGAAAAAAAAAAAGTTCGGTTGCGTTAAACTCTGATACACTGGAACGCCTATAAACAGCTCGGGGCGCTCTAGAGCAGCTCTGGAGTGTTTAAAATGCGTCACTGAACTCACTGGCAAGCGACTATGATATCGGATTTAAAAAAAAAATTAAATAGAAAATCAACAAGAAAATTTGAAAAGAAGTGTATTATTTCAAAATGTATTTACATGCTGGCAACGCAGCGGGTCATTAGCTAGTAATTAATAAACAAAATATATTAGATACTATCTATGTTTGCTTGAATCAAAATTATTTTGAATTTAACAATAGTTTTTACGCTTCTCATAAGGGTTTGACAATGGATAATCCTTTATGTCCGTTATTGGCTAAAATTTAAATGGATGATTCGGAGAAACAAATATTTAACCATCCACTAATAACTCAAAGATATATTCAATAAGGAAAGAAAGAAAGTGTATTTCATGCAAATTTTGTTTATTGAAAATCGGCGTAGTAGAGCGCTTTCGACTTTCGCCATTATCAGTACTACCTGCAAGCGAGCGAGCGAAGAAAAAACTCATAATAGAGCAGTTGTACAATAAATAAGTGGGTTACATTTTTTTAAAAATGCTTTCTTCCTACTCACTTGTAAGGCTCCAACACAGAAGTTAAAATTTTAAAGGGACAGCGACGACGAGAATAAAGAGCATAACGACACGACGAGAATTACAGATCTGTACACGGGAAGGGTCACAGAAGCGAGCGAGCGAAGAAGAAACTCATAATAGAGCAGTTGTACAATAAATAAGTGGGTTAGATTTTTTTATAAATGCTTTCTTCCTACTCACTTGTAAGGCTCCAACACAGAAGTTAAAATTTTAAAGGGACAGCGACGACGATAATAAAGAGCATAACGACACGACGAGAATTACAGATCTGGTCACCCGACGTTACACCTGTTTTTGCTATAATCTTCACCTCCTCGCTCTTCATACGGAAAGTGTCAGATTAAAAATGACGGACATTACAGACTTACCGATAATAACCCGGTTAGTTTAAGTTAGTTTGTAATTTTAATCAGGCATATATCCAATCTTACCAATAACAACCTGGTTAGTTTGGGTTACTGACAACTCGCGGATAATAACCCCATTAGTTTACAGTTTTAAAAATGCATTACCAAATGTACCAATCATAACCTGGGTAGTTTGTGTTAGTTGGCAGTTTTAAGAAGGCATTACCAAATTTACCGATAATAACCCGGTAAGTTTTGGTAACTTTGCAATTTTAATTAAACATTTCCAAACTTACCGATAATAACCTGGTTAGTTTGGGTTATTTTGCAATTTAGAGTCTGACATTACCAACAACAATAACAATAACCTGATTAGTTCGGATAAGTTTGCAATTTTTATCAGTCCTGTATGCATGTTCAATTTTCGAGAATACAAATTTCGATTTTTTGCCGAATGCTGTTATTTCGAAAATAAACCTTTTCGAAAACGCTTATTTCGAATCTTTTCTTTCAAAATTCAATAATTTTGAAAATATATTTTTCGAAAATTAATACTTAATTCGAAAATCAATAATTTGGAAAACATAATGGTAATGTTTGATTAAAATCGCAAACTAAGGCAAACTAACCGGGTTATTATCGTTGAAAATTTATTAATGTTAAAGCTGCAAACTCGCCGGGTTATTATCGGTAAGTTTGGTGATCTCTGATTAAAATTGCAAGCTAACCCAAACTAACCCTTACTATTAACTGAATTTACAGAAAAAGTGTCAACTTACAGAAAAAGTGTAAATTTACAGAAAAAGTGTAAATTTTTATAAAAATATTTTTTAATATTAGCATGGCAGCTCTACGCTTTCGTAGTACACGGGAAGGGTCACAAACAATATAAAACTTTATAAAATATTACACGTAGTTAAAATAAATTAATTTTCTCGAGGCCGCCAGAATATCAAGATTTAAACATAAATATTACCTACTTTTTTAAATTTTCTTTTGTATTTTATTCTATTGTTAGAAAATATAAATTGCTCTTTCAATGATTAAGTATTATAGTCGTAATCACGATAGAAAGTGAAGTTGACAGTTCGCGTTGACATATCTAGTATTTTTTTTCTTTAGGTTGCCAGCATGCGTAAGCGTTTTCATTCCTCCAGCTGGGATAAACGATAGGGTCGTATTTAGGAAAATGATATGCATTCCAGATTTATTTTCAATTTCTTTAAAGGAAGTCAAGTTATTAAAATCCTGCATAGTAATATTATTAGTAGATTATACCACGAGTCAATAATGATAGCTATTATTCCCGAGGATTATTACGAACTGAGCCGCGTTAGCGGCGAGGGAGTAACATTCCGAGGGAATAATAACCATTATTGCGAGTAGTATACTCTACTTTATTTACGACAAATTAATTTATTTGAGATTTTCAATGAACAAATTTCATCCGTCTCATAATTTTCAATACAAATCCACAAGCACTACACGTTTGACACTGACACTTTTGTGGAATAATGACCAATAATCCCGCTACTCGTCATTAATCCCTGGAGGAATAACATATGTCATTATACTGCCAAAATCACAAATATAATACGCACATTATACATTAGTCGTAAATAAAACTAATAATTGAAAAAGAGAGGAGTATGCATTCTGTGTAATAATTTATTAAGAAAATCCGCCGAGTGCTTCCGGCCTTAAGTCATCACCAGTGCTGCTTCGTCGCAGGTACAAACATCACACACAAGAGACAGCTGACACAAGTGGACGTGCATAATTAAATTTAACTATTAATTAATCAATTACCTGTGTAGTAATGGGTTTTTTACCAAAAACTGCTAAATAATATAAAAAAGGAAGAATAACAGTAAGAGGTGGGCGACAGATGGGACATTGCCCCTCTAAATAATTTATACAAGCATAATATTAGATGATACATTAAATAGGAAGTTTAATTAGTGATACCATGTTTAGAGGTACCAAAGTCCACTAGAAAATATGACAACACAAAATGCTAAACATCTGAAAAACAATAAACCCAATACACAGGATAAAGCATGCAGCAGAAGTTACAGAAGCTCTGCAAATATCTGAACCCAAACTGTGTAGGTACGTCAAAGAGGGGAATGTGAATACTTATCCTTATGAAAGACTCCAAAAACTCAGGTACCTTTATTGAAAAGCAAGAAAACAATTCTAAAAAATATCATTAAATTATGGAATGAAAGAAATCCTATATAGCAGCATCTTAATTTGTGTTGACCTGAAATAAAAAATAGTATTAAACTATGAAAAACAGTTTAATTTGATCTGAGAAGTTCCAATGTTATCAGGTGTATTCTTTCGGAATAATCTACTGCTAATGTTAATATGAAGTAACATTGAAACAACTCTATATTCAGAGTAGAACATCAACTTACTCTCTGTATACATTTTGTGTATCTCTAATCGAATAGTCTGTTTGACGCTTCCACTTGAATCAGTTGTCTGCAACTTCTTACGCTTCCGCGTGACAGAGGTAATTTCAGACTCAACTGAACCATCCTTATATTTATAGACAGTGGTCTCACTTAGTTTCAAAACCTTAGCTGTCTCCTAGAAAGGCAATGGAACAGTAAATTACAATTTATTTATTAAAAATTAACAAAAGCCACTCGGTTCGAAAATATCCCCTTCCAAAACTTGTACCTACATTTACTGAGATTAAGACGAAAACGTTTCTATGATCAATCAAGACTAACTTTATTATTATTAACTTACAGTTATGGGATTTTGATCTTCATGAGACACCTTGAAATGGTTGTATACGAGTTGTATAAATTGCTGAGCCACAGGGTTCCCATGAATTATTGGTCTCTACAAAAGGATTATTTGCTTATTTTTACTAAATTTGAAAACACTACCTTGTCACTTTCCCTCTTGCTTAGAAAAAAAAAGATTCGTCTCGTAAAGAAGAAGCACCTCAGAGAGTTTAGTATTTTCGGTTATTTTTTATTTGAAAATCTGCAAGTCAACTTATCTTACGGATGTCAAGTTAAACTCAAACTTTTGGTAGAAAACCGCTGTTTTTTGGAAAATTGTCAACTGTCAAACGCAGAGTGGGTGGGTTGAGATTCTCGAACCTGGCTGAGTTGATGATTAGCAAGTAAGGTTATGTTGTCTTGACCAAGATTATAATATAAAATTGGAAATAATGGAATTTTTATTGAATAATAATTGTGAAACTAATCAAGTAGTCTCCTATGTAAAGGTATGTAACATCTGTTGAGGCTGACTTGGGTGCTGAGACAATGTTCACTATTTTTAAGTTCCTTACTAATCTCAATGTCCTCGAGGAAGTCGAAGTCTCTTGAAATTCTTTGAAGAAACTGCTCTTATGATCTTTGAGTTCGACTGAGGGTAGAAGTTATATTTTGAGGTGCGGATGTGCTCACCAAAAGTTGGTTCTGGACATATGTTCGTTAATGCGAGTTTTCAAAGCTCTGCAAGTCCTGCAGAACAGTCACAAGAACCACAAGAGAGTCTCTAGATTCCACTTTTTGTGAGTGGATCCACCCAAACTTTTGTATTGATCAGCTGAGAACCCGGAGCTGGATCACTTTAAATTAATTCTAATTAAAACATTTAACGGCACTTGATACAATAAAATAACTTACTCTAACAATAAATTAATTTTTATAGCTATAATAATAATAATTTCGGAGCAATGAAATTTTAAACATAATCTACAAGGAAATGTGTCGGTCGTTATCCTTTTGCTACTAAAATCCGATAAGCACCAGGAGATTATCAGCTCGGAGCTTAAATTACAATATAATAGCTTTAAAAAACAGAATGGGATTTTCCATACTTTCCTGAGCCCTAAACATCGAATTGTATTTATCACCTTGTAAAGCCTTGCTGCTGAATAAGTTTAAACTATAAATTAGAAAAATAATTACTAAAACGTTGATAATGTTGAAACTTTTAAACCAATGAATATATTCATAGAAAGAAATGCTCTAAATTGAATAGTAGAGTGCTCCTTTTAATATATTTTGACTTTTGTGGGCGCGTCGGAGTTACAAGCTGAAATTTTCACAGAATGAAGGTATTATTATGTTAATTTAAAATCCCAAGGTAATACCAAATCGGCTCCGGTTCAAAAGAGCGATATTTAAAATAGCGACATATCAAAAGAGCGGGATTTAAAACGGCGACCCCTAAACAAAAGAGCAACACATCAAATTGAATCAATAATAATCAAGAAAATGCAGACTTACTCAAACTAGCCCGTCCGCCTAGTGCGATCTAGTCCTTGTAAGTTAGCATTTTATTTGAAAAACAAAGTTATTTAGTTGTAGCGTAGCGTCTCTTGAGCACACTTTGCATTTTCTTGATTATTATTGGTTTCAATTTGATGTCATAATGCAGACCTATTCAAACTAACCCAGGATAATCCGTCTGCCTAGTGCGATCTAGTCCTCGTGAACATTTTATTTACAAAAAAGAAAGTTAATTTACTTATATAGCGTAGCTTCTTTTGATCGCGCTTTGTTTTTCGAATAAAATGCTAACTTACTAGTACTAGATCGCACTAGGCGGACGGATTATCCTGGGTTAGTTTGAATAGTTCCGCATTATGACATCAAATTGAAACCAATAATAATCAAGAAAATGCAAACTTGCTCAAATGAACCCAAAATTACCCGTGCGATGTAGCCCTCGTGAGCATTTTATTAAAAAAAAAAAAAAAACAAAGGTAATTTACTTATAGCGTAGCGTCTGTTGATCGCGCTTAGTTTTTCAAATAAAATGCTAACTTACCAGGACTAGATCGCAATAGGCGGAAATGTTAGTGTTACGTTTTAAATAAAAGTCGTACAAAAATATCACTTGTTTAATTATCACGAATTAGGAATTAGCAATGGAATTATAAATAGAAATTTAAATTAGACGATGCAGCTTTAAAGTACTTGTTATCCCTATAAGAGTCACGAACCAAGAGAGCGATCTTGGCGCTTGTCATACCTTCAAAGGTTCTCCCTAACTAGCGCATGCCCAGAAGGGTAGCATTTTAGTCAGGACCGTAACACCCCCACCTTTAGACTTTTAGCTCTAAATTATACAATTTCAATGTGGGACCTGTTACCTTAAACAATGATCAATGATTATATAATAATAATTATATTCGTTAAAATTTCATCCTAGCAACTGCCGCTCGTCTACATTAATACATAAAAAATACATAAATTTACATAAAAATATATAAAATATATAAAGTATATAAAACATCTACAATTGTACTTTTTGAATATTAGTCAATTACATAATCCTTTAATCTATAAGGTTTGTCAACTTTCCTAGTACTTCGTCTTTCAGCGTGCTTTTGTTGATGTTTTGCTGCTTTTGCTGCTTGGCTTTCTGGAGTTTTACTTGTACTGGCTTGCGCTTGTTCTGGTACTTGCGACTGGAGTGCTACTTGTTGCTGTGGACGTGTGCTTGTTGGCATTTGCGGTGATAGCATTGGTGGAGACCTAGATGAGATATTGGAAATATTAGAATCTTGGTCAACATTATTATGATTATGAATGCCAATACTGTCATTATCATTTTCACTGTCTATCGATTGAAAACTGTCATTTCCGTCAATGTTATTGTCTAAAGCACTGTGTATCACTGTTTCATGTTCATCCAAATGTTCGTTTGGTACACCATTATCTTCTTCTGCATTGTTGCATCTTGAATCATCTTCGTAGTAAGCCAACATTGCCCCTGATTGTGTTATCTTGTTTTGCTTAATCGGGTTCTCTTTGTCTTCTGGTTTTTCTTCATCTTTTGGTTCTTCTTTATCTTCTGGTTTTTCTCCTCTGTAAATTATTTGGTTTATATGTCTCTTCCCTATCAAGTTGGTTTCTTTCAACTGGCATAAATAAGTCGCTTTGCCTATTTTTCTGGTGATATTAGCTGCTGCCCAAAGCTTTTGGTTAACTTTTCTGTAATCTCGAACCATTACACTCTCCCCCACTTTAAATTTCCTCATTCTTGTGGATCCATAATGTTGTTTTTGTTTTTCTTGGGATTTTTCGATGTTTCGTGTTACAGTTGTGGGTTGCAATTTCTCAACAGGTTTGAGCAAATCTAGTCTTGTTCTCAAGTGTCTGCCGAACATTATGCTAGCTGGTGATTGTTTTGTCGTATCGTGTACTGCATTTCTGTAATTTAAAAGAAATCTATACATTAAGGTTGTTAATTTTTCACTTTTACTGGTGTTATCTTCAAGTGCAGCTTTCATGGCATTTTTAAACGTCTGGACCGCCCTTTCAGCTTGTCCATTACTTTGAGGAAATCCCACTGGTGATGTGATGTGTTTTACGCCATTCTGCTTGAAGAATTTTTGTAATCTTGCTGAGACAAATTGTGTTCCATTATCTGTGACAAAAGTTTTTGGTAATCCAAATCTGGAAAATGCGTCTCTCAGCTTTTCTTCGGTCTCTTCTGCTGTTATTGTTCTCATAGGATATGTTTCTGGGTATTTACTATAGGCATCAACAATAATCAGGAACATAGACCCACGAATAGGTCCTAGAAAATCTGCGTGTACTCGGTTCCAAGTAGTTTTCTCGGCTTCCCATGGAGTTAATTCAGACTTTGGAGGTTCTGATTTCTGGTGCAAGCAAGGAATGCATGCTGTAATCAGATTCTCGATGTCTTCATCCAATTTAGGCCACCATAAATAATTTCTTGCCAGAGATTTCGTCTTCGCTATGCCTAAATGGGCTGTGTGTAGCTCATTCAGTAGCTGTGCTCTCAATTTCTTTGGAATTACTACTCGGTGTCCCCATAATAAAATCTTTTCACTTACTATCAATTCGCCTCGTTTTCTGTGGTAGAATTTGTATTCTTCATCCACTTTATTAGGCCATTTGTCCCCTTCGACAAATGTTCTGATTTTACTAAGGATTGGGTCTCTGTCTGTTTCTGTTTTTACCAAGTTGCTGTCCACTGGCCAATTACTGTTGTCCTTGACGAAGTTCAACATTTCGCCTTTCCCCTCGAATTCCTGGTCTATAACATTGATTTTTATCGGTGCTCTAGATAAAAAATCAGATATTTCGTTGTTTTTCCCTTTAATATATTGAATACTGTAATTAAAACTTGCAAGGTAAATCGACCATCTTTGTAAGCGATTTGCATACGTTTGTGGTATCTGTTTATGCTCTCCAAATATATATGTTAAAGGTTTGTGATCAGTTTTAAGAATGAATTTTTGTCCCCACAAATATTGCTCAAATTTTTTTACTCCATATACCACTGCAAATGCTTCTTTACATAAAGTTGCATAATTTAATTCAGCTGGCATTAGGGTACGTGATACGCAGGCAATAGGTTTTTCTACACCATTGATTAGATGAGAAAGTGTTGCTCCTATTCCATATGCACTTGCATCAGTTATTAAAATTATTGGCAATTTTGGGTTAAAATGGACTAAAGTTATATCTTTTGCTATATCGTTTTTAATACTCTCGAAAGCACTGCTACATTCTTTTGACCACTCAAATTTAACTTCATTTTTTAAAAGGTTATATACAGGTTTCAATTTTGTTGACAAATTTGGAATAAATTTTGAGTAATAGTTTACCAATCCAACAAAAGATCTTACCTCTGTTGTATTTCTAGGTTCTGGAGCTTTTAGAATTGCTTTTACCTTGTCTTCTGTCTTACTTAGACCTTCGCTAGTAATGACATGGCCTAGATATTCAATTTTGTCTTGCATGAAGCTACATTTTTCCTTCCTGACGGTCAATCCAGCGTCTGAAAGCTTTTGAAAAACCATGCTTAACGTCGCAATATGTTCAGAGTCGTTCTGACCTGTAATTAAAATATCATCAAGAAAATTGCTTACTCCTCCCATGCCTTGGAATAGCTGCTCAATTAAACGTTGAAATTTGGCAGATGCCGGACATATACCATAGGGCATCCTATTTACTTTAAATAAGCCTTTATGAGTAGACCAAACCAGGTACTTCTTGGATTCGTCGTCCAGTTCAAATTGGTTGTAAGCATCTGATAAGTCAATTTTGCTAAATTTTTCTCCTTTATATAATCGGGCAAATAATGATGAAATGTCAGGTAAAGGATATTTAACTTCCTCTAAATACTTATTAATTGTTACCTTGTAATCTCCACATATTCTTATTTTACCATTCGTTTTTGGCACTACCACCAAGGGTGTTCCCCAGTCACTTGTTTCCGTGGGTGTAATGATGCTCAGCCGTTGAAGTCTCTCCAACTCGTCCTCAAGTGCTTGTCTATAGGCAAGTGGAACGGGTCGTGGTTTGAAAAAAACAGGTTGGCTCCCAGGTTTCAACTGTAAGGATATTTTATTGAATTTAAAACAGCCAATGGTATTACTGAAAACGTTAGGAAATTTTTCTATCACTTTTTGGATTTTAGGATGAGAAACTCTATCCATGTTATTGACTAAATGTAATTTAATATTGAAATTATTCAAAAAGTCACGTCCTCCTATCATTGGACCACCATTATCAACCACATAAAATTTAGTTGATTTTGTCAATTTATTCAGAGTAACATTACAATAAAAATAACCCAGAGGTGTAAAATTTTGACTTTGCAAGTAACCTCTTAAGATAGTCATATCTGATTGCAAGGAATAATGTTTAAAATGTCTATTGTAAGTTATTTTACTAATGCAGGATACACTTGCACCACAGTCTGCTTCAAGTTCATGTTCAATACCATCAATCACTATGTTCAGTTTAAAGTCATTAAAGTTATTTTTGCATTTTGAAATTGAGAAAATTGTTTCACAGTCATTGTTCACTATTTCGGTATCAATGTCTAAATAATTCTGTCTTTTAAATTTAGTTTTGCAGACCGAACTTAAATGTCCCTTTTTATTACAGTTATTACAAATAAAGTTCATATACTTACATTGTCCTTGATGACTCTTACCACATGTATTACATTTATTTTTGGGTTTATTTTTACTCTCATTATCTTTTGGTCCATTGTGATTTGATTTGTAATTACTCTGTTTTTGCTCTGGTCGTTGAAAATTCCTCTTTTGTCCTCTTATATAATTGTTCATTGCATGCACGTCCATGATTTGTAGTGATTCTGCCTCCTTTTGCATTCCCAATTTTACCATATCCGTCAAACTTTTGCTTACATCTTCTTCACACAGTCTATCCACGATCCTACCACTTCGCAGTCCTGACATTAGTTTATCCTTCAAAAAATCTTCCAAATTCGTTCCGAACTTGCAGTTCATTGACAAACTCTTCAGGCGGGCATAAAACTCTCCCAAGTTTTCACCTATATCTTGCTTTGCGGCATGAAACTTTATCCTTTCTCTCCAAACAGAGACATGTAGTGAGAAATGTTGGTTGAGGGTCGCACATAATTCCTCGTATGACTTCTCTTTGGGTAATTTGGGATGTGATAATTCTCTTAGAACTTTGTAGGTTGCAGCACCCATTAGACTCAGCAATGTTTCAGGTTTTAAATCGTCTTCGATTTTGTTTACTTTCATAAATGATTCTAGCCTTTCTTGCCATAATTTCCAATCGTCCGTTGTGTGATTAAATTCCGTAATTGCACCTATTAAAGCCATATTTCTTTTATTTTCTTCAATGTTTAGAAATATCAACAACAAATCAATAATCAATGACAAGTCAGATTGATTGACTTTGACGTTGCGTCTTTTCGCTTCTTTTTCTTGTGGCGTTTGCTTCGATCAAGCTGTCAGCTAACTTCAGTAGTTTCCGGTGTTGCCAAATTTAGGTCGACTGTGCTCGAACCCGTACCGTCACCACGAGGTTAGACTAGAGGTTATATACGTCACCAGAAAGGAATGCGAAATCCGTTTTTTTTTTATTGCGATTTGCGGCACTACTAACTCGTTTTTCGCGTTTTTCACGTTCACGTTTTCCTCGTCGCCATTGTTACGTTTTAAATAAAAGTCGTACAAAAATATCACTTGTTTAATTATCACGAATTAGGAATTAGCAATGGAATTATAAATAGAAATTTAAATTAGACGATGCAGCTTTAAAGTACTTGTTATCCCTATAAGAGTCACGAACCAAGAGAGCGATCTTGGCGCTTGTCATACCTTCAAAGGTTCTCCCTAACTAGCGCATGCCCAGAAGGGTAGCATTTTAGTCAGGACCGTAACAGTTAGTTTGGGTTAGTTTGAGTGAGTCTGCATTTTCTTGATTATTATTGATTTAAATTGATGTGTTGCTCTTCTGTTTAGATGTCGTTCTTTCGATATGTCGCTGCTTTGCTTAGATGTCGCTGTTTCAAATATGGCGCTTTTAATATGTCTCTCTTTTGATATGTCCTTGTTTTAATTTGACGCTCTTTTTAAATGTCGCTGTTTTGAATGTCGCTGTTTTGATATGTCGCTGTTTTAAATTGTCGCTCTTTTTAGATATCGCTGTTTTGAATGTCGCTATTTTGATATGTCGCTCTTTTGATGTGTCGCTGTTTCGAATGTCGCTTAAATGAGACCGCCGTTTTGAATATCGCGGTTTTGAATATCGCACTTTTGAACCGGAGCCACAAAATCAGAACGCAAAAGGGCAGTATATTTAAAAATTGAGATTATTGCATGAACGTATAGAATATTAATTTTTGACTGTTGTCATACACTTCGTAATGGTAGCTTAATTGATAGAGCGAGTCAAAATAATCCCGACAAAAATTCCAAATGGCCATTTTAAGCAGAAACAAAAATAAAAGAAAATCCTATTTTTAGCTCTGGAGAATTTCAAAATCTTGACATGGTCATGAACAATTGCCCTTATCTTTATAAATTTTGAAAATTGAATTAAATTATATACCATTGGAAAGAGCATTAGATTCTCTATAAATCAGTGCAAAATTGAGTTTGATAGCTCAAATAGTTTCGGAGCAATTGAGCGTTCAAATTGACTTTTAGTCTAAATTTTGTCAAAAACTTCAAATTCAATTTGCTCAAAAACTATAAATCAGGGAATATTGTAAATTACAGGCCATTTAGAACTTGATAAAAACTACAAATTCTGTAAATTTTATTGCAATTTTCCCAACCGTTACCGAACAATTGAGGTTTGAATATTTTGAAATCAAAATTCGAAGGGGGTACCCTTATGAAAATCTTGATTTTTTTATTTCTCAGTTTTGCTAAATTTTGACTTCATTAATCGATAAAGCGAGTCAAAATTAATGGAGAACAACCCTGACATCAATTCTAAATGGCCATTTTAAGCAGAAACAAAAATAAAAAGAAAATCCTATTTTTAGCTCTGGAGAATTTCAAAATCTTGACATGGTCATGAACAATTGCCATATCTTTGGTAAATTTTAGGCAAATTGAAATAAATTATACATCATTCGAAAGGGCCTTAAATTTTCTATAAATCAGTGGAAAATTGAGTTTGATAGCTGAGATAGTTTTTGAGCAATTGAGCCTCAAAATTGACTTTTAGTCCAAATTTTGTCAAGAACTTCAAACTCAATTTGCACAAAAACTATAAATCTGGAAGTATTGTAAATTACAGGCCATTTAGAACTTGATAAAAGCTACAAATTCTGGAAATTTTAATGCAATTTGCTCAACGGTTACCGAGCAATAATTGAGGTTTGAATATTTTGATATCAGAATTCAAAGCGGGTACCCTTATGGAAAATTCGATTTTTTTATTTTTCAGTTTTACTCAATTTTGACTTTATGAATCGATAGAGCGGGTCTAAATTAGTGGAAATTAACCCTGATATCAATTCCAAATGGCCATTTTAACCGGAAACAAAAATAAAGAGAAAATCCTATTTTTAGCTCTGGAAAATGTTCAAAATCTTGACATGGTCATGAACAATTGCCCATATCATTAATAAATTTCAAGCAAATTGAAATAAATTATACATCATTGGAAAGAGCAATAAATTCTCTATAAATCTGTGTAAAATTTAGTTCGATAGTTTGGACAGTTTTTGAGCCATTGAGCCTCATAGTTGACTTTTAGTCCAAATTTTGTCAAAAATTTCAAATTCAATTTGCTCAAAACCTATAAATCTGCAAATATTGTAAATTACAGGTCATTTAGAACTTATTAAAAGCTATAAATTCTGGAAATTTTGATGCCATTTGCTCAACGGTTACCGAGCAATTGAGGTTTGAATATTTTGAAATCAAAATTCAAAAGTAAATACGTAAAAGGGTTTATTGTATTGTACAATTGGCGAGAAAGAAAGGGAGCTACGGAGAAAAGTGAGATGGAAGAGTACTGGTGCAGCGGGAGAGCGGGCTGTCGCGGCTAGAAGAAATCTACTTTTTCAATATTTAATTCTATATTTTTCTTGAAATTTGAGACAAAAATAGTATCTTCTTCAGCGAGCATATAATGATGGCTATTATTCACGAGAATGAAAATTCAAACACGAGCCGAAGGCGAGTGTTGGAATCATTCGAGTGAATAATAGCCATTATGTACGAGTAGAAGACTATACTTTCTCTTCGAACTTTTTGAAAGAAAATCATTAGTTTTTGTAAAAAATAACGATCACCAAAAGTCTAAACCCGCCTTAATTTTTTTTAAATTGAAAGTTTCGTGATCTGACAGTAAACGTCAGTCATGTTTTGTTTGTATTGTCTCGTTGCGGCCCGTGTATTCCGAAAATACGGAGAATTTGATTGGTCGATAGGCCGTGGATTCCGATTATTATCCACGGGGCGTGTAGAATTCGTATCATTAATCAGTTGAACATCGAGTAAGAATGAATGTATTATCTTATGTTCGAAGAGAAAAATTATTCTTGCACATATATATTTTAGATATATGAAGCAAACTTTTTGCAAGAATAAAAATTTTTGATTGGAGCCTTCATTCCGGAGATAATGCGTGGTGAATGCAAAAATTTATATTTTTCAATCAGATTTCGTTCAGTTTTGAACGGAGATATATCAATTTTTAGATTTATTTTACCGTAAGGGTCAATGTATTTGGCTTATTTCAAGCAATAATAAAAAATATAATTTGTACAAAAATATAGATCATATTTACTATTCTCTACGTTCATGCAATAATCTCAATTTTTGAATATACTGCCCTTTTGCTCGTTCTGATTTTGTATTACCTTGGTATTTTGAATTAACATAATAAAACCTTCATTCTGTGCAAGTTTCAACTTGTAACCCCGACGCGCCCACAATACTCATTTTTAGAAGGCTTCAACTGCGTTGAGCACTCTACTAGAAGTTTGAAACAGTGTTTTTCGTAACTTGCTTCCTTTTGCTCGTTACGAGAAATAGTCTTTCTCCCAACTGTATACACAAATTACTATTACATGTTTGCTACCTACATGCAAAATAAGCTTTTGTCCATACATACTACCATAATAAGACTTGAATTTTTTTCTATAATTCTATTTGCCTTTTGAAATGTTTGAAGATATTTTGCTCCCAATTAAACTACTGGTGCATTGAAATACAATTCCACATAATATTCTCTATTTTCCTCTAGAAATAATTTCGCTACTGTTGAATATAATATGCCAGCACCAGACAGAACGTAAACAATAATACAAACTTCTTGCTCCATTAGATATACAAAGCAAATTTTCCTTTGTGATCAGGGAGAGTCTTAGTAAAAGCTTACATGGCATAATGTTGATTTTTTTTTATAAAAACGGACAAAAAAACACAAATAATTTTGTTTAATTGTAGCTAACACCAATTAATGAAATTGAAAATAAAATAGCGATATATTACACTAACGCACTCGTAGCTGACTCGAAATTCTATGTAAATTTTATCGGGTTTTCTGGATAAATTTACGACCCGCCGGAAAAAAAAAGTGGAAATTGTCACGTTTGCTTTGTCAACTTTATTTATAGCTCACTTCAAACTATACTACAATTAAAAAAACTGGACAATGAAATATTTATTGGTTGGTACTAGAAAGACAGTTTGTTAGTTCTAGTGCCTTTGAGAGAATGTGAAAGAATTTATGCAAGCTGTAAGTCAAATTTGACTTATGCTTTATAGTCTATTATCATAGGGCTCAAAAACGGCCACTCGCTTCGATGCTAAGCTTGGAATTGCATTATTTCATGAAAATATGGGACTACTAGATTACCAGATGGTATGTTGGCATTTCTGTTAATTTTTTTTTTCCGAGACACGGCCACTTCAAGATCGCGGATGGAGCAATTTTTAAAAAATTGGTATCTCCATTAATCATTGATCAATTTTTTATCTCAGAAAAAGAAATTACTTGGAAAAGTCTATTATTTAATTTTAAAAAATGTTTCAACTACAAATATTTAATATTAAAAGAAAATTTCCCAAAAAAAAAAACATATATTTTTTTTAATTAAAAAAGTTTCAGATAAAAAATGCACAAAATTTTCTGCTGAATAATTTATATATAATTTGTTAGAGGTTGTTTAGTACCTTTTTTTTTTTTTTTTTTTTTTTTTTGACTTTGACTAAGCAGTCATTCAGCCAGTTACTAATAGTAGATTATACCACGAGTCAATAATGATAGCTATTATTTCCGAGGTTTATTACGAACTGAGCCGCGTTAGCGGCGAGGGAGTAACATTCCGAGGGAATAATAGCCATTATTGCGAGTAGTATACTCTACTTTATTTACGACAAATTAATTTATTTGAGATTTTCAATGAACAAATTTCATCCGTCTCATAATTTTCAATACAAATCCACAAGCACTACACGTTTGACACTGACACTTTTGTGGAATAATGACCATTAATCCCGCTACTCGTCATTAATCCCTGGAGGAATAACATATGTCATTATACTGCCAAAATCACAAATATAATACGCACATTATACATTAGTCGTAAATAAAGAGATATATATTATTAAAAATAAATACTAAACTAATCTAACCACACATAAGGACAGGGACACTCACTTCACGCCCAGGGACCTGTCAAGGCGACTTGTATTGACAAACAAATAGGCCACGGAAAGGACACATAAGGGAAGCTAAACTAACTATTAAAAATCTATCTATCGATTTGTAATTTTAAATTTTACAGCTGTAGATTAGACTCGTGTACAAAGGTCATAATGATATTATTAATACGCGTATCAGATTGAGCTAACAAGTTGAGAATGTTAAAAGGGCTTTGTATGTTCTTAACTTGGAAAAGGTTTTGAAAAAAGTTTTCTCTTTGTTGTGTGTATTTTAAGCATTGAAAAAACAAATGATTTAAGTCGGAACGAACATAACAGAAGTCACATAGGTCCGAATTGCTTATTTTAATTTTAAAAAGGTGTGCAGGAAAGCACGCATGCCCAAAACGAAGTTTATTGATGGTTGTAATATATTTTCTAGCTACATTCATCTCATCATACGAAGGTTTTGGTAGTAGAGTTGGTTGGATTAGAGCATAATTGGTTTGACTGTTACTAACAAATGTTTCCCAATTACGTTTTCTTTTGTTGATTATACTATTTTTGATCATTCTGCTACCCTCCGATACGCAGGGCTGGATATGGACGATGTCCCCATTGTGAACTGCTTCTTTGGCGAGGTGATCGGCTAATTCATTACCATAAAGGCCCATGTGAGCTTTCGCCCAGATAAAGATAATTCGTTTGCCTTTTTTCTGTAATCGATACCAGAGCTTTTTGATATCATGTATTGATTTTATAGGACCATGTACGTAAATATAAGAGAGCTGTTAGTACTGATTTGGAATCCGATATGATTATGTTTGTGTTATATTTAGTATTAGATATGAGCTCAATTGCTTTTAGTATAGCAATGGCTTCAGCAGTAAAAATGGATATGTCGCTGTCTATTTTGTATTTTTTTGTTACGCTATATTCCCTATTGTACGCATAAAAGGCGGCTCCAACACCATCCTTATTTTTAGATCCATCGGTATAAATGTGCAAAGCATTTTCATACTGTGAAAGCTCAGCACGCAAAATGTTTATGTTTATAGTAGGTATTTCTGTATATTGAGGAAACTTTACAGTTACATTCTGGGCCAGACTAAAATATTCTATACCCAAAATTGAGTGAGTGTTAACACTATTAAAGAGAGAATTATAATCTCTATAAGCTAGACATAGCGGAGGTGATTTTTTTTTCTGCCAAAAGGTATTTGTTAAGTCTGAGACATTTAATATCCATATATTTTCTAATAGTGGTGTTTGTAAAAGAAAGTGTTTTAAAAGGAACTTGGCACGAAGGAGCTCACGTCTTAAAGGCAGTGGTAATTCAGTAGCCTCTGCCAACAGTGGTTCAATTGGAGTTGACTTCATAGCTCCTAGGCATAATCTTAATGCTTTATATTGTATTCTGTCAACTTTTTGTAGATGTGTTTTTGCTGCTGATCCATACAAGGTGCATCCATAATCGATAATAGATCTAACATATGCTCTATAAAACATAAGGGATGTTTTGACGCCGCATCCCCACCAAGTTTCACAGACACTTCGAAGAAAATTTAAACCTTTCTCACTTCTAGTAATTATTGATTCAATGTGTGGATTCCAAGTGAGTTTCTTATCTATCATAACACCCAAATATTTAACTACTGTTTTGAAAGGGATATCCAGATTGCATAGATTTATGGTGGGTGTTATCGGAGTATTATGTCTTGTAAAAAGGCAGAAATTAGATTTATTTACTGAGAGATCGAAACCATTATCATCGAGCCAATTAAGTACTTTATAAAGTCCTTCCTCTAATAAATGTATTGACTGCTTATATTTTAGATGTTGTGTATAGAGGCAAAGGTCATCAGCATATTGCACGATACTTAAATTTGTTATTTTATGCAGGTCAGCTGTATATAAATTAAAAAGAAGGGGGCTCAAGACTGACCTCTGTGGTAAACCACAAAAGGCATGTTTCGGACCTAACCTATCATTAGAATTATTTCTTAAGGAAACACGTCGATCTCGATATATATTTACGATGGAAAATGCAATATTGTTTGGTATACGAAAATATTGTATTAGTTTTTGTTCTAAAATATCGAGATTCACCGAATCATAGGCACTTGTTATATCAAGGAACAGCGATGCGAAATATTCATTTTTTGAATACGAGTTTTGTATGTCTGTAACAATATACGTGACAGCATCTATCGTGCCATAACCCTTTCTAAAACCAAACTGATTAGACGGAAGTAAGTTTTGATTAAAAAGCCAAAATTCCAATCTAGATTTTATAAGTCTTTCAAGTGTTTTTAAAACGCAAGATAACAATGAAATTGGTCTATATGATTTTGCATCATTTGGATCCTTATTAGGTTTTTGGATAGGCACAACTAAAACTTTTTTGAATTCTTTTATTGTGATACCATGAATGAATATTTCATTAAAAAGGTCCAACAACATTTCCTGGGCCTTTAAAGGTAAATTTTGCAGCATGCAATATTTAATATCATCATACCCAGGGGCAGTGCTATAAGTTGATTTAATGGCATTGTTTAATTCAGAAATTAAGAAAGGTCTACATAGGAAATGATTGTGATCTATAGAGAAAGTAATGTTAGGGGGTTTGGGTAGGACAGAGGGAGGTGTTATGTTGTCATAGAATTCATTTAACCAGTCATCTTTTTCTGGTTTTTTGTATGCAGTTACTCTGTTCATTTTACGTACTTGCGACCATATTTTGGTGGAGGGAGTATTTTTATTTAAATTGGAACACCAATTACACCAGCTGGCTCTAGCTTTAGACTTAAAAAACTTTTTAGTTTCAGCTTGCACTTTTTGGCAGTTTAAATAATTTTCCATACTTGGGTTTTGTTTATATAATTTCAGGGCTTCCTTTCGTCTAAGCAACATAGCGTCACAATATTGTGTGTCCCACCATGGAGCTGGTAATTTATTTTTAATTAAAAATGGTTTAAATTTAGGTATAAATAGGTCAGCAGCAGTGTTAATACATTCAGTGACAAAATCATATTTTTCAATATTATCGACAAAGCTAGGGGTATTTAACATCAATTGATCTATATAAGTATAGTAACCATTCCAGTTAGCTTTATTAACATTCCACTTTGTTTTTGGATGAATTATCTCAGAAAAATTTGCGTTGTTATATTCAAGTAGTATATTTATCGTGAAATGGTCAGATCCCAATGTATCTGATTCAATGCTACACAGTGCTTTGGAAGCTAAATCTGGTGAGCAAAAACTCAAGTCTAAAACCGATTTGTTGCATCCCGGCCGTTGCACCCTTGTACTATCACCAGTGTTCAAAAGTATGTAGTCAAAATCATCAATTAATTTTGAAATTTGTATTCCAGTAGAGTTATTTTTGTGTGAACCCCACAAGGTACTATGTGCATTGAAATCACCTCCGACTATAAATGGAGGTGAAATTTGAGAGCTAATGTTGCTCCAATCACTAAAGGAGGTATTCACATTAGGTGGTTTGTACACTGATAAAAAGGTTACTTTTTTGTCACCAACTAAAATTGTGGCACCGCAGATATTAATGCCTGTATTAAAATTCTGGTCTAAAGTTATGATACGGTACGCTAGGTTTTTTTAAATTAATATAGCTACACCCGCTTTACCATCTGCTCTATCCTTCCTTATAATATGGTACTCCTTAAAACTTACACCGTGGCCTGGCTTGAGCCAGGTTTCACAAATTAAAGCATCATCAATATTGTATTTATTTAAATAAATTTCAAAACTTTGTTTATTTGATATTAGGGAACGAGCGTTGTTACGTGCCAATTTATTACGTGGCAAAACGTAACGGAGAAGTTGATGATAAGATTTGAGGAAGGGAGGAAAGTTAATGGGTAACTAAAAAGAGAAAGAATAGAAAGAAAGGGTTGGTTGGTGGCTGAAATCTAGAAACGTGATTTCGTGTATAGGGTTGCCGACTAGCTTCCAATACGGAGAGTGGTGTGGGTTAAATAATTAACTAAATATAGAGCGCCACCTACTTTTTCCCTGCAGTACACGAAATCAACCGATATAACGAAAGCAGGAAACTTCTACGGAACTATAGCAGCACAACCTGAAATATAAACAAGAAGAAGGAAAAAAAAAGTGAAACGCTTTGCTACAATCAGGTACGGGTCTTTAATTAAAACTCGAACAGAATGGGTTTGACTCCAGAGCAGGTTTGGAGAAGAAAAGAAATCGCCTAAAAACTAGAAGTACCTAACCTATATACTCTAAAAATAGTAAATACAATAAATTAACTCGAGTCCCTTAAAATAAAGAGTACCGTACAACAGAAAAAATACCTGAAATATAAATGATCAATATACAAGCTCACTAAATGCAGTACCTTCGTAAATGGCCATTTAACCCCAGTGTACAAGTATTTACCTGTATTCAGTGCAGCATTAATCAAAGTGGAAGTAACAATACGTAACTTGAAGGGCTTTAATATTATGTAACAATATAGGTAGTATAGATACCTAGATACCTAATAAAATTGAAGTACCTAACCATACATAACCTGGATGGCAAGTTTCATAAAAAAAAGGTGATATAAATATAATTAATTAAAAATTGAAATAGCAACACATAATCTGAAGGATAATTTTCAAGGTGGTAAATCTGCGTTGTTGTGGTGTTTTACTCCAACAAGGGGTTGGCAAGGTTTGATACTAGGACAATACAACACACTTATCAAACCTGAGTAGTCCCTAATCTCTTGGACTCTCTGACAGGTGAGATCAATATCTTCCAGTGTTTCCAATGGCCTGGGACTGGATCAAGGCCGCAACAAGAAGCAACTGGCCCTGGGCACTAAGGCTTCCAATTGTCTAAAGGAGGCTGAAGATTGTAGGTCCTACTCGAAGTATACAGTAAGCTTAACGTATAACGTATAACTCTTTACTGAAAGTTAGGGACTGAAGCGTGACGAATACAAGGGGACATCTAAGGGTAAAGATTAAAGCGTAACTTCTAAAGGTGAAGATTAAAGGCCTGAAACAAATGGACGTTATGAGACAGGGCGTGGAGCAATAGGTAGGTATGTCCGATATTCGGAATTTGACCGTATAATTAACAGAAAACTATGCTTTTACATAGGAAATAGAGAAACAGAGAAGATTAATAAGAAAAACGACTCACCAAAATACTTTGACCTTTAGGAACAAACAATTGGTCACGTTGCTTTTTCTCGACTCACAAATAAAATCCGCACAAGGCGATTGGGTGCTAAAATAACGATTAGCCACCATAGATCTATGAGCGAAAACTAGACAACTCAGAAAATCGGCAAAATGTGCCTGAGGAATTTTCCCGAACACTTAATCGTGGAAAGTCCTCGACCTGAATGACCTCTGAATGTCCCTGCAATGTCCTTTAAAAAGTGTCTGTCAAAACTTCAAGGTGGAAGGTACTGGGGATTTGGATGGTAGTTGGGGCATGGTACTTATTCAAATTAAGTTAGTACCGGTCATGGACCCTATTTGGAGCGCTGTCAATCTAGACAATCTACTCCGATCAGACATCAGCTGTTCTAGTGTAAATATTGTGATTTTGTTTTATTAATAAATTAATTGTCTATTTATTTTAACCCTACTAACAGAAAATCAATTCCATTAATAAACCTCTAACTTAATGATTCTGGGAAAAATTAAAAGTTTGATGAAAAGTTTGGCCACAACTATTGAAAAGACAACAGTGGCTTGACGAAGGTATGCTATTCATTGAGGCGAATATGCTTATTTCCTTTCATTTTAACCCAGGAAAAATCATCCCGTAACAACACTTCCCTTTCCTCCACAAAAAACAAATCAACGATTTTTTTTTTTTTTTTTTTCTTAGGCTCAAGACCAAGATCACGGTATCGATAAGTGGTTCGACAAGACACAACAGAAAGAAACCCACCAAAAAAAAAAACAGAACAAAACAAATTTCTTAACCTAATGAGTGTACCTGTTGAGTGTACAGGTGTCAGTCATAATCGGGAGGATGAGCTTTGAGGTCTTTCGCGTGCCATACGCCGACAGAGCGACCATCTTGATTCTGCAGCTCATATGACCAAGGAGACATAATGCGTGAGATCGTGAAAGGGCCTGCGAATTTGGGAGCGAGTTTCGCGGAAAAGTGCTTGGTTGCGTCTGAGAGGACTATATTCCTCTTCCAGACTTGTTGCCCTAAGACGAACCGATCATTGCGTCTGCGCAAGTTGTAGGTGGTTTTCGAAGTTTCGTACGCTTGTTGAAGACGCTTGCGTACGTCGGCAAAAACCTGTTTGAGAGCTTCAGCTCTGGCACGGGGATCAGGAATCTGGGGAGGACCGTCGAAGGAATCGCTCAACCGGGGCTCATCCTTAACAGGCAAATGGACCTCTCGTCCAAACATGACAAAATTACGGGTCAAGTCAGTGACTTCATGTCGCGCAGATCGAATGGCATGAGCAACCTTTGCGAGATATTTGTCCCAGTGACGATGTTCATCTGAAACATAGGCTGAAAGTGTGGTCTTTAAGACACGATGAACTCTTTCCACGGGATTCGCCTGGGGGTGGTAGTTCGCAGTGTACTGCACCGAAATATCGTACTTCGACATCAGTTCCTGGAACTGTTTACTCCGAAATTGAGCACCATTGTCTGCGATAAGCTTCTGAGGAGCCCCATAGACTAAAATTATGTAGTCTTCTAGCCATCTAATAACAGACGAAGAAGTCGCAGTGCGCAAGGGAAAGAACAAAACGTACTTGCTGAATAAATCGCAAACTGAAAAAATGTACGAATAGCCCGAAGAAGATCTAGGAAGTTGGCCCACAAGATCGATGCTGATAATCTGCCAAGGTCCAGAAGTAGTGGGAATGGAGCTAAGCATGTGCCCAGCCGGAGCCTTCTGCTGAGGTTTTGTTTGAAGACAAACCTTACACCTTCGAATGAATTTGGCAATATCCTGACGCATATTTGGCCAATAAAACTTTTGCGAAATCCGGGAAAACGTCTTGAAAACTCCTAGATGGCCACACTCCGGAGGATCATGATTGGACTTGATGATCGCCGATCGTTCGTCCTTCGGGACCACCATTAGCCAACTCTTAGTCGGACCTGACAATTCGGGGTAACGAACCTGTGCCCTTTTGTACAGTTTCCCTGTTTCCAACCACCAAAGGGGATACTTGTTAGGAAATCTTTCCACCTTCTGGCACATACCCAAGTACCAAGGATCAGTGAACGGCCGAAGAGTGTCGGTAACGGCAAAAGCTTGAATGGTGTCGAGAATTGGTACGGATCGTGACAGGGCATCAGGGACGACGTTATCTTTGCCCTTTCGGTGAACAATGTCGAAGTCATACTGCTGCAACCTTAGTGACCAGCGGGCAATTCTTCCTATAGGGTCTTTAATAGAATTAAGCCACTTGAGACTATAGTGGTCAGTTACAACAGTGAATCGGGTTCCCTCAATGTATGGACGTAGCTTCTCAATGGCGAAAAGAACCGCCAAGCACTCCTTCTCGGTGGTGCTATACTTGCGCTCGCTCCTAGTCAGGGATCGGCTCAAGTAGCATATTACATGCTCTTCACCGTCCTGGATCTGCGACAGTACAGCCCCCAAACCGAAATCAGAAGCATCACACTGGACAGAAAAAGGTATGTCGAAATTAGGACACGAAAGAACAGGGGCCTTAACAAGATGCTCCTTTATGGTCTGAAATGCCTGAGCGCAGCCATCATCCCAAGTAAACCTCGCGTTCTTGCGAGTCAACGCGGTTAACGGAGAGATGATGGACGAAAAATTGGGAACGAATCTCCTATACCACGACGCCATACCCACGATTCGGCGTACCTCTGTGACAGTGGTAGGAGTTGGAATCTGAAGAATGGCTTCTACCTTTCCAGGATCGGCCAGTAGACCTGCAGAAGTGACGACATAACCAAGATATTTTAGTTCCGATTTGCAAAACTGGCATTTGTCTTGATTGAGAGTAAGACCCGCATTGAAGATTCGGTTGATGACCTCACGTAGGACCCGCAAATGGTCGTCAAAACTGGCGGTACAGCTGATGACGTCATCAAGATAAACGAAGACATGCTGCTCAAGATCTACTCCAACAACCTGATCAATGAGTCTCTGCCACACAGCTGGGGCATTGGTGAGCCCGAAAGGCATACGCTTGAATTGGTAGAGACCACGGGAAGGCACAGTGAAAGCTGTTAATGGACGAGACTCTGGTGCTATGGGAATTTGCCAATAAGCGGACTTTATGTCCAAGGTACTGATAAACTTGGCGTCACGGAGCTTATCAAGAGTGGCACTCACATAGGGAATTGGATAGGCATCGGGAATGGTTACCCGGTTTAAACTCCGATAATCGACACAGAACCTCCAGTCACCAGACTTCTTCTTGACCATCACGATAGGTGAAGACCAAGGAGAATCGGAAGGCTCTATTATATCCTGGGCGATCATCTGCTCAAGCTCTGAGTGGACAATCTTCAACAGGGCAGGTGACAAGGGATAGTACCTCTGCTTAATTGGGGACGAATCCGTCTTTATCATGAACTGTACACGGTTGGTACACCCAAGTTTGTCTCCCATCCGGAGAAATGTGTCACGCAAGAGAGTGTCAAGTTTAAGTCTTTGCTCGGAACTAAGAGTGTCGAGAGAGTGAAGAGACATGATTTGGTTGACGGCTTGAGAGTCGGTTCTAAAAGACCATTCACCGGAATAAAGATTGGGAATTATTCCCATTCTGACCCAAAAGTCAACTCCAAGGATAAGAGTGTGCGGCAACGAAGGAATGACCAGGGTATCCATAAGTGCTAATCGGTTCTGAAGGATGAATGGCAGCTGAACTGAACCAATAGATGTGCATTGTTGGCCATTCGCCACCGTACACTGCACTTGAGTCTCGGTATTAAGGGAACAGAGTGGTTTCAAAATCTTCCCACCAGGACCGCCCAAAATGATTCTAGAACAGCCAGAATCGAGAAGGCCCATGAATGAACGACCAAATATGGAAACCTGAAGACAGGGTCTTGTATCACCTTCTGCGTGAGCCAAGACATAGTCCAAAATGGCAATGTTGGTCGAATTTTGCTCCTTCGCTGTGAGGATGGAGGACGGCAAGTTGTTCGCAGCCCTCCCACTTACACGTTTTTTGAGCAACGAGGACAGTTTCGAGTAGTAACATCTTTGTGACCGCACTTGAAACAGAGAAGCTTTCGAGGAAGAGAACACTGTCTAAAGCTGTGATCAGATTGGTCGCAATTCCAACACTTTGCGGAAGCAGAGTGGGGTACAAATGCCAAATCGACAGGATTTTCGGCAGGTTGGCAACTTCCAAGAAGATCAACTTCATTACTGGGTTCCGAAATTGGGACAAGGGAATGAGCAATAGCCGCAATGCTCGACGAAGGTTTATGATAAGCCAGAGCGGGCTCTAGCAAGGATCTGTAATTTGTTGGAGGAGGCACAAATCGTTGGACTCGAGCTTCAGTTTCCTCGATGGCTCGACTGAGTCGACACAAATCTGTCATAGTGACGACTTGCTCGGTCGCCAACCGTCGCTGGATGTGCGGAAGAAGGTTACGCCGCATTACTTGAAGCTTTGTCTCTTCCGAAGGAGGAGTAGCCAGCTTACGGAAAAGCGCTTCCATAGCCACGACGAAACTAATGACACGCTCTTGAGCACCCTGGGTACGTCGGTGAATTTCGTCCCAAAGTCCATATTCGTAATCAAAGGGCTGGAACGCATCCCTTAATTGACGAATAAGATCCTCCCAAGTAGTAAAACGACCAGTGCGGTACCACAGAAGCGCGTCTCCTGTGAAAAGTTCTGGAACGGATCGGAGAAGATGCTCTGACGTCACACCTCGGGAAACACGAAGTTCCTCGATGCGCTCGAGAAAATCGGTCACACTTATGCGCCCGTCATATTTTATGCCCCAAGAGGACACATTCTGCGACTTATGGTAGTAGGGAGTTACCGACGACTGACTGAAGTTTCTACCACGAGAAGGGGAAAATTGAAAGTTTTCCAACCTTTCGGCAAAATGGACCTCGGGATTCGAATGACTTAAAGTTTCAGTCAGACGGGTGGAATTGAGATGTACCTGCCGGGAGAAACCGGGGTACTCATCCTCAGAATGAACCTGCGATTGCCTTTCTGACGTAGGTAACGGTTCTGATGGAAGTTGGGAATTAGTGGTAACAGCTCTGGAAATAACTGAAGGAGGCGGCTGCCTAACAAACGAGGAGCGCAACTGTGGTGGAGGCTGATCACTAAGAAACTGTCGATAGTAGAGCGGTACGTCAGGTTGATCGTCCGCAGCAGATGCTCTATACTGAGCCAAATAATTGCGGTTGGTGCGCACCCTAGATTCGATAGGAGCATAATGCCCAATATTTCCAACTTCTCGAGACCGTGGCTCGCTTGCACCAGTGGCTGGGAAACAAGAACTGTGAGTGAGTCGGGTAGGTGGTCTCGAAATATTTCCAGCTGTGGAGGTTTGATCGAAATTTGTGTAACGAGGCGCCTGGATAATTCGGCGGGGTGGAAATTCAACCAACGGGTCTAACAAGACTTGGGAAGGAAGCTCGACTGAGAGCGCAATGTTCAGTCTTGAAGATGTAGTTTGTCGGAGAGGTTCCGAAGCGTTGGGATTTTCGTCATCGAAGGAAATCAAATCATGCGACGTGGCAACCTCTTCAGACACACGGTTTATTCGGGGATTGTTGGTGTCAAGAAGGCTTTAGTGTTCCTGGTGAACATCAGCTCGTGACTGCGATTCAATGGCTGTGCCACTTCGGGCCAACTCAAGCCGATTGAATAGCTCAGCGCACCCTTCAGCAAGTTCTCGCCTTGTCTCTCGCTCCTCGTGTGAAATACAATGAAGCCTGTCGAGACGAGCGTCGGTGTGGCTCAACAGGGTGAAAATTCTCCGAAATTCGCTGTCTGCGTTCTCATGGTCAAAGTTTGTGATTTATCGCGCCAAAGCTGCAAGTTTGCCTTGACAAATGCAAAGTTCGCTGTCGCTGTCGAAGCAAGAACTTGTTGGAGCCGAAGACTGACCCTCGCGCTCACGGCGCAGAGCGTCACGTAATGCAGTTCGTTTTTGTGGAAAAGTGCCAGTAATAGGCAACCCGCGAATAGCCAATTCATATTTGACTTCCTCAGCACCCAACAGATTTATTTCCATCTTGACGCGAAAAAGAAAAAAAAATAAAAAATAACGAAACGCCAAGAGGAAATTCGTAAATCCAATCAAAAGTATAGGTAGGTACTTTTAACAAAATACACAAAAAAAAAAACAAAAGAAACCCGACCTGTAGCAAAGCAAAAAAAAATAATAAAAAAAAAGAATCGACCGAGGGGTTGTGAAAAGAAAAAGAAAAAAAAATATATTTACATATAGTAAGGAAGAAAGAGAAAGAAAAAGAATTTACCCGAATCCTGCTAGAATGGCGAAGGTGAAAATTAAATCAATACAGATGTCGCAAAATTCCAAAAAAAAATTAAATAATAAACAAAAAAAAAAAATACCACTTATTGGGCGCCAATTTATTACGTGGCAAAACGTAACGGAGAAGTTAATGATAAGATTTGAGGAAGGGAGGAAAGTTAATGGGTAACTAAAAAGAGAAAGAATAGAAAGAAAGGGTTGGTTGGTGGCTGAAATCTAGAAACGTGATTTCGTGTATAGGGTTGCCAGTGGTGTGGGTTAATTAATTAACTAAATATAGAGCGCCACCTACTTTTTCCTTGCAGTACACGAAATCAACCGATATAACGAAAGCAGGAAACTTCTACGGAACTATAGCAGCACAACCTGAAATATAAGCAAGAAGAAGGAAAAAAAAAGTGAAACGATTTGCTACAATCAGGTACGGGTCTTTAATTAAAACTCGAACAGAATGGGTTTGACTCAAGAGCAGGTTCGGAGAAGAAAAGAAATCGCCTAAAAACTAGAAGTACCTAACCTATATACTCTAAAAATAGTAAATACAATAAATTAACTCGAATCCCTTAAAGTAAAGAGTACCGTACAACAGCAAAAATACCTGAAATATAAATGATCAATATACAAGCTCACTAAATGCAGTACCTTCGTAAATGGCCATTTAACCCCAGTGTACAAGTATTTACCTGTATTCAGTGCAGCATTAATCAAAGTGGAAGTAACAATACGTAACTTGAAGGGCTTTAATATTATGTAACAATATAGGTAGTATAGATACCTAGATACCTAATAAAATTGAAGTACCTAACCATACATAACCTGGATGGCAAGTTTCATAAAAAAAAAGGTGATATAAATATAATTAATTCAAAATTGAAATAGCAACACATAATCTGAAGGATAATTTTCAAGGTGGTAAATCTGCGTTGTTGTGGTGTTTTACTCCAACAAGGGGTTGGCAAGGTTTGATACTAGGACAATACAACACACTTATCAAACCTGAGTAGTCCCTAATCTCTTGGACTCTCTGACAGGTGAGATCAATATCTTCCAGTGTTTCCAATGGCCTGGGACTGGATCAAGGCCGCAACAAGAAGCAACTGGCCCTGGGCACTAAGGCTTCCAATTGTCTAAAGGAGGCTGAAGATTGTAGGTCCTACTCGAAGTATACAGTAAGCTTAACGTATAACGTATAACTCTTTACTGAAAGTTAGGGACTGAAGCGTGACGAATACAAGGGGACATCTAAGGGTAAAGATTAAAGCGTAACTTCTAAAGGTGAAGATTAAAGGCCTGAAACAAATGGACGTTATGAGACAGGGCGTGGAGCAATAGGTAGGTATGTCCGATATTCGGAATTTGACCGTATAATTAACAGAAAACTATGCTTTTACATAGGAAATAGAGAAACAGAGAAGATTAATAAGAAAAACGACTCACCAAAATACTTTGACCTTTAGGAACAAACAATTGGTCACGTTGCTTTTTCTCGACTCACAAATAAAATCCGCACAAGGCGATTGGGTGCTAAAATAACGATTAGCCACCCTAGATCTATGAGCGAAAACTAGACAACTCAGAAAATCGGCAAAATGTGCCTGAGGAATTTTCCCGAACACTTAATCGTGGAAAGTCCTCGACCTAAATGACCTCTGAATGTCCCTGCAATGTCCTTTAAAAAGTGTCTATCAAAACTCCAAGGTGGAAGGTACTGGGGATTTTGATGGTAGTTGGGGCATGGTACTTATTCAAATTAAGTTAGTACCGGTCATGGACCCTATTTGGAGCGCTGTCAATCTAGACAATCTACTCCGATCAGACATCAGCTGTTCTAGTGTAAATATTGTGATTTTGTTTTATTAATAAATTAATTGTCTATTTATTTTAACCCTACTAACAGAAAATCAATTCCATTAATAAACCTCTAACTTAATGATTCTGGGAAAAATTAAAAGTTTGATAAAAAGTTTGGCCACAACTATTGAAAATACAACAGTGGCTTGACGAAGGTATGCTATTCATTGAGGCGAATATGCTTATTTCCTTTCATTTTAACCCAGGAAAAATCATCCCGTAACAGCGTTCCACTGCATTATTTTGATTTCAGTTGAATTAGCCATTCGGATTACGAGTTATAAGTGGAAGTTACAATAAGTTCAACCATTTCTTTTTTAAGGCTATCTAATTTAATATTTTTAATATCTTCTATTGTTTTAATTTTTCCAAGTAAACTTATTACATAACCTGATATACTATTTATAAGATTATTTTTTTCCTTTTCTAAAATATCTTGATTACTAAGTGTATTCGCTGCTAAGGGGGTAGAGGGACCAAAAGTAAAGGGAAACATAGGTTCTGGAGAATTTAAAATAATAATTTTTCGTTTTTTGTTTATATTTGTACAGGAAGATGTAGATGGTTGTGAATGTGACAGGATATTTGCTGGTAGTGAACGCCTCTGTGAGGGATTAGGTTGACTTAAACTGCTTTTTGTAAATTTATTGCTTAAAGGGGGAAAATTAGTGTGATAGTCACTTAGATTTTCCAAATTATTAAATCTGTTACTAGTAGTAACAGTTGCAAAAGAGTTTTCACAAAGCTTCTCAGCTTCGGTAAAAGTAATGTTGTTATCCACCATGATTGTTCTGATCTTTTGTTGTTTTTTAAAATAGGGGCATTTTGGAGAGACAGATTTGTGAGAGTTTCGTACTTGGCAGTGTATGCAGAAAACATCTGCTGTATCACAGTTATGAACTGTATTTTCGATTACCATTTGACCACAGGATATACACAATGAGTCTTTAGCTCGACATTGTTTTGATATATGACCAAATTTAAGACACTTGAAGCACTGAGCAGCCCTACCATAAAATCTTTCAACTGGAAATGACACGCTATTTTTTACATCATTTGGTAGTAAATTACCTTCAAAGGTTAAAAGAACCATTTGTTTTTTGACTTTTATTGACTGCCCATCTTTATCGGTTACATTTTTTTCCATACGTTTGACACTAATTAAGCGAGAAGATGATTTAATATTAGTTGAAATATATTCTTCACTAAAAAATGTATCGACACCCCTTTTAATACCTTTGGATTCGAGTATATGATTGGGAATAAAGGCTCGCAATTTTTCTGCTTTTAAGGCACTATTATTTAATAAGTCATTAGCATCCTTTAATGAGTGAAGCTGTACTCTAACCCTGTTTTTACCCATACTTTTGATTTCAATAAAATTTTTTAAGAATAATTTTTTATGTAAAATATGTCCTACTTTTAAAGGATGTATTCTACCAAAGTTTTCTGACTCAGTGCTTTCTATCATAACGTAAATAAATTTAATATTGTACTTATCCGAAAATATATTAAACATTTTTTTGGGTTGATCGTTATCTGGTTGTTTTGTTGGTGAAACATTATTTCCGTAATTTTCGGATATTTCCATTGTATTGTCACTACCACCAGACTCATTTAGGGCATTATTTAACGTCCCTTCCACGCCCTCCCCATCCGGGGGAGGCATTTTTAATATTTATTATTTAGCACTATTATTTGATTAAATCGCAAATTTTTAACACCGACTCTCCGGTAAATTATGATAAAAAAGAACGAATTCCGATAAGCCGATAAATACACTTGTATACCAAACAAGATCTCGAATCGAACTGTGTTTAGTACCTAAATACTACTGAAAAGTGAGTTGACAAGTCAGACACCGAGGGTTGGTTTTTAAAAAATGACCACTGGTACAAGGGTGACAGTTTTGTCCATCCAGGAATGCCTGATGCAGGTTTTCCACTACCCATTGGCCCAAAGATATTTTGGTTTATGGTTGAAGAAGGGTTCGTTATTTTCATAGTCGGTGCTTTTGACTAGTGGCTGTCGATAATACGGTAACTGTACTGCATAATATAATTCCCTTTGTAATAATTATGAATTCTAGGAACTATAGTGCTTGTACACTTTTTTCGCGGAGACGGTCCCAAACGTATCCTGAACGCAAAGACATGATTTACGCAGCTAATATTTGAAAGTTTCATGGCTCTATTGATTAGTAAACTTGCGTAGATCATGCCTAAGCGTTCAGGATACGTTTGGGATCGTTTCCGCGAAAAAAGCTAATAATTCATATAAATTTTTGAACAGTCGGTCGATTTGACCGAACGCGTGTAACGACGTAAGTTTTTTAGCGCGTGAATGCCGAGTTAACAATCCAAAAATATATACTAGTGGAAGCACGTTACAATAAATGTTACATTAAAATTAATTTCAACTAACTACCTATCCTAAGAAAATGCATAGTTCCTACATATATTTATAATAAGCTGAAAAACAGAAAAAGCATTTTAAATGAGGACTCAGCAAATAGACGCGATATAACTCCTCCCTTCTTAGCTTTAACTGCCACACTAGCGGAGGAGTTGAACACAGTGACGTAACCAGAAGGGGGGCAGGAGGGACGATGGCCCCCTACCGCTCTTAAGAGGAGATGTATGGCGCCCCTACCGCTCTTAAGAGGAGATAAAAAACAAAAGCAAATATTAAGTAGTCATAAAATTATGCTGTTTCTTGTTTATTTTATTGATCTCTTCAACCTTTATCGTATTCATTGTCGGCAAATGTTCAGTTCAATCAAAAGAAGTAATAATTTCTGTTTTGATGTAGATAAAATAAAAATACCGTAGGTAGGTAGGATTTTTTGAAGTTAACGGCATGTCATCACATTATTTCTTTTAAGGCTTAAAATAAATGTCTTTTGGTGTGGCATTTGGCATTCGAGAAAAAAAATGGTTTTTGAAGGCTTAAAATAAGCTTTTTTGGGTATGGCACCCGAGAAAAATTTATCACCTCCGCCGGGATTCTCTTCTCTGATTTTTTCCCCCAATGAGCAAATATTACAAGAATTTCGCAAAATTATCCTAATCATTTGTTACTTCTTTGACAGGAACGACCAATATCCATTGATTGGAATCGTCCAATCGATTGATGATAATTTGCGAGACTTTAATTTCGGTTTGTTCGCAGGTGGAGGTATTTCAGAGTGGAATAGTTTAATTTCCCATGGGCTGTTTTCATGGGATTTCGTGAATGTCTTCTTTTCCACAAATATGTGATTTCGGAATGATTTCTTTACATTCTTTGCCATAGTATGTGAAGTGCAATATATTTTTCAGCAAGAATTTATTTCGCGGTGAGAAAACCTTAAACTGACTCTGAGAAAGGATTGGGACCGAGTATAAAGTCAATTCTTCATATACGTCAATTCGTCGTAGCGCTAATTCGTCGTATTGCTAATTCGTTGTACCTATAGGTAATTTGTCGTAAACGTCGATTCGTCGAATTTCAGGTATAATGTTAAAATGTATAAATTTACACTTTTTTTATTTAATCAGACATTACCAAACTTACCGATGATAACCCGGTTAGTAAGGGGGAATTTGCGATTTTAATCAGACATCACATTGCAAACTAACCCTAACTAACCGGGTGATGAAACTATTAACTCGTTGACTACCCCATAAGACACCAGTGATGCATAAGATTCAGTTGCTTTCATGCCGACAGGAATTCTTGACCCAATTACCCCAAATACGAACTAGTCGACGTGACTTTAGGACAAATTGACGCATACGACGAATTGACTTTACGACGATTTAACGTGTACGACGAATTGACTTTACGCCAAATTGACGTATACGACGAATTGACTTTACGACGAATTGACGTACGACAGATTGATTTACGACGAATTGACGGAGACCCAAGTATTAGGTATGTTATTCTATTATTAAAGACAGAAGATTCCATTTCAATGATTTTTTTAAAAAGTGAAGTATTTTCCAAAGTTACCGCTAGTGGCATTTGTTTAGAACTCAAACGCTGTTGAAGTTTGTTTTTTTATGATAAAAGTCTTCAGTTTTTATTATACTTGGATACATGATTTCCAATTTTGAAAGAAATTAAAAAAAATTTTGTATCTTGTAAAATAGAGTCGATTATCTCATAAATATTGGCTATTTGATTTATTATGTGTTTGCTAGGGATTTTTCTCTATATGCTGCCTTCTGTACTATATGTGCAATTTGGTTAATTTTTGATTCTAGAAGTTTTTCGTTGTGATTTATTTGTTTTATAGTTTGGTTAATTTTTTTCATTACTTTTAAAAAAAGCGAGTTTTCTTCAGAACTTTTCAATAGTAATATAACAAGTGCAATAGAAATTATCGATAATTTTTGGGTAATTTGCCCGAATGCATTTTTAGTTGAGAACGCATGAGTGCAAATTTGTCAAAAATTAAAAATATATTTCCATTGCACAAGTTGTATTTTATGAGAGAATTTCATGAATCAAAAATTTAATTTTTTTGTCAAAAAATGTCAAAACACTAGTTCTCGCACCAGTTACTATGCAATTATCCGATAATTTGCACTAGTGCAAATTATCGCGTAGCTCCAATCTGATTGGTGCAAATCAACAATCAAAACATGTCAGTTTATTGTTGGAATGTCAGTGTTGACAGATGTATGAAATTCTCAAAGTAATTCCTTTTTTTGAAATAAAAAATTGATCAATTAATAACGGAGATGCGATTTTGAATTGCTCCATCCGTGATCTTGAAGTGGCTGTTTTTCGGAAAAAAATAATTTACAAAAATGCCAACATACCATTTGGTAATCTAGTAGTCCCATATTTTCATAAAATAATGCATTTTTAAACTTAGCACGAGATCGAAGTGAGCGAACCCTATGATAATGGACTATTATGCAATTAAGTTATTACACAAAGTGAAATGAGTATCGTATCCTCTATAATTCTGTGTTTTTATTTAACCCAGTATAGCAGCTATTCATTCAACGATTCTATTAAGTTTGGCTTTTGAATTAGAAAAACTGCATGCAATTCCGATTCTTGGTATACCTGAATCAATTTCATTGTAGCGTAAAGACCCATAAATTTTTACGAACCTTTTTGTGCGGTAACATTTTACGGAAACGCATGCCTTTGACAAGCTCTATCTGCTTTTTGATAAAAGCTTCTAATATCTTCTGATGAAACTCGAGTTCAGATTTTTAACAAACAAAACCCCCTTGAAAAACTAGTCATAATTTCTTCTTCTTAATTTGTATGATTTATGCACCAATAAGTATCTAACTGCCATCATTTTTTATAATTTCTCGCCTAAACTATGCTAAAGGTGCTGCCTTATCTACTTTATTAACATTTAGAAATTTACCTCGTTTTTACCCCTGGTTGTGCGGCTTATCTTCCCTTCAGATCCGGACGCTCAGTTGTATGCAAACATTTTTCCAGAAGCCTTATTTTCGAGATAATGATTGATAGTAGGTATGTGTTTTACTATGGCTGTACATCAATCTGGAAAGCCCTTTGTTCTACGCTAATCATATAAGAAAAAATTAGGCGCAATAGCTCTAACAATATCTATATTCGCTGCAGGCTGTTCAACGCAATCCAAGATAATTTATTGCACGAACGGAGCAAGAAATAAATTAACATTTTATTTTTTTAGATTTTAATTATTATTTCCTTTGTGTTGCACTAGATAGATAATATATTGCATGCCCATAACCATGTCAGGCGATTATAATAGAGCTGTTTTATTACCTTGTGTGTATTATAGAACACATTCAAACGATGGTAATGTAGTCCCATATAAAATTTTCAAGAAATAACTAAAAAATTCTCTATGCAGGGTGAATCTCTCCACACATTCTCATCATTCATTTTAAAGCTTAATCTATTTCTCTTTCATGGTATCAGATTTATAGCAGAGTTACATTTAATTGATAAAAGTAGGCCTCATAAAATTGTATCGTCGCAATTAAAACATGGAAAATTAGTTAGTTGTTCGAGCACCCTCTCAGATGCTCAAACTGCTATAGAATCTGGGAAAGATAAACACCCGGGACCGGTTTTTTCATTAAATGTTCGAAAAAAAAGTGAAAAGAAGTGTTCACGCCCGACGAAGCTAAATGAAGATTCTATAATTTTGTTATAAGTGGTTAATAGTGGTTAGCCATGTGCAGGTAAAAAAAAAAGAATATTGATGAAGACCAGTGACAATTATTTTTGAATGTGACAATCAATCAATTAATTAATCAAAAAAAGTTACAGAATTTGATCAGTTTGTCTAGTAAAATCTTATTATTAATCTTTATTGTAACTTTCAGCAACCATTATAATCATTGTTTCCATTTTATTGCACTTTTCTCAAAATCATGCCCAGTTTTTAAATAAAATTTACAGTCCTCCTAGTACAGTCAAAAACATTTGGTCCAGTCGACCCGAGATCCAGTTTTACCAGAAAAAACGATAAGTGGAGAGAAAACGTGTGTAGTACTGTTATGCAATAATTGTTGTGGAACAAGAAAGAAATAACTTCAAGAACCGGGTGAGTCGTTCCATGTTAGAACAATATTTCGAAGATTCACCTTCTACTCAAACGTCATAAATTGTCATAATCTTGTCTAGAATTTAAAACGAGTATTTGTCCTCTATTTGTGTCAATTCATTGGCGGGCTTTTCATACAAGTTTTTCACGATAATAGTCCACTCCAATCAATATAGAAATGACAGAAATCGATACTCTCACAAGAAAACGAGGTTCAGTAAAGGCTGTACTCACTAACTTTATAAAATTTGTTGAAACTCTCACAGTCAAACCAGAATTAGGAAAGTCAGAATTTCTTGAATTACAAGATAGGATAGCAAGGTAGAAAGAGCACTTTCTGATTTTCAGGAAATTCAGACTGAAATTGAGGCAAAAGTAGATGCAGTTTCAGTAGAAAAGCAATTCGACGAGCGCTATAAAATTGAAGATTCATTTTATAATTGGATTGCTAAGGGTAAAGAGTTGAGAGAAAATTATGAAGAAAAGAACCAAAAAAATAATGATATCGATTCAGTTCATTCTTACTCTACTGTTGCCTCAAAATCAGGTCCACAACAAAACATTTTAAATGCAGTCAAGTTACCAACCATTACATTGCCTAAATTTCAGGGTAAATATGAAGGATGGCTTGAGTTCCGCGACACCTTCGAGTCCCTTATTCACAAAAACGAGTCATTGTCAGAAATACAAAAAATTCACTATTTAAGGGCCTCGCTTGAGGGTAGTGCTGCGTTGGTAATAAAGTCTGTCGAGTTCTCTAGTTCTAGTTACAGTGTTGCATGGGACACTTTATGTGAACGGTTCAATAACAATAAATTGCTAGTACACAATCACGTAAAAGCTTTGTTTGGTTTAGAAGCAATCCAAAAAGAATCGTCTGATAAAATTCGCAAGTTAATCGATGATATGTCCAAAAATTTGAGAGCATTGGAACAGCTTAACCAAAGTACGACAAATTGGGATACTCTTATAATTTTCCTAATTGTTTCTAAATTAGATAATAAGACGATTAGTGAATGGGAAAATTATAACATAAGGCTAACCAAATTGCCGGTACTTCAAGATTTAAAAACTTTTCTTAAGGGTAGGGCCGACCTACTTGAAACTATCGAGTATAAAAATCAAGGAAAGTTTGAGTATAGTCGCGATTATAATAAAAAACCAGTTTCCAATCAAAGTACTAGTAGATCTTTGGTTGCAAGTACCTATTCTTGCAATTATTGCAAAAAAGAGCATTCTATTTATTCATGTCCCGAATTCGCTAATTTAGGCATAGAACAAAGGTTAGACTTTGTCAGAAAGTCTAGTTTATGCGTAAATTGTCTAAGATGGGGTCATAATGCTCGTCAGTGCAAATTAGGGCCATGCAAGAAATGCAAAGCGTGGCACAATACTCTGCTACACGCAGACAAAGTAAAAACGCTCGATAAAAATCAAGAGACTAGTAAATCTGACACACAAAAGCTTAGTATAAATTGTATTAGTGGTATCATAGGTACCGGGTCAGGTCACATATTTTTATCAACAGCGTTAGTAAAAATTACATCCAGAAGTGGTCAAGTCTATAATGCTAGAGTCTTGTTGGATTCAGCCTCTCAGAGTTGTTACATAACTACAAAACTTTGCAATTATTTAGGGGTTGATAAACAAAAGGTTGATATATTGGTTTCAGGTATATCAAACAAACCTATTCCCATAACTGAAAGGTGCAATGTAGAAATACAATCTTTGTATAGTAATTTCAAAGCCAAATTGTCATGTCTAGTAATAAACGAGTTTACAAGTTCATTGCCTAGTGTAGAGGTTGACATATCTTCTTTAAAAATTCTTATTGATATTTTTCTAGCTGATCCCGAGTTTTATAAACCTAAAGAAGTAGATTTGCTGGTGGGTGCTGAACTATTTTGGACTCTGATAGGTTCGGGTCAGATCTCCTGCGGCAAGCATGGTCCTACTATACGGGAAACAAAGTTAGGCTGGGTCGTGTCAGGTGCTATGGGTATATTAAACCATAAAAATAAAAATAAAAAACAATCTTTTTGCCATTTAAGTACTTTAGAGTCGGTCAATTTGAATGATATTTTGTCTAAGTTTTGGGAGCTTGAGGAAGTCAATGTAACCAAGCCGCACTCTAAAGAAGAAATTTTTTGTGAGGAGAATTTCACCAAAACAACCACTCGAGATCAAGAAGGTCGTTTCATAGTAACTATGCCATTAAAGGAATCTCCTGAATGTCTAGGTCAATCGAGGTCGAATGCAGAAAAATCTTTCTATTCATTAGAATGTCGCTTAAGCAAGAACGAGTATTTACGTGATTTATATGTTAAATTCATGCGCGAGTATCAGGACTTAGGACATATGTCTGTAGATAACAGATATCCTGAACCAGTAGTTGAATATTTTGCTAGCCATCACGGGGTCTTGCGAGAAGAAAGCGTCACAACTAAATTACGAGTAGTGTTTAATTGTTCAGCATCGACCAACAATGGTTTATCCCTAAATAACATTCAGCATAAAGGTCCAGTTTTACAAGACGATTTACTAGGTATCGTCTTACGATTTCGCTGTCATGCTTATGTATTTTCATCTGATGTTGCCAAAATGTATAGGGCAGTGCTTATTGCTCCAGAGCAGCGACAACTACAAAAAATATTTTGGCGAGAAAATTCAAATGAAGATTTAAAGCCATATGTTCTTAACACTGTTACTTATGGGCAGACTGCTAGTAGTTTCTTGGCAATAAGGTGCCTTTTTGAGTTAGCAAATGAGTGCTCTGATCCTGAAATAGCTCGAATTATTAAACGAGACATGTATGTCGATGATCTGCTATCAGGAGCTCCTAGTATTGAGCAAGCACAAGCAATATGTCAAAAGATTTCACATGTTTTCCAGAGCGGCTGTTTCGATCTTAGAAAATGGCGTTCAAATGATGAACGAGTTCTTAAAACTATTTCAGATTCTTATTCAAATGATAAAATTCTAGAATTTGCTCCAGAAAAAGTCCCTAAAACTTTAGGTCTAACTTGGTGTTCAAAATCAGATTCTTTAATCTACAATATCAATTTGCCAGATACGATTTTTTTCACAAAACGAATTGTTTTATCTATAATTGCAAAAGTGTTTGATCCTCTTGGAATTCTTGCTCCTACTACTATATTAGCAAAGATGTTGCTGCAAAAATTGTGGATAGAAAGAATTTCGTGGGATGCACGGCTGCCAGATCATCTTTTAAGCATTTGGATAAAACTAAAAAACGAACTTCCTCTCATAAATAATTTTCCAGTACCTAGGCATGTAATTTGTAAAGATTTCAATAAAATTGAACTACATGATTTCTGCGATGCGTCTCAGTCAGCGTACGGAGCCTGTATTTATTTGAGGAGTATGAATCAGAATAGCGAAACACGAACTCAACTTTTGTGTGCTAAGAGCAAGGTTGCTCCTATCAAGTCTTTATGCACTATACCTAAACTTGAGTTATGTGCTGCATTATTAATGTCACGCCTTGCTGAAAAAGTTGATAAATCCCTAGCTATTAAATTTGAAAGTCGCGTTTTTTGGTCGGATTCAACAATTACTCTAGCATGGATTCGAACAAGTCCTAGTTTGTTGAAAACTTTTGTTGGAAATAGAGTATCTGAAATCCAAAGCCTAACCAACGAAACAGAATGGAAATACGTTCCAACTCAGGATAACCCGGCTGATCATGTTTCTAGGGGACTATACCCCAGCCAGTTGATGAAATGTAACTCTTGGTTCTGTGGACCTGCTTGGTTGGATTTAGATAGATCACAGTGGCCGGAAATCCATTTTACCAAAATAGTAAGTTTGCCAGAATTAAAACCACAAGTAATAAATTCTTTGATTTCTAGTAAGCATTCAAAGGCTTGGTTTCCCTTTGAACGTTTTTCAAATTTTTCAAGAATGGTTAGAGTTATGGCTTTTATTTTAAGATTTTGTTCTAATGAAACTAATAAATTTCCTTGTTATCTAACATTACCTGAATTGAATTTAGCTAAAATTCAGCTAAGTAAACTTAGCCAGCAAGAGTCGTTTCACGAAGAAATAGACATTTTGAGCAAAAATGGAGCGATCGAAAAAAAAAGCAAGTTGTATAGATTAAGTGCATATTTAGATTTCGACAATATATTACGCGTGGGCGGAAGACTAAAACACTCTGATCTACCTTTAGGACAAAAGCATCCCATATTATTAGATTCTAAACATAAATTTACTCAGTTGCTTTTCGACTCTGAACATAAGGTTTCTTTGCATTGTGGGCCACAGTTTTTACTCTCAAGTGTTAGGTACCAGTATTGGCCTATTGGAAGTGTGCAAGATTCAATCCTATTTCAATACAGCCCAAAATGTCAGACTTACCAAAAGAACGCATTACTCCTTTCTATAACAGATTTAGACTACTCTGGTCCCTTTCTAGTAAGGGATCGAAGGTGTCGTGGTGCTAAGCTAGTCAAGTGTTGGGTAGGGCTATTCATTTGTTTCGCGAATTTTAGGTTCGATTAGGGCAAGTTACTTTTTAAAAAACAAACTTTTAAAAGCAGGGACTTTATTACTCGAAATACAAATGAATAAAGACGAATTTTCATCCGTTACAATGGCTTAAATAAAATGGTATAAATGTAAAGTCAGCAGTAATAATCGTGTGGGTCGCTCGAAGTCGGATTGTTGTTACGGTTCTCATCCATAAGAGGCCATGTATAGAGTGTACATAACTCCTCCGCCCTTAGTGTAAAATTCTGGGGTTAGGGCCAGAATTTGGCAATGGTTGGCTGGGGGATTCTTCTTCGGGTTCTTCTTTCTTCTTTCTTGAGTTTCTTGAAAATATCTTATCCTTGTAAAGCTTAAAAAGGACAAAGATAATTATTACAAAAATTATTAGATAAGTTATTATTGTCCAGCCATTAATAGTATTGAAGTTGATTGCTTGTTCTTCGATTTGGTTGATCTTCTTTTCTTCGATTTCTAATGCGTTCTTGACTGAATTGATTTCATTTAAGTTTATATCATCTAATTTGATAGGTTTGATATTAGTGACAATTTTATCTTTTAATAATTCAAAATTTAATTTGGGAAAGTTAATATTTTTGAATTGACGTTTAATACTATTAAGGTTTCTCAAATAAATGTTATTTATTTCGATTTCACAATTAGGAGGGAGTTCAATTAGATATGTTCCTTTTAAGGGTATCTTCTCGTTCTGGTTGTCGCATTTTTGAGCTGCCACAGTATGTTCTGGACTCAGTACTATCCATTGGTTGGCTTCAATCTTCTGAATTTTCAGTTGGTTGACTTTTACAGGAACCAGGTGGCAATTTGACAAGTTTTGGGAGAATTTTAGTAACTGGGTTTCACATGGTGAATCCTCTGTAGTTTTAGTGGGATCCATTTCGTGACAGATAAATTCTTCAGGAATGATTTCGATGCATGGTTTATCAGAGAAATAATGATTTTGCTCATTGATAATCAAATATTTGTTGTTTGGAATTATTAATTTAAAAGAATCATTTTTGTCAATAGGCAGTGCATATAAATGATAGTAATTATAGTTTTCTTTTTCAACTATCGGTATCTTAACTATAAATATTATTTGATTACCTTTTCCGTAGCTTTTGATTTCTAGTATTCTTTCAAACAATAACAAATTCTCGATTTTTGGTTCGAATGGTAATTTATTATCGTCCAGGTGAATAGAAATTGATTTTATTTCATTTATCAATTCGTTGGAGTTAATTATTGAATTATGGAAGGTATTTATTTTGGAGAAGGTAATGGCAGTTTCAATTTTTTCTAAGATATCATAGATAGTTTGAAATTCGGTCGCTATTTGAGAAATTATCATTTCGATATAAAAGAAGTAGAAATTATTCGCATCTTCTTTTTTTCTTGTGTTTAAAACCGTTTCGATTTCTTCAACACGTTTATCCAATATTTTTTGATTTTTAGTTAAATTTTGGATATTATCTTGAAATATTTGGATTGACTTTTGAAATAGTGTGATTTGATCTTTTACTAAGGTTTTAATTTTCATTTGATTCCCTGATAGAGTATCAATAGCTGTTTCATATTTTTTAGCATCGTTTTGGTCTAAGTTACCTGTGATTGATTTTATTATTGATCCTAAACCGTCAATAAGTCCTCGTTTTTGTCTAGGTTTTAGTACGGGGTTTAGTGTCATAATTTGTGTCATTATTTTGGTTTTAAAAGATAGCATTAAATTATGAGAATTTTCGAAAATGTGTCTATATTTCTTAACTAATGTGGTGTCATTATCAAAAGCTCTTTCGATACGTTCATATTGATCACTTAATATGTAGAAATTATCGATTATTCCTGATATGTCGAAAACTTGTATAAAAGTCCAAGAATTAATCTGATTTTGTGCGTTGCCAAGTTTCAGAGGCAATAATCCTGGATTATCAGTCAAGTCATGATATTTTGGTTTGTCTAGTTCGCCTAGGGTGTAGGTAGCAAGTCTGAAACAATACAAGGAGGTTGTTTTAATTCCTTGACATGAATAATTTCTTTTTTATTAAGATTATCTTTTCTTGCTATCTCTACTCGATTTCTTTCTAATATTTGCGTAATTATGTATGGTCCTATAAATTTATTATTTTTCTTGTTTCGATTGAGTGGATTTTGTTTGAACACTATTTGGTCTAATTTAAAAGCTCGATTTTTGTCACCTTTGACGTTGTGTTTAGAGTTTACCTTTTTCTTGTTGTTTATAAGATTTTCTTTAACTTTCTCATAAACATGTTCTAATTTCTTTTTATGATTTTCGGCATAATCGCTATAAAATTCTTTTAGTATGAAAATCTCATTTGGGTCTCTAGAGTTAGTATGTCCGTGTGTTAATTCAAAAGGGGTATGGTTTGTAGCGCTGTGTATGGAACTATTATAAGCTATAATAGCATAATCCATCAGACTACTGGTATCATTTGGAAATGATTCTTTTAATAGACGTAAATGTTCTATTATTGTTGAATGGAATCTTTCAGCAATACTATTAGACTCATGATGTTGTGGTGTGGTAAAATGAATCTTTATTTTATGGACTTTCATGATTTCTTTAACCGTGTCATTATTGAATTCTGTGCCGTTATCAGCTATCAAGGTTTCAGGTATACCACAATAAGAGAAATACTTAATCAATGCATTTGATATATTGATGGCATTTTTACTGAGAATTTCTATCGCTTGAGCAAATTTGGAAAAAGAATCAACTAGAGTTAGATATATTTTATTGTTGTAGAAAAATACATCCATATGAACTATTTGGAAAGGTTTGGAGGGTGTCTCAGTCAATACAAATGGGTGATAGGGTTTTGTCCTAGCGTATTTAGCGCGTTGACATATATCACAAACATTGATATATTGGGAAACAGTATTTTTCATACCTATCCAGTAATAATTTCGTTTAAGGTATTCGATGGTCTCATTGATACCACGATGATTAGTTTTTCCTTCATGATGATTTCTTGTCAATAAAATTTGTTCTTCTTTATTAGTAATGGTATTTAATAATTTGGTACATCTTAATAATTTTGGGCCATGGTCAGAGAAATGTTGTAGATAAATTTGATTGAACTGAAGATATAATTCAGCTGTATGGAAATACATACAATATGTTTTATCCGTGATTGTATAGTCTCGGAGAAATTGGAAAATTAATTTTTCATTATTGATTTTAGGGATTTTCACAGTAATTATTTTATGATGTTCATAATTTTCTTGTTTAACATCCAATTTATTATGGGCATGTGGGAAGACAAGGATTTGATTTACTTTATTGTTAATCAATTCGTCTAAAATTTTTATTCCATTATTAGTTGTTTCGTTTTGTGTAGTGTGTACTGTTTGTAAATCAGAGTTAGTTGGCTTTTTAGGAGGTTTAATTTGGATATCTGACACTATTTTTACATGGTTTTGTTTAGAAGTACTTGGTTCGAAAGTGATATCAGGTAAATCTGGTATGTGGGTTTCAATAGTCTCTGCATTACTGGTTTGATTTGGTTCAGTATTTTTGTCGTTATCAATATCGTATGTTGAAAAACTCTCTGCAAGATTTCGTAAATACTCAAGGGTATTTTGTTGGTCTAGATCTATATCGCCTGGATTATTGATCATTGATTCTGTATCAATTTTATTTTCGAGGGTATTGATTTGAATTCTTGAAAGAGCATCAGCATTTACGTTGAGTTTTCCTTTTTTATACACAATGGTAAAGTCAAATTCTTCTAATCTAAGTTTCCAGCGTATGAGCTTACTACTGGGTTCACGCATTGTGAATAACCAAACTAGAGGTCGATGATCAGTATATATTGTGAATTTTCGGCCGAAAAGGTATGGCCTAAAATACTTGCAAGCCCAAACTATGCCTAATAATTCTTTTTCAATGGTACTATATCGTGTTTCACTGTCATTCAGGGTTCTGGATGCAAAAGCAATTGGCTTATCAGATCCGATTTGTCCTTGGGACAAAACAGCTCCTAAGGCTACATTCGAAGCATCTGTTGTTAAAACAAATGGCTTGGTGAAGTCAGGATATTGAAGTACTGGTGCGTTGATCAATAAATTTTTGCATGTTTCGAAGGCTAGTATGAAATTTGAATCATGAATTACTTTTTCGGTCTTTTTGAGGCACTTAGTTAAAGGTTTTGTGATACGTGCAAAGTCTTTAATGAATTTTCGGTAGTAACCGACAAGGCCTAGAAAGCTCTTAATTTCCTTGGGTGTTTTAGGTATCGGGAATTTTTTTATCGCATCAATTTTGTCTGGATTTGGTTTGACACCATCACGTGTAATAACGTGTCCTAAATAACTTACTTCTTTGCGAAGGAATTCCGATTTGTCAAGTTGGACCTTAAAATTTGCTTGACGTAGTCGAAGAAATATGTTTCTCAATCTACTAATGTGTTCACGAAGGGATGTGCTAAAGACGACAATATCGTCAAGATAAACTAGACATTCCTCGTTTTGGAGACCTCTAAGGATATTGTCCATTACTCGTTGGAATGTGGAGGGGGCATTTTTTAGACCGAAGGGCATACGCTTGTACTCGTAATGACCATTCTCAGTCGAAAAAGCGGTTTTTTGAATATCCTCAGGATGCATTTCAATTTGATGGAATCCGTTGGCCAAATCTAAAGTGGAGAAATATTGGCTTTTGCCTAATTTATCAAGGATGTCATTGATATTCGGAAGTGGATATTTGTCATCTATCGTTCGTAAGTTCAAATTCCTATAATCAACTACTAAACGCCACTCACGTTTACCGGAAGCGTCCAATTTTTTTGGAACTATCCATATAGGACTAGAAAATGGTGAAAATGATTCTTGTATGATGTTTTGATCAAGCATTTTCTGAATTTGGGATTTTACTTCTGCCTTATGGACTTCGGGATAACGATACGTCTTAGTAAAGATTGGGGTATCATCAGTTAAATTGATTTTATGTTGAATTTGATTGGTGAATGCTAGAGGGATTTTATCGCAATAAAAGATATCTCTAAATTCTAAACATAAATCTCTTATAGCTTTATTTTCTTCGGAATTGCAATGTTGTAATCTGAGATTCTTAAGATTAGCTTTCAGTAGATTATCTTTGGAAGGGTCAACCTCAATAACGTCGTCAACTTCCATTTTTTCTATAAAATTGATTTCGTTAACATTCAGTAATTCTGAATTAAAAGGTGCAGTTATTTTGATAGTTATTGGTTCTGATCTAGAATTAATAATGGTTGTTGTTGCAAAATAATTTTCGATATTAGTAATAGCTTCTGGTGACTCTATTTGTTCATCGAATTTAATATAATTTAGAATGCAATGACCTTTTTCGTACTTGACTGGCAGTTTTACCACTTGTTGTGTTCTAGCAGGAATAGTTATAGAACAATTAAAGTTACTTATTCTTTTACTTGTATTAATTTTTTCCAATTCAAAAATAATTGGTATTTTTACAATCGGAGTGATTAATAATTTCTTGTTAACATCCAATACAGCTTGTAGTTGTGCTAACAAATCAATGCCAATCAGTCCGTCATATTTTTTGCTAAAATCAAAAACAAAGAATTTATGCTTATTCTTGTCTTTAAAAATATCAAAACTTGGTATTAATACTGCTTGGTCGTGATAAGAAATATTGTGAGGTGTTTGAATCTGAAATTCTTCTTGAAAAGTATAATTTCTGTAAAATTTATTAACTATTTTCGAAGACAGCAAACTTTTAGTGCTCCCTGTATCTATTAAGATATTTGCTTTTATTTCAGGGATGTACAGATAAGGCAAATTTGCTGCGGTCACGTTCAAGTTAATTAAGTTACTTTGTTGTTGGATGTGATTATATGAAAATTTAATTCATCAGCTTCCTCCTGAGAAGTGCTGGCTGTCGAAATTTCAGACTGTTGTAAGTTACTTACATTGTTGCACTCTGCGTATGGGTTATAAGTATTATATGGCATTTCTTCATTAGAAGGATAATAATTATTATCAAAAGAATATTGGTCATTTGGATCGAAATTTTGATCTTGATCGTTTTGGTATAAATATGAATAATCAAAGTTATCGGCATGACTCATCATATTTTGATAATCAAAGTATTGACTTGGATCATAAGGATTATTTTCAATACTTTGTTGGTTTAATTCTGTGAATGTATATTTGGGTTGTTGTCTTTGATTGTTAATCATTGTGTTGCCAGATGAAGTATCCATTGGCTCGGGTTTCTGTTTATTCTGATTGTTTTGATTGGGATTATTGAAAGGTGGTCGAAATTGATTATTTCGAATTATTTGGCTCGGTTTTTGGCCAGAGAAAAATGGTCTTTGGAAATTGGGTCTAAATTGTGAATAATTGGGTTGGAATGTATTTGGTCTGAATTGGAATGTATTATTTGGTCTTGGATAAAATGTATTTGGTCCTGATGATTGGAAACCAAATGGCCTGTGATTGTTATTGAATGGTGGTCTCTGAAATGCGAGATTTGTTTGCTGGTTATTTTGGTAGTTAATATTTTTGTTACGAGGGTGATTATTGCTGCTATTGTTATTAGCATTAGTAACTCTCTGGTTTAGTCTGAAGTTTTGAAAGTTAAGTAAATTATTACGACTTTGGCTGTATAAGAAGTTTTCTTCCTCAATCACGAGAGACATTGCTTTTTCAAGGCTTATAGGGTCTCGTAAACGGATATTATTTTGTAGCTGACCTGGTAAACCTCTTATAAATGTTTTTAAGGCAAGATCGTTATAGTTTTGAGTTTTGATGTCAAGTTCGTCTTGTGTTAAATTCAATGAGTTTAATTTTGAGAATACCAAAGAACGTGCGTCTTGGCATCGCATGCCAAAATTATAAGGTGTTTCGGTTTTATTAGGTGATAGCGTGATTAAATCTTGAACAAGGCAATCCAAATTTCTTTGATCACCAAAACTTAACTCTAAAGCAAATTTTACATCGTTCCAAGTTTTTAATTCGTTAATTCGAGAACCAATTAAGCTGAGGGCTCGACCTGATAATTTCCCAATTATTGCTCTCACAATAAAGCTGTTGTGAACATCGTCATTGTCACGATGGAAATTACTAATAAGACAACTGCAATTATTGATGAAAATGGTTAATGTGTGCGGATCTCCATCATAAGGAGGAATAGTGTCCACATACAAACGTAACAATTGGTAATTGATTGGTTGATTTTGGTTAGGCATTGTATTATTTGGTAAATTCAAAGTTGGTTGTTGATTATTATGATTTGTTGTTTGAAAATTAATTAAATTAAATCTATTTATGATATTTTCGATTTCGTCTTCAGAATCAGACATAAATCGTTAAAAAGCAAAAAGAAAAAATAGTGACTTTATAAAAAATGAGCAAAAATCTATAAAAATAAACTTAAAATTTACTTACATTAATAGAAAAATGATTTGTTTCATTCCTGTAGCATTTATTTCACTTATTTTCTACACTTAACTACTGTTCCAAGAGGAAAGAAGCGATTTTTGTCTTCAACTCCCTAGATTTCTTAAACTAGCTGGTTTTGGCAATGTTGTCCTCCACCAGTTACTGCTTCAGTTTGATTTTCGCCGTTTGTTGCCCGGAACCACGATGATTGCCAAATTAACCGTAATCGGAACTTTTTGCGAAATTACGAGCGATTTTTGTCTCGACGATAACGCGACGTTTTGGCAAATCCTACCGACTGCGCCAATTTTAGGTTCGATTAGGGCAAGTTACTTTTTAAAAAACAAACTTTTAAAAGCAGGGACTTTATTACTCGAAATACAAATGAATAAAGACGAATTTTCATCCGTTACAATGGCTTAAATAAAATGGTATAAATGTAAAGTCAGCAGTAATAATCGTGTGGGTCGCTCGAAGTCGGATTGTTGTTACGGTTCTCATCCATAAGAGGCCATGTATAGAGTGTACATAACTCGCGACCAAGGCTTTGCATTTGGAATTAATATCTAGTCTATCTACCGACGCTTTCCTAATGGCACTCCGAAGGTTTGCCGCAAGGCGAGGTAAACCTGTTAAGTTACTATCTGATAATGGCACTAACTTTATCGGAGCAAAACGACAGTTGGGTAAGTTTTTGAAGGAAAGTGAGAAACAGATTTGCTCATCAGCGGTTTTAGAGAAAATAGAATGGTCTTTCATTCCTCCATACTCCCCACATTTTGGTGGTTTATGGGAGGCAGGAGTCAAAAGTGTGAAATACCATTTAAAACGAGTTCTAGAAAATGTTTATTTTACGTTTGAGGAGTTTGCCACTGTTTTGACGCAAATTGAGGCGGTGCTCAATTCTAGACCCTTGTGTCCTCTCAGTTCTGATCCGTCAGACTTAATTCCACTAACGCCGGCCCATTTTCTGATTGGCCGTTCGATGGTAGCAGTCCCAGACAAGGATGTGGTTGATATACCAGTTAATCGACTCAACAGATTTCAACTTGTTCAGCGTGTAATTCAGCACTTCTGGCGACGCTGGAAAAACAGTTATTTTGCTGAACTACAATATCGCAATCGTTGGCAAACCAATAAAGGACAATTGACTATTGGTGATTTAGTGTTTATCAAAGACGATTATTCTCATCCAAGTGATTGGCGGTTAGGTCGCATTGAGACATTACATAAAGGATCAGATAACATTGCTCGTGTTGCCTCCATTAAAACATCCAGTGGTGTGATTAAACGCAGTTTCAATAAACTTTGTGTGCTTCCAATTGAAAATCCTTTAGATTTCAAGGCGGGGGGCATGTTAACGCCCGACGAAGCTAAATGAAGATTTTATAATTTTGTTATAAGTGGTTAATAGTGGTTAGCCATGTGCAGGTAAAAAAAAAAAGAATATTGATGAAGACCAGTGACAATTATTTTTGAATGTGACAATCAATCAATTAATTAATCAAAAAAAGTTACAGAATTTGATCAGTTTGTCTAGTAAAATCTTATTATTAATCTTTATTGTAACATTCAGCAACCATTATAATCATTGTTTCCATTTTATTGCACTTTTCTCTAAATCATGCCCAGTTTTTAAATAAAATTTACAGTCCTCCTAGTACAGTCAAAAACAAGAAGTGTTTCCCTTCTAAATGAATGCCGTTCAATTATCTGCTTTTGTGTTCTAAAATGTTCCTAATCTAAATCAGTCAAGCTACTTTATAAATTTCAGTTAAAGTCGACTGCAAAAAATTGCGTAATTAGGACTTTGAGTAAAGTACTTGTTTTTATTTTTCAGCCAATGGGCATGTACCTACACAAATACGAATGGATATCGTCCAATCAGGAAAATGGCGACTGCTCCATATGGGTGAGAGCGGCTCAGCTAGAGTTCGACGATGGAAGTTGGGAGTGTCAAGTGACTGCCAGTGATTTTCACACTCAAGACGCTCTTACCAGTCATCCGGTTCGATTGGTAGTCAGAGGTAAGTGATGTTTAATATTAATAAGGCTGGAACGCACCTGGCAAAATTCCATGCTGATAAAATATTTGAAATTGTTCGGATTGGTTTTTGAACCAGATTCATTAACGAATATTTCGGCATTGGAAAATTTTCTGGAATTTGAATTCCGCCTTGTCGGAAACTCCCAACTGTCGTATCGTGCGTCATTTTCTCAGTAGTTTGAAAAGTTTCTACGCCCGCTCCGGGAGCATGGAGGTAAGTAACACCTATTTTGCTCACGTTCGCAAATTTGAATGTAACACCCGATATCGCAACGAAGAGTTTCTTTATCGGGTGTTACTTACCCTCGACAGATTTGCATTCACATAATGTTAAAAATTAATGTTTTTATTAGATACATAGTATAGATATAATATTATTGGTTTTTTATGTTTCAAACTTCCTGTATTTTAATAGTTTGCTCGTTAATTCTTGCTTATAGGTCCTACTTTTTGTATTTTCTTTCCTATACACATGTAGGCCCTAAGTAAGAGAAAGAAGATTGAAAAAATTCAGTACGATGTAATGGCTTCTCAAAAGTATCTATGTTCCATGTTCCTTGTTGACCTGGTATGAACGTCACCAAGCCTCACCAATTGTTCGGAGAGATCTTCTGGGCAATTGTTCTAAATAATATTTTGCATCAAAACAGCAAAATGTAGAAATCTTCTTTCCTTCATCTGAGCATTTCACTGTTAGTAATGTAAAGAGTAACATGTTCTCGTCTATTTATGTTCAATATATATCGTACAATTGTTCTGAATCTTTTGTAGTCTATATATCTGTTATGTTCTGTAAGAAAGGGTCCATAAACACAATCTGCATGATAGCAGTGTACCAAGACTAGCGACTCTATTAACATGATTTTGGTATTAGTAGGAAGAAGATGTTAAAATTCATACAACTTCTTTAAAGCAAAACATGTGTTGTGACAAATTGCACTAACATGCCCTGTAAAAGAAAGCAGCCTGTATCTCAAAAACTAGTCAACAACAATAGTAGGTATATTACAATCTGAGACGGGAAATGCTTCATTGCTGATCGAAAGGTTATAATTATAGTTTATCGAGACGCGTAGCGTCGATATAAACTGAAACTCGAGACAGCAATGGAGTTTCCCGTCGAGGTTTGTATACTATTTTATTTTTAACCATAATTTCTTGAAAAAAAATAAATAAATTCGTGACAACCAAATAAATGAGGTCGTGAAATGCAGACGAGGATTGAGGACGGGAAATATTTTTTTGCTCCATTTTCCGTCCGTGGACGGGAAATGGGGACGGAAAAAATTTCCCGTCCTCATTTCCCGTCCTGGGACAGGTAATGGACCAGCAAAATGAAAAGACAGAAATGTGACATTTTCAAATTTTTGAAAAGTCAGTAATGACAACATTTGATATATGGTTAAAAATAAAAAAAAATTACAGCTCAAAAAAAAAAATCCGGTTTTTTTGAGCCTACTCTATATATTATTAAATTCCTTGTCATTTTACAAAAAAAAAAAAAAACAAATAAAAATAAGTCATATACAGTGTGTTATTCAAAAATGTGAAACGTGGCCTCCTTTTTGGATTTTCTGATGTTCCACAACTATACAAATAGTGAAAAAGATGTTCTAAATTAAAATTAGTGTCTGAAGTTTTTCGAAAAATATTCACTCTTTTATTGTTTTTATCTGCTAAATTACGAACGCACAGTATAATTTATATTAATATAACAATATGAATTATATTTTGCACTTATATACTCATGTTTAAAAATTTCAATGCCCTAAAATAATTATTTACAAGATGGTAATAGTAAATAGGCTTATCTAATACCGAGTGTGGGGGTTACCTAACCCATTAGAGCGCACATCCATGCAACCACGGGTGTTACATTTAAAAAACCGAACCGTTGTCGAACGGATTGCCGAATGCTAAACAGGGTGTTACTTACCTCCATGCGCCCTGGGAGTTATGTAAATGTTCAATGTTACTTTCGCAAGTTTTATTAGCCGACTTTTTCTTTGTCGAAATGTCGGTGTTGTATTTGCAGATGAACACAAAATATAAATACTTTATTTAGGGTTTGCGTGTGATTTATACTTTTACGCAAAGCATGGAATTGATGATATTGGGAATTATTCTATCAAAGACGACAACTTGACCTCAGTGGAGTTTTATCTACTAATTCTACTTTTACTCTATAATGTTTTATGGGCATGTTCTGACTTGTGAAGAACTTGATTAGAGAGTGAAGTCAACTTCCACCAATGCTTAGTTAGAGCACCTAGACCTAGACACTTTCCAAAATTATTGTATCTTCTAATTATTCTTATCGAATAATATTCTTGCGTTCTGGGGTTGTGATTTTGGGCTTGTGATTATTTTTAATAATTGTGACGCTTCGACTGATACTGACCATTCCAGTTTATCTTCCACTATAATAACAAACGTATTATCTATATATATAAAACACAGTTGTGTTGGTATTTGAGCACTTATAACTCGAGAACGGCTGGACTGATTTTTATTATTTTTGCTTTATTGGATTTGTCTTTGTCCATCCTAGGATAATAAATCGAAAAAATAACAAAAAAAAAAAAACAAAAAAAAAATTATCTATTTTACTTATTTATGAAAAAAACTCACCAAGCCCGCATACGGCGCCATCTCCTATAACCGATACCAAGTTTGCTGTCACATTTTCATTGCAAACCATGTGGATTTTATTGTCACACACTTTGCACAAAAACAATTTGAGGAAAGCACTTTATTTTTAATTGTTCTTCACAGTAAAAATGTCCAAAGATAAATAGAATGAAAATGTTTTGATTGTGTATTTTATTTTGTTGTTGGTTCGTTCATTCCGAAAGAGCGCGAACTGGTCTACCTGACATTTCTTGACGCTTGACCATTGACGTTCTGTGGCTAAGTTCCGTTTCTCCTCTTAGGCATCCCTTGACAGCCGTGTTCCGTGCCGACTGTTCGGAGTGCTCCGTCCAGCTGGTGTCGAGTGGCAGAGAGCCAGGTTATGAGTCCGCCACAACCATTTTGTATACGGCGCCATATATGATAGGTACCTAGAACGAAGCTCGCCGTTGCGCGGTAATTTCATTGCAGATACAGTAGAACAGAATACTGCTAAGGAACTGGAGCTATTCTGAACAGAACTCTTCCACTATTTCGATCAGATAAAGTGGTGCAGAAATAGTTGATCAGATAGAATAGTGCAGATACAGTAGAACAGATGGAGTATTGCAGTGCATGCAGTGCAGATAAAATGAAACAGGGCTGCGCTGGAGATTTTTTTTGTTTTCTTTACATTTTTTGTACATTCCTGTGCCTGAGTTTATTTATTTGGTGGTACACTTTATAAGAATAATGCCCACAAGTTGCCTAAAAAGGGATGATGTAAAATTTAAATTTTCGGTGACTTCTGATCCAGAGAGTAAAAATTAATTTTCTTCGACCAAAGCCAAATTCACCATCGAAAAAAACTGAATTTAATTCAGTTAATAGATACGTTAACACAACATTTAATAGGTATTTAATAATTCAGAGGAGGTACGAAGTTCGCCGGGTCAGCTAGTATAAATATATTTCACAGAATTTGCATGCAGATCTAGCTGAATAATTTTATAACTTTCACAAAAACATTTACATTTATATCGTCTAATAATTTGTTTAGTTTATATTGTCAATGTTGTAGCGCCCGCCCTAGTTTCACTGTTTAAGATGCTGATTGTTGGCGAGCGGTTTCCAATTTGTTACAGATTTTTACTAGGGTGGCTACAGTGGTAGGGTTCGTAATTGCTTAGGGTGGAAATAAGTACACAAATCTTCTGCATTTAAAATGGTTAAAATATCTTTATTCATTTAATGAGGTGAACAAAATTCTTTACTCCAAGACGCTTATTTCTTAAAATAGTAACTTTCATTTCAAAAACAATTCATCAAATTCTTCATTTATTTCCAATCGCTACTTTGCTATTATACTCTTTAAAAGTTGTTACGATTTACTAGCATAAAAGAAATTCGAGCAGTAAGTGCATTTTACTATTAGTCAATAGATAAGTTATAGTTTAAAGTTCACAATTCAAGTTCACAAATTAAGTTCACAAGTTAAGTTCACAAAAGTATTTACCTGAGTATACAATGTTCAATTGTATCTCTTCTAAAGGGTATCTTTACTTGCCGTCGCGACGCGTAATTCAATTTACTACGGATCCCGAATTTATTGCTCGATTTCTGATAACTACTTCAAGTTCGCGATTAAAAATCTCTTTTACGAATTGCTATTTGTCCAGGATCTTAGACTTTTTTGTTTACATCGAAAGTTATTGATTTACCTGTTGAAATTTCACTGGTTTTCACGATATAGGAATACTCTCACTCCGATTCAAAAATTTCTTAATATCGTAACTTTGTTTACAGTTAGACCGAAATTTACTGTTTAATACATTTTTTGTACGACTTGACTATTTTGATTATTTACCGACAGTGTTTTGACGTCGGTATGTTGTATTTACTGGTTGGCAAGGCTGACAGAACGGTAAGTGAATTACTTACCGTTCTAGAACGGTAAGTAATATTAGTCATGTTCGGAAATTTATCCTAGATCATCCAGAAATAAAAATGAAAAACTATACAAAAAAAAGAATATACAAATATTTTATTTATTAACATTAAAATTAAACGTACAGTTATCACAATTTTTAATAGTAATAGGGAATGTGGCTTTGTCAGGATCGTTCGCATTAACTGAAAATGTTGCACATGATACAGACGTGGAATTTGCTGAAGAAGATTCAGTATTGCCATGTAAAATTTTTCCTGCAAACTCAATTTTGTTTTGCAGTGAGTCCTCAACGTAGCTTTCAGCTACGGCTGAAGATTTCCAGCCACCATGTCTTTTTAATCCTAAAATATCCACCCCTTTATTGGCCAAAAGCGTAGCTGAAGTACGTCTGAATGAATGACCAGTATAATCGGTTGGATTTCCTAATTTTAAGAGGCCAGCAACAAATTCAAGCGCGCGAAATTCATTCTTTGTCGCCGAGTTCAAAGTAGGACCGTGATAGACGACGTTACGGCAAATATTTCCTAGATAACGGAAGGGTGTGATCAAATTGCATGGAAGGTGAATAATAAATCCTATGGGCTTTTGTGGAGGCAAAACTATTACACCTATCATATTTAATATAAATTAAAAAGTATACAGTTATAATAATAGTTTTATAATTTACATTGTGCTTTTTATTTAACAAATAAGAATGTGGAGAATGAAATGTGCGGAAACATAAAAATATATTACGAAGATAATAAAATTTACCTATACAAATACAGCAAAATAGATACTTGAATGTTTACACCAACAAAAAGTGAGGTGGCGTAGTTACGAGGGTGGGAGAGATGATGTTTATTCGTTTATTACATAAAGAACTTCCAGAAAACCTAGAAAAATAAAAAGGAAAAGTGTTAATTTCACACATTGGTGAGATTGCTCATGAAAACCTCGGACACATCGATTTTTGATTTCAGTTGCCGTTTTTCTGATGGTAATATCATGTATACAGGGTGACCCAGAAACAAGTTGTGACAGCTAACTTTATTTTTTTAAATGAAAACATTAATTTTGAAGTGAAAACTTCTTTAGAATCGTTGAGAGTGATGTGAGACTCGATGAAACGAAAAAGCGAAACTTTTTTAACACGCTTATATTAACACACAACAAGAACCTGGAACAAGCCAAGTGAGCTGGAACAAGTCTGGAAAATGTCTGGATAAATCTCGATGAAGTCTGGAAATCTCTGGAAACGTCTGGAAAGAGCCTGGAAATTTCTGAAAAGGGTCGGAAAAATTCTGCCAAAGGTCCCAAAAGACATGGGGATCATTCTCCAGAATCCGGATCAGTCTGTACAAGTCTGGATTAGGTCTGGATAAATCTGGATAAAGTCTCTAAAACTCTGGAAAACTCTGGATAAGTCTGGTTATTGTCTGGAAAAGTCTGGAAATCTCTGGAAACGTCTGGAAAAGACTTGGAAATTTCTGGAAAGGGTTGGAAAAATTCTGAAAAAGGTCCCAAAAGACCTGAGGATTATTTACCAGAATCCGTATCAGTCTGAAGAAGTCTGAATAAAGTCTGGATAAATCTGGATGAAGTTTGGAAAACTCTGGATAAGTCTGGAAAATGTCTGGAATTCTCTGGAAACGTCTGGAAAGAGCCCGGAAATTTCTGGAAAGGGTCGGAAAAATTCTGCCAAAGGTCCCAAAAGACCTGGGGATCATTTTCCAGAATCTGGATCAGTCTGTACAAGTCCGGATAAGGTCTGGATAAATCTGGATAAAGTCTGTGAAACTCTGGATAAGTCTGGATATTGTCTGGAAAAATCTGGAAAAGACTTGGAAATTTCTGGAAAGGGTTGGAAAAATTCTGAAAAAGGCCCCAAAAGACCTGGGGATCATTTTCCAGAATCCGGATCAGTCTTAACAAATCTGGATAAAGTCTGGATTAATCTGGAAAACTCTGGAAAGCTCTGGATAAGTCTGGATAATGTCTGGAAATCTCTGGAAACGTCTGGAAAAGGCCTGGAAATTTCTTGAAGGGGTCGGAAAAATTCTGGAAAATGATCCCCAGGTCTTTTGGAAAAAGTAAATTAAAATTCGGAAAATTACATTCAATTATGGAGAAAGTGATGTTATTTTTTAGAATAATTTGAATTGATGAACAGTAAATTTAGCAGTGACTATAAACTTCCAGTCAGTGTATTTAACTTTAATTAGGTTCTATGAACATATGCCCTAAGATGCTCTCTGAAGAAGTTACAGCGCTTCAAACGGTATATGAAAATAATGGATTTTATTTATTTTCAAGAACAAGGGCAAACTATTTTCCTTGAAATTTGGTATTCTTGCATACATTTCAATGCCACAGCGAATGGTGATAGTAAAAAAAAGTCAGTTCTGAAAGAGTATATAGTTTCCATAATCACCCCTCGAAGTCCGGTACACTATTTTTTTCACACCCTGTATACTTCGAGTCGAACCGGTACCCTGATGGGTTCGATTCCAACCAAGACTTGTGTACTTTGTACTTTAATTAGGTTCTCTTATTATTTTGTCGGTCTGATGATGCTCCTATTAACGAAACACATGTCACTATTAAGTGAACAAAATAATAAACAATTTGTAGACTTATATAATATGGACAAATTTTTTGATTTTCTAAATAGATAAATGACTCAATCGATTCAAATTATCCTATAAAAAATAACATTACTTTCTCCGTAATTGAATGTACTTTTTCCGAATTTGAATTCACTTTTTCCGAATTTGAATTTACTTTTTCCGAAATTAACTTCAGTTATTCTGAAATTGATTTGACTTTTTCCGAAAATGACTTTACATTTTCCTAAATAAAAGTTACTTTTTCCGAAATTGAGGTTAAAATGGTGTAGAACGGTTCAAAACAATCGCACAGTTTATTATTGAAATTTGTGATAGCTGAACCGTTGTCATTTAGGTGATTGATGAACTGTGCCATTGTTTTGAACCGTTCTAGAACCGTCCTTTTTTCGAATCCGAAAATAGCTTTCATGAGAGAATTTCATGAATCAAAAATTTAATTTTTTTGTCAAAAAATGTTAAAACACCAGTGTCGCGCCAATTATCGCGTGAAGCCTAATTCTCACTTGCGCGAGATTCGCTCTTTTTTGACATTTCTTCAATAATTTGACATTTGATACACGCATAAAACGTAAATCAACAATCAAAACATGTCAGTTTATTGTTGGAATGTCAGTTTTGACAGATGTATGAAATTCTAAATGTCGAGTGCAATGGAAATTGTCGATAATTTTTGGGAAATTTGCCCGGATGCATTTTTAGTTAAAAAGGAGCACCAGTGCTTTTTCAGTGCCCATTTCTGTTAAAAACGCATGAGTGCAAATTTGTCAAAAATTGGAAATATATTTCCATTGCACGAGTTGTACAGTGTTTCCGCTTCAGTTCGCAACATATGGGAAACTTTTTTATTATCAATTTTCTTGAAAAAATAGATAGTATTAGTGCTGGTACTTTTGCTCTAATTTGACAGCCGTTAAAAATAATCAGGGGTTTGAATGTGCTCTAACCACAACATACTTATAGACCTTGGCCCATGCAAAACTTTAACAACGTATCAAATTCGTTAATCGAGAGCAAAAGTATCGGCTCTTAAACTATTAAAACTTAGAAAAGCATGTATCGGGTGTTTTTTTATCTTTGATATCATTTTGATCACCTGTAACTTTTTTGTTTTTAAAGATATCAAGGTAAACAAAAAAACAAAATGTAGGATTAATAGCCAAGTTTTTTTTCAAGTTGCACATGAAACAAAACATCAAAACACTATCAATTTTTTGACATATAAGCCTACATTATATTTTTTTTATTTCGGTTTCATATCGAAGTCTTTTCGACACTTAAAGTAGTTTCGAAAAGAAGCTCTTTATGGCACTCCTTTTTCACTTATCGGAAGTTGGTAACACTGGCTGACTGATGGCCATCGCACTTCATTCTCGATTTTATAGAAGATTTAGGGCGAGTATTATAAAACTGCTTTGACAGTTAACTTAAAGTTAACTTTTTGAATTACATGTAATTTCAAAAATTAACTTTAAGTTAACTCTCAAAGAAGTTTTATAATACTCGCCCTTAATTCTATATTTGGCATGTAATGTTACCAACCTAAACATGAAATCAGGAAATATGAGAATAAAATTTCCAAGAAAAATTTGTTTTTTTTTTTTAATTAAACAATACCAGAATAGAAAAAATAGTATAAAATATTCGTTTCATAAGACATTTTATCGCACTCGTCCTTTAAGAATCTCGCCTCCGGCTCGTTTTCTAATATAGGGCTCGTGCGATAAAATCATGTCTTATGAAGCTTGTATTTTAATGTACTATTTTTAAATGGAACACCCGGTATATTATATGTGTGTTCGTTAGAGCATATTATTCTGATTACAATGATATAACACACTTCATATTTTGTTCCATTCGTTTTTGACAAATCGGCAAAAATATATGAAATTTTTATATGCTCTCAATAATTTTCGTCCCAAATATCAGACCGCCGCCTAATAAGTTTCACTTCGAAAGTTTCATATTTTTGCCGATTTGTCAAAAACGAGTGAACCAAAATATGAAGTGTGCTATATCATTGTAATCAGAATAAGATATTCTATCGAACACATAATATACAGGGTGTTCCATTTGAAAAAATATAATGTAGGCTTATATGACAAAATGTTGATAGTGTTTTGTTTTACGTGTAATTTGAAAAAAAACTTGGCTACTAACCCTACATTTTGTTTTTTTGTTTACCTTGATAATTCAAAAACAAAAAAGTTACAGGTGATCAAAATGATATCGAAGATAAAAAACAGGAAAATATGCAGGGTTTTTTGGTAAAAGTAGAAAAAAAATGGCACATCACTATTTTTTTAAACCTTTGATATTTTTTTCAGATTAAGCAAGTCATATTTCAGTCAAAAAAAACCTTTCGTTATCACAAATCAACCTGCCAAATTAAAAAAAAAAAAAATGGAAAAATTTTTGAGCTGAAAAAACGATTTTTTCTAAAACTTTGACACCCTGTATCTCAGAAACTACGCATTTCTGGTCACATATTTATGGGAACTTTTTTTGTTAAAATATCGTAAGGAATGACATCCTGAAGTTACGGAACGTACTTAGGAAATACCCTGTATATTTTTTTATTTTTTGACCACCCTGTACATGCTATTTCAACTTTTTATAGTTTGATATTATTTTTCCAAGAAGCAGAAACTCTTATAAAGGATAACTTTTTTTCGTAAAATTGATAATAAAAAAGTTTCCCATGTGCTGCGAACTTAAGTGGATACACTGTATTTTTTTTGTCAAAACACCAGTTCTCGCATTAGTTACTGTGCAATAATTTACACTAATATAAATTATCACGTAATACCAATCTGATTGGTTCAAATCAACAATCAAAACATGTTAGTTTATTGTTGGTATGTCAGTTTTGACAAATGTATGAAATTCTCATCAAAAAAACGGCCACTAAAATCAAAAATCGACGTATCCGAGATTTTTTGAAAAAAAAGTCAACCTTGTATTTTTGATGGATTTTATTCGTATTAACTGTATTTAACTATGCTATCTGGATAAAGTCTGCTATATGATATCCTCTTTCGTTTATTGAATTCTAGTAAAGTTATCTTTGTTCGTTTTGAGTTCATTATGAAATATATTCACCATAATTATTTACACAAACTAATAACTGGCCTTGCAGTCCTCTCGCATCGTGTAATTTTTACTTACCCCGGTGCGAAATTAAATCCGCCAGAGGCAGCACCTCGCTGCAGCCAAAATTTTTGAATTTCCGTGTTTGCAGGGCTTACAATTTGAGACGAGATCTCAAAAACTACTTAATATTTTTTAGTGAATCAAGAAGATTCGAAAAGATAATAAAACTTAGAACAATGCTCTTGTTTCATTTTTTTAAAAAAAGCTATGGGTTCGGATGTACCGAGCGATAGAAATGATGCTTTTTTTCGAGTATTTAGGTCGTGATATTTTCAATTTGCAATTTTTTTTTCGAAAAACTAAAACAACAGCATTATTGTTTAGATTTTTATCTTTTATTATTTTCTAATCCGGTCAAAAAATATTACAAAATAAGTGAGTTCTCGTCTCGGGAAATCAACCCTTTTTCTCAATTTTTAACGGCTTGTTGTTGGCCTCTTAAATATTTTGCTATTATCATGGGCCATTTACCAATTGTGCCTTTCCCTACCACTTGCTTAGTGCATTTTCCTTTCTGAAAATTTAAAAACATTCGTGCAGATTTTACGTCGCTTGGTCTAAGCCTAATGTATTTTCGAATAATCTCCAAATAATGAATGGTTTCATTGTCCACATTGGTAATTGTAAATGACCGCTGAATGTGTGTTTTGGTGTTGGGAATTTTCACTATAATGATCTCGATCCTCGATATCATTTAGAGTTATATTATATAGTTCCTCCCTCCTGCAGGCACCTGACACACCTAATATCATTCCTACCTGAAAATAAAATATGAAATATTAATACATAAAATGGAAATTATTATTGCCAATTTACCTTTTGAATTAAAAAAATATCATCTGGTGCCTCTAATAAAAATCTGGACATTTCTTCCTTTGTGAAAACGCTAGCCTTTTTTGGTTTGTGTCCAACATTTTTCCTTTTTAAGAATGTAATTAACGTCAAAAACTTAGAAATATCAATGGAATGATGTAGAAAAATTGTGGCTTTCAACATCGAGTATTCAGCCCATAAACTGCCCGGCGCTTTTAGCTGTTGATTTCTTTGTACGAAATAGGCCATCAGGATTTTTTCATCGATATTTTTTCCACTTTTCTCCTCAAACCACTTCCGGAAAAGTCCATACGTATTTTCATATCGTTCCTTCGATTTTTCTGGTATTATAGCTGAGCATCCTATTCGCCAAGCTTCTTCTAGGTCCGAATTTTCACTCTCGTCACTCATTAGTTGTTGGTTAGTTGATTTTTTTTGCCAAAAATTCACAAATATACGCGAAATACGACGCTTTTGATAACAATGTATCAGTTTGTAAAAAAAATTGGTCAAAAACACTTGAACAAATAAACGCATACATGACAACCATGAACCATGGCAATTTTATAACAAAGCAATCTTGAAAATTTTCACTGATATTTAGGGTATGATCCGAATAAGTATAGATAACCATTATTATAAACGCAGTATACTTTCTCTGCCACAAGTCGTACAAAAAATAGTATAAGCATCACAAACGGTAAAGATTTGCTGGTCTCAGACAATATTGGAGACTGAGCGAAGCGAAGTCTCCAAACATTGTCTTTGACCAGTAAATCTTACTTACCGTTCTTGATACTTAATATACTATTTGGAAACTAACTTATTACTCGACTTTCAACTCAAGCTTCTAACTAGCTTCTAACTGACTTCTCACTTTTTCACTAACTTACTGACTTTTTCTTTCTGTTTTTTAACTGCATGGACATGCCCTTTTTATACGCGATTTTTGTATCATTTCTGGCCTCGCGTCCCACGCCTTTAGAAATTCTTTTCTTTGAGAATCTACTTACTAAGCGCGTATTGGTCCTTATCTCCTATACGATCGAAGAAAAACCTAAATACAAAACTTGTAGATAAACATGAGTACTACATTCCTAAATTATTTTCCAGTATACAGGATGGCCCAATAAGTAGTGGTGATACAAAGTTATGTTTTTTTTTTAAAATGACTCTCCCTGTATATTATGACATTTCAGGATTTTGTGGAAAATTCTATACATATTTCATGTACAATGTCATATACCTATCTTCAACTGTTTCTGAAATATTGACAGTTGAAAATTGACTTTTTTGCATCTTTGACAGACTGTAAAACCTGAACGGTTAAGTTTACAGCAAAACCGATCATACATTCTTACCTTAGTTTTTCATAACCTATCATGTGACACCAACTTTGAATTTAATCCATGATTGAAAATTCCGCTTAAATTAGTAATCTCCGGTTAAATTCAAAGTTAATGTCAAATGATAGCTTATGAAAATCTAGGATGAGAATAGGGAGTTTTTGTTGCTTACAAAATGTGATTCCAGGTAACGCTATTTGACAACTTTAACATTCGAATCTCGTTTGTCGTATATCGTAACCGCTGAATGCCGGTATTCTACGGACGGTAGACATAGCCGCTAACGTAGCGAAACGCACGCGCAGTACACAAATAAAAAAATTCATAACCTTGATTCAGGTGACAAGTTGTCAAGTTTCCCCAAAAGCTTTCAAAAATGGGTACGAATATAAACGTATACAGTGTAATATTGAAAATAATGGAAAGAAGCAGAAGAGTTCGTTTTACAGAAGAAGGTGACCAAATTTCAGTAACTTTACTAACCACCTCAGAAAAATAAAAATTCCTGGGATTTTATGTGGATGCTTTGTATTAAACTCGTTTGAAATTCTGAGTACTTTCTACAAATCTGAAGATATGGTTTTTTTCGAACCGAAAATAAACTTTACACTCGTTTGCTGACCAGACATCTAGGTTGAACCTTCCCTAAAGATCGCTTCTGTATTTCATGTTGTTTTCCAACACTTCCAACAAGATTGCCTCTTCAAAATCAATTCGTTATTTTGTAGCATAATGTACTGAAAAACAGTAGTACAATAAATCTATATGAGAATCAAACAAAAGCAAGATCTACAAAAACCAAATTAAAACGAGGCTGGGGGCTATGCTGTCAACTTTACTTGACTTTTTTTTGGAGTTATATTTATATTTCACGGTAATGTTAAGCAGGTGCCGTTTCTTGCCCCGAAAACTGTTTTTTTTTAAATCTGTTAAATAGCGGCTATGGCTACGTATTCGTTAACTGTAGCGTTGAAGTTTTCAAGAGCAACAAAAACTCCCTAATGTAAAATCGGTTTTGCTCTAAAATCGACCGTTTAGGTTTTAAAGTCTGTCAGAGTTACAAAAAAGTAAATGGTAAACTGTCAATATTTCCGAAACAGTTGAAGATAGGTACCTATATCACATTATACATGAAATATGTCTAGAATTTTCCACAGAATTCAGAAATGTGATAATATACAGGGGGTCATACAAAAAACATAACTTTGTATCACCACTACTTATTGAGCCATTCTGTATACTGGAAAATAATTTAGGAATGTAGTACTTATGTTTATCTACAAGTTTTGTATTTAGTTTTTCCTCCGATCTCCGTTTGTATAGAAGATATGGACCACCGCGCGCTTAGTAACTCACCCTGTATAACCCGATGAAATTTGCAGGTGTTCGTAAATTATAAATCCGTTCAAGGAGATACTTTAAAAGTAAATTTCTACTTTTCTCGGTACGAATACATGTGACTTTGTCTCTATTTAAATTTCTGCATTCGCAAAGGATGCCGCCGGCAATAAACTATACCTATGTTTGGATCAACGCAAAACGTTGAATAAATTTAATTAATAAAAATAATTTTGTAAGTAGCTGACCTCGTCTTTGTGAGTCATTACAATGTTAACCTTCGTCTTCCTGGGTGAGGTACAAATGTACCCCAGAAAATTATTTTTCTAGCATATTTTCCCAAAAAGTGCATATTTTTTGTGACTAATTTTATTTTGTATTAGTAAGGGCTTTGCACATAATTAGTGATCATCAAGAATTTTATATTTATTTATTTTTCAGAAATAATAATTTTTGCATAGCGTGGGGCACATGTACCCAATGACGTACCTCACGTGGGAATCTGGGGGCTACCCTATCAAGTAGTCACCTTGGAGGAAATTTGTAGATTGGAGATAGATTTCCAACCGGCAAAATTTGGAAATTACGATAATAAAACGTATCAAGAAGTATCTGTGGAGCAGGAAGAGAACGAAAGTTTACGGGAAGTAGAAGGCGGAAAAATAATTTATAAATCGAAAGATGGCACGCATTGGTCGAAAATACCATTTCCTAACTATTGTTTTTTTTGCTAACTGTACTATAGGGTAATTCTATCTATTATAAATGTTAAGTATAAATAAAATCATGTTTATTAATCAGAAGTATAATTTTTATCAAGGGGTGCAAATGTACCCCACGTGGAAATCTACGTAATTTTTTTGACGTGGGAAGACGAAGGTTAATGAAAAAATTTAGCGTTTCACCAGTCTGTTGTTTCTATTGCGAAACTCTCCCAAAAAGCGCTCATCAAATTTAGATGAGAATGCATAAACCTGTATAAAAAGAAAATGGAAAAAAAATGTGTAATTTATTTTACTCTGTAAAGTTTAAAAGTCCTCTTAACTCGATCCTTTTCGTTCCACGGTCGTTGAACATACAAATGTCTAGACGTTTTGTAGTGTAATTTTTCACCTCGATGAAATATTTCTATTCGAGTTGCAATATAAAATCTTGATATACATAATTTTTTATTCTGGCATGTCGAAATTACTATCATTATTGTGCCTACTTTATCGGATTAAGTTATCCAATTATAATAGCCTAATTTTGATAGAAATAATATTGAAAAATGTTAGAAAAACTTAACGGTTATTTAAATGGGTCAGAGATGCTTTATCTTTCTTGGTCTATTGTTTCTGTTGAACTTTAGTTGAAATTGGAGCTGGACTTTTCTGGAGATTGATTTGACAACATTCGTGATTATTTTCTTTTTCTCGGGAGATTTCACATTCGTCTATTTCTTCCATGTTAGAAAAAGAATGCTAGCCTCCACCTCCACCTCATATTTTGGGAAGATTTATTTATAGCGTCGACAGTAATTCAAAACTCATCAGTGTTCCGCTGGTTATACAACTCACTGTACATTATTCCCATATGACTCGAGAGGCTTAATAGGTGATAAGCCTTTTGGGATTCTCGCGCTTGGTAGCAATATTTATAGCGAATTCTATTATAGAAAATTTTGTTTCATCTCTTTCTTATACAAGCTGGTAGAAAAGGCTTAATAAGTGATAAGCCTTTCGGGATTATCGCGCTTGGTGGCAATATTGTTCATTTGTTATTAATAATAATAAAAATTGATAAAGTATTTGTATACTACTGAACTATTATAACCATATAATACCTTGGTTACGATAATCATAAACAGGGTCTTAACTCCCGCGCACGAGTTAAGGATATCATAACTCCCAAGGGAGCTAAAGATTTCCATAACTCCCGCTTTTACCTTGAATAGGTAAAACTTTGAGAAAAACTGGAAAATTTGATTTATGGTTTATTCCTCCATAAAAATAGACAGAATACAGTAAATTAAGTAGGATATAAAATTATCTATATACCATGGGAATTATCAGATGTTAATACCCACGGGGAATTGGTGTCCCTCGGGCCAGTGGCCCTCGCGACACAAACGTTGCCCTAGGGTATTAACACCCTCATAATTCCCTTGATACATAAATAACTATAAAGTTTAGTTCATTGTATAACCTTTTGAATACCACTCGATGTTTTAGGATTACCCAATACTTTAACCTGAGACAATCAAAAGAAAACCTGTTCCAGTTCGTAATTTATCTGAAACTATGTATTTTTCACATAATTATTATACCACACAATGGGAGACAGAATAGTGGAAACGAAATCAGCAATGTATTTTCGTGCCGGAAATGGGATAACTGAACAATCAAAATGACCGGAATTGTGAAATTTGCCCTCTGTGCCACCACTGGCATTTGGCTTCAGATGTTTTGATTTATTTTGTAGCAAAAACACGCATCTATTATGTAAAGAAACCCGTTTATTCATTCAAGTGAATCCAAACCTTATCGGGAAATTATGCGAAACAAATTAGCATATCCGTCTGGAAAATGTTAACCAATACCCAACACACAATTTATATGTTTAAAGTTGGTGTAACTGATAATACCATACGTGATATCGTTTTATTTCTGGAAGGATTGCGACGTGATATATTATTCTACACGAATTAATTTGCTTTTTCCTTGTAGGTGTTTGTGATTAAACGTTGGGAAATTTATTCTGGAGAGCCGCGGGACTGTAAACGCGCCGAAATTTGATCGCGGAACCATACAAAGGCAATATTAGATAAGGCACCTACCTTGGAGTTGCACAGGGTTGTGCTATGCGCTGGTGTTGGCGCGTCACAGGAGCTCCTGTTTCATAAACAATGTAATCCCACTGGTCACTTCGAAAACGGGTAGATAATTAAGTTTCTAATGAATATTTTTGGAGAGTTTTTTATTCAAACTATGAAGTCTTGGCTACGGACGCGCGACCTCGCACTACTCGAACTCGACTGCTTCGAAGGTCGTAGCGTATATATGGTGCCGAATGGTTTGAATTTGTATGTTTTTTTTTTATGTCAATATCGAATTTTAAATATACAAACAAATTCCCTTTTTTCCCAAACATTTGCACGAACAGTAGGAGCCAAGTTAATGAGTTCTTTCAGCACACTAGAAATTCCCTGTATGCAACAGTGATTTCTTATCAAGCAATCTCAGTTAGAAATAATTCAACCAAGTTAAATTAAATTTGTTTCCAACATAGCAAACAAACGTGATGTCTTGCAATAATTGTTAATTAAAACTTGCAAGTTTTTTCGTGCGTTCATAATCGGTTGGAGTTAAATCAAGAAGAGAATATTTTTTACTCAAAGTACAAAACTTAGATCGACACATAAATTAAACTGAGAGTGCACAACGTTGAAATTTAGACCGAACCATTTATTTTACGAAACCAGTAGCTTCATTAGTCTTTTTCCGAACAAGAGAGGAAACAAACCTGTATAGTACGAATTTATTCGATAAAAAATGGGCAAACTGCCGAAACTGGCAAAGGAAACGGTTTTACGATAAAGTACGTGTTTAAGCATCCTGTAACGTGTACAAGATAGGGGAATATGATAAAAAAAAATTGTACCAAAAAAGACTAGTAATATAAATAGTATTTTGATGCGCGGTTCAACAAATTGGTGTTAATGTATCACAATGAATTTGAGATAATATCTAAATATTTCAAGCTTTTGTTGCAAAAATCTTCAATCTAGATTTTCTATCAAATTCGAAAAGCATAATCTCAATTGACCTAATCGTCAGAATTCCTCGCATTTTTGTCGGGTAATATGAATACCGAGCAAGCAGTCGGGCTGATATATGGGCCCCAAATTAAACTGTGAAATCTGAGAGATAATGGAGCGGTAAAATAGAATGTATTAATCTTGAGGATGATTTAAATAACCGACACGTACCGCTATGGTTTATTAAATAGCAGCGTCGTAACCATTGTATAAAGAAGTAGAGGTTGGCTAGAGAACTTAGATATTTTTTTCTCATTTCGCTTTATTAACTAGTGCTAGTGTGGGATTTGTTTATTATGCCCCTCTTTATATTCGAAATATACAATATTTCATAGCAAACAGTATCAAAAATAATATTTCCTACGAGCATGCGGAAAACGCGTTTCCACGCACTGATTTGCTTGCGGAAAGTACCACTTTTCCGCACTGCGTGTGTGAAAAATTTCTTACCGCACGGCGTGCGCCAAAAAAGTTTTTCACGCACTTATTTTTATTTTATTTTTTTCAATTTTTGTCTTCATGTCATGCTTCTCAAAAATTTTAGATCTTTTTGAAATTCCTTCACCGTTTTTTCTCTTCAAGAAAGCTATTAAGTTTTTGTACTGACCAATATCGATCTCTTTAACCAGTTGTATAGCATAAATAAATATTTCAACTTATAATAAAAATAATTGTTAATGTTCTGTTGTTGAAATCATTGCTATACTAACCTTAATTAGTCGAAGAGACGAGCTCGAAAGTAAGACAATTTAGAGTAACAGTAAATAAACATTTTATTATTATGTATTTTGACGAGCTGAATCGATATATGCATAAATTTTAACTATTATGCCCGTATTACATCTGTGTATTTTTCCGTGTATTTATACATGTAGTTCAGGGTGCCAACATTATTTTGTTTTTCATAATGTTGATTTCTGTTACGTTCGAATTTTTTCGGTTGTCACCCTGAACTACATGAATAAATACACGGAAAAATACACAGATGTAATACGGGCAATAGCCCTTGGCTTCAGGGTGGAAATAGGCTCGTTCAGTGAAGTTTCATTAACCACGTTTTTTCACATTTTTATGGAGTATTACTCACATATGGCACATAAAAAAATTTCCAGCTTAATTGGATAAATTTAAAAAAAGTTACGCGTGTTTAAATATTAAAACGTATGCCTTGGAAATTCACCGCTGAGAGATGGTATGACGTCATCTCTCGAGTAGAGACAGGCTAAAGACCGTCACACACGGTTCTGCATAACGGAATGTCAACTAATTTTCTACTGACAGTTTGGCACAGAGTTGGCGGAACTATACATTTATAATTTTTCTTTCTTCGCGTGCTACTTCCATAATTAATTGTGTTCATAAAATATTGAAAGTCAGAGAATTATTCAAATATACGAAATATGATTCGAAAGAAAAACATCCAGTTCTACCAAATACATGAAATGCCAAGCGGAAACTTGTCTAAACGATGCCAAACTAAAACTTGTCAAAACAATTCCCATAATTGTCAAAGTGACCGGCATACCAGCACCACGACGACCAACGTGAGAGATGCAGTGACGTCACCGCGTGTTTCAAATTTGGAGTATTTTGATAATTTATTTAAATATGAACAAAGGCTCGGAAAATTATGAAATTTTGCACAACTGCTCAACTCAACACGCTCTTTCAGAATATGTAATAAAAAAAATATGCTGTACGAGCCTATCGCATTTAAAGGGTCGAAATTCAAATATCTCGCGAATAAATAGAAAATTCGAAAAAAGTTACAAACAAATGTTGTAGCCTGTAAAATTAGACGCAAAAAACCACCAAACATTTTTTCTTTGTTTTCAACAGTTAATCCTCTAGCGAATTTCAAAGTTTTCAGCGCCAAAAAGGGATAAAAATGCATGCGGCAACACTGGGAGTGCTTAGTCCGGTGTCTTCAGCGTTCACGCGGTCTCACCGCACCTCATGCGTTAGTCCAGGGAAAATAGGTTTCGATCTCGCATTAAATGATGGGGTTTCAATTTTTTCAAGAATGTCTAGGGGTTGATGTCCCTAACAACGTCTCATAAAGACATAAAGGCCCGTCGATTTCACGGGCCGTGGGGTGGAGGGGGCCCTCCCAAAGGTCACTTTTTTCAGTTCTTGGCTTTTATCTCGAAAATGGTGCGTCTCACAGAAAATTTTATACCCTATTAAATTGAAGCTAATGAAATTTGTCTTATGCCTAATTTGTTTTTGTGTACCTACTGATTTTATATAATAGTTTTAGTTTTGCTTTGACAGTGAGACTATTTTTGTCTTTTGGATAATAAAGCTTATTTTGAATTTGAATTTGAATTGAAAATTTTCTTTAAAATTATGTTTTTATTTTTATACCTAAGTGTTACCATTGTCCAGATATGAACCGAATATAAAAATTTGCCAAAAAGAGTGGTAGCGGTTAAGGTATCTCGTGAAAATACTTTTTCTCTGCTACAAGATGCCACTATCAAATTTAAAATCTGACGTTTCGTCTTTGGGCCACCATCATCAACTTAATTTTTCCCAATAAGGACCCCCTATTTTTTATTTTAGATTTTATAAGCTTCTCCAATGACGTATTGCACTAATTCGGAAAATTTATATTCTTGGCAATGTCCATAAGAACTAATTAATGTGTTAGAGAGAGACAGAGAAGAGAATTTTTTGTAGGAAATTACTAAGAAGTAAAAATGGTATATTGTTTTATTAGGAGGAAAAATGATACTTTTTGTGGCGAGGCTAAATGTTTGACAATTTTAGACGAGCTACAAAAAGTGCTTTTCTCCGAATAAAAAATGCGATTTTTTCCGCAGGATTAGATGAAGAAAAACGTAAAATTAGATTGCTGTGCTTACTGGTTTTGTGATTGTCAAGGTTAAATTTCTGTGACGTCACTTTTTTGTACGCTTACGTCACGGCCGGACAAAAAAGTAACAAAAAAATGACCTCTGTAAAATCAAACTTCAACATTAAGAATTGAGGTTAAATAAGTCGTAATTTTTTGGCGTTTGCGGCAAAATGGTATGGCTGTTTTCGATTCCCTTTGGTCCTTCTTCAAGGCCGACCCAACTAACCCAACCGTTTTCCATTGCAAACCGCTGATGTCACAGGCATCACTTGGTCTGTCATATCCGAACCAGCCAGAGGCCGAACCGGTTGCGAATCGAAAATGGTCTATATTATGCGATACGTCATAGGTTTCGGGACATCAGAAGCTCTTTAAATCTGATATAAAAAATCCAGGGTCGTATTTAAAAAAAAAATAAAGTTGATGATGGTGGACCAAAGACGAAACGTCATATTTAAATTTGATAGTGGCATCTTGTAGAGGAGAACTTTGGCATAATTCAACTAACCCCGTATCTCTTACCGTTTATAATATCCCAATAATGCTGCTCAAATTTGGGACACCCTGTACAATAATTTATTTGTTACTCATTTGTGAAAGATATAGGAACAAATAAAACATTAATACATAACAAAATAATAAAATGTATATTTTTTTCCTTGATTTTTTTTACACAAGCCTTGGTAGTTGGAATAACTATGCGCACGAGATGTTGCGGATAAGTTTCGCATGCGGAAAAGACACTTTGTGCACGTGTTAGGTACAACATTTGCCCTATAAGCTTCACATCAGGTAAGAACAAAAGTTAAGAAAAACCATAATTTGTCTGCGTCGCTATATTATATAGCTACTTGTATACCGTATACCATTTTCTCGCAAGAAATTCGACAGTTGCTTGATAAATCTACTTTTATTGCTAATGTTGGATAAAAACTTTTTTGCGTTACCGTAACGACCATCCTCTGTAATAGCTATTTACCTAATAAGTGCGGAAAATGAATTTCTCCGCACGAGGTCGTAGACCGAGTCGTGGTCATACCAGAGGGGTGTGATGAGCCTTACCGTACGTGTGATATACAACATTTTATTTACGACCTTCACAATAAGTGACTATTGTCGTTTGTCCATTATAAATAATTATTGTGTTCTCGATTGTGTACTAGGGCGATAATGAACGCGTTATGATTCATTACCGCACTAGTGCGGTAATAGGGCTTATTACATATGGCAAATAAGCAGAAATTAGTGATATAATAGTTACCTATTGTACTGGTCGTAGATCTTAGATCCCAATTTTGCGGCATCTTTTTCAACGTAAGGTTTTAGCTCTAATTCAAAATTTCCAATTCTTGAAATGTTTTGGTATTACGAGGAGCAATAAAATGGACAAAAGCTGCTTGGTCGTAACAATACCATCACATAATTTTGGACCAGTACTGTTAGGTACCTACCAGTTGTACAAAAACAGAAAAGTAAATTGGTTGAACTTAATACACGTAGTTAAAAACAAATTACCTCCAAAATATTGGTGAGGTCACTTTTTTGGCCACGTCGTAATTCTCCGTTTTGAGATAGAGATGGTGGGCATTCCTGGTTTTCATACTGAAAGAATGCATTTAAATCCAAGTCACGGAAAAGACTCGCAATGAATAGTCTGGAAAATAGCTGGTAGTCCAGTTTGATGACCGAATTGTACATTTCATTTCAGACTTTTTCACCGTCTTTTTGGATGCAAAAATAGACAGAGAATGTTTTTTTAATTTTTTCATACAATGGAACGGTTTTGCCTAAAATTCCTTCTTTTACAAAAGTATCGCATGTCCTTAAACCTCCTTTTTCAGCATTGTATAGGGTTTTCGCGCATTCCTGATCAACAATAATCCTCGTGTCAATTGCAACAAGGGACGTTTATTGCTCTTCAAAAGGATTACCAAACTGTACAAAACTTTCTTTCAGTGCTTGGAACTTCTGTACGAACTTGCTTTATATTTTGCGCGTGTAGGTATGGTAGGGAATTTGCCCACAGATTAACATAGCTATTTATCTAAGAAATGCGGAAAATGAATTTTTCCGCACGAGTCTGCCGTTCACCGAACGACGCGTAGCAGACGTGAATAAATAAGTATACTTACATAGTTTTTAGTAATTTATTATTATTTTTTTTGTTAGCCGTGCGGATTTTTTTTTACGCGCGTGCGGAAATTTCATTTTCCGCATTGTTAAACAGTGCGTAAAATCAATTTTCCGCATTGAAAACAATACGAAAAATGCAATTTCCCGGCGCTCATAGCAAAAACAACATTTAAAATCAAAAATTTTGGAAATAAGCCGCCATTTTGAATTTGACGCCACTTGAAATAAGGTGCTGCGGGTTAAATCGATTGTTTATGTATATAGACCAACTATACCAAGTGGTTTGCTTCTATCATTATTTGAAACGTTTTTGCTATATTTGAGGTCTGCCGCTACGACTATAAGGATTCCACATTACTTCGAAGGTAGCAAAATTCGTCCCGGTTATGAAAAGACATTTTCATTCAAGTGGCGTACAGAGTACGCCAAGCGACCAGTTATGTGAAATAAAATCTAGCGACCAATTAAGGGTCAACTGTTCAGATACAGGGTATTGCTACAGAATAGTTTCATGTGCTAATCAATAATTTTTATTTAATTCTCTAGGAATGATTCCAATGGAGAATTTACGTTTCCTTTACCAATACACATTAAATATTGAGATACTTGGACTAATTCAATAATAAAAACTGTATAATATTAAGTGATAAGAGATCCATGGCGAAAAACAAGTAATTTCCTGTTTTCTGTTGTTCTTCCTCCAATTTTCGCAGACAGCCCTAAAACATCATTCTTATCACTTTTTTCAAATAACTTTTCCCGTTTCCATTCCGAATTTGCCGCCACAACAGTGATCACGTGACCAATGTCAAAATATACTTTTATCGAGGTTATCGGACATGCAGTATCGATTGCACATAAGAAAAAATTCCATATTCTACAAATAAAAAATTTCCCCATATGTAGCGAATATTATGGGGGACACTGTATATTGCGGTAACTTTAAAACTTCTGAAGCTCAATGGCTGTGATTTTTTCCTGTAATTTATTGATAACGTAAATTTCACTTGTCCAAAACTAAATTAACTCAATGTTCAAAATTTAATAATCAGCATAATCCCGGGCGATAAATAATAAAATATCAGACCGCAGCTTGCCAGCTACTAAGAATATAAATCCTCCAACATATTGTGAATGTAACCACCGCCACCGACCACCCCGTCCGACCTGTAGCACAAGGAATAATTTGGTTTCCTCTTTGTACTCTTTGTGAGAGCTGTCCTCCATATATCACACACACGAATGGAATTACATGAGCATGGCGTGATAAGCACCTGAATTCCGGTAATAGAAAATAAAATATAAATCTCGTTCCACGGCGCTGTCTTTCTGGCTTGCGTTGTTTGCGGGCTTCTTGGTGAAGGTTTATTTCAAATTAAATTTCAAAATGTGACTGAAGTAGCGTCAGTTACATATATATTTTGAGATGCTGCCTCATAGGATTGGTTACGTGGGTTTGAAAATACCAGGAAAGTGTTCCCTAAATATACACAATTTCACTTCCTAATATGGGAACAAAATAAAAATGTACGCATTCCTTTATATTTGGCATCAAAGTAGAAATAATATTTATTATTAAATTTTGATGGTTTTTCACCAGTGTCTTATTTAAATAATTAGTGCTTTTGATAGATGGGTGATTTGTTTCTTGTATTGTTTTTGTCTGTTTCATGTCATCATCTTCTCAGAAATGTATTTCAGGTTCGTGCTATTTTTACTTAAGTCGATGAGGGTGTTTGACTACTTATCTAAATGAGAAAAGTCATTTATAACGAATTATCAAAAATTCAGAGCAGACATATCTCAAACAGGTTATGTTCCAGATGAAAGAGTTGTTGTCCAAGTGTTCCGTATACAAATCCACTGCAACTAACTCATAACATGATATCACTCCTACGCACTGTTCACTGTTTGATTACCTATGCACTATTTATGGTCATTTGCACTGACCCTTTTTAGGAAGCCTTAGCGATAAGTATTCCTCATAGTGACATTTCTCCATGTAAAAATGTAATTTTAAGGAATACTTATCGCTAAGGCTTCCGTAAAATGGTCGGTGCAAACGGCCATTATGCACTTATGGCTTACTATAATTTTTATGTACGGAAGATATTTCAATTGGATATATTATACTGTGATGAAAATACTCTTTATGATTTGTTAAGTAATTCACAGTCCGAGTTCGTTTTTGTCATCTTTTTCGTCGATTTGCCCCGAAATTTTGACAGGCACGTGACTGGATAAGACAGTTTCAATTTACAAATTTTGTGCTTGTCAAAATTTCAGATCAAATCGACGAAAAAGATGACAAAAACGAAATCGGCCAGTATATGCTCAAATTTTACCTGCAGCTGTCACCTTGACAGGTAGAATGGTTTACAAAATCTAAGGCAGTGAATAGTATTTTTACAATTTTAATGCCCGTATTACATCTGTGTATTTTTCCGTGTATTTATTCATGTAGTTCAGGGTGACAACCGAAAAACTTTAAACGTAACATAAATCAGCATTATCAAAAACAAAATAATGTTGGCACCCTGAACTTCATGAATAAATACATGGAAAAATACACAGATGTAATACGAGCATAAGAGTCAAATATATTGGAGACGGCGCAACCAAATATAGAGACACTATATTTTTATACATATTATCTATGAACTCTGAATTTTCATTAATATTGTTATAACAGTCCCAAATGATATAAATGTTGTACAAGGGTTCCTTTCCTGCCAACAAGTCTGCCCTTATCTTTCCCTCGAGACAGAAATTAGATATCAGCTGAAATGATGAGTTTTACAACCTTCCTAAGGAATACAGCCTTTGCTAGTGTATTTACCGCTTGTCTTTTATGTTTCGAGAGAAATTGAATAGAGAATTTTCATTTGGCAAAAAAGCCTGTATAGATGTAAATAATGGAGACAATAATATAGTCAACAAAAAATTGAAACAAATAACTCTAGCAACAATTCAATACGGAAGTTCTAGATATATTAGTTATATCTCATTCATGCTTGTATAAGATGAAGGAGAGTTTCATGTACCATACAACAGGAACAATATCAAAATTGCTGACGATTTTTTCACAAAGAATGACGTCAGAAATAAACAAATTCAGACATCGCCCATAATTGAATGGTTTAGCAGCCAAATAAATTACTCGCCTGCCCTTTCATACCCTGATTAGAGCCCCTTTGAGGGGCGGAAATATCATCTTTCTTGTCTGATGTTTCAGGTTATTAGTTAAATTAAGTAAAGCTACCCGACAAATTTCCAAATTAGTTGGTAATTTTGTTTGATTTATAGCTTGTAAAACTTTTCCGAAAAGTTTGCAATTCTAGCTTCCCATCGTTTCTTGTAATAATTCTACGGTACTTGACCACGATTTTCAAAAAGTCGCGAAGACTGCATCTTAAAGCGAGAGGAAAAGATTCAAAATGTATTGTTTCCATTTGCTGCTGACAAAATTTAAATCCGCGATGACGAAAAACTTTTCATCAACACCGTGTACAGGAATACCCCGTTCCTGGGGAATCCCTGAGGTTGTGTAGGGTTCTGGTCGGCAAGGGGAAGGAAGGGAAGTAAAACACCGATGGCGAGTTGAAGGCCAGATGGGTTTTTAATAGTCAATCAGTTTTATGGTTATCAGTAGAACTATAAAAAATTAACAAATATTGTTGTGGGGCAAGAATTAATTTAATACCCATAATATACCGAATATTTTGCACAGGTACCAAATCTAGATATTGTAGTTTATAATAATAAAGTCTGTGGCAAAATATCGTTACATAAAATAGGAGATGGACAATCAGCTAATGATCGCCGATTCTCTAATTGAATTAAGTGAATTTGCTTACCTATAATACCAGACACAATCCTTGTTTTAGGATATAAAACGCAGAAATTCGCCAGAGGCTATTAATGTGCTCTACTTGATAGCCGGCAGGAGAAAGAATCAAATTTGTTCAATGAAACCTGAAATTTATCGGTGTGTGGAATTTCTACCCTACACAAGGTCACAAACAGGTGTCTTGGTAAAACGAGCGCATCATTCTCAATCACTCCACATAAAGGTGCTTATGATAATGCGACAATGGCAATAAGATCTGGTACATCTTGCCCCCCCAGTTCATTGTATAGCTCTTCTCACAGCTAAGCTGATACCATGAACTATTCTGCCGATAAAAATACTTTTAAATGGCTTGCATGAAATGTTCCCCTTTCTTTGGAAGATTGAGGATATTTTAACACATAAGTATGCGAACTAACTCGTTTTTTAACCTCATAAGGCCCTTCAAAAAGCAAAAGAAACTTCTTGGTCTCAGATTTAATAATCGATGAGACATTATTCGCGCGCAGCAATACCAGCGTTCCGTTCTCAAACTCAGGGACCGGAGGTCTGGAAAACCTCAGCTTCCGACGAGCGGCTTGCCCCTCCAGAATTTCTTTGGCTAGGACCAGCTTCCTATCCTGAGACATCTGTGGTTGTGCATCAACGGGATTTTTTAACTTTTCCGGCAACAGTCGAACTCTATCTACTCCCTGTTGCAACTCCACCGGGCTAAAACCTGTGGATTCATGAACTAAAGAATTCAAAAATTCCGCAAATCTCTCAATTTCGAATGCCCATCGAGACTGCTGTTCCCAACAGTATGTCCGACACAAACGACCCAACTCTCGCATGACTCGCTCACTAGGGTTCGCCACTGGATGCCTAACTGAAGTAAACATAACTCTGATATTCAATTCCTCTAAAGTGCTCCGCCACCGTTTGGACGTAAATTGCGTTCCCTGGTCAGACAACACACTCATAGGTACTCCATGGTTTGGAAAGTAAGATTTGGTTAAACGATTAAGTATGGACGCTGTTGTGCCTTTCTTTAATGGATAAAAAGTGACATACTTAGTGAATACGTCCAACAAAACACAAATGTACGTAACCCCTCCCCTACTTTTTGGCAAAGGCCCATAAAGGTCCAGCGCGACGAGTTCGTTTTTCGTGTTTGGTAAAATCGATTCCAGAGGAGGATGAGGCAATTTGCACGACTTGGCTTTTTGACAAATCTCACAAGCTTTTATAACTTTTTTTATGTCGGGCAACATATTAGTCCACCAAACTTCCGTTTTGAGGGCTTGCCAGGTCTTATAGGAACCGAAATGCCCTAATGTCTCATGAAATGTCTTAGCAAAATTTCCTGCCAAACTCTTAGGAACACAAAGACGATAGAAATCATTTTCATTTTGGCGTAAATAAAGCAGATCGTTACATAGAACGAAACGTGATTTTAATTGCTCATTTGAGTCCAGCGATTCGATAATATCTGCAAGTTTTTTATCCTCCCGTTGTTTTTTCTCAAATTTATCCAATATTTTCAAAAACTCTTTTGGTAATTTAAACATACTGAGAATCTTAATAAGTTTATCCGAGGGACCCTCCGGATCAGCCGCACAGCTCCGCGAAAGAGCGTCCGCCACAATATTATTTTTTCCCGGACAATATTCTATGCTAAAATCAAATTCCTGCAACGCCAAAGCATAGCGCGCGACGCGAGCAGATAAGGGGCGACAAGTTTGCAAATAGCTCACCGCTCGATTGTCCGTATACACGAAAAATTTTCTACCCAGGAGGTACACCCGAAATTTATTCACAGCCCAAACCAAACTTAACGCTTCCAGTTCGTTTATGTGGTACCTTTTTTCTCTGTCTAGCAGCTGCCTACTTGCCCATGCAATAGTCTGTACGCGACCTTCAACCATTTGGTAGAGATGCGCACCCAAAGCGACCTCGGAACTATCTACTGATAAACAAAATGAAATTCCTTCTACCGGGTGATACAATAAAGTATTGTTGGCCAAATAGGTTTTAATTTTTTCAAACGCCTCTTGCTCTAGCGAAGTCCAAATCCATTTTTTGCTTTTTCTCAACAACTGAGTGAGCGGCGCAACAATTTCGGAAAATTTTTCACAAAAACTTCTGTCGAAGTTAGCCAAACCCAAAAAGCGCTGTAACTCTTTCACGTTTCTCGGTACCCTGTAATCTTTCAAAGCCTGGACTCGTTCTGGATCTGTACGAATTGCACTGGAAGAGATTATGTATCCCAAATACGACAATTCCCTTCGAAATAATTCACACTTACGAAGACGCAATGTAAAGCCTGCCCTCTTTAGTCTCGTAAATACTTGATCTAAATGCTTTAGATGATCTTCGAATGACTGCGAGATTATCAAAATATCGTCGACAAAAAACGTTGCGAATGAAGCAAACTCGTGTCCAAAAACCTTACTCAGGCACCGCGTAAAAGTGCTTACACTCGAAGATAGCCCAAATGGCAGGGTACAGAAAACGTATGTTATGCCATTAAATTGGAATCCCGTATATTTCCAGCTTTCTGGCGATAGTGGAATTTGCCAGTATCCATGAGTAAAATCAATAGTGGACATGTACGATATGTTTCGAAACGAATGCAAAATCTCACTTATTGGGGGTGGGGTGTCGTACTCAGGCTCCATGACTTTATTTAGGAAACGGGCATCCAGACAAATTCGAACCGTATTATCTTTCTTTAATGTGGCCATAATTGGCGACACGTAGGGTGTAGCCATTTTTTTTATTACACCCCACTCTTCCATAGCATTCAACTGTGCTTGGACTGCCTCCCTATGTGCCAGTGGGACTGGATATTGTTTATGAAAAAAAGGAGTGCAATCCCGCATTCTAATGGTATGCTCATACTCACTGGTCCTACCGGGAATGTCTGAAAACACACTTGCATGTTTTTTTAATAACTCAGAAAATATAATTTTTTCGTCCTCTGATATTACACTTTTTTTCAAGATATCTACAAAGTCAATTTCAAGTGAATGTTTCTCTCTTCCCAGCACTACCGGTTGTTTATATTGAATAGTTTTAATATCTAGCGTCTCGACATTACCCAAAAAATGGTCCGAAAAAATCTCCGACGCCGAAATGCATTTATTATTTACCTTAAAAAAAACCTTCTTTATTCCTAATTCTATACGTGCGCTCATTAAATGTAATAAATCAATTCCAATAATTATTGGATAAACTAAATCTGGAATGCATAAGAATTCATGTTTAATTTCCTCATTTAAAATTTTAATTGTTAATAAACTTTGATGTTTTACCCGCCTCTGTTTTGCGCGAAAAGCCCCAGAAACTTTCACACCTGTACTTGGAAAACAAGGAATTTCACCCTCGAACCTCGAAATTTGACCCCAAACTTCGTCACTGTAAGCACAGATTTGACTTCCAGTGTCTATCAAAGCCGGAAAATGAAATTCGAAAATTGAAACTGAAATTACTGGGCAACGTGAATCTGCTACATTATGTTCATATTCACATTCGTTCAAAAGTTCTTCGGGTGGGTAATTTAGAGTAGATGTTTGTACTGGGTTTACCTTAGCCCTCTGTATTACTGCCTCAACCCTAGGGCTTACCGGGGTTGAGTGTCGCATTCGTTTTCCGACCCCCACTCGTTATCATTTTGCTCGTGACCCTCTAGCGCTGAAATATTTTTATTTTTGGAGAAATCCCTCTTAAAACTTTCATTTTTTCGCGTGTTGTTCGAAAATTTGGAAAAATCTCGACCCTCGTGATTCTTTGAATCCCTATAATCAAAACTCTTCCGCTCATTACCTGGCGCTTCAGCGAAAAAATAATCGGCTTGACGCAATCTTTCCATCGCGTCAGCAAAAGTTCTGGCTCCTACCAAAATAACAGAAACGCTCGGGGGAAAATGTCGGGAAATCGTTTGTATCAGTAAATTCTCTGAATATGGGGGTTCTAGATGTTTAGCCATTGCCACAAAAGTCATGAAATGATTCACCAAGTTACCTGTATTATTATTGTACTTTGAACTTTGAATTTTTAGCTTTATTTCTAACTGTTTATTTTCTGACCAAAACTGCTGTAAAAATGCATTTTTTAAATCACCAAAATTATCAAAATTTTCCAGATAAGCCTGACCCCACAATAAAGCATTTCCCTTTAACTGATTTAGAAAAATCATCTTAAAAATTTCAAAATTAATACCTTCGTTTGCTAAGTGAAACTCCATTTGCCTGATAAAATCTACCGGGTGAATGCTAATATTACTGTTGTCAAATGTCGGAAGTTTTTTATTTGAATCTAAAACACCATTATTTTGTGATCTATATGGCGTAAAATTCGGAATTAATGGGTTTGCTGAAGGCCTATTATTTGTTGTGCTGGAACTAGGTGATAGGTTTATGTTTTGCATGGCTGAAACTACCCTTGCAACAATTTGATTCAACTGATCATCATTGAACTGGCTATTTTGGTGCAAATTAGCTGATTGTGCACCTGTACACCTTGGTTGATTAAATTGTGCACCCCTTATATTCTGATTAAAAAATCCATCTCTAATATCCTTACGATTATTTCTTAAAAAATTGTTAGTAATACCAGTATAAATGTTATTTGGAACTGTTTCTGCGCCACGATTGTTAATTATCGGTTGAAAATTGGGCACATAGGTTTGATTTTGCATACGCCAATCCTCCTGCAAACCTCTCTGAAAACTAATATTTTGCCCTTCTGAAAATAAGTTTTCGTGGTCAGAAACAATTCCTTGAAATGACAAAGCCCCCTCTTCCTGGTTGTTCTTCTCCATCGAAGATCTCCTGGCCTCTGCATTGGGTGATGGATTGGGGGTAGGGGCCCCATGGTTGTTATTCATATTAAAACTATTGTTACCTTCTTTTCTTGTGGTATTTCTTGAAACCGCACCTGTAGAAGCTTTTGATTTGCTTCTCGTGTTGTAGGCGCTGTCCCTCTGTTCTGGTGATCGTTCCAGAGGCATTCTGAAGTTTATCGTCTCCCCCTTTCGACTCCACTAGTTGGGTGCCAAGTTGTACAGGAATACCCCGTTCCTGGGGAATCCCTGAGGTTGTGTAGGGTTCTGGTCGGCAAGGGGAAGGAAGGGAAGTAAAACACCGATGGCGAGTTGAAGGCCAGATGGGTTTTTAATAGTCAATCAGTTTTATGGTTATCAGTAGAACTATAAAAAATTAACAAATATTGTTGTGGGGCAAGAATTAATTTAATACCCATAATATACCGAATATTTTGCACAGGTACCAAATCTAGATATTGTAGTTTATAATAATAAAGTCTGTGGCAAAATATCGTTACATAAAATAGGAGATGGACAATCAGCTAATGATCGCCGATTCTCTAATTGAATTAAGTGAATTTGCTTACCTATAATACCAGACACAATCCTTGTTTTAGGATATAAAACGCAGAAATTCGCCAGAGGCTATTAATGTGCTCTACTTGATAGCCGGCAGGAGAAAGAATCAAATTTGTTCAATGAAACCTGAAATTTATCGGTGTGTGGAATTTCTACCCTACACAAGGTCACAAACAGGTGTCTTGGTAAAACGAGCGCATCATTCTCAATCACTCCACATAAAGGTGCTTATGATAATGCGACAATCGCAATAAGATCTGGTACAACCGGGAAAAGAAAACCGACATTGTCTTGCTCTGTGATAGCTATCAAAAGCAGGATTCTGGCACAAAGTTTTTAAGTAGTTTGTAAAAGTTATGAGCGTGGTGGACATAATCCATGTAATACGATTTTTAAGCTGTTTTAGATGATTTGGAGATTGTTTAACGCAACGAAAAAGTTTGTCCTAATTTAAAGTAAGAAATAGGATTTTTTGAACAAATGGAAATCCATGCGAATTTCTATCAAGTTAGATACCTGATTTTGTGCACTAATCGCTTTGAGAAAATATAAAAATATTGGCCAATAGACAATAATATGTGCCATTTGTCATGCTTACCAACGCACAGTCCGACTTACTTTCATGATCTGATACTCCAAAGGAATGTGAGCCCTCTACGTTAGCACGACAATGGTCACCTGACCTCACACCTGTTTTTGCTGTATTTTTCCTTTCCTCGCTACTCAATGATACCGTATCGGCCTTTTCAATTACCGGGCCTAAAAAAACAGTATTCCTGTTTTCATTAATCATCCAGTTTGCAGAATAAATAAATTATATAATTTTCTGCATAAACACTCTAATATATTAAAACTCGAAGATAAGTATCAACACATCATCAACTACAAACTTTACAAACCGCTCCAATAATCGAACTTGATTGGCAAACTTCAAAACTCCAATAATTCTTGATTATTGCACGAATGTTGATTTATCGCTAAATATAACAATTTCGGCCAACAAAGAAATATTTTGACAAGGCAGTATTGTTCATTCTGGACCAATATCGAAACCAGTTTTCGAGTTAGCCTCGAGTCACGGAGTGGAGAGGTGAAACAGTTCAACTTTGTCCTGGAAACTTTTTAACATTAAGCCTTACAATTGCAAAGTTGGACTTTAATGTGTGCTGATTGTAAGAGATTTCATATTTTCTTTGTGAAAGTTTTTCGAATATTCCACTCCAGATTCTCATCAACTTGTTACATTGTTTATATTGAGATTTCCAGAATGGTACTGATATTAGGATAATAGGATAGACATATACTGTTAGGGGTGATAGCTTACTTTGCATAGGGATTATCTCGTTACGGCGAGGTCTAACAAGGTGTCTGTAAAGCTTTAATCATATTTAAGGTCTCTATTTCGAAAATTGATTTCCAGATTATTTCATAGGCACATGCTATTGAATAAACATAGGAAAGATGTCAATTTACATTGGAAACTATTTTATACGGTACAAGTTTCAGCCGAACATAAACAACACTCGGTTTGTACAAAAATATCGGGTTATTTGGAATATGGAATATTCCGGATTCTGACATTGAGTTGAACATAGCACGCAAAGAAGACTTGTCATAATGGTTATTTTGGTTTTGGTGCTTTTATAGAGTTTATAGTTTTCCAGATTCAAAAGTTTCAGTAAAAGAATTGGCTGTGATACCCTTAGAAATTGCGAGTCAGTTAGGGTTCAGTGTGGTGGGAATTATAAGCTTTATGTTGATAGTACTGTGATTCGACCCACAAATTTTCCCAAACCGACCAATAATGCAATGCTATACATATAGAAAAATACAAAATGATTTTAATTTGCAAACATTTTCAATAAATCGTTAGACATCTAGTATGATTCTCACAATGTCCAATTTCGTATTCGCAGCAGATGTGACATATATTTTTTTGTCCCGTCGGACAAGGAATAGTAAAATTCAGCACATTTCATGAATATGTTTGAGAGAGCCGAAAACCTCGTCGAATTCATTTTACTCTAGGCCAACATCTGGACATTTTGAGCGAACAATAATACATAATCTTATCTGTTATTATAATAAAATAAAACTCCAGGTACTTTTTGAGTCTTTGTATTCTTTGTCTCGTATTTAAAGGTGTAGGAAATATTGTAAAGTTTTCTTACGGAGCTTAAGTACTTCAACTTGAAATAGATGTAACTGAGTTGCTCGTAAATAGGTATCTGTTTTTCGGGGATAACGAGGTGTCGCTGTGAAAGTTTGTTTGTTGGAAGGTAAATGAATTACTTAATTTATCGCTGTACTTTTTCAACTCTCAAAACCGCATTTGAGTAATATTGGATATTTTTACGAAAGCTTAGTAATTTTACTAAGGAAGCATTGCAAACATAATACATTGCTCTCGCCCCCACTTGTATTTTTATATTGATAAGAATATCACCAATCTAAGTCTCATTTGCCACAAAAACCGCTACTATTAAAATTCCATTCATTATATTTTGATTCTATGAAAATCTGAGTCACGGCCTGCGCGATAAGAGAGAAGAAAAACGTCCCTCGGTACAGCATGAATTAGTTAGGCAAATTAAAAATGATCATGGCTCTACACCAGTTTGCGGAAAAAGTATACGCCTTTCGTAGCTGAATAGAGTTTTGCTTAAATGGATTTTAGCTAAAAGCGTTATCTTAAAATGGAAAAGTTAGTTCTTAGTATTTACAGTATGATTTATGATGCCTTTATTAATAAATTAATTTATCTTGTTTAAAACCACCACCGACTACAAAAATCCTTATTTCAAATTAATGCGGACATTTGATTTTACAAATAAAACAACAAAAAATCCCATTGCGTCAGTCATTTTTGGTGAAACGCAAAAATCCATTTGTAGCGATAATAAATTTTCAAAAAAATAAACCAATTACAAAACCCTGCTGACAAGCTTTTGATATTCAATAAGTAAGCAATATTTTTATAGGAAAAAACGTATTTGGTAAATCGTTTCGGGCAACTGAAATTTTTGAGAAACTTGCGGTCCTGATAATGGAAGGTTTTTTTCTGCGCGCAGTAAATTACGCTATCAAAAGCTACTTTCGAATAATTTAGACAAAGTTAATGCTAGCTGGCATGTGAATCGAATTAAGCATATTGTGCCTCATCTACGTCATGGTATATTATTCGTTAATAATCATTTTAGAAGAGAAATGAATTAATAATTATTATTATTCGTGTAGCAAATTGCAATTGAATTCAGATGAATGACCAATAAAGAAAACAGTACCTAGTTAACATTACTTCATAGACGAAGGTTAAAGTTACACATATTGCAGACACGTTTTTTAAATTTATTATTCAAAAGTTTTCTAGCATTCATAATCAAAAAAAAAAAAAATATATAAATTTACACCTAGAAGCTGGGGCTTGAAGTCCTTGTTTTGTCGAAAGCTAATTATGTTACATCCAATTTTCTCCGCACACCTTTTGGTGGCGCTTCCACGGGGCAAAAAACATGCATGTAAATTCTGGACGATCCAATTTACTTTGTTTAATCAGGTTGAAGTTCAGTTATGGCCCTCAGGGCTTTGCGTTATTGGATTTTATTCGAGAAACTTTGTGAGAAATTACAGCTTCATAAATGTTATTGGATTGGCCTTAAAAAGAGTCAATGTAATATGTATAATATGGATACAAATATTTACCTTGTTCAATATGCTGTTTTTTATTAAAAATATTCATTTTCATAGGCTATATTAACAATAGTTGAATAACTCACTATTTTCCAGCATAATATAAATTTAAATTATTAACGCAAATATTCGCGATTGTTAGCTCGGGTAGCTCGCATTGAGTTAATAATAATGTCAACTACAAACCGGCGACCATTATAATACAGGGGAATTTCAATTTAAAATTTTGAAACTTCGGAATAAAGGAAAAAATGTTTATTGGAATATTTTTTTTCATCAATCGACTTAATTTTTAATAGGAAAAATAACTATAAAAAAAATTTCAGATTCTCATTTCTTACGAGAGATTTAAAATAAAATCAGCGATATTATTAGCACATCGTCAAGCCAAGAACATGCAAACTAAAGCAACGTCTACACCGAAAGCAACATATAGGAACATTATTGTGTTTATGTTGCTTGTTCCTGGAACTTGTTTCTGTATGTTTCCAACAGTTTATTCAAGTTACTTGATATTTACGGTTACAGCATTGAAAGTTCCTATAAGTTGCTTGTTTCCTCATTTGGCGACAAATAACAACGGAACATTGTTAAACATTTTGTGTTTCTCAACTTAATTTTTACCTTAATTAAGTACCTTTGAAGCACCAAATATAAGTTTGTGAATTCCAACGGAAAATATGACTACACATTGGGAAAACTTTCAATCTATATTGAGAAACTAACATTCGCGGTTCGCCCATATGGGCAAGGTGGACACCGACACCCAGGGGAAAAAAGTAAAAATATTTTTGATAAAACATTTGAAAAGGCCGTGACCATGAAAATCCTAAAAAATTCTGCCTACGGCTGTTTTTTTATTTTTGTCGCCACTGGAAACTAAACGGGATATTCGGTGTCCAAATACTCGACAAAAACATAGACATTAGACCTTGACAGTTTCACAGAACTTAAATCAGTCAACTATGCTGTGGCTTTTGATTGTAAATCAAACACTCCTTCTCAATCAAAGATATTTATTTAGTGGTTTGTTCTCACAGGAATGACAAACCAGTCAGAGCGTTTTGATTTTTGCAAATCGCCAACAACCAGTTTTCCGACTATTTTCAACCACTGAAATTCGCTCTAACTGGTTTGTGATTCCTGTGAAATAAGCGAGAACAGAACTAAAAATGGTTGCGCTTACCAGCACTCAACATGTTTCATCAGTAGAAAACTGATGAAAATCAGCTCTAGACCAATCAAAACTGTTCTACCTTGCCTTGTGTATTCCACTTGTTGGAACAAAGCCGCTTACTTATCACTCAATATGTTGAGTGCTGCTGAACGCGACCAATCATTCTCAACCTCAATATTTGTACTTTGAATATTGACAAGAGTTTTACTATTTACTAACTTCTAGACAGCTAATATCCTTAGATAAAATACAATACAGATGCGAAAGAGCGGCGAATTCGTGCTTCAAGATTAATTTATAGACATAGGCTGGCCGCACCAATGCCACATCAATGTATTTTGAACATATTTATTATATAAATGCGGAAGCTCAATAATATAATATAATATTATTTCTTTAATTGGTTCACAAACAGAAAAAAAATATTTTTTTCTACCCGCAAAAATATGTAAACACACAGGCTGGAACATGCTCACGCACTCGGCCACTTTAATTTTCCTGACGCGGGCGATCTTTATATAGATAGGCGTGGGGCCGCTGGCGGCCCGGCTTCGTCACAGAATATCGTCGACAGCAAGTATACGTACTTACGCATCTGTAGTAGGTGATCTGTGACAATACAAAAAAAAAAAATTCATGATATTCTACAATAGTTTTCCAAATATAAATTATATACTCTCCAGAGTCTCCAGAACATGTACCTACAAACAAGCCTCAAAACCCACAAAAGAAAATTTATGCGTGGGTATGCATCTGTCAATGCACCCTCAAAAGAGTCACGAATGAAAGCAACAAAAAAAATAAGTACATACAGATTTGATGAGTGGTAGAGTGCCCACCTCGTGGGGTATTAGTTCCGACTGTTTTAATGTCTCTTCTGTCCATGTCAAGAGGTTGTTCAGATCTCTTTGCTGAGATAGATATGAACTTTTTTGCCTGTCTCAGACCCCGAATGGATCTCAGATGAGCTGGCATTCGGTCCTTTTCCCATCTGTCCATTTGTTCGGAGACATAGCTTTTCATTAGTCCACCAAAATACTCTGGTAACAGCGCCTTGGTATGCGATACGCTTTGCCTCATCGTTGCCCTGGTGTCCTGGCACCGACATCAGGGTTACTTTGTTCATATCAGCCAGTTGCTTAAGGATATTTTTACCCTCCCAAACTAGCTGCGAATTGCACTCGATGGCTCCTAGAGCCTTTAGAGCCGCTCAACTGTCGGAGAGTATGTAAATGTGCTCTCCTAAATGGATGGATGGATATTTTAAGGCACTCTTGGGCACAGATGTTTATGGCCAGTACTCCGGCTTGAGATATTGTGGGCGTTTTACCCATTGCTACGGAGGCCGACTCGTTTCGTTAGCTTCGAAACATCCAGTTCAGATTTTGATCATATTACAGGCACTTTGCATACTTGCCACTGATCATCTGCGTAGCCTAGGACAGTTTATCCGATATCTGGTAAAGATGCTATCTACCACAAGTGTCCACAAAAGAGGCGAAAGGACACCACCTTGTGGGCAGCCTTTAACTGTGGTGACAGTGTTCCGCCATTCAAGCCTATAATAGGAGCTTCTATTCCTCTCTCCTCAAGAGCCTTTTGATAGATCAGTCTGAGCTGTTGTCAAAGGCACCATCTATATCTATGAAAGCTGCAAGAGCGATTTCATTTGCCTCAAGTACATTTTCTATGTCTGTTACTAGATAATGGAGTGCATTGTCGATTTGCCTGTTTGGTAGGCAAATTGTCTTATTTGAAGCGGTATGCTATTTACAATGGGCATGTTTCTGATTTTTTTAGCCCATTGAATAGTATTTTGCTTGCTTATTCTTAATGTGCTTTTCTTTTTTTTCTGCGATCCCTACTTTTTTTTCCATTAATTTTTGAAAACGGGACTACATTGAAACAAAATTCTTTCTGGCGTCATGTTCTACTCATATGCATAACTGTTTTAGGATGTTGACAGTTTGTGCGTTTGCGATTAATATAAAATATAGTCATCATTTACAAATGTTTGAGTAAGCATGCAATCAATTATTTATGTGAAACAATAATATAAATAAATATAATAATCATGTAGTTAATGGTTTCTGAAAATATATCTTGAATAAAGATAAGTAACTTGGCAGCATTGACTGGCGGTGCTGCCAGTGTTATCGGCTGAAAGCTGTTTTATTTTTACTTTCTAACACATAATTCATAATTTTTGTCATTTGCTTTGCGTATTTATATGGTTAAAATTAGTGTTTTATATTTATTTCCATTATTACTTATCAATAATAGTTAACAAATAAAATTAGAAAAATGATAAATTCTATCAATACAACAGATGATATTTTAATGGCGAATGTTAGGTATGTTAAAAAAGCTGGCAGCACCGCATGTAACAACATTTTGTTGATTGTTGCTGATTGGACAATTGAGATGACGGTAAAAGCGTGAGCATTCAAAAATAATGCCTCTTTCAACAGCCTGAAAGAGGTATCAAGGAAAAGGTAAAGAACGCAAAATATTTTTCTGATTAAATTCTTAGTGCAATCTATCCATTCCCATATATTAAAACGTGTTTAAAGAATGTAGGAAACATCCCCAATTCGCTTCCGAAATAGTGGTCTATTGCTTTCTTCATATAGTCCGGGGGCCGAGACCTATTTTTCCAAATCATTAATAACAAGCTAGTTTTTTTCAATGAGGCTTCATTTCACCGGGACGCCCAACTTTTTTCTCACTAAAATTGCGAAAACAGGTAGCTAACATACTGCGCAGGTGTGAAACATGTCGATTTGGTGACTATGAAAATTTGATTAATAACAGTTAGTTTTTTAGCTAAATGTTGAGATAATTTTATGAATAATTTGAAACAACATTTGTCCGACAAAATAAAGGGTTTGGTCTACGATGTCCCCCCCTCAAACATGTAGCAATTACGTTGCATAAAAAATGATTAATAACAAGTTGATTTTTTCAATGTAGGTTGGCAAATATTATTACAATTAAATGGTCACACTGTCCTACAAACAAACAGGTAGCTATTTTCAGTCCTACACTCAAAAGTTGTCGATTTCACGATTCAACTTTTTTCATTAATAACCGGCTAAATCTTCGTGAGCATTTTCATTTTGATAAGACGCCCAAATTTTCTTTTGCGAAAATTCCAAAAACAGGTAGCTAACAGAGTGCGCAGGTTAAAAACATGTCTATTTGGTGATCATACAAATGCAAATAATAACGGTTAATTTTGTAGCTAAAGGTTGAGATAGTTTCATAAATAATATGAAATAACATTTGTCCGACAAAATAAATGGTTTGATCTAGGCTGTCCCCCTTCTCAAACATGTAGCACATACGTTACATAAAAAATGCTCTATAACCAGTTGATTTTTTTAATGTAGCTCAGTAAATATTACTACAATTAAATGGTTACACTGTCCTACAAATAAAGAGGTACATTTCTCCAGTCCTACACTCAAAAGTTGTCGACTTCACGGTAATACTTTATCCATCAATCACCGACCGGCTTAATCTTCTCGAGCATCTTCGTATTGATAATACGCCTAACTTTTCTATTGCGAAAAGTTGCAAAAGTAGTAGCTACTAGAGTAAGCACTAGTGAGCAGATGTAAAATACCTTGATTAGGTGATTATGCAAATGTAATTATTAACAGTTAACAGTTAATTTTTCAGGTGAATAATGAGATAATTTTATAAATAATTCGAAATTCGATTTGAGCCTCAAAATAAATGGTTTGGTCTGCAGTGTCCCCTTTCTCAAAAATGTAGCAATTACTGGCTCATAAAAAACGATTATAACCAGTTCATTTTTTACTACTAAATATAACTACAATTACACATTGTCCTAAAGAGGTAAGATTGATCAGCCCTACAGTCGAGAATTTCGAAAATAGCCTTATGCATATTATACGCAAATATGTACAGGGCTTTCATTTCAAAACTTGCCACTCACGTTATCTGCGTAAATAGACAGATTTCTAGAAATCGCCGAAACACGTCAACAAATTTATTGAGGGGGTACCTACGTTAATTTGTTGACGTGTTCCGGCGATTTCCAGAAATCTGTCTCTTTAGGCAGATAACGTGGGTGGCAAATTTCGAAATGAAAGCCCCTGTATGTACATGTATGTACACAGATGCGTGTATAACAGTATACGTGTTATGTGTATGTACACACACGAATTGACGCGCATGCTCGTAAATAACACAGTATCGTGTGATTTAAAAAGCGCGCCAGATTTGAATTGTTCGAAAGAGAGTTTTGGCATGCCATCAAAGTAGAGGGGGCCATGCCCTTTGTCATTTTCCATACCTAAATTGAGAAGGTTTGATCCAACCGGTTCATCTTAATTCTAAATATATTTAAAAAAAATTGAGCTCCTTTTTTAATGTATTAAATCTGGCGCGCTTTTTTGAATCACCCTATATACAGGGTGTTTTCTAAGTTGGGGTTTTCCTTTTTAAATGACGTGGAACTTAAAAAATACAGGAGTTTTCCAAATAATATTTTCTCGACAGATCAAAAATAAAAGAGATATGTTCATTTCAAATAATATCAAAAATCGAATATTTTAATAAATATATTTTTTAAAATACAAAAGGTAAAATTCTTGAATTTAATCTTTTTTTCTAGAAATCTGTCTCTTTACGCAGATACCGTGGATGGCAAGTTTTTAAATGAAAGCCCTGTACATATTTACGTATAATATGCATAAGGCTATTTTCGAAATTCTCGAATGTAGGGCTGAGAAATCTTACTTCTTTAAGACAATGTGTAATTGTAGTTATATTTACCAAACTACAGTAAAAAAATCAACTGCTTATAAATCGTTTTTTATGAGCCAGTAATTGCCACATTTTTGAGTAAGGGGACACTGCAGACCAAACCATTTATTTTGAGGCTCAAATCGAATTTCGAATTATTTATAAAATTATCTCATTATTCACCTGAAAAATTAACTGTTAACTGTTATTAATTACATTTGCATAATCACCTAATCAAGGTATTTTACATCTACTCACTAGTGCTCACTTTAGTAGCTACTACTTTTGCAACTTTTCGCAATAGAAAAGTTAGGCGTATTATCAATACGAGGATGCTCGAGAAGATTTAGCCGGTGATTGATGAATGAAGTATTACCGTGAAGTCAACAACTTTTGAGTGTAGGACTGGAGAAATGTACCTCTTTATTTGTAGGTCAGTGTAACCATTTAATTGTAGTAATATTTACTAAGCTACATTAAAAAAATCAACTGGTTATAAATAATTTTTCATGTAACGTATCTGCTACATGTTTGAGAAGGGAGACAGCCTAGATCAAACCATTTATTTTGTCGGACAAATGTTGTTTCATATTAGTTATGAAACTATCTCAAAATTTCGCTACAAAATTAACTGCTATTATTTACATTTGTATGATCACCAAATAGACTTGTTTTCCACCTGCGCACTCTGTTAGCTACCTGTTTTTGGAATTTTGGCAAAAGAAAATTTGGAAGTCTTATCAAAATGAAGATACTCACGAAGATTTAGCCGGTTATTAATGAAAAAAGTTAAATCGTGAAATCGACAACTTTTGAGTGTTGGACTGAAAATAGCTACCTGTTTATTTGCAGGACAGTGTGACCATTTAATTGTAATAATATTTACCAACCTACATTGAAAAAATCAACTTGTTAATAATCATTTTTTATGCAACGTAATTGCTACATGTTTGAGGGGGGGGACATCGTAGACCAAACCCTTTATTTTGTCGGACAAAGGTTGTTTCAAATTATTCATAAAATTATCTCAACATTTAGCTAAAAAAACTAACTGTTATTGATTAAATTTTTATAGTCACCAAATCGACATGTTTTACACCTACGCAGTATGTTAGCTACCTGTTTTCGCAATTTTCGTTGAGAATAAAGTTGGGCGTCTCGGTGAAATGAAACTACATTGAAAAAACTAGCTTGTTATTAATGATTTGGAAAAAAAGGTCCTCGGCCCCCGGACTAATAGATTTAGGGAGGTCCTTTTATGTTAGTTAGGCTAATGTGTCGATAGGATTTTGGTTCAACCTCTGGCCGACGTCCTGTTTGTCTGTCCCGTGCCTGAATATGACTCCAGCCTCACTCCAAATTAGTGGAACGTAACCCAGAGTGAGGCTAAATTTGAATATTATTTGAAAGTGTACCTTCAGGATATTGTAACCATTTGGGACAGGACTGGAAAAATAACGTCCTTTCCTGTGGATTTATACCAATTAAATCTATCGCCCATTTTATTCTATTTTGCGTGATTATTCTTTTTCCCAGCCTCCAGCCTCTGTCGTTGGGGCGATTAAGCCCTTTGCAGTGGGAGCCAAGCTGATTCTGAGAGTTTTCCATGATTGATTCTCGAAAGTGAGTCTTCAGTAAGACCTTTAGACTTTTTTTGAGGTTGTTACAGTACCGACTCTCCGTTTTGCTTTCTTAGAAGACCAATGCCGTTCGAGTGGTTTTTTTACAGGCCTTTATGTAGACGCTGTGCTGGGGCGAATTCATTCATCCCTTCGCAGAACGGTCTACTCCAGGTACTTCTGTTGGATTTTCTCAAGGCTTTATCGAACTCTGTTAGGGTTGTACTGTAGTTTTCCCAATCTCCAGCCTTATTGAACGAATTTCTGGCATTTGCTTCTAGGCCGCCTTATTCCCAGTTCCACCAAGGCATAATGTTTGGCACTTTCTCTAAGCTGATGCTAAGAATTTCTTCATAAAAGTCCCAATTTGTGAGCTTTGGAAATCTGCTTTCTTCTGTTTCACTGGCTGTTGCCTTCAAGTCGAACCTAATTATTTGATGGTCCAACATGCCAGTTCGAGGCGCCAGTTTCTCATTGTATATGTTTTGAATGTGTTTTGAATGGATCAGCTAGGACCTCTTTTCTGATCGCTGGTTTGCTGTCCATGTTGACGTGGTCTATTTATTTAGAGTTCAAAAACTCAAAAAGTTATTCACCTAGGGTGTTTGTATCGGTGCCACCGCATCTTTATTGATGGTTTGAGTTTAAGTCAGCACCGATGATAAAATGCCTGTCTCTGCCCGTACACCATCGTCTGAGATGTTGGACCATCTCTGGTGGTGCTTCAATTACGGATTTTAAAGGTTAACTAGAGATTTTTGATTATTTTCAAATTCCACAAATTTTATTTTCTTATCTTCAATATTTACATTTAGATTTTTTACCATGTTACTTTCAACAAGTTTTTCAAAATTTTTATTTCCTATATATCCTAACGTAGCATGCCATAGTTTAAAACTATTTTCTTTTCCGCATTATATTAATTTCCCTATCATTCTCGTACATCAAATAATTCTATTTTCATTTATGCCTTTGGCTACCAACTAAAATTTTCTAAAAATGCCAACAGTATTATTTTCAAAAATCACATTAAAATCTAAATTCTCTAGTTTTTGTACTGACAATAAATAATGACGCAAATTTTTCACATATAGAACATTTTGTCCATGTAATTTTTCATTAACCACAATATTGGCACTAAATGATTCATTATTCTTAGCGACAGCAATTCGAAGTTTCCCTGCTAAATCTTTCACCTTGCAAAGTATCCAGCTTGATTGATCATCCGTTCTGTTGCTCCTGAGTCAACCACGAACTTGATTTTGCTACTTTAGAATGGCATATCAAGAACAGAATTCGAGGATATTGCTGAGGTTGTTATGAAGGCGAGGAGCTCATCTTTCTGATTTTCTGTAGAGGCATCATTTGCTTGATTTCTGGCTTCACTCGATAATGACAACTAAACTTCTTTTTTCTGTTTATCTGGGAAGTAAGTTCTTGAAAAATTTGTATGCTAGTTTATCTTGTTCCAAAGTTTCTAAAGCAGTGACAATATTGTCATAGCTGGAGGGTAACGAATAACGATAACAGCAAATGGCAATAAATATAGGTTTCGTCAATTATTACTCCTATGGACTCTAATTCACTCACAGTTTTCTCAAAATCCATGAAAGATTTTTCAAGTGTTTCCACTTTTTCTAAGGTAGAGCTGGGTTGCAAAGTCCTTCCGCTTACACAGTTTCTCAAGGTTGGTTTATCTTTCATGTACTCCGCGTGCGAGTTGGCGACGCATTGTAAAATATTGTTTTTACATTTTCTTGTCTAGCTCTACTTCGTCCTGTGAATTTTGATCTTATAGACTGTGAGATAGGGACTGTTTAGTGGAGTTTTTTTTTTGTCTGGCCTTTTGACGGCTGAATGTGGCTAGTTAGCTGATAAGAATATGGGTGATTTTAAAGCCTGCTCCCCGTTCGAAAATTTGAAGAAGAAACAAAATTGATTTACATGGGGATTTTTTTAATGATCTCAAATTTTCTGGCTTTTAAATAAAAGATTGACATTAATAAATAATTCACCCATAAAAAATACCAGATGCTTTTCAATAGCTGAAAAAGTGGGGATGAGTGTCAACTTCCAAGAGAAAAGTAAAAAACTTTCCGCGTTTACTTTTTGTCTGGCAATCGAGAGAATAAAAGGTTTTGTTGTGAAAATAAAGCTGAAAAATCACAGTTCGGAATCGAGTTTTCCGGCGAAACATTCTGTAGAAATTTCGAAAAAGAAGCAGGCATTAAAACCACCTATATTCTCATCAACTAACTAGTTACATTCAGCCCTCAAAATGGCAAAACAAAAAAAAAATGACTCCAACTAAACAGGTCTTATCTCAGGGTCTATTATGGCCCGTTCCACGCAACTGGGTCAATAACGTGATGAAAACTTGGAAGCACCAAATATAAAGTTGTGAATGTTAATGAAAAACAGAACTATACTTTGAAACAACGTTCAATCAATAGGTACTTGAGAAAAACATAGGCATTCAACTATGTTGAGGCTTGTGATTGTAAATCAAACATACATGAACAGTAGCTTCATTACAGGACGCTTTCGCTCTTTCTACCACATACCTATATTTCGAGTTTTGTCTTGTATTGATGTAAAATATTGTTTGGCTCTGTTGTCTTTTGTTAGGCAAATTAAGTTTCGACATCGTTTGGAAAACTCAGAGCTTTTGTTTGTATAAAATAAAAATTGGAAAACTCTTGTCCTCTACCGCGATGTAGAATTATCAGAAGAAGTCCTATTGAATAATATTGTTCTATTTTGTTTATTATTACCTAAACGGAATTGGCCTACAAATCAATGTATTAAAATGAAAACCCTTGGCAACAATAGTTATTTACCTAACAAATGCGGAAAGTGATACTTTACCGCACGCAACGGCAGTTGACCGAACGATGCGAAGCGGAGTTCGGTCAAGCTGTTAAGGGCGGTAAAGGCACTTTCCGCATGTGTTAGGTACAAAATTTTACCTATGAGCATCTACAACTCCAAAAAAAGGCATTGATAAAATTAATTAATGAATCAGATTAATTAATGAAATTAGATGAAATTTAGAAATGATCAAAAATCCATTTTCTGAAAAAGAGAGGATTTTTTATTATAAATATCAAATTCTACTTTACCGCACACTATGCGGTAAAGTGCACTTTACCGCACACTTTGTATTCTACTTTACCGCATACTATGCTGTAAAGTTAACTTTACCGCACACTATGCGGTAAAGTGCACTTTACCGCATGGTGTGCGGTAAAGTGATACTTTCCATTTGCAAATACGTGCGGTAAAGTGCACTTTACCGCACGCTCGTAGGTAAAAGATTAAAAAAAAAAACATCTAATAATAGAAATTTTCTACATACACTGAGAGAAAAATCTCAGAGCCAACGATTGCGTGCTTGCGGTAAAGTGATACTTTCCATTTGCAAATACGTGCGGTAAAGTGCACTTTACCGCACGTTCGTAGGTAAAAGATTAAAAAAAAAAACATCTAATAATAGAAATTTTCCACATACACTGAGAGAAAAATCTCAGAGCCAACGATTGCGTGCTTGCGGTAAAGTGATACTTTCCATTTGCAAATACGTGCGGTAAAGTGCACTTTACCGCACGCTCGTATGTAAAAGATTAAAAAAAAAACATCTAATAATAGAAATTTTCCACATACACTGAGAGAAAAATCTCAGAGCCAACGATTGCGTGCTTCTAAACCATTAACAAACCCTATTTGTCCGGAGTTTTATTTGTCGTTACGTGGGCGTACGTTATTGTTGAACATATTAAGATAAGACCATAAACGCGAACTGGGGCTCGGTTCATTTTAACCAGCCAATTAGGTCAGTTGTAGAGCGGTTAAGAAAATTACCTCTCATTCTCAGGAAACGTCAGCAACGCGTGTGCATGCAAGAACCGGTTGCAGCCCTCAGCGGGCCTTTAGAATTTAATTTACTGGAAACGGATTGTACCCGAGTGTTGTTTGTTATTTGAGGGGATGGTGTTTCGTGTTCGGTGGTAACGCAAAAGGGCGTGTTGGTCGGAGTAATAAATGATAATTATTTTCCTATTAATTGAAATCAGTTTGATTTTATACCTAGAAATGTACAATGAATTAAGTATTATTGCCAAATTTAAAAACTTTTTTTTGTAATTGTGTTTTCATAACATATTAATTATTTATAAGCAAGAAAATTGTATGTCCAGTCATGAGCACAAAAAGTGGGATACCCGACTGACAGGTCTTAACATTTTTCGCTATTTTGCGTAAATCACTTTTTTCTCTACAATCGATTTTTCGTCAAATGACAATCCCTGTCATTGCCGTAGGTATAGCTGGTGCGCCCGTTTTACAATAGGAAAAAACGGGTGTCCCACTTTTTGTGCTCACGACTGTACATATTGCACCGATTTATAGTAATTTTTCGCTATTTTGCGTAAATCACTTTTTTCTCTACAATCGATTTTTCGTCAAATGACAATCCCTGTCATTGCCGTAGGTATAGCTGGTGCGCCCGTTTTACAATAGGAAAAAACGGGTGTCCCACTTTTTGTGCTCACGACTGTACATATTGCACCGATTTATAGTACATATTTTACATTATTAGCCAGGTAATAGTTATTTTCCTAACAAGTGCGCAAAGTGATACTTTCCCGCACGAAAAAGCGAACGACCGACGCGAAGCGGAGTTCGGATTTTTCAGTGATCAGCCAGCTTGACTTTATTTGCAACATTGGTTGTGCTAGCGAGGTTTACTTAAAATTTGAACAAGTCGTTAGGTTTGTTTTTCCTGCCAAATTGAGACTTAATTTGCCAGGATGATATTTTTTCGTGTGACTTGTTAAATTAGTTTTAAGTAGCCACAAGTACAGCATCTTCCCAAAATATATTATCCATTTTTGCTTGCATTATCATAGATCTTGCTTTGTCTATTGGTGTCTGATTCATTCTTCCGTAGAACCATTAAGTTGGGGAGTATGTGGAGGAGTATAACTTACAGTCCGACTTTTATACTCTAAAGGAATGTGAGTTGGTGAATCCCCATGCCAATAACGGTCACCTGACTTCACATCTATTTTTGCTGGATTTTTCCTCCGCTCACTCCTTAATACAGAAAGTGTCAAATTAAAAAAACTAAACATAACCTGAATGCTTTTCTTGGAACAAAAATAACATCAGGCCCTTATTTCTGAATATAGGTTTATCCAAAAACCCACAAAACATTGAAAAATCGTTTATAAATGCGGTTACTATGCGTAACAAAAATGAGTGCGCAAAGAGTTTCCGTGCGCAAAGTAATAACTTTGCGCACGCAAGTAGAAAAAACAATTTTTACTGGCGATTGAAGGAAATGACTAGCGAACCATCAGGCGAGCTTGTCACCTTCAAGAGCCAGTGAAAACTGCTACTTGGCGTATAATGTACAATAATTTATTTGTTACTCTTCCAGAAGGTACCTACAAGCAATTTTTCTTATGATAAAACTGATTTTTTAAAAGTAAATAATTCTACTAACTTGTAAAAAGTTTTTACAGTTTAGCTGTCAATTTACAAATCAATAGAGCCAGTAGCTTATAAAAATCAATTTTCGTTGTTTATGTTTTGAATTGATAAGTGACGTTTTACAAATGAGTGACAAATTAATTTATTTTTCTACTACCGTGCGTAAAGTACTCACTTTACGCACTATTCAGAAGACGTAAAATTCGAATTCAGGCAATAGTGCGTCAAGTAATTCACTTCACACACTGGTGCGAAAAGTGATATCAATGACAGATGTCGACATTGTCAATTTAGTATTTTTCTGGTAAATTACTTCACGCACTAATGCGTAAAGTGAAAATAGAGAGTTATTGGACGTGCAATAAGGACAAGCACTATTTAAATTATCCTTATTTTGACATCTACGCATGCGCATTTGGGTCCGAAAATAAGGATTCCCTTAATAAGGTTACTGCTTGTCTTTATTTGTGTATGGTTAGTGCAAGGCAGTAAACTTCCCTTATTTCAAATTTCTGACATTTTCGACGACTTTGACGTTTTGTTTTCCGACGATAACGTAATTTTATTTAGAAAATTTATATTTTATAATATTTTTCCATTTTACTGTGGGTAACATCAAAAAATGAGTATCAGCAGAAAATCACAAACAAAAATAAACACTTTTTCTACTGACATTTCATAATACGCTATTAAACGATTAAAATCTGTATCATAATGAACTTCATTAAGATACAGATTTTCATTATAATACTCATTTTTAATATTATACAATTTTGTTAGATGGCAGCACTAGTTAAGATATTAAACATTTTAAACGGTAATTTTGCATAAAACAATTATTTTGATAACTATAAGAAAGACTCCGAATTGTTTAAAAGTTACCTAAAGTTTGGGACGAAGAATAATTATTATGGAAATAATGAATGATAAGGAAGAATTTTTACTTTTTTCATTATTATACATTGTCAATAGAAGTCGCCATCAGTTAAAATTTTTTTTTTTTTTTTTTGAATGTTGGCAGCACTCTGTTTATAGCTTTTCCATGGTAATTTAGCGAAAAACAATAATTTTATTTAAAAAAATACCTCAAATTGTTATTAAAAGTTAATACCTTAAGTTTGGGAAAAGGCATTATTATGGAAATATTGGGTGATAACGAAGAATTTTCACTAACGCCTCCAGAAATTACAGAAAGGGCGACAAATGCAGGTAATAATATACTACCGGACAAAACCAAGAAAATTTACGAAAAATTATATGAACAATTTATGGATTGGAAACATCAAAAACACATCGTCCTTCTCAGAAAATGTTTTGATAATATATTTCGAAGAATTACAACAAAAAATTAAACCTTCAACTGTATGGATTTACTCGATTATAAAAAAATCTCTATTCAAACTTAGGCATAATGTTGACATATCTAAATATCATAAGTTTTATCAATGGCAGTAGAAAAAATAGTGTATGCAACTCTCATGTAATGGCCATTAATACATGATCATTGCATAATATACTATTTTGAGGCTAAAATTTATGAACATAGCTATCATCTGTCAAAATTATGAATACAAAATAAGGTAATACTCGAGCACCTACTACAGTCTTCCAATAACTGTTTTTTTCTTGGAAAAATAGTGCTGATGCACTAATAAAATAACGTAGATCCTTAATACTGCAAGGCAGTATTTAATAGTTCCAATAACTCTCTATTATTTCACGCACTAGTTCGTAAAGTATTTGTCTAGATCTATTTTTTTACACATATTTGATTGGAAGTGGAAAAATTTTTGTATGCAATACGTACGTTAAGCACCTTTTTTCACTCATGTGATTGTCGCACTCGCCTTCGGCTCGTGCGTCAAAATTCACATTCGTGAAAAAAGGTTCACTTTACACATGTTCAGAATTGGTTTATGGAACTGTCTTCGAACGCACCTTACTGTGTTATCGAACGCACTTATTGAAACGTTTCCAACTACATTTTTGAACGCAACATCATTGGACAATTGACAAAAAAAAAACAGTTTTTATTATCACGGTTCATGAGGATGGTTTTGTCTTGGCAACAAACAATTGCTCATTTTTTATTTTGATTGTATTGTAAAGCATTTTTATTTTTTTGGAATATATTTTATATCGTTACACATTCATTCATGCTCGTAATTGAATCCTCTCCGAACAAATTGAAGTTGAAGTTAATACCACCAAGTCAGTCAATTCGGCATTAGGATTTTTCCCTACGAAAATTCTTAGAATTTTCGAGGACTTCCTCCATTTTGGTCCTTCGAGCCGGATCTGGTGATCCAACATCCAATAAGAAGTCAGGTATTAACAGCAAGCAGAATTCCATGGCCAGGCAGGCAGAACTCCATGGCCAGGCAGGCAGAGGCTAAACAGAATAACAAATAGACGAATGGCAAGGCAGCTATAGTCATCCAATTTGGGTATAACATTATTAAAAAAAAAAAGCATTTCAATAGAGCAAACTAACATCAGACAACATACAGAGCAGTGGTGAGTCGTCAGTTTCATTATATTCAAGATTTGCTCGTTTATTCATGCACGCTTACGCTCATTTGTGAATTTGTAAATTATTTCATCTCATTTTTCAGGTGATATTTGGCAGTGGAACACTAGTATTCTCATAAGTACCTCATTTGTTTATAATGGCCGAGCAAGAAGCTAAGTTGAAAGGATTAATATCACAGCGAGGAATATTGAAAGGTCAATTGACTCGTTTTGAGACATTTTTAAAATCAAGTAATCCTGATGATAGGGTTGAACTCAGTGAACGTTTGACTAAATGCTATTCCCTATCTGACAATTTTGATGCCATACAGACCGAAATAGAACTAATTGATGCTACTCAATCTGCGGAAAGGGTAACATTTGAAAATCATTATTTCAAGCTCATAGCACAAGCGAAAAAATTTTTAAATCCTTCAATTGGTCAACCTTCGACACTTCCAAACCTTCCACATTCAAACATTGGTAATAATTCACAAAGTGATGAACATATTAATGTAAAACTACCCACCATTGAACTTCCAATATTTACAGGGGAAAAATATTCTGATTGGCTGCCATTTTTCGAGACATTTCAGGTCTTGATTCATAGTCACAAAAAGTTAAGCCAAATACAAAAATTTCATTACTTACAATCTTCTTTGAAAAATGAGGCAAGAGAGGTTATTAGTTCACTTGAATTAACAGAGAATAATTATGATAGTGCTTTAGATCTCCTGCGTGAAAGATACGAAAATCAAAGACTCATCATAAATAGCCACATCAGAAATATTGTTGATATGCAATCTCTCGCCAAAGAATCATACACAGCATTACGAAAACTGATTGACAGTGTTCAGAAGGATTTAAAAGCATTAAATTCTCTCAAAGAACCAATAGATGCTTGGGATACCTTGTTGATTTTCATTCTTAGTGCAAAATTGGACAATGTGACAAGGCGTGAGTGCGAAATTTATAGCTTGAAAGAAAACATTACAAAGTTTCAGGATTTTATCCAATTTTTGAAAAACAAATGTCAAATTTTGGAGACAATGCAGTCTACTAAAGTTGACAATAAAAACCTTACACAATCTCAGTCACATCATAATCAAAACGACCGTTTTGGTAAGGTCAAATAGCAAAGTGCATGCCCATGTAGCTTATTCAAACTCATGTCCATTTTGTGATCAAATCCATAAGTTTTTTCAATGCAGAAAATTCCTAAATTTATCACCGGTAGAACGTCTGAATGAAGCCAGACAATTAAAATTATGCCTCATATGTTTATTGCCAAACCATAGAGCTGCAAATTGTTCATGGTCCAGTAAGTGCAAAACTTGTAGTGGAGCACACAACACATTATTACATTTGAACCCAAGCAGAAATCAGAACACTCAAAATGTGAAATTCGAATCAATCAATACACTCAGTAGTAATGAACAGAATAATTCAAATACACCCAACACAAATTCTCAAAATCAAACACGGACATTGCACATACAATCACAAAACACATTCCCACTGTTGTCTCATGATCGATTCACCAACTCAAATTCATCATCAACTAATATGCAAAACGAAAATTCAATAAATTCTGATTCTAAGTTAGTGTCTTTAAATTCATGCCATAGGAATGATGTTACTTGTTTATTAGCTACAGCTAATGTTATAATTCTCGATACTGATAATAAACCTCATGTTGTTCGAGCTCTTTTAGACCCAGGTTCAATGACTCTGGGAACCATAAAATCTTTGTATAATTCATTTCAAACAAATCTTAAATTTTCTCTTTTAAATAAAATCACAGGAGAGCTTCCTATATCATACATAGATCCAATAAATTTTATAATTCCAGAAGGTTTAAAATTGGCAGATGAAAACTTTTACAAGCCAGGCAACATAGACATGTTGTTGGGAGTGGATATTTATTATGAATTAATGTGTGAAAACAAGATGAAATTAGGAGCAACGCAGCCCTATTTGATTGAAACAAAGCTTGGATGGATAATCACAGGAAAATATGAATTTTCTAAAATCCACAATCACAAACCTAAATTAAGGACAGATGCCGTTTACACACACACAACAGCACTTCATTCACATTCAGTAATTGTCGATACAGACATAAATGCCCAAATGGAAAGATTCTGGAAGATTGAAAGCCACCATTCACAAGAAAATTTACTCATGAAGAGCAGGAATGCGAACATTTGTTCAAAAGCACTACAAAACGTGCTAATGGACATTTTTCAGTTACATTACCTGTGAAAGAAAGCATAAATGAACTCGGAGAAAACAAAGACATAGCTATAAAGCGTTTTTATAATCTCGAAAGAAAATTGCAAAATAATTTGGAAACCAGAAAACTTTATACAGAATTTATGGATATTTATGAAAAACAAGGACATATGAGTCCAATTCCAGAACATGAAATTTTAGGCAAAAATTTGATTTATTATCTACCCCATCACCCAGTTATCAAGGATACTAGCACCACATGTAAGTTGAGAGTAGTATGCGATGCCAGTTGTAAAACTAATACAGGTGTGAGTCTTAATGACAAATTGAAAATAGGTCCCATAATACAGGATGACCTATATTCAATTTTAATACGTTTTCGCAAACATAATTATGTCTTGGGTGCTGATGTTGCTAAAATGTACAGGATGGTTTGGTTAGATACAGCACAACGTGACTTGCAAAGAATCGTTTGGAGGTCATCACCGCAACAAGAATTGCAACATTTTCGCCTAAACACTATCACATATGGTACTGCGTCAGCTAGTTTTTTGGCCATTAGATGCTTACATCAAGCAGCAATAGATTTTGAACACAAATATCCAGAATCTAGTCATTCAATCATACAAGATTTTTATGTTGATGATTATTTATCAGGTTCAGAAACTCGTGGAGCGTTAAAGTTGAAAAAAGAAGTTTCAGAAATTTTATCACATTCAGGTTTTATCCTAAGAAAATGGACATCAAATGACAAAACAATATTTGGTGAATCAGAAGAAAATATTGAAAATATTGATCACTACATAACAGAAGATACAGAAACAAAAACTTTAGGTGTTTTATGGCAAGTAGATAAAGACATTTTTAAATATTTAGTTAAATTACAACCAAACATCAAGCCTACAAAGCGTAATATTTTATCAGTGATCAGTAGAATTTTTGACCCTCTTGGATTGATAGGTCCAGTTATTGTGCAAACAAAAATCCTATTGCAAAGGATTTGGTCTGAAAAATTGGATTGGGACGACACAATTTCCTTCGAGCTGCAATCAGCCTGGAACGAATTACAATCATAACTACCAGCTTTACATCAATCCAAATAATTTCCTCAATCATGGAACAAATTTGATATTTTTCTGGCGAAGTAGGTACATTATTGTTCAGAATTGGTTTATGGAACTGTCTTCGAACGCACCTTACTGTGTTATCGAACGCACCCTTTGAAACGTTTCCAACTACATTTTTGAACGCAACATCATTGGACAATTGACAAAAAAAAAACAGGTTTTATTATCACGGTTCATGAGGATGGTTTTGTCTTGGCAACAAACAATTGCTCATTTTTTATTTTGATTGTATTGTAAAGCACCACAAAGCATTTTTATTTTTTTGGAATATATTTTATATCGTTACACATTCATTCATGCTCGTAATTGAATCCTGCTATCCTCTCCGAACAAATTGAAGTTGAAGTTAATACCACCAAGTCAGTCAATACAGCATTAGGATTTGTCCCTCCGAAAATTCTTAGAATTTTCGAGGACTTCCTCCAACACACTTGTTGCATAAATAACTATTTTACAAGGTTGGTAGGCTGCAAAGTTTTTCTGAGGCTGTCCGGTTCTGATCAAAAGATTTGATACAGAACTGGACTAACGTGATTTTTTTTAGAAAGCTTTGTTCAATGTCGTTGCGAAGGAAATCTGTTTCAATCAAATTTGAGCCGATACATCCTTTCGATAGTTGAACTACTGGGAAATATACATGCTAAAGAAAACTGAAGTAAAAAAAGTTACGAATCGAGATATGTAGTGTTCTATTCCTGTAGGACAAATTAATGTTTAACTTATTCTATAGCTATCTTTGTAAAAAATGTTTTATTTATTAACCGATTCCTTTAATTCCCATTTTATTGAACATTATTAATCGGCCTCCAGACAGTCCATATGCTCCCTTTACATCATTTTGCTCCACCACAATTTTAATTTAATTAAAAAACCTTCAACTGAGGATAACGAATAACGGAATCTTATTTCCAAAAGATATCGTAACAGAATTAGCCTCAGCTGGAATTGAATTTCTGCAGCGACGCATTGATGCACCTCACAAAGATAATTATTTCTTGTTTTTTTGTCGCCACTAGATTCTGGTGCCAGATGCGCCTCTTTCACACTTTACTTTCAATGAAAATGTAAATTGAATCACTGTTATTTTGAATAAACAATTTAGTATAATGTCAAAGTCAAAGTATTCCAACAAAAAAGAAAATTTTGCTAATTTAGGGCGAAAGTTTCCAGTTAATATTCTGTGGCCGAGAAAAGTCTGAATACCAAACCGAGAGAGAATTTCTACAAGTGGCATGCACACTCATTTTTAAAGGGTAACACTTACATTGAATGCCAAGGGCGTACCCAGGATCTGAAATAGGGGGGGGCTGACCAAAAAAAAAAAAAACAATTGATTTTGCATTTCTCTTTTTAATTACTAAATTTTGACATAACTCGCTTAATTTTTACTTCAATAACAATTTTCTTGGATTTGTCGCAAATTTATTTAAAACTTGATTTTCAAATTGCTCTCGATTTGATTTAATTAAATCACGATGCATACTCATGAGACATAATCCTGTTAACCTTTCCTCTCCCATGGTACTTCTCAACCAAGTCTTCACTCTTCGAAGAGTACTGAAGGATCGTTCTACAGTGGCCGTGGTGCATGGAATTGTGATTAAAATCAAAAGTGCCTGTTTTAGGATGGGATAAAAAACATCGGTCTCGTCGAGAAGGTCAGTTATTTCGACGTCTTTTAGCTGGTCCTCAGTTGACTTTTTTTCCTTCCACAAATTATACCATAGGTCCATTTCCGCAGTAATATCGTCCAATTTATAAAACTGGGTAAAATATTGTACATTTTGTTCTACTTGATTGGTTTCCATGTCGAGCATATATAATCGATGTATTTTTGTTAAGGCAAACGCTGGAGTATGTTCTTGAGAAAAGCGAATATTTAAAGAGGCTATAATTGAATCCAGATACGGTATAATTAACGAACGCTTCCAGTAGTCACTATCACAGTCTGATGGAGGATTGTTTCTATGTATTTGCCTCTTGGTTATTCGAGGGATAGAAATTTCTATTTCCAATTCCAATGCAAAGTCTTGTGCTTTTTTAAGTACTTCATCAATAACTAGGTCGGCATCTTCACGGTTTTTCTTCAGAACGTTAAGGATTACGTTCAGATGTTCTTGCAACTTAATTAAATCCATAGTTTTTGCTTGCAAGGCATTAACAACCGGCTCCAGTAAAGCTGAATATTTTGCAATTATAGTTAGGGCAACAATTAGTGAGGGTTTGGTAACGGCGGCATGCAACTGGTACGCAGATTTTCTCGTGGCGTAGTTTCCTTCGATAGATAGTTTTTCAAGTGATTTCACAATTTCGAGGAAATTTTGTGCAAATAAGCGAATACTTTTGTATTTTTCAGACCATCTAGTCTCACACAGTCGTGATAGATTCGGAGCGGAACTTCTGCGAGTGGTGGATTCCTTGAAAAAGGTTATAACATCCTTTACGGTGCCAATAGTGTTTCTAATTTCCGGAACATTATTTGCATCATTGACAACAAGATTTATTTTATGGTTTGAGCAATGAAAAAATAATGCTCGTGTGTACTTTTTCCTTAAAATCGCTTGTACGCCACCCTCTTTGCCCGCCATCGTAGCGCAGCCATCAAAACCAAGTCCTACACAACTATGCGGTGAAAAATTATAGCTAACTAAAAAATTGTCTATTGCATTGGCAATTGCTGGGGCATCCTGTGCTGTCAGCTCCACAAAACCCACAAATTCTTCTCGGACTTTTTTTTTACTTTCATCATAGAAACGCAAGCCAATGGATAGCTGCTCCTCTCCTGAAACGTCGGCTGTCTCGTCGGCTAAAACTGTGTAGAACATGGCTTTCTTTGCATCATTTATCACACTCTCCCTAATAACTTCGCCACATAAATATATGAGTTGGTTTTGTATTTTTGGTGACGTATAAACAGCATTTCTACGACACTTTTCCAGGTGATTCTTTAATTTGATGTCGCCCGACTCAACTCGCAAATTCATTAGATCGAAAAAAACTCCCTCATCTGCTTCTTTTCCTCGTAGAGGCATATCGTGTGTGCCACAGAATACTACACAGGAAATAATAGAGGCCAATATTTGCTTGTTCTCTTCGATTGTTTTTTGGTGGAAACTTTGAACTTGAATGTCCACAGGTATATTTTCGAGAAAGGCCTTTGCAGCAGCAGATGCAGATTTGTGAAAGTTATTGGTGGCATGTTTACGACAATCTTCGTGCATATTCCTAAACTTCGTAAATGGTCTGATCATAAATGAACCTAACACTCCCCTTACTGTGCCAGTAGAAGGAGGAAATAAAACACAGTGCTTACACAGAGCACCCTTTAGTCGCTTGGAATACACTAACCATGGTTTGTATTGATCTAACCAAGCATAATTAAATTTTCTTCGCAAATGACTGGCATCGGCTGCAAAATCGTAATTCTTGGGTGGAACCCACGGATTTTTTAACAACTCTTTTTTTCTTTCCATCGTCAGGTGAAATGTTTGTCCTACATAACGACCCAAGTCATTTTCGTGGCAACCATCATTCTCTTCAATTTCGGGATTGACTACAGAGCCAGATGTTGACGGTAAAGATTCTAAATTAGGAGCAGTGACTTTCTTAGATCTCAAAGAATTTAGCGGTTGCTCAGATTCAGATTCAGTTTTAAATGGGCTTGGCGATGCAATTTGATCATTGTTATCATCGCTCCCGCTGCTACTGTCATGTTCTTTTTTCCTCTTGAGAGTTTTAGTAGCTGCAAAACACAATAATGCCGCTATTAGTATTTTATACAGTGTGAGTGATATCCATGTTAGTGTTTTGTTTAACATGTAACATGGAAAAAAACATTTTGTTTTTTTTTAATTGGAATTTACAGATGTTTGAAAAAATTTCCTGATATCCATTTATCAGTGTGGAGATACCGAGATGCCCGAAATAGGTAGATTCAGCAGATTTTCCAATAAGTACTGTAACGTTTTTAGCGTGAACTTGTTCGACTACGATGTGATAAAAGCTGCCAATTAATTAAAACTATACTTTTATTAACACTTAACTGAAATTCACTCTGGTTAATTTAACTAAACACACTAACTAGTTTATGTAACGCCTTTTATCTTGTATTTATTTATAAAAGTATTCTATTCTTCAACCCGGCACTGGCGAAATCTGCCCTCGCCGCCCGACATTGTTCCTTTTATATCCGAAGCGCCTGCTTCTCGAAGATTCTCTCCGCAGCACGTACGAAGCTTCGCGCTGCGTCTCGAGAATTCTCCACGCGGCCGGGAAGAGTCAGAGGCGGACTCAGGGTAATTTTCGTTACAGTACAATCTAATATAAATTTCTGACAATGTTTACTAGTGTAACATAACTGCTAACAACATAGCATAGACGTTTATCAACAACTAAGTAAATTAAGTTTACTTGCAGTACTTGCACAAACAAATTAACATTGAATAACAAATGAAAATAATCGAATTCCGTTAGAAAAACAACACAATACAACAAATTCGCAGGGGCCAGGATCGTAATAGAAAATTCATATTTCTTTGCTAATTCCGCTAATTGCAAATCTAGTAGGCTGTGCAGTGCGCTGCGTTTGACTTACGTAGGTATATGAATATATTTTAGTAGTATTTAGTAGTATATTTTTCGGTTTTGTAATTTTTTTAGTAAAACCATAGTGGTTTATTTTGATTTTTTTATTTTCTGCACTTAGCGGAGCCTTTTTATAATTTATAAAAAATTTTAGGGGTGGGCAGCTGCCCCCCCCCCTGCCCCTCGCTGGGTACGCCCTTGTTGAATGCAATCAATTTTTTAAAAACTTGAATTCTAATTTCATAAATCCTCATTCGGATTTAAAGCTTCCACTGATTGAAAAATCCATATTGGCTTTTCTTGTCATTATCAGGCGATTATCTAATATTATTTCTAAATGGATATTGGATTCACCTGAATCGTTCAATTTCAAGATGTATCTGATGATATGTCTAGGAGGCAGTGACGATTTTCGGTGCTTATTTTTATTTAAAGGATTGTAGGGTTAGTAATTCTAAGCAAAATACATATATTTTTAGGAGGGGTTTTCCGATGGATTGAGGCGCAAAATCCGTTAAAGCTTACGAATGCACGGCCCTTTTTTTTTCAGTGATAAAAATATGTCTACTAATGAGAAGAATAGGTACTGAAGATACGTAAATACATAGTCCGGCTAATCTGTGAGTATGGATAATATGTCTGGCAAGTGAAAAATTGAAGATCCGAAAATTTTAGCCAGACCCAAAAATTCTTGCTTTGTATCACCAGAAAAACAAACTATTTATTAGACACCAACTGGGAAAATAAGATCTAAAAAATTTCACTGCCTCCTGGAATATATTGATTATTGCAAAAGGTACAACGATAAACTAATCATCTGTGAGTTTTGTTCATTTTGCCGCGATATTAAAGAAACTCAATTACTATCGAGCCTCAGCTGCTTGATTATCACGCGATTATAATGTAATCACCTCCGTGAATCGTACCGCATTTTTTTCTATGCAACGGTGCATAATTATTCCTAGTCAATTCGAACAGATGCAACATGCAACTCTCTTTATATTCCATACAAATTTGTGCTCTGAATTATCTCAAAAACCTTCAGGGCTGACGAGAGAAATGATATTGGTTTTTGGTGCCAAATTTTCTTTGTTTTAGATGAAAATAAATCATAGCCACAATTTTTGGGAAAAAAGAATTGTGGCAAATATCACACTCAATTTCTATATTATTTAATGGGCAGTAGATAGTTCCGGGAAAGTGTTTGCATAATATACCAAATATTTCAAATAAAATCATAATAATTAATTTCTCATTATGATTAGAACAAGTTTAATATTTCACTCGTGATATTTGGTAACTTTTTCACTCCTTGAATATTAAATTATAAGGAAAATTACAAATAAAAATTATAAAACTCTTGTCCCATATCTTCTTGTAAAATTCTCCTAAATAGAATACTTGTTTAATAATCAAAGGTGCATCGCTTCGGAATAATGAACTGTTTTTCTTGAGGCTTATATTAGACCAAATGTAATATCTCGCTAGTGAGAATTGGCAACTTTCTCACTCGTTGATTATTCAACTTATAAGTGCTCTGCCTCTTCTTGCAATTGTATTTTTCGAACTTGCGTTATTAATGGCTAATATGATACTTAAAATCTCTGGAAAATAAAAATTAAGAACTTATTTCGAAAAGGTGTTTTGTAATTTGTTCGAAGTATCAATTACAGTAAAGTCGACTTTACCTGTTTTGGGAAAAAACAATAGTATATTGTTGTATTAGGAGTAGAAGCTATTTTTTCTCTAAACTAATAGGGTAAGGTCGGGGGCAAGTGAATGGTTGAGCGGCAGTAAAAGTACAAGCGGCACTAAAAGTACTTTTGCTGCCGCTGGGGTTGCCAAGCAGAGCAGCATAGAAATTAAACTTCTACCACCTCGACAGGTGTTAACCTGCTGAATTTGCCTGGCAGCATAGAAATCAAATTTCTGACATCTTGACAGGGTTTAACAAAGTGACGTTTTTTTGACGTTTGGAGAAAAAAAATATTCTCGTATCGCTGTTGGTGTAGCCGTTATATGTATTTGATCCAATATTTTTCGATTAGCAAAAGAACGTATTTCATGCTGCATAACGTTCCTTTCTCCATATCTCTTCCGATATATTGACGCATTCATATATTTCACTATCTACGTCCGGTTTATGCGCAACAGACCGAGTGTAAATAACGAAACTTGTCACATGGAAAAGACTAATAAATTGCATCCCGAACTGAAAAGACATTAATATTGTCAACTAAGAAGGATCCTCATGCTATCTTTTGGCGCAGTACAATTTTTTTCCCCTACACAAATTGAGTCGTAATACAAAGTTGCTTTAATGGTAATTGTCATAAAATCGCAATCGTAAAATTGCAAAGTCCCATATGCCACCAAATACTGAGTGCGATATAGGAGCATAAACTGGAAATGATGGTTGAAATTACCAAGTTACGAACTTGCCACATAACTGGCAAAACTAAAATCGGTTTCGATAAAAGTTTCCAACTACGAAGCGCTCCTTGTTATTTGATTACTATCCATGATACACTTCGCAAAATTTAATTACATTTAACAAATTCAAGATTCCTCACATAAATACCCCAAGCACGCAGTTTTCAAAATTGAAATATTTCCACCGCAGCATCAATCCAAAATTTAATATAATTTATATCTGGAATTAATGAGTTTTAAATGGCTCCAGCCAATATTTCACATAATATAAGTTAATTTCGAAACTTGTATTAAGTTAATATAGAATTTTGGATGGCCGCTGGACGGAGTAATCAGGAAATTTGTTTTGCGTATGTTAATTACCCGATTTAGCCCATGTCGAGTCGAATATATTTCTAAATTCTGATTTGGCTAATCAATTAGTTTAATTTAAATATCAATTTTTACGTTTTATGATACCTGGTTAAAGTTTTAAGTTTTCCATCTGAAATAGTAATGAACCTTTGAAGCTTAGATTTGAGACATGTTAGGAATTATTTCGATTATATTTTTCAATGAAAGTAGAGCCTTCATTATCATCGAACAACATTAGCCTTACATAAACCTGCAAGGGGTTGTCCTCATGATACATCAAAGAAGCCCTAGAAATGCCAAACGAAATATTATTAATGTCTCAAACCGTGTGAAATATTCAAGTATGGCGTGCCAGCTAATAGTTCGTTTAGTTTGTTGTCTTTGCTGAAGGCTATACGCCTCCAATTTATACACCTCTTTTCTAATTAAGTCAGATGTGTAAAATGCATGCCTGGTTGAATTGTTTAGGTGAAAATAGGTCTTTCAAGATAGAAATCGACATAATATTGTACTATTTTCAATGCGTCGTTTATATGCTCTCGGAACGAAACTATTTAATTTCAGGCTCAATATTGACATAAATTTAAGATTGAATTGTTGTTTTGAGATTGAAGTCAGTTGAGAACTAATTGATAATGTCTACCCATGAAAATACATAAGACCACGGATTATATAAATTAAGCCAATTTCCAGTTAGTATCCCGAACTACCAATACTTTTCAACCAACGAAGTAGTAATAATTTTCAGAATTTTGAACTATGTAGTTCATACTCTATTTTCTGAGTAAGTTCACTTAAAACGGTAACTTTCTTTTTGGAAACCAATGTAGTTTGTAGTTGATTTTTTTAAAATTTAATCTCCTGGAAACTTATATCTTCCATATTTTCATTTCAAATTAGGCAACTATACAAGTGTATATTGTGATAATATTTTTTTTAGTTTGGTGGATCCAATTGACGGTTAAACCTATATCCATTGATTTATTATTTACTGCTTAACTGAATTTTTTTATTCTCCGAACTGTGAATTGAATTTAATATCACCGTGGAAACATACACTAATTTAATTTGAAAATTACTTGATTGTTTTATTGGATTTACCTGTCAAGATTTGGTTGAATTGTATACCTTAATCATTTCCTTTTCAGAATTATCAATAACCTTCTGCTAATTATTTTTTTAGGCGTTTTTCTGAATTTTCACACTTCAATATTTTACGTAATTTATTTATTTATTTTTACAAATTCAGTGGCGCCCTTATAGTCTAGGAAAATAGTCGAAAAATACATGTATTGCAAAAAAAAAATCCTACCCAAATGAACTTTTCAGGGATGATAGGGGGCGGGCGGGTGATCAAAAAACCGAAAATATCGAACATTCACCCCTCTGGCGTTTTGCGCTATGGGGGTTGAAAGTGCGCCATTGGCGATTACTTGGTACCTATTGATTTTACAAAAAAATGTTTCAAATAAAATATGTGCAACATTATTTGATCTACAACGTTTATCTGAAGACTTTTTTGATAAAGGGCCGTCTGTGGTCATAAGGGCCGTTTGAAATTTTATAATGAAAATGGAAAATTTTAACCAACGTGAAAAATATTTTTCTACAATACATACAACATTTTTGCTTTATGAAGTTTTCACTCACCCCCTGCCGTTTTTCAATAGGGGTAGTTTAAAGTTTATTTATTTTTTCACAAAAAAAAATTCCTTATAAAAGTTTTATAAGATTACATTTCCTACAATTTTTACCAATCAACTTTTTTTGTAACTCACCCTCATTCAGCGAGGAGACACTTCCCTTAGGGAAATTTTAGTTTTTAGGGGTAAATATTAATTTTTTTTCTCTTTTCTCGCCTTTAGTGCATATAAAAAGGTGCAATTAACATTGTACTAAAAGGATTTTTTTTCCACCACCTTTTGCGTGTTTGCACTCTTCTTTCAATATGTCGACGATTGGTAATAAGGTTATACGAAAGCTATTACGTACCGAGAACATAAATCTTAAATTAGATTGTGATGAAGAGACTCTCTAGCTGGGTCCATGAACCAAGAGAGAACCACAAAGGGTGAATATCATACTTTTTCAGTTTTTTCTCCACTTGTGGCAACCTCATGACAATTTTTTGAGTACTGTAGAATGACCATTGATATATTTGACCTATTATTGAATAGGTAGACATTTCAAATGCCTTAAAGAAAACTAGGCATAAATCGTCAAAGACCGCACGCTGAACGCGGTCAAAAAACAAACTGATTTGTTCTCATTTGCGATATAAATTCTTTTTCGTCTATCGCTTAAGAAGCGCAAAATGCAAGAAGCGTCTTGTTGGGTCACTCGCTATACAGGGTGTCCCACGAGGTTTATCCCAAATGATAACTTCGGAGCGCACCATCGTATGTTCCACTGTATAATTTTTTATCATCCTCTTTAAAAAAGCCTCAACAAATATAGCATTGCCGATTTTGTGATTTAATTTTCCAACGAAAAATGCCATAATATACCATAAGTAACATTTAAGATTCGAAAGTTCATGTCAGTTGACCGAAATTGAAGCGAAAGTGGTGAAATTGGAAGACAATGGTAGAAGCGGCACAAAAAGTTACCCAGATCCACAAAATTCCAATTATATTGGATGACACGTTCCGAAATTATTACCTGGGAGAAACGTCGTGGGACACCCTATATATTACATTATTTTAATTCTAGTTGCAAAAGACGTTCCAAACACTTTAATCGCCAAGCGCGTTTATGCCGCTTTGAACGCGTTCTGTGTGGCCGTACACTTACGCTAACTAAATATAAAAGACCGATGCAACCAAGGCATCGGCATCCGATTGCATCAATCACTCCTCGGAAATACCATAGCCCAGAAAGCTAGCAGTTTTATTCTCGCGGATCATTACGGCCCTCATTTGCACCTGCGAGAAAACGCCAGAATTACCTCAAAGTTCCGGTTACGGTCTAAATTGGGATTACCCTTTTCGGTTTGAAGTTTATAATGCATTCGCTACTTAATATTTACCATAAAAAAAAATACAAGTTGGTATCTGGTCTCACTGTAGTCAAACCACAAGTTTATGATCGTAGTTTGGCATGTCAGGAAACGATAAATAACTGAACATAATTAGCGAACCATTGCCAGATAATTATGTTTCGTGGGGTATAGATTCTCTTCCCATTGAGGTGCCATGTACAGCTTCAGTCTTCGTCCGGCAATTTTGCAAGCGAACGTAAATTGAATGTAGAATTTGGATAATCTAGTTGCATCAAATACGGTACCGTAAAAGAAATTATTAGGGTTCCAAGGCAAGAATTTCAAATTTTTAAGAAGGCATCAGTTCCTGAAACATCGTCCTGTGTTAACTTAGAATTACTAAACATTACTTCGACAACATAAATTCACCGTCATCGTTTATTTACATTTCATAACTAGATAATTGATTTATCATGTTCCCATTGTGTTATACATTTGCAATTTAAGTCACGACTAGTTTACAAAGAATTAATATAAAAAGAAATGTAAGATTCGAAATAAATAAGTACTCAACTTGATTCACTCATTTTTCAAATCAAAATGAGAACAAGATTGAACAATTAGAATTTGGTGAAAAATATGAGAAAAGTTATATCAAGGCCTTAGATATTGTGAGTAAATTAAGGTACACCTCAGTGACCTTCTAAACTTTGCGGAGCTAGTAAGATGAGCTTCCCTCAGAAAAAAAAAATAGCAATCGAGACAATAATATATGTTTTGAAGCTCTTTTACTCGCAGAGAAGTCACCTATTCTAAACAGAAGAAATTCATCACTGACAAAATTCCCAAATAAAATACTGAATTGTCTCTTAATTTTTAGGCCTAGAACAAAAGCATGAGATTCAGTAACTAGACTACTCTGATCTAATTTATTCCAAATATAGAAAGCAATTTTTATTCGATCAATTCTAAGCTTCTCTTAATCAAGCCACGATCACCAAAATTTCATTGATACTAAATGTATATTTCATTAACTCGCAGCTGCCGTTAAAACACACAACACATATCTCCCCACTGCAGATCCTTCAATACACTCTAAGGCCGTTTTATACTGTAACATTCCTCATAAATATTCCAGCACATAACGACTAAACTCGTAAACAACACCCGAGGAGAAACATGCAGTTGCCCATACGTGCAATAAGGTGTCGTTTCCGTCACATATTAACCTCCTTCTTGCCAAACCACATGCCTACAAATTTGTTCCATGCTCCTCTCAATAAAGCGTTTCAAGATGACGAGGGGGAGATTCCACTAAATTCCGGAGGCTCCGTTATTTATGACACCGCTAGAATTTCGTCGTGAAATAGTTATTAATTTATTATCAAAGCTCCTAATAAAATCATCTACTTTTAATTTGAAGTGGAACAAAACATCTTTCAAATATCAGATTCCGGAATAAATAAATTTCCAATTAAACAATAATTCATCACATAAAAGATCAAATTCTTCATAAAACTAAATTAAGTTGGCAACATAGTTTTTTATGTAACGATATTCAAAGTTGAAATGTCAAAACCTTCTAAATGAAAGGATATCCTCAAGCAAATCAACTTCTCTATTATACCTATCGCAATAAAATAGAACTATATTTACCGTATCAATAGAAGTTTCAACCATAAAACTTTTATCTAGAGCTTCATTAGAATAGATACAAAATTAAAACATATTCACTTGTCTGGTTAATACTGTCGGACCTGGGGGTTATGAGGGGGTGTGAATCAAAACTAGAGCCAAGTACAAAAATAGGAAAGTGTATTTACAATAAAGCTTACCACAATTACATTTCAGATATGGGCATGGGCACTAATAATTACCACAAGACTAAAAGGCACTATTACTACTGACTAACTAACGTGGATAATTCTCCATCTGTAGATTGATCCTATCTTCTAAAACCACCTTATTTTATGCTAGTCTCGCAACCATCATACTTGATTTCTAATTACAATAACTGCCGATGACCTGGCATCGGCATTGACCTTCTATGGGTTTCAGTTCCATGTCCGTACAAATTAATAGTTTAATAATTCGTTCAACTTGCAATGTTATTTACATGTAACGTGACCGATGGTTTTCCTGTAACCCATGAACTTTTTTGGGAGACGAGTGAGTTTAATTTACCGAAGGGAGATGCCCTATTATTCTAGATACGACAATACAACGTCAAAGTACATAATTCTAAATAGAACAGCTCAAAGGTAAACGGGTAGAACGACCGCCGTTTAACTCGGACAGAAGGTAAATGAAACTGATGGAAAACAGGGATAAAAATATCAATTTAACAAAAGTGTGATTGTGGAGAATCGAAAAAGGCAAACCGCAAGGTATATGGTCAAGTTTCTGTTACATATAAATGTTAAATTTGTCCACCACTACATGAAACTCGAGGAATTTTAGGAGAAGTGCTGAAGTCAATCAAGTGTTGAAGTAATGAAAATTATTTAGAGTCAGACGTAAACTGTAAGATTAGATTTTAAAGGTAGAGAGGAGGAATTTTTAGAATTTAATTATGTGATGGAAGTCCGCGTTCAACAAAACTCAAGTTTACTATCTTCTTGAGTAATTACTAGAGTTAATAGATTAATTTTTAACTTTACTCCACCAATGAAGTATATGCATTCTTGTGTGTGACTAGGAAGACGAGCACTTTTCAAGGTGTAAAGCTGAAATCAATGAAATTCTATTGTAAAAAACTTCCGTAGTGAATTTAGTAGCCATTCTATGGGCTTTTGAAATAGCTTTTTTCTACAAACGTGTTAATAATGCAATTTTTAACACCGCCCCGAAGCATTAAAAATGTTACTTTATCGCACTAGTGCCATAAAGTCTTTATAGCACTAGTGTTAAAAGTGAAACATCAAATTTTGAGAGCGGACGTCAAAAAAAGTTTGTATTTTCAGTTATTTACATTGATAATAATGGTGAAATTTGAACAACTGAGGTAGCCCGATTGGCCGCCTCATCTATATTTTTCGAAGAATCGATGCAACTCTCTTTTTCTTCTCTATTTTGTTGCATTTTTAGCAAAAAGCATTCCTGACCACGACATACTTTCAAGAAACTGACAAGACATTTCGTTACCTGTAAAACAAGGTGCTGGTTGTATGGATTTTTTGACAAATGTCAAATTCAAGAATTTTCTGTAGGAAAGATGCTTCCAATTTATTATTCATTTAAAAATCCAATTTGTTAGTGGTTATTGCTTTTTATTGCCGTTTGTAGAAAAAATATTGTATGATATTTGTGTTAAAAGTATTTTTAAGGCACGTATGTGAATTGCAGAATTCGCTTCCCTCATTCTGCAAACTTTCACATGCGTGCCTTAAAAATGTACTTTTAACACTTATATCATAAATAACTATTAAGCTTTACTCGGCGGCGACAGCTCGCTTTTAAAGGCGAAGCAAGTAGATGGGCATTGGATACTTTCAATGTAAAAGAATTGGCTTTGCGTCTGCTCCAGTTTTCAGTTAAATAATTTTGATTTAGGTTTCGAGTAAAAAAGTTAAATTGTTTTTAAAGGTTCCCAAAAGGGTTACACACACCAGTAAAACGTTTCCTATGGAACGTTGAAGCAAAGTAAGTAAGTTGTTCAAGGTTATAGTTTGAGAAGATTTCGGAATATTCCAAGGTAACTCGGAGCTTGAATTTCAAATAATAATAGAAGATTCGCCCAAAATAAAGCGTCTCCGCAAATTCTAGCAAAGAAGACAAATTTAGTTTTTGGACCTTACAGCATGAACCAAAAAATTCTTGCTTGTGGTTGAGGAGATTCCTATGTCCTGTGCAATTTTCCTGGTTCTTCTTTTAGAAAAAATATTGAAATCGTGAGTAATTATTACTTGAGCTCTTTACTCAAATTGGAGTATTTTCTATAGGACAAAATGAATCGAAATCAGGGATAAGAAATAAATTTTTCCTACAGCCGTGCGGAAAAATCGATTTTCCGCACTGATATGCGTGCGGAAAATGAGTTTTCCCGCACGGTGCGGTAAAACTTTTTTTTTGACATATCAGTGCTGAAAAAGTTTTTCCGCACGGCTGTCAGTGCGGAATAGTTATTTACCTAACAAGTGCAGAAAATGAATTTTTCCGCACGCGGCTGCGGCGTAGCGGAGTTCGGTGATGCAGCCGAGTGCGGAAAAATATTTTCCGCAAGTGTTAGGTACAATATTTTTCCTACAGGCGGAAAAATGTAAAATTTTTCTTTTTTCTTTGACATATCAGTGCGGTGAAAATTTTTCCGCACTGACAGACGTGCGGAAAAACTTTTTCCGCATTGATATGTCAAAAAAAAAAAGTTTTACCGCACCGTGCGGGAAAGCTCATTTTCTGCACGCATATCAGTGCGGAAATTCGATTTTTCCGCACGGCTGTAGGAAAAACATTTTACCGCACTGATATGTCAAAAAAAAAAAGAAAAATTTTACATTTTTTCGCCTGTAGGAAAAATATTGTACCTAACACTTGCGGAAAATATGTTTCCACACTCGGCTGCATCACCGAACTCCGCTACGCGTCGTTCGGTGAACGGCAGCCGCGTGCGGAAAAATTCATTTTCCGCACTTGTTAGGTAAATAGCTATTTTCTATGACAAAAACTCATAAATTTTCGGATCCAGGAGACTGGGAAATTTGCAAATTGCATCATTTTTTTATGAAAAGTTGCTAAACTCTTCAGATCTTTCATCACGATTCATTCACAAATTCCTTGCTGTTTTTATGTGGAGACTCTAGACCTCAGAGTTTTTAGACATTAAACCCTAAGTCATCATCTCTCCAAATTTTCTGTTTTTTTCATAAGAAAAAACATAAAATCTTTGGACTTTAAAGTCTGGAAACGTTTTGAATTTTTTTTCATCTTATGAGATTGTCAAAGCAGTCAATATGGATGAAAATAGTGAAAACTCTATTTTGCCAGAACCAAAATAACAGGACATTCCAACACAAATTCAATAAAAACATATTTATCCATTGATAACCAAAACCACTCACAAATTATAGAAGATCTTCGAAAAACAGCATCGAAGAAGACAGGAGCGAAAAATAGACAAAAAAAAACACCATATCTTGTTTGTTGCAAGAAACGTCTCAAGTCGAGAACAGCGGCGTGCCAAATCATGTCACGTTCCTCTTAACTTGACGTCAAATGTATCTAACGAAACACACAATCAAAATACTCCCAATCAATATCAAAACTGTACATATTATATCAACTGCATTGTCGATGACAGGTCCTTAATGTACCTATTCTGGATAAGTCACTAATTTTTTTAATGGTATTTATGATGAAAATAAAAAATAAAATAATCCAAATAGCTCAAAATTTAATTTCCAATCGTGATATTTTTATCGAAATATTACCCGGGCAACAAAAGTGGTCAAGAAAATTAATATTTTTTTTTTTTGTTTTTTCGAATTTGAAATTTTGGAATAAGAGCATTCTCGCATATCAGTAGGAAAAAAAAATCACTAGGAATTTTTGTATGCATTTGTGATATTTGTCAAGTGGTAGCACCGCTCACCGCAACCAACATAAGCGCGACAATAGCAACTAATACCTAATATGCACTTCCATAAATTATTAACAATAATATGATAATATGCAATATTAGTGCACGTTTTATTACCTGCAGCTAATTGGTTCATCGGGCCAATTAGACAGCAGTAAATTACCCAACACAGAGGGCCATATCGAGTTTCATACGTTAGCGATATATGTTTGGATTGATTTTGCGGGAACATAAAGGAATTTTCAGTTGACTATAATGTGTTCCTGAATATAATCTATCTGACACAAATGGGACAGAGAAAAGGTCAAAATTCGAAGCGTAAATGGACATAAACAAAAAGCGGGACCGGGAGTAAATTACCAAGCTCTAGGAACCGAGAAACGTAAAATCGCAGGTCAACCGGTGAATGCAGCTACATAGCTCAAATCTGTCTGTGTTTTAGTCGAATGTTATCTTATGCTTGTAGTAATTAACAAAAAGTTATCAAGCGGCTAATCATTCAAATTTTCTCATTAGTAAAACCTAGTCCATTGGACTAAGTACTGTTGAAAGAATTCAATTTTGGAGAATATTTTTGAATTTGTACATTGACAAACACTCACTCTACAAACGAAAATTTTATTTTATCAAACAAAAAGCATAACAGATTCATTTTTTTTTTTGTAAATATTCAAAGTAAAACGATTGCTTCTCCCAGTATGCGGAGAATTGATTTTATTTTTTGGCACAACAAAACAAAAATCGATTTATCCGTGTTGTTCAGCACAGGCTAACAGTCGCATCCGACTGGATTCCGGAGGATATTACCTAAAAGCCGACTATTTATAGTCGGCGCCGGCAAATAATAGAGCACTGAAATGAGATGAATGGTGTGGATAAATATTGTCGGGTAACTCGTTTGGCCCTTTATACACCCGCCTTGAACCTCAAGAATAAGGTGTAATGGTACGGAATGGACTGATCTTATATTCTATATTGATTAGAAGGATACTAGGGCATATTAAAGGATTTAATTAAACTCAATCTTCTTCCTCGATGGTTCATGGGTTTCAAAAAATGTATCAATGCATCAAACTGTTTGTATTTCAGACCTTGAATCTATTGTCGCGGCTTTGGGTTGCCTGACAGAAATCTTGGGTTCGTCGTTCGTTTCGTTTATTCCAAAAGTCAAAGTCCAATTAACACAGCAATAATTTATTCCACTTAACAATACACTCTGACACTAATTACTAACTCAACAATTAAACTCTTTACAATCACTATTTAAATCGTATCACAGTCGAACCGAAAACCTTAACTACAAAGCAATAGCGGTCTTTTATATATCCCTAAATCTATTCCTGTAAAATCTAGAATACACAAGATAATCTTATTTTCCCGAATTAAGTAGAATAATTCGCTAGATTCTAGTATACTCGACATCGATTCTTGACAGCCTGGCGAACGCCAGCATTTAGCATTATAGTCACACGGCCCTCCTCTTAAGGTTGATCGTCCCGATCAACTTCGCGCCCATGATATTTCGCCAATCTGTCCAGATGTACAACTTTCATCTTACTCCTGGTGTTGCGCTGGACTCGATAAACCAAATCATTGATCCTCTTGATTATTTTGTAGGGTCCCTCCCATGCTGAAGACAACTTCGGCGATACTCCTTTCTTTCTAGCTGGATTATACAGCCACACTAAATCACCTTCTTGAAATCCCGCTGAATTGGCTTTCAGGTCGTATCTGGTCTTCATCCGGTCACTGGCTAATTGAATATGCTCTCGAGCAAAATCATGGATACCCAGAAGTCGTGCCCTTACTTCGTCGGCATAATCTCGGATTTCTCTCCGTTCTTCTTCAGGTATCCCAAACATCAAATCGCAAGGTAACCTGAGTTCTCTTCCAAAGACGATTCTGGCTGGACTTTCACCTGTTGACTCGTGAACTGCTGCTCTATAAGCCATTAATAACAGAGGCAAGTGTTTGTCCCAATCACGCTGGTTCTTTGCGACCACTTTTGTCAGGTGTTCCTCTATGGTCTTATTAAATCGTTCTACCATGCCATCAGACTGTGGATGTAAAGGTGTTGTCCTGGTCTTACGGATTCCCATGATCTCACAAATTTTCTTAAAGATGGCAGATTCGAAGTTTCGTCCCTGGTCTGAATGTAACTCTAGTGGCACACCATGACGACTAAAAACTTCGTCCACTAGCACCTGGGCAACAGTGATGGCTTCTTGATTGGGAATAGCGAAAACTTCTGGCCATTTACTGAAGTAATCCATGATAACTAAGATGTATTTATTACCACGCTCTGACTCTGGGAACAGTCCAGCAGCATCTATCGCTATTCTTTCAAATGGGAGACCGACGTTGTACTGTTTCATGGGCCCCCGAGATCTTAGTTTAGGACCTTTACTGGTAGCACAGATGTCACATTTTCGGCACCAGCTTTTAACGTTTTCATGGTAGTGAACCTAGTAAAAACGTTCCCGAATTTTGTCCAAAGTCTTATTAACTCCGAAATGTGCCCCTGAAGTTCCGTCGTGTATCTCTTTTAATACATCTTCCACTCGGTCTTTTGGGATAACCAGTTGGCTCTTAGTGGATTTCCCATCGGCACTTTCCCAAACTCTTTTGAGCAAACCATTTTCTACAGCCAGAGAGTTCCATTGGGCCCACAACGCTTTGTAAATCAAGCTCTTGTTTGACACTTCCCTCCATTCTGGCCTACATTCATCATTTTCTTCAAGATGTAGAATTTGTCCGATGTCCTGGTCTGCCTCCTGATCTTCTCTCATTTGTTTGGTAGTCCATTTGTCATCGACGATCAGGCCCGTTCTTCTTACAACTGGACTAGTGTTTTTCTCATGTATATCGATTCTTTGACAATGCTTGCAATCTTCTTTACATGGCCGTCTAGACAGAGCATCAGCATTTTTATGCAGGTTTCCAGGTCGATGTTTAATTTGGAAATCGTATTGCTGCAATTTCTCAATCCATCTAGCAAGCTGTCCTTCAGGAGTTTTCATTTCTAAAAGCCATTTTAGAGCTGCGTGATCTGTTCGAATTAGAAACTTGCGACCATAGAGATACTTATGAAAATGGTCGACTGCTTTTACTATGGCAAGCAACTCTCTTCTGGTGACACAATAATTTCGTTCCGGCTTTGATAATGTTCTGCTGTAGTACTCCACGACATGTTCTTGTGAATTTTGGATTTGTGAAAGGACAGCTCCAACACTGGTGTTACTTGCATCTGTGTCCAAAATCAACATGCCTTTGTGATCAGGATAGGACAACACTGGGCTCGTACATAATGCTCCTTTCAATTTTCTAAATGCGGAATCGCATTCTTGGGTCCAATTGAATGTTGATTTTTCTTCTGTTAATCGATGAAGTGGAGCAGCTATATTGGCGAATCCTTCCACAAATCTTCGATAATAAGAACATAATCCTAGAAAACTCCTTAGTTCATGTTTCTCGCGTGGTTTTGGCCAGTCCCTGACAGCATCTATTTTTCCTTCCATAACTTGTATGCCCTCTTCAGATACCACGTGACCTAAGAATTCTACTTTCTTTTGAAATAGGAAACACTTATTTGGATTGTGTTTCAAGTTGGCATTCCGGAAGCGGTCAAAAACTTCTTTAAGGTTATTGAGATGTTCTTGGAACGAATTTCCCATAATCATGACATCATCCAAATATACCAGGCAAGTTCTCCATGTTAGGCCTCGCAAAAGAAGCTGTCCTTCTTGGTGACGTCATTAAGCTGTCGGTAGTCCACACAAAATCTAAGACTCCCATCTTTCTTTGTAACCAAAACTACTGGCGCAGACCATGGACTATTTGACTCTTCAATGATTCCCTCTTGAAGCATTTTATCAATCTGGTCTTCCACTTCCTGTTGCTTAGCTACTGGCATACGTCGTGATGGTTGTCTAATTGGGTGTGCCAATCCAGTATCAATTTTGTGTTGGATTAAGCTGGTCCGTCCGGTTTGATTGTCCATCACAAATACGTCTGCTTCTTTCAAAATGAAATATGTGGCTTCTTGAAGTCTTTCTGGATCGAGATGTCTCCATGATTTCGCCAAAGTCTGCATCAAGGTGTCTGTATCCAATTTGGATTTCACAAAATGTCGCTTATCTGGTAGGTCACAGTTCGATATTTGCTTCACTGGTTCGAGAGCTCCAATAATGTCTCCTTCTTTTATTCTTACTGTTTCGGGAGAAACATTGGCAATTCTTATCATAATGTCTCCATTTGTTCTTACTAGAGTCTTTACAACAAGAAATCTTTCTGGTTTGTCTCCAATGAAATTTCGTGTTAGCCCAACGCAGCACCCAGGGTTTGCTTCTAATCTTCCACAAATGATCTTTTCAGTACTTCCAGGAATCCTCACTGGAGTTGTGGCCAAGATCTTAACGGCATCGGATTCTTCTTGTGTTGTTAGGACAATTTCTTCATTACCAAATTTGAGGATGTTCATGGAAGGATCAAAAGAGAAACCATGTTGGCCGATCAAATCCATTCCCAAAATGAAATCATCTTCTATATCGGCGACTAATGTTCTGTGTCTGAAGGTGGTAGATCCAAAAGTGAGCTCAATCATAGCTTCTCCTTGAACTGGTGCAGATTCGCCGGTGACTGTTCGTAGTGACAGATTTCTAGTGAGCGGTTGGATTGCCCGAGACTTGACTAATGTTCTTCTAATTATGGAGACTTCAGCACCCGTATCAAAAGTGATGGTTTTCAATTCTCCATTAATTTGTCCTTCGAATGTTAATCCTCTATAATGACTGCCCAATGATTTTATGTAAACAACCCTGGGGGCTTCGTCATTACTAACCAGCATTCGCCTCTCCATACTGGTTAGTTCTCGTTTCCCTGTCTGTTATTAGGGCTGGCGTCTCTCGATCTCGAAAAGCGTTGGAAACGATCCCTTGATGGAGAGGACATCCTCACTCTACAATCTCGTTGAATATGCCCAAGTTTATGGCACCGGTAGCACTCTATTCGGTTTCTCGGGGTTGGTGTTTGTCTGGAATCGATTCCCATTTTTCTATCTTCTAGTAACAGTTTCTCCATTCTCTCCATGAAATTACTCATTTTAGTTTCGAAGCTACCATCCTCTTTTGACAACTGTTTATCTTTTGGGTCTTCAATGGACACTGCTCGTATTCTGGGTCGTGAGGCACCAAAGATTGCTTCCAGTTCTAATGCTCGGACAAGGGCTTCGCTACTTTGTCTGAACTTGGACATTCTTAGGTTTTCCTGGATCTTTGAATCTCTGAGACCATCAATAAACGCAGATACTGCCATCCATTCCTGCATGTCTTCCCCAGCTGCAGGAAACGCCAAACTCACTAGCCTTTTAACTTCCGATTCGAATTCTTGTAGACTCTCGCCGGGTTTTTGAACTCTTGATTTGACTTGAGTTCTGAATACTTCTTGTCTGTAATGTTCTCCGAAGCGCAGTTCTAAAGTTAGATGCTGGTAATTCTGTTGGTAGACTGAAGGAATGGACTGAAGAAGGTCTAAGGCAGGTCCTCATAGCGCCACAATTAGTGCTGTAGCTTTTTCTTGGTCGTTCCATCCATTGGTGTTTGCATCAGCTTCAAATTGTCGAATATACATGGTCCAGGATGTAGAACCGTCAAAAGTTGGTGGTTTTATCTTCATACTGGAGAATGCTCCAACACTAACTGGATTGATGGACTGTATTTCTAATTTACGCACCTTTTCGAGTGCTTGAACTTGGTCCTCCACTTCTTGTCTTAATTGCTGAACATCGTCTTTAACTTCTTGAACATCGGCTTTGACTACAGCTTTTACTTCCTGAAAGTCGTCTTTAACTTCTCGAACATCGTCTTTAACTTCGGCTTTTACTTCCGTAATCTTTTGTTCTAGGTTAGCGACAAATCCGTGTAAGTTTTGAAATATTTTCTGCAGTTGTTCAAGGTCTTCTTGCCGTTCTTTTTGTCGCCTGGCTTCTTCGTCTTGTTTTTCTTGTTGTCGTCTGCAGTGGCGGTTGGTGAGAGGAAAAGTTGGCGGTGCACACACTCAGGGGGGAAGCCCCAGAGGCGCGCAAATTTTTTTGGACTGACCCAAACTAACCCAAATTTTGATCTAAAAGTTGTAAAAAAAACACGCCTCAGAAAGTTTTTTCACTTATTCTCAATTCAAATGTGGGAATTTACCATTTCTACAAAATAATAAATGAAGCACGGGCGGAGTACGAGAAATTTAATAAAACAGTTTTATATAAAATAAGACATAAGGCACCATACAAATCAAATAGGAATCAAATTTATAAAAAATATCTACTGCACTGTCTTTCCAGACGAAACTGATTTCTTTGCGGCAGGCGTTTCAAAGAAATATGCTGCCCTATGGCGCCAGGGACGCCGCTAAAAAATCTAACCAATAAGATATTCCTGGAGTCAACGTTGACTGTCTATCGATAGTCAAATCAAATGAGACAGTGAAAAAGATTAAATTTCTTTGGTGTTCGGCGTTTCAGCCCCAGAGATTTCCAGACTTTTCCAGACATTATCCAGACTTATTCAGAGCTTTCCAGAGTTTTCCAGATTTCATCCAGATTTATCCAGACTTGTACAGACTAATCAGGATTCTGGAAAATGATCTGGTGGAATGGTCTTTTGGGACCTTTTTCAGAATTTTTCCAACCCCTTTCCAGAAATTTCCAAGTCTTTTCCAGACGTTTCAAGAGATTTCCAGATATTTTCAGACAATATTCAGACTTATCCAGAGTTTTAGAGACTTTATCCAGATTTATCCAGACCTTATCTAGACTTGTTCAGACTGATCCGGATTCTGGAAAATGATCCCCAGGTCTTTTGGGACCTTTTTCAGAATTTTTCCAACCCTTTCCAGAAATTTCCAAGTCTTTTCTAAACGTTTCCAGAGATTTCCAGACTTTTCCAGACAATATCCAGATTTATCCAGACATTTTCCAGACTTGTTCCAGTTCACTTGGCTTGTTCCAGGTTCTTGTTGCGTGTTGTGTGTTAATTAAATTGCCGCAAAAACTAATCCGGGCCGTTCGATCAGGTGGCCCCGTTTATACGTATAAAAACAGCTGGTTACTGGGAGCGCGGCGTGACCTTCTCCAACGTAAATGCCGTGTTGCAGCGGGGCCGTTGTGAGATGGGCTCGGACGGATAGTCCAGCGAGTTTAGTTTAGTCAGTCGCTTAAATTATTGTCTAGGAAATTTAGGAATAATAACGACAGAAAATTTTCCGTCGGGATCAAATTATAGAATGATAAGTAATTTGATCTGACGATTGTAATAACTATTGAACTAAAAAAAAAAAAATATTTTAAAAGGACCGACATATTTTGCGCCAGTGCCACGGCCCCTTGGCCCCTTAGGGCCAGCCGCCACTAGTCGTCTGGATCCTTCGTCTTGTTTTTCTTGTTGTCGTATGGCTTCTTCGTCTTGTTTTTCTTGTTGTCGTCTGGCTTCTTCGTCTTGTTTTTCTTGTTGTCGACTGGCTTCTTCGTCTTGTTTTTCTTGTTTTCTTCTAGCCTCTTCTTGTTGTCGTCTAGCTTCTTCGTCTTGTTTTTCTTGTTGTCGTTTGGTCTCTTGAAGTTCCAACATTTTGCGCAGGAGTTCTTCAACTTTTTGTTCGTCCATTTTGGCTTGTTGTCTTGTGATAGGCATATACAGAATGTTCTAGAATTTCCCTCGAACTTTCTTCAAATATCTTTACTGATCTTTGCTCGAAGTTCCAAAAACGCCGGTGAAGTCACAATTTCGATATCTCCCTTGGTTTCCAAATAGAATTTTCTAGAACTCACTCGAAGATTCACTATCAAAGTCTAAATCGGGTATAGAGTCACTTCCGGGGTAATTCACACGATCGGTTGAGTCTCTTTTTGTGATTGTCACTATTTGCACTGCACTAACTCTCCCAGTGTTCACTTAGTGTTCAGTTTTTATACTACACTAGAGTCCCCGCACTTCCGTAATTGGATTTCACTCTGCAGTCCTTTATATCCCACTCCTGACACCACTTGTCGCGGCTTTGGGTTGCCTGACAGAAATCTTGGGTTCGTCGTTCGTTTCGTTTATTCCAAAAATCAAAGTCCAATTAACACAGCAATAATTTATTCCACTTAACAATACACTCTGACACTAATTACTAACTCAACAATTAACTCTTTACAATCACTATTTAAATCGTATCACAGTCGAACTGAAAACCTTAACTACAAAGCAATAGCGGTCTTTTATATATCCCTAAATCTATTCCTGTAAAATCTAGAATACACACGATAATCTTATTTTCCCGAATTAAGTAGAATAATTCGCTAGATTCTAGTATACTCGACATCGATTCTTGACAGCCTGGCGGAAGCCAGCGTTTAGCATTATTGTCACACTATGAAGAAATGTAGGCAAATTATGGCTCATAGCTCACATGAAGTGAGTCATGTGAGATCAGTGTCAAGTCCACTCATCCGAAATACCTTCTGGGAGATATAAAAGTATCTCACAAACCTCATAGGTAAACTACTAGCTGTAGAACAATTATACCAAGATTCTTGATACGCCATATAAAATCTCCCAGAAACCGGTCGAGTACTACGTTGATTTTCCATAAGCGTGGTGAGAGTAAAATATACCAGCAAACTTGTGTATGTTCTACGAAGATTTCTTCACTCATAATTCAAAAATCAATATTCCATATTTCAGGTTATCGAACCGATTTTTTCTTTAGAGTTGATTCTATTTTTTGGTTTAATGCAAGATCGCTATGACCCCAGTTTGGTGACTGCTAAAAACTTGAACTTTCGACATTATCTTTTCATTTAAACCAATTCTAGGAGGAGATGAAACCGTTATCTTTTTGATGGTTTTAATGAGTTTCTATATTGAAATTATCCTATTTGGTTTGAAGTTTATAATGTATTTGCTGCTGTACATCTATCATTTATCAACAACTTGCAGTAAGCCTGAAAAAATCTGTAGAATTATCATGTATTCAAATTAACTACAGGCTACCCACTTGTACTGTTAAATATTGGATATGATTTTTGACTCTTAGAATGTCTATACCAAATATGTGAAAAATTTAGTTTTTCATTAATAATTTATGAGCTGACACGTTTTCTGATATTTATGTCAGCTACAAAGAAAACTTTTTTCGTATACATTTTTAAATATTCCATTCTGTAAAGTGTATTATGTTGCATGATGGGGTGTGACGTATGAAGTTTTTTGTTGGCAACAATATAACATGCACATTTTACCTAAAAAAATTATTTGTTAAATGGAACGACCAATGCGGAGTTCGTATAAGATTATTAATTTTGAGGAATTAGTTACCAAGCGGAAATAGATTGATTACTTAATCTGACTACAATCTAAAACCATCACAAGAGCGAATCTCTAAATTCATTATTATTTTCCTGAAGTTCCAATAGAAATTTCCGTGCCATAGCTCGGTTTGAGCTAGCGAAATAATTGAACTAAACTTTGATTCATAGGGATTTTACGATGTAATCCGAAACCTAATTACGCAAAAACTATAAAACTTAATAATCCTTGGCTTATAAGGCGAATATCTCTCTCTTTGGGTCCAAATAAATGACTCGACGCACGGACGTCTGTCTGTTTGGCTGTTTTTATGGGTCGTTTAGATTCGAGTTTTCACCAAATCTGTAGCTTATTAATTTTCCGAAGGGATAAAAACCCTTCAAGAAAATATGACAAGGGGTAACTTATTAGAATGGAAAATTGGAAATATGGCCATCAATTTCCACTAATAGACTACAATTTTTCTCTACTTCTGGCGCTATGAAAACATAATCAATCGAATTTGAAAAAGGCCATTCGAATGAAGATTGAAAACAAGTGCATATTTTATAGAGTTCCCAATAAATGAAGTTGCTGGTTGATTTATACAACAAAATATTAGATTATTTATTCCCGCTTCGAGCTACCAAATAGGCAAGAGTAACTGAATTAAAGTCAATGAAAACATCTCCAAAGGGTTGCCTAATTACAAACAATTAAATTATGCTCGGAAAGTGCGATAGAAATGAGATTAAAAAAAAAGTCTTTATTCAACTTAAATGTTTGCATTTAACCTTTTATGTCAAAATTGGCGCTCTTATACAACTTCTCATTATTGACTGAATAAGATTAAGTTTTTATTTATTGTCTTCTATTTCAGTTCCCCCTCAACGACCAAGAATAGAGTTCAACGGAACCCAAGTACTACCCGGTCACAATCTGACGACGCTTCACGGCGAAGTCGCAGTCATAAAATGCGTCTCGCATTATGGAAACCCGCCTCCGGTATTGAAATGGTTTTTAGGTAAGTTTAGTAGCCAGACTCAATAGTCAAAATCAAAAATATAAAGATAGTCTTTAATATAATGTGGGTCATATACCATGGGATAATAATATATTTAGTTCAAAACATGATGGTGTCAATTTCTTGCTTACAAGCATATAATTTCAATCAATTCATTTATCAGACAAAAATCCTAATAAGCATTATATTCTGCCAAAATCAGCAGTTACTTCTTGCCGAATTCAATCGGGTTTATAGGATTGTCTGTGTACCCGGTAAGTAGGTACCATCGGATAACAAAAAAATAATGGGGGCGACGGCGACTGCGGCAAATGTTTTTTATCGTTCCTTTTTCAAATATCTGGTCCGCCTTTATATTATGCTAAAAGTCAGAAGAGTAGGGATCTTTTTTGAACGTCCAGAAATATGAAATACGTGTTATTTCGATGTTGAATATTGAATAAGAATGCAAAGAAACTGATGATATCAATGCATCGAGTGCTTAATTTTCAAAGGAAAAACCATCAGTCTCATCCATATAGCTAATCGTACCTCGTACCTGGTGTGGAAGGACTGTAAATTCATTTCAACCAAAATCGAATTTCGGGCAGCAGCGATTATTTTTTACAATCCCCCAATCTCAAACATATCTGTGCGCCGGTGCTAATCTGATAACCCGGAGTTTTTTTAGGATTCCTACCTTCTAGTTCAAATATTTACATTTCGGCCAGAGGACTTCGGATTCTGGATGTTATTCTAACAAAAAAAAATTCAATGCCCATCGAGTCGAAACATTTATTTTTTATTGGCGTTCTAGGTTAAGCATTGCATGAGCTTTGCCGATGATTATGAAAAAGAGCTCGTAAAAAATGCTAAAAAGTAGTAAAACTTTTTTAATTCGCGTTCAAGAACGTGCACACACCCGAAAAAAACTTGATCCTTCCTATACTTTTATCTTTTATTGCGTGCTATAAAATATGAAATGGAAAAATTACGATTGGGTTTTCTGGCATATGAAATGTTTACATAAGATTGAATTTTCGTTTTGTCACATGATGGCTACTAGATCTTTAATCCTACTCTGGTTTTCATATTCATAGTTCTCATGGAAACAAGAGCCTTGTCGTTTCCAATTCCATAGTAAAGCCTCATATACTTGAGAAAGCTGCTTCTTCGTCAAGACAAACAGAATCCATATGATATATTGTCGTATCTAGGATAATAGGGCATCTCCCTTCGGTAAATTAAACTCACTCGTCTCCCAAAAAAGTTCATGGGTTACAGGAAGACCATCGGTCACGTTACATGTAAATAACATTGCAAGTTGAACGAATTATTAAACTATTAATTTGTACGGACATGGAACTGAAACCCATAGAAGGTCAATGCCGATGCCAGGTCATCGGCAGTTATTGTAATTAGAAATCACGTATGATGGTTGCGAGACTAGCATAAAATAAGGTGGTTTTAGAAGATAGGTTATCAGTCTACAGATGGAGAATTATCCACGTTAGTTCGTTAGTAGTAATAGTGCCTTTTAGTCTTGTGACAATTATTAGTGCCCATGCCCATATCTGAAATGTAATTATGGTAAGCTTTATTGTAAATACACTTTCCTATTTTTGTACTTGGCTCTAGTTTTGATTCTCACCCCCTCATAACCCCCAGGTCCGACAATATATTATACACGAGGGGGATTTCATTGTGGTAATTTAGTGTACACAATCGTGGTAATTAGTGGAAATTTCACGGGAAATGAGTGGTTATGACTGGAAATTATTGGTAATAACTGGTATTTAGTGGAAATATAGTGGTAATTCGGGGTAATTTTTGGTAATTTGAGCCAATTTAAGGCAATTTTGGGGGTAATTAAAGGAAATTTTGTGGTAATACCTCAAAGTTCTGTAGTGATAAAATTATGATATGCCTTCAAATTTGCTTTAATTTAGAACTTACAGAGCTTTAACTGTAAATTATTCAACTAAGATTTAAGTAAAATATTCTTCTGAGTCCCTATTAGTCAGAAACAACTTTCATTTTCTAAGGAATGTTCCATTTGAGGTTTCATTATATGAGAAGTGGCAACCTTGCAATTGTTCAACACTTGGTTTGACATCATCTATGAACGCCGTTTTTACTGCTCATTTTAAAACTTTCAAGTCCTCGTCTCATTTAAGGCCCAGTTTTGTGTTTTAGTGTTTCTAAGTCTAGAAGAAAAGGTAAATGTGATAGATAGAGTACATTCTTGTTATATTATTATAATACCTTAAGCCTCTACCACACATTCGGCAAATAGCTACAAATATTAGGTGTTTATGTGTTTCCGTCTCTCTCTTTCTCAAGTTTTAATTTTCAAGATTTTCACCTATCCTAGATGGATGCCAAATACCGAGCCAAATACGCAAATATGTGTGAGAAACTGCAAAGGCGTGTGAAATTTCGATTTTTTTCATATTTTCGTATTCTAGATGGAATCGGAAATAGTGTTGGAATGTTCTAAAGTCGCTGAAGGTGAACTTGGTTTGTTCCTCTAACATGAATCAGAAGATTTTTAACCAGTTTCTAGAAGATGGAACCTAAGTTTTGCAGAATTTTGGAATCCTTTTTTCTTCGAGACATGTTGGAATACCTCCCTGAGTGTCTGCCTTTTCAACTTTCAACATATGGATTTGCTCTTTTTTTAACATTTCGATTTGTTCCTTCAACATCAATCAAATTATTTTTATCCAGTTTCTAGAAGATTGAACTTAAGTTTTCCAGGATTTTGGAATCTTTTTCTCTTCGAGACATGTTGAAATGCCTCCTCGAGTGTTTCTCTTTTTCAACTTTGAACATTTTGATTTGCTCTTCTTTTAACATCTCGATTTGTTCCTTCAACATCAATCAAATGATTTTTATCCAGTTTCTAGAAGCTAGAACTTTAGTTTCTGCTTTGCGGGATTTTGGAATCCTTTTGTCTTCGAGACATGATGGAATGTCTCCTTGAGTGTTTCTCTTTTTCAATTTTCAACATCTTGATTGCTCTTTCTTTCAACATCTCGATTTGTTCCATCAAAATCAATCAAATGGTTTTTATCGAGTTTCTAGGAGATTGAACTTAAGTTTTCCAGGATTTGGGAATCCTTTTTTCTTCGAGTCATATTGAAATGCCTCGAGTGTTTCTCTTTTTCAACTTTGAACATTTTGATTTGCTCTTCTTTTAACATCGCGATTTGTTCCTTCAACATCAAACCGAGGGGTAAACCGCTGAAAAAAATGTGTACACTAATTCCCAGAATTGTTACTAATTCCTCTAATTCCTCTCATTTCTTCTAATTCCCTTCTAATTCCCTCTAATTCCCTCTAATTCCCCTCTAATTCCCACTAATTCCCTTGTAATTCCCCTAGTTTTACTAATCCCTCACTAATTCACCAAATCCACCACATAAACTTGGCCAACATAATATGGTGTTAAATAAATCAAGCCTAAATATCTGGGTTTGCAGTAGGTATTAAAATAAAAAAGCTGGAAAAGATGAACAATTTATTCTCACATCAAAAAACTTATAAAAGAAAATAAGAATACCCGTTATTTGTATTATAAAACTAAAGATTGTTTCTGGTACCTACATATAACAATATTGGAAAAAAATAAAAAATTATTGTTTTTTAAATGCCTTATACCTGCTCTTAATATTAACTTGGTCTGCTCGTTTTAACTCGAATGGGCCTCCACCAATTAAATTAATAGGTCCGTAGAAAATAAAATCTTTATAAACGGTATCAATGTCTTCATTTCGGGGCCAAATAAATGTGTCGAGCTCTGCTTTCAATAACTTTATTTTATAATATGCGTTTCCTTTATCTTCAATTATTCGACCAATGAACCATGATTGGTCATAGAAAACCGCATAATAGTTTTCTAAATGTATCTCCGGTACGGCAGTTTCCGATAAATTTTCTGATTGACACGGCAACATCTCATCCGAAAACTCTTCCAAATCATCGGAGTCGTCTAGTTCCATCACGTCCCAATCAGTGGATGAGTCAGTGCTTGTGCCACTAGCTTGATCCATGGGTAGCTTCTGTTTAGTCTTTTTCAAGGGTGGCTCGGAGTTTTTGGAAGCTGATTTCTCAGGTGTTTTCCGAGGTGCTGTCCTTGTACTGCCTATAATAGTAGATTATACCACGAGTCAATAATGATAGCTATTATTCCCGAGGATTATTACGAACTGAGCCGCGTTAGCGGCGAGGGAGTAACATTCCGAGGGAATAATAGCCATTATTGCGAGTAGTATACTCTACTTTATTTACGACAAATTAATTTATTTGAGATTTTCAATGAACAAATTTCATCCGTCTCATAATTTTCAATACAAATCCACAAGCACTACACGTTTGACACAGACACTTTTGTGGAATAATGACCATTAATCCCGCTACTCGTCATTAATCCCTGAAGGAATAACATATGTCATTATACTGCCAAATTCACAAATATAATACGCACATTATACATTAGTCGTAAATAAATCTTTTTAATCGGTCAGTGCTTACTCTACCGTTGGACTGATCTAAAAGCCAGCAGTACGACGACTTTTTGATAATTGAGGTTTTTTTACCGATAACTACTTTAATATACGGTGATTTTTCCGATACAGCAGCACTTTTCCGGAAAAGTCTTTTAAATTTATAGAACCCGTTTCCAAAGTATCACCTTCGCCATCTTCATTAGAAATCTCCGAGGAAATATTCTCCGAAATTAAGTTCATAACCTCGTTCATAACTATATTGCTCTCATCACTAATATTATTTGTGTTTGCCACATCATGGTCAATTTCATTTTCTTCACAGTTCCCGCCAACTTCAACGTCGTCTTCGTTCATGTTTACGTTCTCCTGTGTAACTCCGATATTTTGTTTCCATTTTATCAATGGTACCTGCATAAATTTCCAATCGTTTTCTTTTGCATTGAGGCCGAAATATATCCTCTATGACATTTTGTAGAGCTTCTTCAATTATAGCTTTGATATCCAAATTGAGAATTTCATCTTCACGTGGTAAATTTTCTTTCATCAGTCTGTCTTTTTTAATCTTTTTTCTTCCCTTGGAAATGTGAAAGTCCCCCTCAGATCGTTTATGGTATCAATTGTTGTCTTAATTCTCTCAATTCGGTTCAGCATATCCTTTATACTAAAATTAATTATTGTGGAATATGTAGAGGTCATAGACCTAGCAGCTCGAAATAAGGATTCACATGCTTGGCTACCGAAAATATTGATGCTGAACATCTCTGGTTTCAACTCACCGCTTTTAAGCTTGAGTATTAGTTTAATTAAAGCATGGGCGTTAATCTCGATACAAAGGTAACAGTTACTTGTCAAAAAGTTGTCTGTTATTTTATATATTTTTTCTGATTTAAGCCAGGATCTCCAGATTCTGGTAAAAAATACAACATACCAGATGTCATATAGTCTAGTACGCAAATCTGTGTTGGAATTTAGGAACGCCGATTCGACGTAGTACATAAGCTTAAGATACGCCACACTACCTTCACTTTGTGGAATTTCTTTTTTCAGTTGTTCAATTACTATCAAACTGCACATTTTTTCTGCCGATGCGAAATTCATCATGTCTTCACTTCTGAGATCAGAATCTGTTAGAAGATGTTTGTCTTTTGAAACCTTCAAGATCAACTGTCTAAGATGATCAGAGGTGGCAGTATATTTCCCAATTGGCAAATTTATTCCAGGTTTCAGGAAACGAGTACGCATTTTTGTTAAAATATGGGTGGTGTCCTGTACATAACATTCTTCATTTTTTTTCAATGCTGCAGTGGTACCACTCCCAATCTGGAACTGGCAATGAATCAAGTACCTCTGTATCTTCTGGGTTTGTTTGGTTTCTTTCCTTATATTCAGGAGCTAAACGGGAAATCAAATCAGTATTTAAGCGCATAGCTCTGAGAAGGCGAGTATCGCCGTCTGAGGAAAATCCCATAATTGTGATGCCAAATTTTTTAGCTTCCTTCTTCATCCATTCCCATCTCAAAGTGACATGTTCAGTAGTGAATGAATTATCAGTTCCGAATAAGGACAAGCAGTATGTTGATGCCCCAACATGTAACGGTTGTGCCATTATTACATAGGCATATGTTGCTTTTACTCCGGTTTGAAAATATGCCTTGATTGCTTCAGCAGAAGTGGCAGGAAACGTACCTTGTTGAGGCAGGCCATCCCTCAATGGTAAAACCAATCCTATTACATTATTAGATTTGCTGTCATATTCAATTTTGCCTGTTACGCGAGTGCCATCCTCGGATACCCAAATCATTTTTGGTAAACCTCGATCAGTTAAGTGTTTTAATAGGCCTTTAAAATCAAATCCTCCTTCTTGTAGAGGCTCATTTCTAGTGTCCAAGAATCTATTTAGGGTAGAAATTGAAGGTAAACTATTCTCTAAATTTGCCTTTAGTTGTTCATAAAGTAACCTCCCCCCAATATAAAACAGGTATACTGCGAATTTTTTTGTAGCATCATCGTATCTGTTTCTATTGTTTGAGCAAGTGGAATTCTTGAGTGATAAATCCTGCAATGTTTTGAGTAATCGCGGTAACTCAGACACAGAATTATCAGTGTTTTGGACAGTTTCTATTTCACTTATGTTCTCCAAAAGTTCATCAGCTAGTCCACTATTTCTACTTACTACTTCACTCACTTTTTCAGCAATAAAAAAGTAATTCGTGATTAAACTTTTGTCGTCTAATAAGTTTTCTCTAGCTCGTCTCACTCTTTCATGCCTCTGATATTTCTGTCTTTTCCATTTTGATGGTACTTTATCCATATCTTGGTTGTCGATTTTGCACAGTTGATTCGATGAGGTATTCGTTGATTCGTCAATACTGTCTAAGCACCTATCGTTAGCTTCAAAGAGACCGGTGTGGTCCTCGGTGGGGTCGCTGCTGTTTGCCTCTGAGAGGGTACCAGAAGCCGTGCCGAAAGCAGTGCTCGTAGCGGATTGAAACCTTGAGTCTAGATAAACATTACACAGTTTTTTCGGCAAAGTATTGGTGGAATGTGAGGCAGGAGCTCGGGAAGGAGATAAAACGACGTTACCAAGAATTTTAACTTTTGATGACTTTTTATTCAGGATAGGATTAATCTCGTGATCATTAGTTACCAAATAGGAAGTGATGGACTGTTGTTGAGGACGTGCTGAAATTTCTGTCGATACATCGAATGCCGAGGTGGTTTGTGTTTTGAAATGTTTAATCATGAAGTGTGTATGAAAATTTGAGTAAATCCAACTTTTCTGCTTTTTCCCAGGTTTAAGTATTTTGGGGAGTTTGTATGTCGCGTTACAGAAGCAGGTTACTTTCGAGAACATCTCTTGTTGGTCGAGTGAAGTTACAATTTTAATATCATCGAATTTATGCTGAAGCGTTTCCCATAAATCGGCTTTTGCTTTTGATTTTGCCCATTTCTTCAAATTTCGAAAAATCAAGGCATTCTCGTCTGTCAAGTTCACAGCTCGGTTCACGACAGGTTTCTGATTGGTAATCTCCCTAGCATTGTTCTCGGGATGGAGTTCTTCCTCTTGGGATTCGTCACTCAACAATTCTGAAGATTCAACAGAAGTTTTTGACCTCTTCTTGGGGGGCCCTTTTCGATTAGTTGGCGCTTCGCTTGGCGCAGATGCTTGAATTTCTTTTTTGTGTGATTTTCTTTTCTTTTTGAAATGTTCGATCATCCAAAGTAGGACTTGTTGGTGTGCGGGTAGCATTTTGTAAATTTTAGGATTTTTGCTATATATTCCATAGTATTTTGCTCGATCTTCCTCATCGATGAGCTGAAATAAATCAGTCCTCGCTAACTTTTCTATTTCTGTTATAGTTGCTTTGGTCATTCCAGCTATTAAAGCTTCATTTTCATAGCCACAGCTCTTCAATAAGTTTTTCAAAATTTCTGGTATTTTAATATTAAGTGCCCTTTCCGCCTCTTCAAAAACATCCCCATTCCCGGGTTCACCAGTATCACTCATCTGTAAAAAAAGTATCCCATAATTAATAGTTTCCGAGATAATTCCCAATAAACCCAACAACGACAATCACACCATAACAACAAAAAACTTCCCTACCCAGAAACAACCCATATATGCTGCTTATGGGAATCTTAATAAAATTAAATAAAATATCGTGCAAAATATCCACGAAAATAGCTCTCACAAATAAGTTGTTTTTTGATCTCGCGCTTAAATAACTCCTTAGGAACATCAAAAGAAACATCCATTGCTTAATATTTTCAATTTCACCCCACCGCCACCTTTCAATTTGTTACTATTTCAGTATTGATCAGGTATATCGTTGAAATAGTACGATTTTTCTAATCACTATTCTCAAGTAATAATAAGTGTAAAAACGTGTAACCCAGAGCAAAAAGTGTAAGAATACAACTCGATACAACCCAATATTAAAAGTAGGTATAAGTCGAGGTACTTTACTTGAATTGAAATGAATTTAGTATTTGAGGTTAGGTATAGGGCACACTATCTATCTACTTCTATAATTATTGACCTACGTGAATAATAAATTTTATTGACCACATGGCGAGAAGAGCTTGTGATGAGATTAATTGGACAATAAAATAAAGGCTATTTCTACTGTTAGTCTTAGAAAAAACATATTTACTTACTGTATAACGAGCTGTATATAGAATAATCTATGCAAATTGATCACCTCATTGGCACTACAGTCACTCCACCACTGAGACGCACTCGCTCTGAGATTATTATTTGAAATTTATTATTTTATTTGTTTTTGTTCTCGGTTTATATGCCTCGATTTTAGAAACAGTGGAATCTGGAATAATTTCACCATTTGCTGACGGCTATTAGGCCACTGTTGCCAGTTGATGTTGCCAACCAGCAAGTAAATTTACCGAGCTGAAGCGAAATAGGCTTCACTCACGCAGCTACACTTGATCACGCGTTGCCGATGCGACGTTGCGTAATCTACTAATTTGCTTTTGGTTTCTACTAATTTCCTCTAATTCCCCAGTAATTCCCTTCTAATTCCCCACTAATTCCACTATTTCCTTACTAATTCCCCAAATTTCTAGATAATTCCCCTAATTCCCCAGTAGTTTCTCTAATTCCACACTAATTCCTCTAATTCCTTACTAATTCCTCGATATTGTACACCAAAATTCCCCTGCGGTTTACCCCTCGCATCAAACAAATGATTTTTATCCAGTTTCTAGAAGCTAGAACTTAAGTTTTTGGTTTGCAGGATATTGGAATCCTTTTTTCTTCGAGACATGATGGAATGCCTCTTTGAGTGTCTCTCTTTTTCAACTTTCAATATCATGATTTGCTCTTCTTTAAACATCTCGATTTGTTCCTTCAACATCAATCAAATGATTTTTATCCAGTTTCTAGAAGATTGAACTTAAGTTTTCCAGGATATTGGAATCTTTTTTTCTTCGAGACATGTTGAAATGCCTCCTCGAGTGTTTCTCTTTTTCAACTTTGAACATCTTGATTTGCTCTTCTTTTAACATCTCGATTTGTTCCTTCAACATCAATCAAATGATTTTTATCCAGTTTCTAGAAGCTAGAACTTTAGTTTTTGCTTTGCGGGATTTTGGAATCCTTTTGTCTTCGAGACATGATGGAATGTCTCCTTGAGTGTTTCTCTTTTTCAATTTTCAACATCTTGATTGCTCTTCTTTCAACATCTCGATTTGTTCCATCAAAATCAATCAAATGGTTTTTATCGAGTTTCTAGGAGATTCAATTTAAGTTTTCCAGGATTTGGGAGTCCTTTTTTCTTCGAGACATGTTGTAATGCCTCGAGGGTTTCTCTTTTTCAACTTTGAACATTTTGATTTGCTCTTCTTTTAACATCGCGATTTGTTCCTTCAACATCAAACAAATGATTTTTATCCAGTTTCTAGAAGCTAGAACTTTAGTTTTTGGTTTGCAGGATATTGGAATCCTTTTTTCTTCGAGACATGATGGAATGCCTCTTTGAGTGTCTCTCTTTTTCAACTTTCAACATCATGATTTGCTCTTCTTTAAACATCTCGATTTGTTCCTTCAACATCAATCAAATGTTTTTTATCCAGATTCTAAAACATGGAACTTGAGTTTTGCAGGATTTTGGAATCCTTTTATCTTCGAGGCATGTTAAAATGTCTCCTTGAGTGTTTCTCTTTCTCAACTTTCAACAACTTGATTTGCTCTTCTTTTAACATCATTTGTTCGTTCATCATAAATCACATTATTTTTATCCAGTTTCTAGAAGATGAAACTTGAGTTTTTGCAGGATTTTTGAATCCTTTTTTCTTCGAGACATGTTACAATGCCTTCTTGAGTATCTCGTTTTTTCAACTTTCAACATCTTGATTTGCTCTTCTTTTAACATCTCAATTTGTTATTGAGTTCTAGTTTCCGGTATACCAGTGGCGGTTCCTCCATAAGAGCACATGTGCACGTGCACTCCCAAATTAATATCAAACAACTTTAAATTTAATTTTATCATTCTTCAAATTTTAACATTCTACCTGTAAAGTATTAATTTAAAAAATTAGTGGCCAAATGCGCCAGCAAAACAAACGCAACCGGCAACGCTGGAATCACAGCGTCCACCGCGTCGCCTGAACGCCCCGTTCACTGCACATTTCAATATTAAATCCAATTGGTGGAACTATGCCCCCCCGCACTCTTTGTTCCCCGCGAAGGTCTAGCGACGGTCGATGTTTTAAGCTGGCTGGTGTGCACATGTAGTCAGTGCACTTTGGGATCGGAAGCGCTTGTTTTATATTTATTTCGATTTCGAGGGCGATTTAACTGAAAACTGTGTGTAGAATGGCGGGATTTCTGAACCCCGATAGCCTTAGCGTGCAATATTTAAAAACAATTAAATTTTCTTCGCTTTCTTTGGAGGAAAAAATCCAAATCAAATGTGTCGGCCGTCCAAAGCCAAATTTAATAATCACCAACATAACAAAATGCAAAAGTCGTGATTATAAACGAACTTTTAAAATGGAAACTTACGAAAAAACTGACTGGTTGTGCGGTTGTGATGTTAGTAATAGTCTTTACTGTTTTCCCTGTTTGTTATTTGGAAGCGATGAAGCATCAGAATGGACAAAATCCGGCGTTAAAGATTTAGTACATTTATCCGAAAAAATTAAAAAACATCAAAACTCAAAATCACATCTTACTCGTATCTTTCAATACAAAACGTGTCTGTGAGATTGAAAACTATAATACATTTATGTATAAAAACAATTGTTAGACCAGGACGATGTACTCAGTGAGGTAAGTTACTTTGTTACTTAATTTCTAGTTTATTGATATAAGATCCTTCAATTTCCACGATTTTATAGACCGAAAAAAGTATTAAATTGAGCTTAGTTGGTTGTTTGGTAGGGTAGATATGAAATCCCTTAACAATATTTTTAATTATTGCTAGGTAAACACATCACATAACTCATACGATCACTTACAATAAATTATTTTTTTAAAGGCCTAAAATAAACACTTCTGGGCGTGGCGTGGCACCCCGAAAAATTTCGCGCCTCCGGCGGGCATCCCCCTTTCGCTTTCGGAATTTATTATGAATTACAAATTATGTGCACCCCCAATATGTTATACCACGAGCCGCCACTGCGGTATACTTGAAAATTGGAATAAATTCCTGGTATTTAGTGGAAATTTCAGTGGCAATTAATAGTAATGACAGTGGTAATTAGTGGTATTGACAGTGGTGATCAGTGGTATTTAGCGGAAATAAGAGGTAATAAGTGGTAATTTGAGTAGCATTGAGTGGTAATTCCTGATGCAATGAAAGGTAATAAGAGGAAATGAGTGGTAATTTAGAGGTAATTACTCGTAATTTGTGGTAATTTCTGGAAGAAGTGGTAATTTAGTGTACACAGTTCCACTACTGAAATGCCCCTCGATTATACATTATTTCGAACTTCATCTTTAAATTTTCATCTAATTAATTCTCTCACAGACTTATTTTCAATATCACCAAAATAAATCTAGAAATACCTACATGTGCAGAAACTTAAACTCAAAGGTGGCAATGATAATACCTGCTCAAAAACATGATAAAACATGAAGTCTTGGATCCAAAATCCCTGGCCCTGTACAGAAAACAATACAATTCATAGCAAAGAACGTCAAAGATTCTTTAAAATTCAGGAAAAATGAGTCTAAGCCCAGTACCCGATGATATTTTCGGAACTCATGCAGGAGTACGTTGAGAATAGGTACCAGAACAATGAAAGCTATCAATAGTATTACCACGACTCCCAATTGCCGGATGTGATCTATCTTCATTATGAGGAAGCATTACCCTAAGTTCCACACAATCTGTTGTTTAATCTAGAACTATGCTATTCGTGAACACTTTGACTCTGATCTCTGATCTATAATGAAAGAAATTTTTCACCCAGTGTGTGTTCATAGAGAGATCAAGCAAGCATCTGGCATCTGGCATAGGACCATATTATTCTTCATCGCATACCTGTTCGATCTTATCAGTCTTGTTGAAAACAAAATAAAGAACTTTGCTGAAGACGGAATACTCTACACAAATCCTAGTCTTAGTGCTGCAGAACTTCAAGAGGAATTAAACAGGGTTGTAGAATGGTCAAGAATATGAGGAATGAAGCTCAATTAAAACCAAATGCACGGTTCTTAGAACTGGTCCAAAAAATTCGAACCAGGGTCCAGGATACAAACTAAGCAACTCATTTTGCCCACTGTCAATAAACAAAACGAACTTGGAGTCAATATCACATCAGATCTCAAATGGAAAAAGCACAACCACTCATGGGTCAAAAAGAAGAAGCGCTTTTAAAAGATAAGTGTTAGCAGCTACACACGCGCAATAAATGTGGGCGTTGACTCTTAAATATAAAACAATAGCTGCATCTATCTAAATTTATTACAATTTTGGATCTATTGTCGTTGAACTTGATCTACAATTCCCAAAATTGAATAATTTCAAATCTCCTGACCAATATCTCTCTCGATAAATTCCCGAAATTCCCTGTTTTCTACTTTTGTCACGTCAATTTTATTTTCGTTTCAGATCAACAAGAAATAACACCGTCAAGACGCCAAACCAACACCACAGAGCTCGACAACACGAAAACGTGGCTGGCGATGTCCGTCTTAGAACTGACAATATCGAAAGAGAATCACGGCAGAATGCTGAGCTGCGTGGCGCTGCACGAATCGTACTCTACTAGATCTAGCAGCATCGAAGTTAGATTGGATGTTATGTGTAAGCGATTACTATTGTCCAAGTTGAACAAGAAACAAGTTGAGTTGAGGCATGCTTATTGCTCACTTGTGAAAAGCATTATTTGTCCCAAAATAGTCTGGTATTGCTGATCACAGGTGCTTTTTTAGTCTTCAAGACGCATCTCTATTGTTTCGAGAATTTTTAACACCTTTTTATTGAAAATATTTTATTATCAATCTGTTTATACATTGACTTGGAATAACAGAATTTCTAATCCCACTGAAAGTTATGAAGATGTGGCCATTGTCCACTATCGTACACTTAAGGATAATACAGCACACTCCTTCCTTCTATCTTGAATTACTAGTAACTCAACCCCAATTTTTTTTTCTTATGCAAATTAAAAAGTTCTAGAAGTAGATTACAAGTCTAATTTTATTGGAGGTTTACCAATGCGACTGGAACGTTTTAATCCTGTATTGTGAATATCTATTTTAAGTGACTGAATTGTACTTTTTGTGAATGTGTTTATTTTGTGAACTTCCATCAGTATTATCAGGAAAAAATTGTGCCTTACAGTCATTATGCTGAGATACTTCAGAGTTCGGACCACATCTCAATAAAGAGTTACTGCTGTAAAATAATATTTTCAGTAGGTAATTAATTTATTCATCTTAGACATATTCGAATCAGAAGAATTGGGTACTATAGAAATGTTTTATATTTGAAAGTAGTAGCCCTAGTAGCCTGATGAAAATCAAATAGATTTGGATTATTAGAAAAGCGTCATCGATATGAGCAAACGAATGCTTATTACCAGACTTAATCAAATACGTATAATTACTTCAATTCATTTTTCCTTATCTCCTCTTAGGCCCGAATTCACCAATGCGTAAAACTCTGATTTAAGATCTTAAGCGCAGTTACGGCTACAAATGGAATTCACCATATGCCTAAATCCGTAGTTTGTCCCTAAAACTACTGTCAGGAGCAAAACGGCTGTTCATTGGGCGTTTACGGATTAAAACGACGTTTCACCATAGTTCGTGACAGAATACTTTGGTACATTTGATGCATCGTCTTCTATTCTGTTTGTTTTTTTTTTTGTGTAGGTAGGTAGGTACCTAATGGAAAATATTAATTTCGGCAATGAATCCTGCAAAGTGCAATTGCTTCCACAAGCAATAATATTCTTTCCACGGGCTGAAATATTCCTACTCTCATCCTTTTTTTGGTATCCCTAGTACTGATGAGCCACATAGTCCATTGCATGGATCTTGACCTACGGCTACTGAATAGACAGAGAGGACAATGGGCTATTGCTGCGTTGTCAGTTGTCATATCGATAATATATATTAATACATGAAAATTGCAATAAAATTTCCTTCATTTTCATGTAATAATAAATATTATTATTGATATGACAACGCAGCAATAGCCCATTGTTCTTTCTGTCTATTCAGTAGGCGTAGCTCAAGAACCGTGCAAAGGACTATACTTGTGCCATTTTTTGTTTTACTTTTTACTTTAGGATAATTAACAACAATACAAATTAACTTGTCAAAACACCAAACTTGACGACATAACCTGAATTTTCTCGTCTTTTTTCTTCTATTTCGTGCTATTTCCGCTGTTGTCAAACTGGGCGTTCACCTAAACGCCGTTTCGTTAAACTGCAGGGGGCCAATTCTTGAAAGTGGTGAAAATATTCACCCGGTGAAAAATTTTACCACCTAATTTTCACCTGCCTCACTCGTTTTGTATTCTTGAGTCGTGGGTGAATTTACTTGAGGTGAATATAAAATAACACTTTGGCAACGTCGAAATATAGCCTTTTTAGAAGGAAAATTGCTAAGGAAAATTGAAAACGCCTACAATTCTTAACCTTACTTTTGTGTGGGTTTTCTTTTCCGCAACCGTCAACGTGTCAACTGACCGGCGACCGCAGCAATAATTTGTTTTCGAAAAATTTAAGCATAAACTATTGCTATTTTGCCGTGTAAATTCAACAGTTGAAAGAGATGTCTAAGAAATATTGTGGACATGCAACCACGAAGCAAAAAGAACATCTAATTGAAGTTGTGAATGATGACGAATTGAGAAAAGGACGATTTTCAGATTCTTGTACAAAAAGCTTGTAGGTTCACAAGCCAGTTATTTTATAGGAAATAGGAATTAAAATACAAAATCAGAGTACTCTGACAAAATAGTCCATAATTATTGACAATAAACAATTACAAAGTGCCGAATTAAGGTTAGAAATGCACCTTTTCACCGAAATTTGTAACATTCACCACCCTTTTCGGTGGTGAATCTATTCACCCAATAAAAGGTGAAAATTTTCACCTTTTTTTTTCAAGAATATGATTATGTAAATTTTTGGTGAAAGCTTAGCAATTCCACCGGGTGAATATTTTCACCACTTTCAAGAATTAGGCCCCTGCTGATAAACGCATTACACATATCGGTGAATACCGCATATCAAAACTAGGTTTTAATTCACGTCGTTTACGATAAAACGACGCCTTAGGCCCAAATTCACCAAAAATGCTGAAATCGCCGTTTTCCTAAACGTCGTTTATCGTAAATGACGTAAATTTAAACGTAGTTTTGATATGCGGTATTCACCGATATGTTAATGCGTTTATCAGCTGCAGTTTAACGAAACGACGTTTAAGTGAATGTACAGTTTGGCAACAGCGGAAATAGCACGAAATAGAAGAAAAAAGACGAGAAAATTCAGGTTATGTCGTCAAGTTTCACTCAAAATTTATTGTTTTTGATGTTGTTACAAGTTAATTTGTATTGTTGTTGTTAATAATCCTAAAGTAAAACATAAAAAATGGCACAAGTATTTGGCTCATCAGTACTAGGGATACCAAAAAAAAGGATGAGAGTAGGAATATTTCAGCTCGTGGAGAGAATAGCAGTATTCCTTTCAAAAGTTTGAAACACTAGAGCTACTCGCTCCGATGTTAGTCGCCCCGATTTGAAAGGAACAGATGCGCTGGCTTTCATGCATTTAAATGGTTTTCTTGGGGCTTGAGTACTCAGGTGCAACAAACACTTTTCGAAAGGAATAAGCGCGTAAAGCCCCGGAGCTGTTCCGGAGCTCCTCATAGGTATGAAAGGAATACAACTATTATTATTGCTTGTGGAAGCAATTGCAATTTGCAGGATTCATTGCTGAAATTAGTATTTTCCATTACCTACACACAAAAAAAAACAAACAGAATAGAAGACGATGCACCAAATGTTCCAAAGTATTTTCATTTTCTGTTACGAACTACGGTAAAACGTTGTTTTAATCCGTAAACGTCCAATGATCAGCCGTTTTGCTCCTGACAGTAGTTTTAGGAACAAACTACGGATTTAGGCATATGGTGAATTCCAATTGTAGCCGAAACTGCGTTTAAGATCTTAAATCAGAGTTTTACGCATTGGTGAATTCGGGCCCGAATTCATCAATCATGCTGAAATCTCCGTTCACGTAAACGTCGTTTACCGTAAACGACATAAATTGAAACGCAGTTTTGTATTGTGGTATTCACCGATATATGTATGGGTTTACTAGCTGCAGTTTAACGAAACGGCGTTCAAGTGAATGAACAGTTTGGCAACATAGAAAATAGCAACAAATGGAAGAAAAAAGACGAGAAAATGTAGGTTATGTTGTCGACATAACCTAAATTTCCTCGTTATCGTTAGTTCACTTCAAATTTATTATTGTTGGTGTTAAGTTGTATTGGTTTTTTGGATTATTATGATTTGTGAAGCGTAGTGAAGCATACAAAATGGCACAACAAGATAATGGAGAATCATCAGGATTAGGAGTATTAGGACTACCAAGGCAGAAACGGACGAGAATACAAACATTCCAGCCAGGGGAAAGAATACTGCTTGTTGAATTGGTTGAAAAATACTTCTCGATTGTGGAATGTAAAAAGACCGACGCAATTTCATCGAAAACGAAAACGCAACAATGGAACATAATTGCGGATCAGTTTAACGCAAGAGGAACCTTCCTTCAAAGAGAAGCTCAGGGCTTAAGAACGGCTTGGGAGAATATGAAGAAAAAAGCAAAAAGTATGATTACAAAAGAAAACCAGAATCGTGTTGCAACAGGTAAACATAATTGGCTAGTCCTAAAAAATTAATTATGTTTCAAGTTTATTGTCTTGTCCAATGACATGTGTGAAATACATGAAATAGCATATTTATTTATAGGCGGAGGCCCTCCACCAACACCTGAAAAGGTAGATCCCGCCATCGAGAAGGTTGTGATATTGTTGCGGCCTGTAGTGCAAGGTTTTGACCATGGCCTTGATTCGGACAGTATTGGAAAATGTGTGTACCTATTTTTTCTTTAACGTTCTGATTTTACATTATATTCTATTTGCAGATGCTTATGGTACAACAGAAGGTGAAACCGAGGGTGAAACTAAGGATGAAACTCTCATAATACCTGTATCAAATGACAATTTCTCCAATGTGGTAAGTACAATTTTGCACCAACCATAGACAAATTGTAATAACTTTTTCTTCTAGGTATTAGTAGATAGTGTAGAGGAAAACTCGCCCATAGAAGTAGAGCTTCCTGGAGATTGGAGCTCCTATACAAGTTCAATGCTAAGAACTCCACGATCCAACATTCTACAAAAACCCATTTTTCCTACTTCTCCTTCTTCTTCTCTGCCTTTTCCTATCGATAACGAACAACAAGACTTTGCAATCCCTCACAATGCACCTCCACTTCCATCATGCAGTTCAACTCCGGCCACTTTAAATCCGAATATTCCGTCAGTTGTGAATAGTACTCGGTACAGTGACTCTATTACCACAGAGGCGACAATTGCTGTCTTCTTTTTGATTGGTTCTTCAAAATCTCAAATATTCATATGGAAAATGCCGCCATTTTGTACCCAACCTCTTGCTACTATTAAATATATATATAAAGGATTTAAATTGACATCCATCATAAAAAATTAAAAGCAATGTATACGATGACTATCTAATTATATAAATAACTATATAATTTTTTATGATGGATGTCCATTCAAATCCTATATATTCATGTTCAAAAGTAGCAAGAGGTTGGGCGGCGGGACCTTTATTGGCGCCACTGTATGTAAAGGTTTATTTAGCCCTTGTAGTACCCGGCATCTCAAGGCAAGTCGACGACGACCTCTCCTAAAGCAAGCTGAAGCCGAGCAGTTGACCAAAGAAAAAATAAAGACTCTAGCAGGCACTGCTCAACAAGCAACAGAGGAGCATGATGTCACGATGCGTATTCTTCTCCTCCAGGAGCAGCAGGAGAAAGAAAAGTTGAAACAGCAGCAGCTTGCAACTTTGCGGCAACAAGTCAAGCTGAATCGAGAAAATTTAATGCTGAAACAGCTTCAAAGAGAAATAAATGAAAAAATTTCTGAAGTTTAATTTTTTAAAAGTTCAATTAGTTTAATTAGTACCTACTCATAAATAATAAAGAGGAATATAATATGTTTATGTGAAAAAATAATCAATAAATATTTGTTCACTGTAAAGATTTTTTTATTTCATTCTTCGACCATCAGCCTTTCTGCTTCAAGCTGTCTGTCACGCACTTCCTGCCTAGCCAACCTACAAAAAAGATATAAATTATACCACATTCTTTCAAATTATTCATAAATTCAAAGTAATGCACAAACGATCCTAATGTCTCATTTCTCACCCAGCAAAGTAATTGTCAATAAGAGCACGACGCCAGCGGTGATTTGGGTTGTCCCTTCTACGAGCAGCCTGCACAGGAGGATTATTGTCCATCTGTCCTTGCGCCAGAAGAGCATCCCATGGAGCTGGCAAGTTCAGTTGATTATCATCAGGAGGTATTGGCTCTCCTGCTCTCTGAGCTATGTTGTGAAGGACAACTGTTGCAATTATAATAGCAAAAGACTTTGCAACATCAACTCGTAAGCCAAGAGCCATGGCTGGAAACCGTCTCTTCCATAGCCCAAACAATCGTTCAATTGGGTTTCTGGTGCGAATCTGTGATTCATTAAAAAGAAGGGTCATCATGTAACGATTACATGCATAGCCGGCATCTTCCACAAGCAGAGCTTCTCCATATAGTACAGTAAATAGAGAAAAATAAATCGCATTTACTAAAAAAAAATACTTAATGGCTGAAATTTTGAGGGTGTGTTCGGGGGCATGTCCTGAGTCTAAAACTGAGTTTTCGTATTCGAGGGGTGGGGGAAGATACTACCCCCTCTTTATGTAGGGTATATATATTTTTGAAAAATTAAAAATCACTTGTAGGGGCTCATGATTTTTTTTTGTCCACCCTGTATGACAGCTACGATAGCTGCGCTAGCAATGACACAACTTGCGCTAGGCTGCGCTAGGTATTACGAATGTGCGCCAGCATTTTTGAGAAGATCGAATAACTGGGAGGGGCTAGCGTCACCCTGCCCCCCCCCCCCCCCCCCCCCCGAATATAAAGCCACATATCTTTTGACCTGTAGCTGCGCTAGCTTTCGAAAAAGTTGCGCTAGGTTGCGCTAGCTCAGGAGAACGAGGGCTAGCGTTTTGGATAAAAATTATCAACTGTGGGGGGGCCAGGTCTACTGAGCCCGTTTAAGCAAACTTTAGATCTCAAATTAGAGTTTTACACGTTGGTGAATTCGGGCCTAAATGCATTTTGTGGTTGTTTTCTGAATGAACTCTGTTTATTTTTTTATTTTATTGACTTCATCAGTTTCTTCCAATTAAAAATGCCGAAAACGTGTCTTGTAGTTGATTGAGGAAGTAGTTTCAACAAGGTGACAAGGATGATGTCAGGCTTTTTTCATTGCCCTCTGTTTCAAAATTTTCCAATTAAAACGTGAAAATTTTTCTCTACCACTGTTCCTGCATCTAAAATTAAGCCAGACTCAAAATACTTGTGAGAATCTAAGCTTTTGTAGGCCTTAATTTACTCATTTATGTGAAATTTGTGAAAACTGTGGGTTAAAATGTCAACTGGACATTTTTTCAAACTAACCGTTCGCCCACATCCCGATAAATGCATTTAAATCTTTAAATATTCACTCTGCACCTCAAAAAGTTTATCATAACAAAGTAAACTGTAATTAGCTTGAAAATATTCCAAATAAACTCAAGATAAACAAACGTCAACTTTTCCACACTCGCCATATTGAAAAATCACGTGGTTTGGAGAGCCCGATAAACCTTTTGATAGCTACTTTATCATACAAAAATTTTAATTTGAGTTCTTTTTAATTGCACCTTAATTTACTTTCATTCTCAGAAAATTATCTTGAATATTTTTTTTTAATTAAAATTATTGTTCCATTTTTTCAGGTCATTACAACATATTCTTTAATTTTTGATAATATTCATTCCTTGCTCAATTCCGGCCCCTCTATCAAATATTTGCATTTCTTGAAGCATTGATTGCATTTTCTACTTTAATAATTTCAATCTCAATTTTTTTCTAATGCCGTAATAGAGAAGATAAATTTGGAATAATTAACCTTCCATGAAAATTAATCCACCCAAGAAAGGCTCGTGAAGATGTAAAATCATGTGGTTTAGGAGCATTTCTATTGCCAACACGCGGTTTTCAGTAGGTTTAATTCCCTCAAAATGGACAGTTTTCAAAACGTTTCAAAGCATTAGTCAACTGTTTCAACTTTTTGCATACAATTATTCAAATCACCATCCCAAACTATCATCTGTATAAAAAAAAAACATATTGCCCATCCCGACATCCAGAACAATATCTTACTCATGGTGGCTTGAAAGATAACCGGAGCACTCGTGATACCAAAAGGCATCATTTTAAACCTATATTATTGTTGTAAGGTAATAATAGTGAACAACTCTTCAGCCCCTTCGTGATAAGCATTTTTCAAATCAATCAAAGCAAAAACTTTACGTTTTCTTAACATTGCCAAAATATAATTTCGGTTTGGCAATTGATAATGTTCATTTCTTGAAACTGAATTTATTGAGACTTTATAGTCGCCGCAATTTCTTATCTTTTTTTGACTACCAATACTGTAGCATTTTCAATTTCTTGTTTATATGCTACTGTGTTTTGCTCTAGTAGATATGATTCTATATAGAACTACAATGAAATAAATGAATAAACAACTGTCTTTTCTGTGCCCAGATTTTGTTACCTTGATTACTGCCTTCTACTGAAAGTTTTTTGTGCAGGTTTGCAAGTTTTGTTGATTGATCTAGGAAGGTTTGATTCAGTACGGCAGGGCCCGCTGTTATTGATTAGAATCTTAGGAAAAGGAGAGATTTTTTCATCATCTCTGTTTGCAAATCTAATTGATAAATAAATAATCTGAGGTTATGATAATAATTGTTGTTTACTTTTTGATTTTTCATTTCCATCATGTCATTGAACAGCTGTTTTGTCTAGGCGTTTTCTTTAGACCTGTTCTAATTTTTGATATATGTTCTATAGGCATTTTGCAATATTCACCAGTCATTTTTATACAACCAAACTTTCAGTCCGTATTCTTGGAGTGAAATTGAACACGCTTTTTTCTATAATTTTCTTCAATGTCAAAATTAGAAGTTTGACAAGTGAAAGCCTTCTTCCGAAATCTAAAGGAAGAATCAGCCCTTTTGAACTTAAGACTTGATACCGAAAGGTTGGTCTCGGCCCTATTTGATTTTGGGCGAGACTTTTGTATACAAGGAACCCATAGACCCATGGCCGCCGAACTGATGCTGACTAGCCGTATGCAGTATAATTAGGCAATTGCCAAAATAAGTACGTTATACTTTTTGGCGCCCAACGTGGGGCGTGGCTAACTTTTTAACACCCAAACGTGTGTGGCCCTTGAATACATCTCTATCTTAACAAGACAATTGGAGTAGTGGCTCAATAATTTTTTTGGAACTTTGTTATATTATATAATGTGTAATATTTTTTTAAAACTATTTTGATTGGAGTTTGAATTTAAATGGTTCGTGAGTCCTACTGATTAAAGTTTACATTTTTGATTTAATATTAGAATACAGGAAATAGAGAATTATTAATTTGATTTATGCTATTGTTGCATTAAAACTATTCTCTATTTGCTGAATTTTCTTAACCAAGAGTGGTTCTGTTTTTTTGGTAACTTTTGTGTGTAGGGACAATTTTTTTGTGTCGTTATGTAGGTTGGTTTGTTTGTTAATTTCTCGCTACAATGGAGGAAGTTTTTCGTAGTAATCATCTACTAGACTATGAGCTGGATTATGAGCTGAAAATTAGAGCAGTAGTTTGTCAACGTGATGTACAAGCGAAACGGAAGATGCTGGGCCTTCTTTTGAAGAAAGAGAAAGATTCTGGGAAAACTAAAATCTCTGAAATCGTCCTGAACAGCCTTGACTTTGATGAGGAAAGGGAGGAAATTGATAGGTCTATTTTGTCTATTACAAGTATTGTTGATGATTTCGAAGATACTGTTTCGTATGAAGTCTCGGTTAGTTCATGTTTCAAATAGAGTTCATCGTATGCCAATACCTGTGGGAGATAAAGATCAACTTGATTATGTCAAGGAATGCTATGCAACTTGTTTGACATTAGAGGCCGATCTTTATGAAAAAGCAGAGAAGGATTCTCAGCCTACGCCTTTATCACCAGGTACATCTATTCAGCAGCCCATATTTAATATTCCACCTCCTATAGTTAGTTGCTCCAGTAGACTTCCTTTTGTCAGTGAATGGCAAATTAAATTCAATGGTGATGGTAAAACCTTGTATAACTTTTTAGAACGTGTCACAGAATTAGCTGAATCTCGTAGGGTAACTGAAAAAGATCTTTTCACTTCTGCAGCTGAACTTTTTACTGGCAATGCTTTTATATGGTTTAAAAGTATTAAGACTTCTGTGACTGATTGGAAAGGTTTAGTGTCATATTTGAAGAGAGATTTTTTGCATTCTGACATAGAAGATGAATTGTGGGAGCAAATAAAGCACAGGAAACAGAAACATTCTGAGTCTGTAGCTGTGTTTATTGCTCACATGCAAATTCTATTCTCTAGGTTAGCGACAGCACCAGCTGAAGTAACAAAAGTTAAACATATTCGCAGGAACATTTTGCCTGAATATATCTCTCATTTGGCATTGACTGAAGTGAATTCAGTCGATGAATTAGTCAACTTATGTCGAAAACTTGAAGAGGCAACTTATTTCAAAAATAAAAATCATTCTGTTAGTGAGTTACATTACCCTCAGCCTGAATGTTCAACATCTTTACAAAATGAGTATCCAAATTCAAATAGGCATGAGGATAAGTCAAGGAATAGTTATGGCTCTAAAAGCAGGTCCAATTTTAACAATAAAAATAAAAATTCTCAAGTGAATTCAAATAGGTCTCGCAACAATTCAGTCCTGGTTGTCAATAACCCAAATGCAGCTGGACCTAGTAGGAAATCAAAACCAATCACTTGTTGGAATTGTGACATGCCAAATCGCTACCATGACAACTGTACCTTGAAACGTAAACTGCTTTGCTATAAGTGTGGTCACAAGAATGTAAAGTCCAACTCATGCCCTAATTGTACAAAAAACTAGGCGTTGTGCAGCCTAGAGGCAGTTGTACAACTTTTCAGAAGTCCTCTTCTTTCAAGTTTTCCAGAAACAGTGCAGACTGGAAAAATTGGCTTAAATTTATTTCTGAGTTTAATGAGAAATATAGGAAGTGTGAATTGTCCCCTCTTTTCATTAGGAAACCTTTAGATAATCGGCCCTACATATCTGTCAAATTGTTTGATTTGGAAATTATAGTGTTGTTAGATTCAGGTGCTACCACATCTATTGTGGGTAGTAAAGGCCTGGATATGTTGGAACGTTTGGGTTTATGTGTTTATCCAAGTTCAGTTGCAAATATATGTACGGCAGATGGTACTCAGAAAGCTGTTACTGGTTTAGTTGATCTTCCAATTACTGTTGGAAATATTTGTCAGGTCCTTACAGTTTTAGTTGTGCCATCTCTGCCTCATTATTTCATTTTTGGTTGTGATTTTGCCGATCATTTTAAGATTTCTGTTAGTTTTAGGGACAATTCTTGGCAAGTTTATGGTAATATTGATAACCATGAAGTCAAAACTGTCAAGGTTTGTGCCAATAATTTATGTTATGACCCTGTGCGACTTCTTTGTTCCTTAAGTGACCTTTCTTATTTCGAAAGAACTTGTGCTGAACAGGTTATCGCTTCTTTCAATGAAATTGTGAGTAAAGACCGTCTTGGTAGAACTGACAAATTGACATTGTCCATAGATACCGGTGATGCTAAACCATTTCATAAGAAACCCTATCCGATGTCGCCATACATGTCTCAAATCTTGAATAAAGAAATTGATGATATGCTCAAGTTAGGTGTTATAGAGCCATCTCATAGTCCTTGGTCATCTCCGGTACTCTTGGTCAAAAAGTCTAGTGGAGAATATAGGTTGTGTGTCGATCTAAGGGGTGTGAATGCTCTCACTCGCTTCGACAGCTACTGCTTGCCTAGCATTGATAGGATTTTGAATTCCTTAAGGAATGCTAAATTCATCTCTTCCATTGATCTTCGGAAAGCATTTTGGCAAATTCCACTTAGTGAAGATTCGAGGGATAAAACCTCCTTTAATTTGGTTTGACGAGGTTCATTTAGATTCCAAGTTGTGCCCTTTGGACTATGCAATGCAGCTCAGATGCAGCAGCGATAAGTCGATGCAATTTTTGGTCCCCGTTATGAGCCCTATATTTTTACCTACCTAGACGACATACTTATCTGTAGTCCAGATTTCGAACATCATACTAAGATCTTGATCGAAGTAAAAAATAAATTGAAAGAGGCTAACCTTACAGTAAACATCGAGAAGTGTGAGTTTTTCAAGACATCCCTGAAATTTCTCGGATATGTTGTTGGTTCTAACAGTCTGCGCACAGATCCTGAGAAGGTTTCTGCGATGGTCAATTATCCTCGACCTAAGACAGCCACCGAAGTGAAACGGTTTGTTGGCATGTGTTCATGGTATAGGCGCTTTGTCAAGGATTTTTCGACTTTGGTATCTCCTATTAATGATTTGTTAAAAGGACGTCGCAAATCTCAGCCGATTACATGGACAGATGCTGCAGAAACTTCTTTTGTCGCCATCAAGGATTTGTTAGTTTCAGCACCTATTTTCACTCAACCTGATTTCACAAAGCCCTTCATTATTCAGTCAGATGCCAGTAATACGGGTCTGGGGGGTTGCCTTACTCAAGTCATCGATGAGGAAGAGCGAGTCATTGCTTATGCAAGCAGGTCACTTCCGAGAACCGAAAGGAATTATTCTGTTGTGGAGAGGGAATGTTTGGCTGTTCTATTTTGTATAGAGAAATTTCGAATGTGGATTGAGGGTGCTCCCAAATTCAAAATCATGACAGATTGTTATTCCTTACTTTGGCTCAATAACTTAAAAAATCCAACTGGGAAACTTGCTCGTTGGGCAGTTCGTTTAAGACAACATAACTTCGATCTTGTGCACAGGAAAGGTATTGACAATGTTATTCCAGATGCACTTTCCCGTATGCATTCTGAAGGAGTAATTCCGGAAGATTCTGATCCAGATAAATACTTACCCTGTGTATCAATTCTAAATCCCCATAATGTCGATATTGATCGTGCAGATCCTTGGTACAATGAACTTCGAGCCAAAGTAATTGAGTTTCCTGATCGTTATCCCCAATGGAAGGTGGAAGATCAATTTTTGTTCAAATTTTCTCCGAATAATTCCCCTATGAAAGCCAATATCCCAGAATGGAAACTTTTAGTCCCAAAACCTCAGGTGAAGGAAATCATTGAGAACTGTCATTCTCCACCCACTTCAGGACATTTTGGATTTTATAAAACTTTGAACCGAATACAGGAATTCTATTATTTGCCAAAAATGAGAAAGGATGTGTTACTCTGCAAGTCGTGTTTGGTGTGTGGTGCACAAAAAGCTTCAAATACAGCACGCATGGGACTCATGGGAAAAGAAAAAATTATTGATATGCCTTTTCAGTGTATTGCAATTGATTTGATAGGACCGTTCCCTAGGTCAAAGAAAGGCAGTAAGTTTTTGTTGGTCATTGAAGACTGGTTTTCTAAATTTTCTCTTTTGTTTCCCCTTCGTAGTTCAAAGTCTCCCCACATCGAACGTATTTTGGAAAATGAAGTTCTTCTAGTTTATGGCTGTCCCCAAATTCTAATTTGTGACAATGGTCCTCAGTTCGTTTCGAAAACCTTTAAAACACTGTGCAAGAATTATTACGTTAAGATTTGGTACAACGCAACGTATTCTCCACAGTGTAATTTTGTTGAAAGGAATAATCGAACTATAGGTACCGCCATCAGGAGTTATGTCGATAATCATGTTCAATGGGATGATCAGATTTTTAAAATCCAACATGCGATCAATAATTCCAAACATGAAATCACCCATTTCACACCATCTTTTCTAGTATTTGGTAGACATCCACCATTATCTGGGAAGTTCTATTCCGATATTCAGTTGTTACAGAATAAAGATGTCGAAATAACTCCGGGTGACAGGAATTGTCATGCTACTGGCTTGGAAAATTTTAAACAAATCTATGCTGATGTAAAAAAGTGTTTACATGCAGCTTATCAGAGAAACTCTCACACTTACAACTTACGTAAGAGGGACGCCTCATTTCATGTTGGTGATCAAGTGTGGAGGAGAAATCATATTTTGTCAAACGCAGCGAACCAATTTAGTGCAAAATTAGCACCTAAATATATTCTTAGCAGAGTACATAAAAAATACTCAAATTTAGTTTATGGTCTGAAGAATATAGATGGTTCTGATGCTGGCAAAGTACATATTAAGAACCTTAGGCATACACCGGTATCGATGTAGACCTGGATAGTGATGCTGAGAGTATTGAGTCAAATGATTCTTAAATTAGTTTTGGCTATTGTATCAATAGTCATGTTTTGATACTATTTTTGTAAAATTAGTATGATTTTTTTGAGCGTTTGGTTTTGTGAGTAGTCGCGACACCCACTTTGCCATATATGTCTCTAGCTTTTGGAAATATTTTTGTGAGTTCATTTTGGAACTCTGGATTTGACCTTGGTGAGCATAAACATAGTATTCCTAATATAATTTGTCTCTGCAGTTTTGAGTAGTTTGTTTTGCAGTTTGGATTATGTTGTGCTAACGCCAAGAATTAAACCAAGTATTACCCTATTTAGACTTTATTTTGTGATCTTATCTTGATATTGTAAGATAAGTGAAGCTTTTGATACCCGATTTTGACATTTGTATTTTGCTTTAGGCAAGTACATAACCCTATTTTGACCTTTTTTTTCTACCTTCAGTAGAGTTTTTTTGAATTTTTTGTTATGGGCCCTGTGGTAGGTTAGGTGCTGTTGGGTACTTCAGGTGAGTCTGGGGTTATCCTGCTTGTAGGAAGGGGCGCGTATTGGGGGGTGTCGCTTGGACTTCAACTTGCTCAAATTGCAGTTGTAGATAGTTGGGTGTCACTACTGTGCAATCCTGATCCCTATAAGTAGCCCAGATAATCTGAAGTGGATCGACAGCAGTAACAAACTACGGATTATCCCGATCATTTTCAATTTTTTGTATCCCTACTCTCGAGTAGTTTCAGTGGTGGTGGCTTACTATAATGTCACTAGGGCTCTGGTCAAGTCCTGGCTTTGCCAAAATGATTTTGTTTTATTTTATTTTTTATTTTATTTTTTTTGGACCGCTTGTTATCTGTGTGTGAGGTCGGTGGTGGGGTAGGCGTGTGGCGTGTGACAACTTGCCAGTGGATTATGTTAGGATCGATCACGCTGGAGACTCCAACGGCCCACCCTTTAAGATCCACGTTGGGAAGGAGCCTTCAGTGCCATTGACTTGTTGTTGCAGGTCTAGCGTTTGCTCTTTCATTGGTCGAGCACACTGAGACATTGTATGTTAGGGAAAATTTAAGCTTTTTTGTTGTGCCGTTTGTGGTTTGTGGTTAATAAGAAATCTTCCAGCTTTCTTATTTCTTTTTGGAAGGGGGTAGTGTAGCATTTTCAATTTCTTGTTTATATGCTACTGTGTTTTGCTCTAGTAGATATGATTCTATATAGAACTACAATGAAATAAATGAATAAACAACCCACATAGCATTGAAAGAACATTCACATGCTGAGCATATGCGCTCAGTATTCCTTAAAGGACATTCTTTAAGTTATATGCTTAGCATGTGCTTACTATATATATTTTAGGAATGTTCTTTTCAGTAAATGTATAGCATATGATAAGTATATACCAATTGAAATATTCCTTAGCGCACATGCTGAGCATATTCGGGAAACGAACATAAAAAGTACACTTACTTCAAGTATATTCGAAGTATATGCCAGGTACATCCGAAAAAGCATATTTTAAATAAAACAAAAATTAGATATTATCCCATCAAAAACTGAAATAAGTAATTATTTTAATAGATTTTATGAAAATGTAAGTAATAATTCTTATCATATTAATATGAACTTTAAAAGTTAGGTACAGATATTCTCTCGAGTACATTCGTAACATGTGTTAAGAATATTCTAAAAGTGTATTCTCTCTAACACACCTGCCGCGTCAATTCGCGCAGGTGCAAACAGCGCTTATAAAATTTATTGAATGATGAGAAATCCTCGATTTTTAATTTAATAAGAAATGCCTCGCTAGACTCAGATATATTTTAATCTCATAATAAAATACCATTCGCGGATATTGGAACATAGGCTACGTTCCAGTTTCCAATCGCTGTCAACAACTGTCACGCTGCGCTCGCGCTTTTTTCTTCTCAGTTGCCAACCTAACCTATACAGGCTCTTCATTTCACATCAAACATTTTCATTTTAATCATTGTAATTTTCTCAATTTAAGATTTCCATTCTTTCTAGTTTCTTTTTTGATTCTGGGTTATCTCGATTCTCAGTACGTGCGTGCTCGCGGCTTCGTCTGTTTTATCTTGTTCACAAAAGTCAAAACATCTTTTGTGGCAGTTGTGGCCTTTGTTTTTGTGTATGTTTTCAGTGATTTCTTTATTTTTTCCATTTTCTTTCACAGAAAAAACTGGAAGAAAAGGTAAGTATAGGTAGTTGTTAATATTTTATTTCGATATTGTTTACCCCATATGTGAGAATGTAAACTAGGTTTATAATTATACTAATAAAAAATAATTCAGGAAAATCTTATGACTGCCTATTCCAGCAGTGAAAGAACCTCTTCCGCTAGTAATGTTGATCGGCAGCCACAAATTCCAGTCTTAATTGTGGTTTTCCCAAACATTGACACCCCTTCTCCCAGGTTTGCTTCCCATTCAAGCTCTTGGGCTGTGCTGTGGAAGAAAGAATTTCACATTCAAGTCTGCTGAAGCTGTTGCAAATTTTATTCATTCCATACATTATTTACACACTTCATATTTTTTGTAATACTGAAAGCTTATTTAAATATATGTTCATATGAGTTTGTTAACATTTTATTTTTTTAGCCTAATTTCCAATTATAATTATTTGTTCCTGAGTGTGAAAATACAGTTTTTTCGCTAGGACAAAAGGTGTCCCAGCAAAAGAAGAAAGGTAGGTCGGCTTAATGTGATGTCTGTCCCAAAATTAAATAGAACAGCAGGTAACAGGTGGAAATGCTTTTTGCGGACACACTGTGGTATTTACGATCGTTGTAACTAATTGCACATTTGGATAGGATTCCTAGCTAACTGTACGCTTGGTCAGATCAATTGCAAATACTACAGGGTCTTTTTACCTGTTCTATTTAATTTTGAAACAGACACTATTGTCGCATATTTCTGGAATTCATGTCATATACTATTTATACACTATAGATGTGCCAAGGCATATGTCATGAATATAAATATCCCATGATATGTACATTCCTGAAGAATATAGTAGGTACATTTGGAGCATATTCTGTGGATATGTGTTCAGTACATGCTGAGCTTGTGACTAGGACATACTTGAGGATATTATAAGCACATACCTAACATATGTTACGGTGGGCCTGTAACATATACTCAGGATGTACTGTGGATGTGCGCAATGCTTTTTTGGAACATATCTAGCATATACTTTTCCTTGTCTGGAATATTCTGAACATGTGCTGAGCATGTACAATTGCTATGTGGGAACTGTCTTTTCTGTGCCCAGATTTTGTTACCTTGATTACTGCCTTCTACTGAAAGTTTTTTATGCAGGTTTGCAAGTTTTGTTGATTGATCCAGGAAGGTTTGATTCAGTACGGCAGGGCCCGCTGTTATTGATTAGAATCTTAGGAAAAGGAGAGATTTTTTCATCATCTCTGTTTGCAAATCTAATTGATAAATAAATAATCTGAGGTTATGATAATAATTGTTGTTTACTTTTTGATTTTTCATTTCCATCATGTCATTGAACAGCTGTTTTGTCTAGGCGTTTTCTTTAGACCTGTTCTACTTTTTGATATATGTTCTATAGGCATTTTGCAATATTCACCAGTCATTTTTATACAACCAAACTTTCAGTTCGTATTCTTGGAGTGAAATTGAACACGCTTTTTTCTATAATTTTCTTCAATGTCAAAATTAGAAGTTTGACAAGTGAAAGAAAGCCTTCTTCCGAAATCTAAAGGAAGAATCAGCCCTTTTGATCTTGAGACTTGATACCGAAAGGTTGGTCTCGGCCCTATTTGATTTTGGGCGAGACTTTTTGGAATTTTGTGCCAGGGAACTCAAGGTTTAGACTAATTTCTTATTGATAATTGTCTGGAGTCGTCCCTTGGTCATTTTGGATTTTGTTTCGGTAAGTTTGAGATTTTCTTCAGGATTATTAACCTACAACACGTGTTTCGTTTCTTCAATAGGACTGTTCCGAGCAGCTTTTGGAAGTTTAAGACTTCACCTTTGGTCTAGAGTATCCCTCAATTTGAGGTAAGATTATTTCTAATATTTGGGGCTCGATTTGTTTTTTATACGAACATCGTTATAGGGTCCTACTCTTAGGCTATAGTTGGACAATCCTAGTGCTAGGCTGTAGCTAGACAGTCTTAGGCTATAGTTGGACAGCTCCTAGAAAGAAATTCTAGACTAGATCTAGATTGCCCTTAGTTGGCTTTGGTAGCCTCCCTTCAGCAACCCTCTTGGTAGCACTCTGGTGAAACCACATTGAGTTCTACGTAAAACAGATACCACGTGGATAGGACTCATGACTATGACTCACTTACCATACCATAGTCTATCTACAGTGAGACCGAACCTGTAGATAATATCCCTTCAAAACTTCTGGATTTATACACACCTTTGAAGATAATCAACACTTGTACACATGTAAGTTGCACTTTTTACTCTTTAGGCAAATCTTATATAAATCACTTGATACTGATTTACGTTCGGTAAGTGCCCCTTAAATAAAATTCTAGAATTTTACCCTGAGGTTGCCCTAACAATAATTTTCACCTTTTTGGTGTTGAATTTGCCTCTTGGTAGAGTGTAACTGATATTGTGGTTCTAATCTTTGACAAGTGTAAACAGACAGTTAAAACTGTTTATTTAAAAATCAATATTTTTATACATTATTTACATTCTTATTTTTTTTATTATCAAATATTTATAAATTGGTACAAGCATTATTCTAAACACATTTTTAATAACCTCCTGGCTATCCCTATATTTTGTTATTATTTTTAATAAAGAAGCCAGATACATTAGGGAGTTTTTAAGCCACCTATTTAACGTTCAATTCACGTTATCGGTTATTATGCACATGCGCAGAAACGAAAAAATAACCGGTCACGCTGTTAAGCGATAACGTTTCACGTTAGTTGCGGGCCTATTACGTTCGTTTAATAACCGGAAATAAACTGTGCAAGGTTGCCGCCAATTATTTTTCTATGTTCATATTTAAGTATCAAAATAAAATTTAAACATCAATTCTACAAACATATGTTTCCCTGGGTGTGAATTCATGTTACTAAAGACTTTTTTTATCTTTTTAAACCAAAATAGTTGACAAATCCGGTAATAAATACATTAATCTGGCATCATGGCGGATCCTGTGTGTATTTTTGAAAACGCCTCAAACTCACTTGTCTCTTGTCTGTCATTCTAATACATACATTTGTTTATGTTTATCTCTTTGACTTTGCCCCATGTGCTAATTTTCTATTTTGAGGATTTGCAATTTGTATTTCGTGGACTTGTTTTTAATTTGTATTTGTGAATTATTAGTTTTTATTATTTGCTAATTTGTTCTTATCAATGATGGATCAAATTACAAAAAAACGGCTGCGTTTCACGGATCATGATGATCTCAGTCTCTTAAGAGAGGTTTTGGGACAGAACCCCATTGATAATCCAGCAGCATGGAACATAATTCAAGAGAATATGCTGTCTCTGACGAAAAAACACTTTCTTGTAAGAACCCTAAAAGAACATTTGGAGTTACTGGTAAAGTTGTGGCTGAAGGAGTTCAAAAATTTGAAAAACCTGTAAGTACCTAAACGTTTTTGTGTTTTTGCGCTGTTTCTTTTTATTACATCATTAAATTTTGGGATTCTAATCTAAATTTTTCTCCTAGATCCGGGATAGAAGTTATCCAGACAGAAAAGGAGGTTTTATGTCAAAACGTTCATGAGCTGATGTGTGGGAAAGAAAATCAAAAACATCAGAAACGAAACATCCTTGTATCCAAAAACAAGGGTGTAAAAGCACGTGACCGTTGTGCTTCTACATCAGTTGATTTAAGCCAAGAAGTGGGAATACCAGATATTCGACCATATAGTTATGGTTGTAAGTATATACTTAATTGAAAAATTTTCAGTCAATATTGAAAGAGTGATCAAAAGGTTTTTGTATCTCTCAATCTCAGTCAATCCTTGAACGTGCACACAGCATTCAACCCCAAATATTAAAAGAGTCTGTGTGCTTCAAAACTAATCCAAATGAACCTTATTTAACTAAGTACTGTGAATTCTATGTTAGTTTCTAAACTTCAATTTTTTAGCCGTAGTAGAGGCTTCCCAGCATTTGGAAAAAAAAGAGGAAATTCCGAATGAGCAGGACTATTCGTTTTTTTGCCAAAGCGAAAACGTTGAAGGTATTGAAAATGAAAATACTCAAGAAAATGGTAATATAAATTTGGAAATCTCTTCTACTTACAAATGGGAAATTTTAAATATGGTAATTTTTAGGGCCGACCCCATTACCAACAATGGAACCCCCTGTTTTGACAACCCATTCGATTACTCCTAAGCCATCCAGAGTGCTAGGTAAATAATGTACTTAATATTCTTCTCTTCTAACTATCTGTATTGAATTTTTTTTTTCAAAGCTCCTATAAGATCGAGAAAAAGAAAAGCCAATACTCAGAGGCAAGGATTGGCTTACTTGGAGGCATACGATGCAAACCAAGGGGCAACAAAAAAAAAGGAAATGGAATTGGAAGAGAAGAGATTGGTGCTAGAAGAGAGGAAATTGGCCATAGAGGAGAGGAAAATAGCTCTCCTTGAAAAACAAATGTCCACCGCTGACAATCACACAAGAATGCTTATTGAGTTGGCAGACAAGAAGTTGACGGCAGAAATTGACCAAAGACAGCAGTTAGCAGACGTAATTCAAAAGCAGGACGATGTGATAAAGTATTTTTTAAACAAAAATTGTGGCTGATTTTTTCCAGTACATACATTGGGTTAAAAATTAATAAAATTTGTATCGAGTTGTTTTTGTTTATATTGTAGTTTCTAATTTATGTAGTTTTATTAAATAGTTTACAATAAATACGAAAAAAAAAACATTTAGTTTTATTTTCATATTAATCTTATAAATTACATGTTTACATTAAGGTATACTTCTAAAGGAACAGGATGTATGTTAAAAAATATAGAAGTTTGATTACCATAAAGGCAACTGTAGCAGTTTGTTAAAATAGTAGCAGTCTTGTACATAGATTCAATATCCTGTAATAGGAGTTTTTGATTCTTCTTAAAATCCAGAAACGCAAATTCTGCGATTATTTTGCCAAAACTCCATTCTACAGCTTCTCTTACTACTGACATTGAAGCATTAAAGTTTTGTTATTCTTGATTGATGCCATGACCAGGATATGGACATAAGAGCAATTCTCGGATACCATAAGCCTGGTCACCATAAATTACAAAATGGTTTCCATCAGGAAATCTTGCTTTTCCTTCTAATTGTTCATAAATGCCAGATTCTCTGAAAATGCCTGCATCGTGCCTTCTTCCTTCAAAGGCCCCAAGCTCGCTTACAGTGATACCATCTGGGGTAACTATAGACTGATATTTCACACAGTGTAGTCGTTTGTGACCTGAATAATAGTTCTCTTGTTCAATTGAAGGGCGACAGATAGGCCTTACTGTACCATCAATAAAGCCCTAACAATTAGGCACCATTGCCCTTCTGGCAGCAATAGCCTAAAAAACAAGTAAGTATGTCCATGAAAATATTTCTGCTATGTTCATCCACTAACCAGTGCATATTGTTGGAGCCTGTCTTGATCTAACCACTGAAGATTATTTAGATCCTCCACAAGATGTCTAAACTGGTCACATATGTGTGTATTCACATAATTTATTATCTCTGAAAGGGCTGAATTAGACCTTTCAAAAACATATTGTAGGTCGCATAGGCGATTAGGATATGCTAATCGTCTTAGCAACATGCATAAACCCTCGATGCCTGAAATGGAAAAAGTTAATTTGCAATTACCTAATTAAACAAAAATTAAACCTATTTATTTACCAGTTGCTTGATATCCAGATTGTGTGACAATTCGCTCTGGTATACGTAAAGCTCGGCATAGCCTCGGTATGTGCTCTTTACAAAATCTGAAGTTAACTTTCGCTTCTCTGGCCTCCATATCTTCCAAATCAAAAGCTGGTCGCAGAGGGAAGTCTTCTCCTTCCTCTCCCTGAGGATTATCAAATATGTCATGCAAAATTATGCCCCTGATCAAATTATGATCGATTCCATGAGGATTTCTGCGATTGATCACATATTGTAAAATATGATCCATTATAATTTTTATTATCGAACAAAAATTATTCGGACACCAAAAAAACAATGACCATAACCTCTAATTTCAAAAAAGTAAACAAAATAGAGTGAAGGGATACGTTATTCACGCAGTATTTAGAAGGCTTAAAAAGTACTTTCTTTTCACAAATCCTTATTTACGGAATGCTACACTGCGCATGTGCACAATAACCGATAACGTTAATAAGCGTACGTTAAATAATGGGTTCAAAAACTCCCTATTATTGTACCTAATTAGTTGTTTTATTGATAAGCTCTCCAATTGCACAGGTTTTGTTTATAACATCATTAGGTTATCTTCCTAGTTAAGTCACAATTAACTTGGTGGCGCCCAAAGGTAAGATGTATACAAGGAACCCATAGACCCATGGCCGCCGAACTGATGCTGACTAGCCGTATGCAGTATAATTAGGCAATTGCCAAAATAAGTACGTTATAATACCACTTTCTTTTGTGCGCTTTAGAATAACTGTCACATAAATTTTACCTAAAACGCTGAAAATGTAAATAACTTAGCACTACAATAATGCAATTTATATTTAGACAAATATTTATTATAATCACGTTTAATTTACAAGAATACTGAAGCAACTGTGTTTACTTCAAAGACAAAATAAATGGGTTTGTTGATGGAAACGCAAAACAGGCTTTCCGAACCACTTATCGCCCATTTATTATTATTTTTTATGAATCCTTAATTCAAGGAATACTACTTTTAAAGACCTTTCTATTACAGATACTTCTCAGTGTTATTGTCTGATAATACATTGACTTGGAAACTCATAATAAAAAAATTCTAAGCTGATTAAAAGTTATAAAGTAGTGGCTATTATCCACTATCGTACACTTAAGGATAATACACCAAAGCAGCCAAGGTGTAAATGTAAAAATCACAATACGAATAGGAAACCAATTCATACCTACCTTTTTACAGATAGATATCAAAATCGTCGAAAAAATCAATCGTTTTTTCGCATATGATGCAATCAAATCCTTGAAAAATACATCATATATGTCAACTGGGGGTAGGTACAGAAATAATAGGTCACAAGTTCAAATAAAAATCCTAGCAGAGGTATAGTTATACTGGGCAGTTTTAGTATATTCTCAAATTATTATTGTCGATGAAAGGTTTCTTCGTCGAGAATTAAAAGCCAGAGAGAAATGGAAAGACGTCCCAGTTCGACAGAGGAAATTAAACGAGATATCAACTTGCGAGGCAAGATGACAAAATACAATAATTAATTTTCTTTCTCCATCGGTCTCGTTTCGCTGCTTGGCTACAAACATCTCTTAGATTAAATGTTTGCGTCAAAGTGAGAAACTGGTTTGCACCCTCCAATCAAAATCTATATAAATTCAATTAGCAACTGGAGTACTGCAACTTCACGTTAGAAATAATTCTACTTGGTTATATTAAACTATAAAATTAGTTTTGTTTTTCCAAGCTCTCAATAAATCTTCAATTGCATTCACGAAACAGTAAGCATGTTGAACTTCGTTGACCAGTCAGAAACAACTACTCCGAGGGCAAATACCCCTACCGGCGTTGAACTACACTGATTGGTCTGAGCTTTCGTTGGCAATGAAAATTGTTAGAAAGATTTTTTTCAGGTAATGACCAACGTGAATACAGGAACACAACGGTCCCTGTTTGGGAATCGACCCACTGAGCAGTGGACACAGACTTCCCGTGCCAATCCTTGACGCGTTTCGTCCTTGTTAGCTCAGACCAATCAGTGTAGTTCAACGCCGGTAGGGGTATTTGCCCTCGGAGTAGTTGTTTCCGACTGGTCAACGAAGTTCAATTTTGCTTGGACAGGGAGCTCCAGCCTATGTCCTTCTGATGAGTCCTAACAAGGACGAAACGCGTCAAGGATTGGCACGGGAAGTCTGTGTCCACTGCTCAGTGGGTCGATTCCCAAACAGGGACCGTTGTGTTCCTGTATTCACGTTGGTCATTACCTGAAAGAAATCTTTCTAACAGTAAGCATGTTGTCCAGAATACACAAAAGCATCTGTTGGCGATATTAATTATTGTTTTCTTGTCACGATCGTCTGCAAAATCCTGTTTCGATTTTCTTTCCGTTCATCGGGAAAATAATGTGTTTGACAGTGTGGATTTTATTGTTTGGAGAGGCCGAAAAATCACGAGGAGGAAATGCGTTGATCACAGAAAAAATTACAAAATTTTCTATAGAGGTAGCGTAAAATGATCCGAAATCGAGTACTCGCGTTCGGTAAGTGATCTTGTTGACTCGGTTTTCTCATTATGTTTATGATCTCGTTAACTCTGCTCTTGACGTGGGTAGAAAATTAATATATCAGCTGTTTGATTTTTTTGGTTATGTGTGATATTTATTCTATGTTTTGTTTCCGTTTTGTCAAGTTTTGTGTTTGAATTTTTGTGATTTGTTGTGTTTGGGGTGGTTTGCAGTGTCTTGAAAAGTCAAAGGAGTAGTTAAACAAAGCGGGTTCTGCGATATAACGTTATCGTAATGGTAATAGCGTTAGCATAAGCGTACGTTGAGTGTGCCATCTGACTGTGGGCTTGGGTGGTAGGTAGTACAGGTGTCAATCAATGGTGGCGCCATCTCTACGTCATCCGCAGGAAAATAAAACATTGTTTTTAATAAAGTTTTTTTTTTCATTCTCAACAATCATTTCCTTTATAAATATTAGGACTGTTATTACGACTACCATCTGGATTGTAGCAATATTCATATTCGTAAGACCATTTGTTTTTCAATAGATATTGAGTATTTGAATAGAAATAGATCCATCATTTGTTAAAACCACTGATAATGATGGTACTTTCAATTTACTGATAGCTCTACATCACTTGTTCGGTATATTTGCTGATTACAAGAATGTTATTATGGGAAAGCAGAAAATCAAACTAGAGCGTGCATCACAATTTCTTCAATAGAACTAAAAGTTAAACATGTGTATCTCAATGATATGATAAAACTAAATGTTTTTGAAGAAATTGCTAAAAATAAGCCTCTCTTCATTGCATTTAGAAATTGGGAAATTCATGAATTACCAGCTCTAAGAACTACGAAAAGAGATATTTGGACAGTGAAATCTATGTCTGAGAGGGCTCGATATGTAATAGTTTTTTTTCAAAAAAATCGTAAAGATAATGTTGTTTATTTTCTATTAATATATTATTTTTTTTTTTTCTTCGTTGTGGGGAATTGAAACAAATTTAATGGGTATCAAACAAGCAATTTGAAAATCAATTACAGGATATAATTTCAATGAGGCATCCTTCCATTTCACATGCTTGCGCATTTTCTAGATAAATAATAAATTGTCTACACTGCACTGAATTAGTTTTATATAAAATCAGTATTTAAATTTGCCTTCAATTGTTAGCAAAATGTTTGTTATTATAATTTTTAATTTTTTTTTTTTGTATATGGGTGCATTCAACTCCGATATTTATTTGACTGATTTGCATTTTGGGGGCCGTTTTTTTAACAAGGGTATTGTGTGGTTTAATCATTTAAACTTTAAATGAGAATAGGACATTTAAATGTAAGATCTATATTTACAAACTTCTACGAACTGAAAGGCATAATTTTACATGAGGATTTCGACATATTTTTTCTTTCTGAGACATGGCTCTCTGAGGGTGATAATGTATTGTTTTTTCAGATTCCTGGTTATCAGTTTTTTAGGAGAGATAGGATAGGGAGAGGAGGAGGAGTGGCGGTATATATTAAAACACAATATAGCATTGATATAATCAATTTTAACTTTAACATAAATGTGAACTTAGAATCACTATTTTTCAAAATGAAAATTTCAAACAAAAATTATGCTTTTGGGGTATTTTATAAGCCTCCTACAATAAATTTTAGTAGTATAATTCCTGATTTTGATAACATATTTTCCAGTCTCTACCCAAGCGTTGATGAGATTTTCTGTCTAGGGGATTTCAACATAAATTTGCTTAATCTGAGTAACCCACTTACTAACCTATTTGAAAATTATAATTTTTCTCAAATTATACAGGAGCCGACTAGAGTATCAAAAACCTCTGCTAGTTTACTTGATGCAATTTTTGTTACAAGTCTCTCTGCAGTGCTGAAAAGTGGAGTTATTCCAGCGGATATTATTTCTGATCACCGAATTGTTTATTGCAATTTAAATTTAACAAAAGTACCTAACATGCCAAAAATTATTAAATACAGGTGTTTTAGTAATTTTAATTATGCGAATTTTATTAGCGATATGCAACAGTTACCATGGAATGATATATTATACGAAAATAATATAGACAACAAAATCAATATTTTCAATACCCTGATTATAACTTTGTTTGATAAGCATGCTCCCTTGAGGGAAGCCCGTGTTACAAAGCCGAAGGCACCATGGTTAACACCTAATATCCAGATTTTTATGAAACAAAGAGACGATGCTTTGAGGAAGTTTAGGAGGTCCAGATTGGGTAGACATTGGGACCAATACAAAATATTAAGAAATTTAACTTTAGCAGCGATAAGAAGGGAGAAAAAGAAATGCTTAGACTCCTTGTGTCAAGAAAAAAATACCCGTGACTTGTGGAAAACGTTGAAAGGCTTTAATATATGTACCAGTAATCAACAAAATATACCAAATAATCTTTCTGATGTGAATCTTATTAATGATTTCTTTGCAACATTCTTTCAAAATGTTTCAAACTGTATAGATAGAACTGAATATTACAATAACAATACTTATAAACATAATCTCAAGTTTTCTTTCAGCTTAACCACAGTAAAAGAGGTACACACAATCTTAAATGGTATCAAGACTAATGCATTGGGAGTTGACCAAATAACTTCGCGCATGCTGAAGTATTGTAGTCCTTATATTGACATATACTTAACTCATATTATAAACTGTTCTATAGAAATAAACTATTTTCCTGACCAGTGGAAACTATCGATTGGAAGGCCTCTACCCAAAATATCCAACCCTTTAACTTTTAACGATTTAAGAATAATAAGCATCTTACCATCAATATCAAAAATCTTTGAAAAAATTCTCTATAATCAAATGTATGACTACGTCAATATTAATAGCATTATACCTCCAGTTCAATGCGGGTTTAGAAAAAGTTTCGGAACTTCTGTGGCCTTGGCTAATGTCACGGATGACATAATTCGAGCATGTGATAAAAAAATGGCTACGATTCTTGTCCTCCTGGATTTCAGCAAGGCATTCGACACGATCAATCATAAATTGCTTGTATCTAAACTAAAATATTACGGTTTCGATGTAAAATCGTGTCAAATTATTGAATCCTATTTATCTAATAGATTCCAGGCCATTTCTTATAATAATATGTACTCAGAAAATGCTGCGATTTTGTCGGGGGTACCTCAAGGATCGGTCTTAGGACCTTTACTCTTTTTAATCTACACGTCGGATATTCTTAAATCTTTAAATTATTGCAATGTTCAAGCATTCGCTGACGATACGCAGATGTATTGTAGTTTTGAATGCGAAGACATTAAGGAGGCTGAAGCCGGCATTAATAACGACCTAAAAATACTAAGTGAACTCTCTAAAGGCCATAATTTACAACTAAATCCTGCCAAGTCTTGTATGATGATCTTTGGCAGCCAGAACAGAGTTGATGAAGTTGAAACCAATATTAATATACACATTAGCAATACGCAACTGAGTATTGTTGAATGCGCAAAAAATTTGGGAGTAATACTCGACTCAAAGTTAAGATTTGAGGAACATGTTAAAAAATTAATACAAAAATCATATTTTTCTCTTAAGCTTTTATATAATAGCAGGCATATCTTAAACCAAAAATTGAGAAAAAATCTGTGTGAGACTATGGTGCTATCTAACTTTAATTATTGCGATTACCTGTACGGATTTTGTTTGAATTCTGAGAGTAAAATGCGTATTCAAAAAGTGCAAAACTCGTGTCTTCGTTTGGTGTACGATATTAGAAAGTATGACCATATTTCTCACCTTTATAAGCGTATCAACTGGTTAAAGATGGATGACCGTAGAAATTTGCATTTTTGCACATTTATTTTGAAACTTGTCAATGACCCCGCTTCTCCTCAGTCCCTAAAAGAACGTTTAATTTTTCGCCAGGATGTTCATGACATTAACATCAGGGCTAGAAAAAAATTAACAATGCCACTTCATCGGAGTGCTATGTTTCAGAGGTGCTTCACATACAATGCCGTTAATTATTTTAATAGAATTCCCACAGAATTATTAAATTTAAGTTCAGAAAACTTTAAAACTAAATTTAAGTCGCACCTTTTTAATAGGCAAAATAATACTTAATTAAATGCTTTTCCTGTTCGTTTTATTGTACTATTTATGTTGTGTAATAAGTTATATCAGCTTAAATTAGTATGTGCTCTTACTGTAATTAGTACATACTTCTTTTCAATTTTATTTGAACCATTTGCCCAAAATTTTGTTTCATGAACTTTTTTTTTTTTTTCTTTCTATTACGGCTTTCGCCATCAATTTAGTACTCAACTATATGGATATCTCTTTCTGGTTCAGTAGAGTAGCTATCAGAAAGCTAGACTGCGCCAGTAGTAGACGTCTAGAATGAATTTATTAATTGTAATTTTGTAATTTGTATACATGCAACAATAAAAGTCATTTATTATTATTATTATTATTATTATTATAATGCACAAAAAGACTGTATTTATTTTGATAATTTGAATATTACAGATATTAAACTGTATCTCAATTCGGAAGTTTATCCGTACGAATCCCTAAATCTTAATTTTACCTAGCCTATAGAGTGTATACTGATCTTCAAACGTTTTATTTGGGGAAATTTCGTAGTGAACCATTACTGGACTTTGACAAATTTTTCAATAGAACGCTATTTGTTATTGATTATTCTAAACAAAATGAATTCATAGAAACCAATACCATTGATGTAAAACTAGAGTTTCAAAGCTCTTAAAATTTTTCAAATGATACCCGGGCCTATTTTCTCATCGTGCATGATCGAGTTTTAGATACCTACCTTTATCAGGCAATGTGAGGAACCGTATTTAAGCATTTAGGCGGGCGGCAGAGGCCCATTTACGTTCAGAAACCCAATATTTTGGTATAACTTATTGAAACCCACACTATCTTATTTATTAGGTCATAACAAAAGAAAAATGTTTATACGGCGACTTTTAGTTTTGGTCGAGACAAAAGTTACGTCACGAAAACGGAGAAATGAGGTTCAAAAATCGTACTATTAATATTTTTCTTTCGAGCGTACGGGAAAAGCCCATTTTTCGCACGCCTTGGCGTGCAGCAAAAAAAATTTTCCACACTAGTGTGTAAGAAAATTTCCACAAATCAATGCGTGCGGAAAACGGCGTTTTTCACACGATTTAAGGAATAATTGTTTAGGTAATCCAATTTTTCCGCACTTATTAGGAAAACTATTTCCTACGAGCGGTGCCAACAACTGTAAATGCAAAAAGCTCATTTCCGTAAGGAAAATAACTACTTTCCGCACTCATGCGCAAAATTATTACTGCACGTGTCGGATAAATAACTACTTAATAGGTTTTGATAATGTATAATAATAATAATATATCCTAGATATACATATTCATAAATTTAACAACAAAAACTAAGTGATCTAATATCATTTGGAACCGCTGCTTTGGCTGAAAATTTAGGCACTAAAATGTTATTTTCACGGACCCAACTAAAATTAGTGGGATCCATATTATCCATCATGCCTATTGCCTATGGCTTTGAATCCAAATTTTCACCTGCAAAAAACACCTGAGACGAAAAAATGTTTGACAACACAACAACTTAAAAATTTAGGTATAATAATAATATAGAGGGTGATTTACGTATAGCTCCTGCATTAGCTTGCAGGTGGATTAGATGCTATCTCTATTAATCCACCTGATGCAATCCAATTGAATTCTAATACACGGGCTACGAGAATCATGGTGTATACCATTGAACATGTAAACAAAATGCATGTTCAGTTGGAAGTATCTCTTTTGCTGACCGTTTTGTTTCCTGAGTTTCCTGAGTTAATTTTAGTCTAATTCCAACTTACGTCCAATGGAACCTTCCCGAATTCGTCTAAATCAATTTTGTCAATATTGCGGGAATAAATGGCCCAAGCAGACTTTTTTCCAATTTTGTAAAAGGAACTAGTTGTGTCCCAGCCCGTCAGAGCGTGTAGAGCTGGCAAACCATCAGAAACTTTTTTCCCCAAAGTATTCGCAATTGCGTGGACATATCTTTTTTTATTTAAAACTCCTGTGCTATGTCCTTTTTCCATATACCTACTTCGATTTCTTTCGATTTTAGCATTTCGTCGTTCCAATAATAATAAATTAACAATATGAAAACATCAGTGTCATCCGACTTTACCATAATAATTGAGAATGTTGAAGATCAACCTGCTGTCTGCCTCTTCTTCGTTGCAACGTAAAACAGGATCTTCAGTATTGGAGGAGTTCGATACCTAAAATATGAATTATATTGATCATAATTAGGTATTACACTTTACATTATCCCATGTCTTTGTGTCTTGAAGTCCTCCAGCAACTATCAATTCTTTGCCACGCGGTAATTTTCCTGGAAGAGACATCAGATACCTACTGTGTTACGAATTTGATCAAGACATTTTATTCGTTGAAGAATTCTGTAATTCGGAACGTTTCTTGGGCCAATTATAGCATATGTAACTACTTTAGTTTCTCCTTTTTTCTGTCTCTTTGAATCTTTTATGGAATATTCAATATCTTTTCTGTCAAATATTATTGTTATTTTATGGCATTCTTCATTTTCTTTGAAAAACAACAATATTTTTCTCAAAACAACATCAGCAATATTTTCAAACGTTTTAAATTATTTTTCATTTAATTCCTACAGAAGCACCACCCGGAACGTGCGCCGGTGCGGAGGCCATGCGCCAAGTACGGTAATTCGGGCGCGGGCTTCTTTGAAGTGATTTGCTGACGATATTATTATTTGTAGATTAAACAATAATTGAGACAAAATGAAGCTAATAAAATTCCGCAGTTTTTTGTCTAAAGAAAAAAATTATATCTCAACAAATAGTGAAGTTAGACCAGGTTGAAAATTACTATTTTTCTCCTTTTTCTTGAATAACTTTTATCTCGACCAAAACTAAAAGTCGCCATATAAGAATTTTTCGTAGAAAATGTTGTGATTTACAATATTTTTTAGGTCTCATAAAGTTATACCGAAATATTGGGTTCATCAAAAAAACTACGTCTTTAGAACGCCTGGCCGCCCGCCTAATTTATTATTGGACTGCTGCTGCTACTGCAAAATGAAGTTCCCAGTGCTAGACAGGGATGTTCCGAGAGAATTTGTGAATGTGCATTTCACAGTATGAAAAGTGGTCATATCTGACACAAAATTTGCATCCCCCTTGTTTTGCTTTTCAATGTTGCTGGTTGCCAATATGTATGTTTATTCTTACAACTTTGCCAGTTCCGATTGCCAATATTCTGTATTTTCATTGTCGATTGTCGAGCAGGCTGGACTAGACTGGGGCCGGCTGGGCAGTAGCGTACCAAGGACGATACACACCTACAGGATTGCTTATCGGCCTCGTTTTTGGTAATCGCCGCCATATTGGCCGGTCACGATTTCCGACGTCATAACTAAGTCGTCAGCTGTTTGAACAGCCTACGTCAAGGCGAGAAATAACATGCTGCCTACGTCACAATTGGTGATTTGGCTTGGGGAGGAGAGGGGGGATTTGTTCTACACGGGCCTTATGAGGATAAGCCATCCTGTAGTAGTAGTGTATATCATCCTTGGTGGCGTACAGGTTATAGAGTGTAGCGAGTGTAGAGTATGGGAGTATGTATACAGTACAGTGTACTTACACTCAGTACAAATTTACTGAAATGAAACCCCTAATTCAGAATATTTTGTGTTCTATTTATTGACTGAAAAATTGTGACAGATTTATTCTAAAAATCAAAATGTGCATATCTAGAGATTGGGGTGCATACTGTGCATATAAATTGAAAGTGTGCATCAATATGCACAATTGTGCATTTTGGAACATCCCTGGTGCTAGATTGTCAAGGATATTTTACACCTTAATTTGAAGTTAAAGAATTAGCAATATATGATGGGAAAATTGTGAAATCCTGGCTCTTTAAACCAAATACGCTATATAGAACTTTAACGGAATCTGATGGGAAGGCTGTCAAGTATGCGTTTCATAACATCCAAGGGATTCAATACAATACTGGTAATGTGGATTGCGATAACTTAAATCGGATACTTCTGCTTGAACTGAAGGATATTGATACCATTTATGTTAACGGACATATCAAAAAAGACTTTTTACTTCAATATTATTCTAAGATAAATCAAACGCCACCGAATATCATCAATTTAGAAAATTCGCATTCAGAAGGTACAATACCCAATTTACACGAACTGGTTATTATTACATTCACCCAGCAGTTATGCAGTCCTGACGAGAAGATGACAACGACGCTCCGAATGGATAATAACAACGGTTTGAAGATGACACCATGAGATAAGGAGCTGCGGCCAAATTCCGGGAAAACCCCAAAAAAAATTGGGGTGGGCTCGGGTTAAACTCCCAAAATTTCAGATCAAAGGCACCGCCGATATAGAAATTTTCCCAGACAGACAGACTCTCAGATTTGGCAGCTAGCTGTCAGATAGTGACACATGAAGCCGCCATTGACACCTGTACTACCTACCACCCAAGCCCACAGTCAGATGGCACACTTAACGTACGCTTACGCTGACGCTAACGCTATTCACCATATTAGTTAGGTTAGGAAAAATCGGGCGCGAAATTTAAAATGGGTTCCTAAACAAATTTCAACAAATTTGACAGCAATGTATTTCTATGGGGGATTCAAAAGAGTGATTTTCAGACGGGAATATCTTGGGTTCTGGGCATTTCTTAGTATTGGAACCTATTGTACGTCAAACTTTGAACATATTTCTCTATAATTCATGCTCTAATTGTTTTTTTAGACCTATGAATTAAAAATGCAAATGATTTTAATTAAAAGTGTTCTATCGCAGAACCCGCTTTGTTTAACTACCCAAAGGTAAAGACCTAACTAACCTCAAATCGTTCAAGAACAACTAGAAAAAAAAACACGGGTGCCGGCGATCGTCGATCCCAATCGCTTGGAAACGTTGAATAATCTACTCTGAAAACGAGGTAAACTGCGATCAGCTGATATTAACCTACTCGATCCAGGATTTAAATTTCCGAAAGCAGCTCTTGTAAATTCATGTTAAATTTTTTGAATTGTATCTACTTCAAGCGGTTCTTTACTGTTTAACAGGTGCCAGCAAGTTTCTGACTGACCAAATGTCCCTTTTCTTCGACTAAATCTGGGTTTATACAGCAAATAAAATAAGAAATAAAATAAAATTAAAAGATTGCCTTATGGGAGGCCACGGCGGCGTTTATACACAAAAATAAAATGAGATAAGAAATAAGCAAAAATAAAAAGTTGGTTAACTTTTAACTTCTCATTTTATTTTATGTGAAAATGCTATTTGCGCATGTCACGACGTCAATTAGATTAGACCAATGACAGTTCGGTCGTGTGGAGATTGGTTCAAAATAATTCTAATTTTATTATTTTATTTTATTTTATTTCCTGTATAAATCCAGCTTAATCGCACTTATTTTTCGCTTTGTTTTTTTCATATTGCAATTGTGTATTAGAGAGGTTGTTGAAAAACTCATTATTATCATTATTCGCACGAAAACGAAAATTTATAAAATACTCAGATAATAATTATTATCGCATGTATATGAAAATAATTAGGCTCCGCGTCAGACTAGTAAATTCCCACATTAATAAAGTTATTAACGCGTTCACTGGAAATATGAGCTTTCGGAAGAATAAATCTTGAAGCTCAAATCTTGCGGGAAATGGGATATACAGTGGGACTGCAATTTTCAATTTTAAACTATCGACAATTTTGCGCGGTAAATGTTAATTAAAAATCGCACGGTACGCATACAAGGGTAAAATTATTCGGGAAACTTCCAACTCGTCAAACAACGGCTAATGGTTGCGTTCCGGGTTTTAATCGACCGGCAATTTGGATCATTTACTAAAATAATTGCTTTTGACTATAGAAAAGTGTACTTTTCAATTTTCGAAAGCCAATTTTGTCAATTCTAAAACCAAAAAAAATTTAGCCTCCGAAAGGTTTTCGGATTCAAATTTAAATTAACTCAACTATAATTTAATTCTATTTAGTTTTAATTAGGAATATTATTGATAATGGATTTCGAACAATTCTATTTTATATATAAATTTGTTTGCACAGTTAAATTCCAAAGCATTTCCAATTAAAATATGCAATGTTTATTATGTATATTTAATATTGTATTGTAGGCAGTTTTAGTTAAACTTTCTATTTTAATTGAAAATACCATTTCAAGTGGACCTACTTGATGAGACTGGAAATTAATTTATCATCTAAACTCTGATCATCCCTTTTGTTCTAGTTAGTTGGCATTTGATGATAATCCACCAAGATGGGGCGCAAATATTAGTAAAGGGTTGCGAAAGTTCTTTAGCAGATTAGAGTTTGAATAATTAAATTTCATAGACTTGAAAATTCTAGACACTTATGAGAATCAATATTCCATTTTACCACACAAAATTTTCTTTATGTTTAGTCGTAGGGGGAATTTGTTTTTATTGCTCTATGATATTTTAAATTAGTAGGGACTACCAAAGCAACGTGTTGAAAAATTAATTCAACTCTCTGTTCGCTCACCGATTTGAAAGTGCATGCACCCAGAGTCCCTGACCTGAGGAAAACAGACTAATGTTGACTGCTTACTACTTTTTTCTTTAACTTGAAAATTACCCGAAACTTTACTCGTTCTACCCAAGTTTTTATAGTGGACTTAAATAAATATTTAGTTTTACTAATTGGATGAATGAGCTTCTAGACTATGTTCATTCCTTTTGTGAATAAAGGTGAGTTTACACATGCATGGATTTAGTGGCGCCAGTGGTCGCACCAGTTCTATTTGCACGCCAGTAAAAATTTACACTTTCTGTGAAAAACAGAAATAAGTGGCACGCCAGTTTCACTTTTAAAGTGCTTTTCTAGTGCACTATGTCGAGTGAACTTTCCGAAGCCTGTAAAATAGTCGCTAAACTTTTAGTAAAAAAAAAGATGAAAGAAATACAGAAAACGAAACGCAACCAACAAAATGGCCGTTTCTGGGTTGAACCATGGATTGGTCGTCGACCCACTTTGGCTGCTTCTGCAAAACTTCTAGGAGAAAGGTGAACTCGCAGCAACCGAAATGAAAATCTAACGAAAAACTGGCAAGCGGACCCCGACGTGCAAGCACTTGTTTACACTTGCAAGTTTTGATTTTCTGTACGAATTTGTCACCACTGGCGCCAGTGATTTCAGAAGGATGCAGACTTTTTTGGACTATGCATGCAAATATAAAATGTGTATGCAAGTCCATGTTTACACTTGCTAATAAAATTTACTGGCGCGCCAGTTTTTATTGGCGCCACTAAATCCATGCATGTGTAAACGCACCTTAACAAATAAATGAAATGATCAGTAATTAACCTTACATCGGAAGAGAGAGCAGAGGATAAGGAATTCGTATTTTTTTGCTACTAAATTCGAGATTTATAAGTGAAAGATAGGTTGACTAAAATAAATTATTATAATAATACACTCATACACAAAATAGAGTAAAATTTTGACTCGTCTTTTTAGTTGAAGGGATTCATTATTTATTAATGGCTGGTTTATACAACATTTGCATAGTCGTAATCATAATCATAGTCTTAGTCTTAGTCTTAATCATAATCACAATTTTAGAAGGCGTTTATACAATGTCATAAGCATAAAATAAAATCAACTCTAACCCGACTTTTTGTAGGGAGAATTTGTTTACTTTTTGCGAGTCGAACTCGTCTATTCACTTTTAATACTTTTTCAAAGTTTCAAAAAGTGTGGAAATTAAAATTCTGCGAAAGAAAACCATACAAGTGATAGGTCTGTCCTATTTATTTTTGAGTTTTGCTAATAAAAAACTTCAACAAACGCAAACCATAAACAAAGAAGGTGGAAAGTGAGTCCCATCAATAAAAAAAGGCAGAAGGAAGGGCATTTTGCCACATTATTCAAAGACATGTAGAAGCTCGATGGAGACCCTTTTTTTTATATACTCTAGAATGACTCAAGATCAATTTAAATACAAACAGAACTAAAATAGCAGATTTGAATTGTTTTTCTCTGTATCAGCTGATAATGGCGCTTGCGCAGTTTGGATCTCGTCTTAGTCATAATCATAAAAGTTAAAAGTTGCCAACTTTGAGTTATGCTTATGCTTATGCTTATGATTATGATTTGTGTATAAACGGTTCCATAAGAAAATATTATTTTAACTCTTATGACTAAGACTATGATTATGATTACGACTATGCAAATGTTGTATAAACCAGCCATAATATAAATCCGGGGCTAATATACTAAAATAAAGCAAGTTATTGAGCTCCGGAATATAATTGCTACAGAAGCTGGTCAGAAAATTACGTAAATATTCTCTCCAACTTTGTTTGGTTCATCCAATCCAATTCTAGTTTATACGCAATCTCTTCTTTTGAAAGTGGAAATTAGTTTTACATAAAAGTGCATGTGTCCCATCTAGAAAGGGGTGTGAAACTTGTAATTTCACCCATGTATAGGATTTAAATCAAATTTAATGCGAACATACGATCGCCTCTCTACTGTTGAATTATATAGTTTTTCAAGATTGTGTTTATCGAAGTGAATAAAATTATTATGTGTTGGTAACTTTGTTAAACAGTGAATTGTTTTTGGAGTTTTGGGAGTAATGAAGGAAACAACTTTTTACGGGTTTTTAGGATAACTAATGGATAATAAGTGAGTAAATGAATAAATTATTTGAGTTTGAGTGCTCTCTTATTTCGTTGGCTATAGGGTTTGTTGAAAAACACATTACTTTTCAGTCGCCAAATAAAAAGGATAATCAAGTTGTTTTTTTGACAGAATCGCTCATTTCTTTTACGACCACAAACAAACCTTATTTACTCGAGTAAAGTTTTAATAGAAAAGTTTCTGAATCAACGAAAGTTTCACTTCTCTTTTAAAAAATCCTTAAAATGGTAATTATTTTCAAACTGTATAGTATAAAAAGGTATTGCTATCGCAGCTGCTGCCGACATGTTGGATATTTCAAAGTTTTACTAGATAAAAAATAATCTTTATAAACATAATCTTTGCCTAATGAAAATTTTTACTTTGTCATTGAACTCATCCCTTTTAAGTAGTAGACAAACGGAGATAAGATAGGATGAGTATGGGAGGTTAAAAATTAAACTTATCTAGTTTCATAATTAACTGTAATAAGCGTCATATCCTAATGAATAACTGACAAAAAATAAAATATATATTTAGACATTAGATGTTATATCCTATTCACAATCCGTAGTCCAAAGGTAAACATAAATTTATCACCTTTCCCCATCAAATAGCACTGAAAGGTGATAAATTTTACCTTTACCTTTCAACGATTTTTTTTAATGGTTTCTCATTTTCCTTACTTTGGCGACTTTACGTCCCCAAAATAATGATTGGTTATAGATAGATTTTAGAATAAGTTTTTTAAGTAGTTAAAGATTAAGAATAATTGCCCTTGTTTGTTCCTACAGCCCTCATAATTATTAAATTGACGACTGGACTGTTTAACAATTTTTGCGCCTATATTTTTAAAATTATAAATACGATTTTTAAATATTGCCAATTTAAATATCGACAACGACGACGTCGCGAAACACGGTGCATGGTGAAAAAAACCCTTATCCAGTTAACAACTCGAATTTTGAGAGTTAGTTTTTAAATTTTTTTATTTTCAATGGTGGTTACAATACAACTGACTTAAACCTAAGTAAAATTAATATTTATAATTATTAGCTTTGCTGACAAAGCTGTTCCCAAGAAATGCAACGGTCGGTCGGGTTCTAGAAACAAAGTAACAAACTGCTGAACTCTTAAGTTTATGAGAATGTAACTCCTCCCGTGTAAGTTGAAAGCACGTACTGAAAAATAAAAAACGTGATTTCACAAAAATACAAAAATAATTAAAAAATGCCTTCAACTTCATCACTTTCACTTTTTGGGAACTTTCGAATTTTCTTAATGCACAATAAGCTGAAAAAGTAAATTAAAATTAATATAATGATTAAGTATAATAATATTGTCCAGAGACTGAGGCGATTTGAATAAATCGTCGTGGTTGACATTTCTTCAAGTTTCTTCTTTTGTTCATGAAGTTTTTCTTTTATGTCTTTGGATGTCTTGACGTTAATGATGTTCAAATCCAATCAAGGTAGGTCGTAGGGCATTGATTGGTTATGGTTAATTAATGATATAGGTCCAATATCGGTAAATTGACTTCTTTAAAAGAGAGTCGACTTGGCTTGAAGCTCTCGAGGGTGGTTGATTGTATTTTGGCTTTACAATCAACGGGCACTTCTAGTAGGTAGGATCCGAAGATGGGTACAGTTTCTTTTAGGTTTTGACAGTTTGTTGAACTTTTAAGTGGAATAGGAACTGTAACGAGCCATTTTCCATCAATAATTTTGGTTATTTGCGGTACGTGCAATTGACCTTCGAAAGGATGACAAGATGTGATGTTTGTACTGTATTTAATCAGCTGTACTTCGCATGGAAGGTAGTTTTCGATAAAGGTAGTACGGGCTTCTTGACATAGGTATTCATCAGGCGAGATTTCTTCACAAAGTTGGTCCATATAGGAGTATTTGACGTCACTTAGTGCTAGGTATGGCTTATGTGGGATGTTGACGAAAAAGGTTTGAGTATGGTTTGTTGGGATAGGTAATGGATGTAGATTGAAGTATTGATACACATCCGCTTCTACAAGTGGGAGTTCCAATATAAATATGACATTAAAATCTTTTAAGAAACATTTAATTTGTAGAAATTTCTCGAAAATCAGTATGTTTTCAGGTACTGGAGAAATTGGTAACCTATCCGGGTTCAAATGTGATTCGACATTTTTAATTTCAGATAAAAGTTCGTTTGGGTTCACTATCGAGTTATGTAAGGTGTTAAGTTTGGAAAAACTTATAGCTACTTCCAATTTATCAAGAATACTATAAATTGATTGATACATTAAAGTAATTTGATTAATTACTGTGAACGTTATAAAATAACCTCGAATGTTTTGGGTTAGATTAGCGTCTTTAATTACTTGTTCAATTTGTAAAATTCGGGATCGAAGGACCAATTCGTTATGTGTTATATTAGAAATCATTTTATCGAATTTATCAATCGTAGAGTCCATTAAGGTGATTTGATTGATTGCGTCCGATTTAAGCTTATTCTGATTTTCTTGTAATAGTTTAATTTTCTCGTCGATTTTCTCGGCGTCATTTTGGTCTAGATTTCCAGTAATGACTTTTATAAATGAGCCCAAAGGATTAAATAATCCTCTCTTAATTCTATTCGAATTTCCTACTGTTGGAACAATTTGTTCGATTAGATTTTCTATGCGTGTTTCTAGAATATGTAGGGATACGAGCGAATTCGTATATTCAATATAGAAATTGTCTTTAGAGCTTATATTGGAAGATAAGCGTCTTGCTTGTATTTTAAGAGAGTCAAATTGGTTTATTATGGGAGTCAAGTTAAAGGTTTGTGCAAAGGACCATGAATTGGATATCATTTTGGCGGTTCCTAACTTGAAAGGAAGGATTCCTGGATTTTTATTCAAGTTATGGTATTTTACGTGGTTTTCAAGGGTCCATGTCCATCTAAAACAAAGGGTTTAATTTTGGTTTCGTTTATATGAATTACTTCTTTATGTTTTATTTTCGGATTTTCTATCTCAATTTTATTATTAGGTAGAATTTGAGTGAGAGTGAAAGGACCTAAAAATTTCTTTTTGGATTTTCCCGCTCGATTGTCGGATTTTTTATAAACTTGACAACCTACTTTTAAGTTTTGTGAGATTTTGTCTTCGTTTATTTTGTTAATTAGTTTTTCTTTTGATTGTTGGGTTTTGTTAGTAATTTCATCATAAAGTACTTGAGTTTTACTTTTGTGGGTATTAAAATATTCAGTAAATACGTGGGATGATACTAAGTTCATAGGGTCTCTAGAATCTGTGTGTCCTAATACGAGTTCGTAGGTCCTAATACGAGTTCGTAGGGACTAAAATTAGTACTAGAATGAATAGTGCTATTGTAAGCAATAATAGCGTATGGCATAAGTTTGGTGACATCGGAATCTGGGTCTGATTCTCGCAATATTCGAATATGTTCGATTAGAGTAGAATGTAGTCTTTCGACTGGTGAATTAGATTCGTGGTGATAGGGGGTGGTAAAATGTATTTTTATATTGTGGGCTTTAAGAAGTCCATTGACTACTTCGTTTTTAAATTCCGATCCATTATCAGAAATAATTTGTCTTGGTACACCGAAAAATTGGAAAAAGTGAATTAATTGATCTGCGCACGAAACTGCGTTTCCTGAATAGGGGAGTGCTTGAGCAATTTTGGAAAATTTATCTAATAACGTGAGGAATTTTTGTTTGCCTATTATGAAAGTGTCAATATGAATGATTTCAAAAGGTTTACTTGGTGTTTCGGTAAGCACGAGGGGTTGGTCAGGAGGCTTACGATTCTATTTAGTTCTTTGACAAATTTCACAGTTATTGATGTATTTGATAACATCTTGTTTTAAGGATTTCCAATAATAATTGGCTTTTATAAATTTGTGTGTTTCATCAATACCACGGTGGTTTGTTTTACCTTCGTGTCTGTACCTAATTGTGAGTTCTCGGTCTTCTGGTTGTACGTTATTAATTAACTTCGTACATTCAATCAGTTTTAGGTTTTTAAAGTGATTTTTAATGCATTGTTGGAAATAGATTCTAAGATCTTTCGAAAAGAAATAAATGTATGTTGACTTTGTCTGCAGATATTCTCTTAGAAATTTCAAAATAGCTGGAATTTGGGTAGGTAAAGTTGCATGAATGATTTTATTACCATCAAAATTTTCAGTATCTATTTTAATGTAGGCGTCGTAAGGAGATTTTTTAATAATAAATTGCATTGATTTATTATTGATTATTTCATCTAGCATAGTCATATTTGAGTAATTGTCTACAGTGTCTGTGCTATGTGCTGTTTGAGTTGGAAGGGATTCAATTTCATTTTGGTTTCTCTTTGGATCAATTATGATAGGGGCTTGATAGTTGGCTTTACTTGTGGAAGGACGACTTTCGAAATTTACTGGTGTTCGAATTTGAACGTTCGATACGATATTTACTTTAGGAACTTCAGGAGTTTTTGGAATATCTTCGATTTCTCGTAAGGTTTCTATCACTGCTTCATCTGTGACACTATTGGGATCGAAACGTGGATCGAGATTTTCGTTTAAAAATTGATTTATATCTTCATCAATGTTTCCGGGAAGATTAATGAGAGATTCATATTCAATAGCATGTAAGGATATACGAGAAAGTGCATCGGCGTTTGCATTTTGATTGCCTTTTTTATAAATGATCTCATAGTCATATTCCTCAAGCTTGAGGCGCCATCTTATTAGCTTGGATCCTGGCTCTTTCACGTTAAAAAGCCAGACCAAAGGTCTGTGGTCAGTATATATTTTAAATTTTTGACCGTATAGATAGGGTCGGAAATATTTACAGGCCCAAACAATAGCCAAAAGTTCTTTTTCTATTGTGGAATACCTTTGTTCGGTTTCATTGAGTGTTCTAGACGCAAAAGCGATTGGCTGATCGTGAGGTGGATTTCCTTGTGACAAGACGGCTCCCAGGGCGAAATTTGAGGCGTCTGTGGAAAGTACAAAGGGTTTTTCGAAATCGGGGTATTTCAGGATAGGTGCATTTATAAGAAGTTCTTTCAGATGATTGAATGATTTTATGAAAGGTTCATTATGAATGACTTTTGCACCTTTTTTTAGGCAGGAGGTCAAGGGCTTTGTGATTTTGGCAAAATCCTTGATAAATCGGCGATAATAACCGGCTAAGCCTAAGAAAGATTTTATATCCTTTTGTGTTTTCGGGATTGGAAAATGTCTTACAGCTTCGACTTTGTCGGGGTTGGGTTTGACTCCATCGTTAGTGATTTTATGTCCAAGATATGCAACTTCTTTATGTAAGAACTCAGACTTATCTAGCTGGATTTTGAAGTTTGACTGTCTGAGGCGCTCAAAGACGTTACGAAGTCGTTGAATGTGTTCTGTTAGAGAAGTACTGAAAATGATTATATCATCGAGGTAAACTAAACAAGTTTCGTTCTGTAAGCCTCGGAGAACGTTATTCATGACTCGCTGGAAGGTCGAAGGGGCATTTTTAAGACCGAAGGGCATTCGTTTGAATTCAAAATGTCCGGTGTCGGTGGAAAAAGCTGTTTTAGAAATATCACGGGGATCAAGTTCGATTTGATGAAATCCATTGGCCAGATCGAGTGTCGTGAAATATTGCGCCTTGCCTAATTTGTCCAAGATATCGGAAATATTGGGCAATGGGAATTTATCGTCAATCGTTTTATCATTAAGTTTCCGATAATCGATTACGATTCTCCATTTTCTTTTTCCAGTGGCGTCCATTTTCTTCGGGACAATCCATATAGGACTACTCCAAGGTGACGTGGAATGCTGAATAATGCCGTTTTGTAACATTTGGTTTATTTGGGTGGTAACTTCTTGTTTGTGGACTGCAGGGTATCGATAAGTTTTGGTAAATATTGGAGTTTCATCGGTGAGATTTATTTTATGTTTAATTTGGTTGGTAAAAGTTAAGGGCGAACCTTCACAGAAAAATATATCACGATACTGATAACAAAGTTCTCGAATGGCTTTGTATTCTTCAGTATTGCAATGAGATAATCTTAAATTTTTAAGATTTTGTTTTTGCAAATTATCGAAATGGTCATTATTATTAACGTTATAATTGTTGACCTCAATATTTTCATAGAAATTAATCTCAGCGTCGTCAAGTAATTCAATATCTAGTGGCTTATATATGCTTATCTTCACAGGGTTTTCGCGTGGGTTTAATATGATTGTTAATGCAAAAGAGTCGACTATATTTACTAAAGATTCTGGTATTTCAGCGGCACCAAAGTCTGTATAACTTAAAATACCTATACCATTTTCTTCACTAACTGGTACTTTTATTTTTTGACAAGTTCGAGGCGGAATAATAGCTTCAAATGTTTCAAAATGATGTAATGATTTCTCGGGTTTCAATTCGCTTTGAAAATACAAACGAAACGTTGCGTTTGGCGTTTTCAAGTATTTATTTTTCAGATTAATTTTCGCACCAATTTGTATAAGGAAATTTGTTCCTAATAATCCATCAAATTTCGGGGAAAAATCAAATAAATAAAATTTGTGATTTCCTTGACAATTAAAAGAAGGAAATATAGGAATTTTCACTACCTCATTATGAATTGATGTGGCATGTGCCGTACGCACTGAAAATGGTTCCAAGTCGATTGAATTTGGATATATTTGATAAGCAAGATTGGGTTTGATAAAACTTTTTCCGCTGCCAGTATCGATGAGGAATTTGACATTTAATTCGGGTAATATAAGAACGGGTAGATCGGAATTAGAATAATTATTGAGATTTATTACGTCACATTGTTGGTTGGGGTCACTATTTGAAAATTTTCATCATAACCTGATGGGTATCCATAATTACTAGCATTTTCGTAATTTTGGTTATAGGGATTGTTATTGTCATAGTCATTTCCTTCAAATGAAATTTGGTTATCATCAGAATCAGGGTAATATTGCTGTTCGGATATTGATTCTGAAATTGGAAATAATCAATTTGATCATTGGGGTCGATATCGGTGTTATTTGGTAAGGGTTCAACAGATTGGTTGAAAAGTTCTTGTGAATTCAAATTGCGTTGGGGCGCTTGAGCGAATCGTCTTTGTATCGACCGATTGGCTGCAGTATTTATGGAAGTTGTATCCATTGGTTCCACTGTTCTGCGGGATACGCTAGAATTATTTTGGGGATCTTTAAAATTATTATTGAAATTTTGGAGGTTATTTGAGAAAGGTTTAAATTGGGCAGAATTTTGGGCATTTGTTCTAAATTGGTTGAAATTTGGGTTTCTTTGTGGGTTGTAGTTTGGGTTAAAGTTATTATAGAAATTTGAATTATTATTTCTTGGTAAATTATTGTTAAAATTTGGTACATTTTGCGGACGGTATGCATTTAGCAGAATAATGCATTGGTCTTTTGAATTTATTCGCATTTAATTGAGAATTTGTATTATTCCCAGAAGGTGTTTGCTTATGCATAAGATTGGAACTATTTTTAAATTGAAGAAAATTTTCTTCTTCTAAAGCAAATGACATAGCTTGCTCAAGAGAGTCAGGATTTTTCAATCTAACTATCAATTGCATGTGATAATTGAGCCCAGTAATAAAAGTTTTCATTACTAATTTACCATACTCGTCGATTTTCAATAATTTAATAGTACGAGTATCGTTAGAAACGTTAACTTTTGAAAATAATAAGCTACGGGCGTCTTGCAAACGTATACCAAATTGTTGAGGATTTTCATTTTTTTCAGGTTTCATTGTAATGATGTCCTGTATAACACAATCAATTGATCTTTGATCGGAGAAAGTTGCAATAATCGCATTTTTTATTAAATCCCATGAGTTTAATTCTATTCTAGAAGCAATTAAATCTGCTGCTCTACCAACTAGTTTGCTTAAAATTGTATCGAAAAGAGCAATATTAATGGCTGCGCCAGCATTATTGGGATCGCTATGAGCTGTTAAAAAATTAGTACAAGCATTTATAAATCTATTAACTTTTTTGGATTACCATCAAAACTAGGTATGTTATCTGCTTGATAACGAACTAGAGTATAATTTGCCATTTTTAAATTATTTTCTTAAAGAATCGAAAATTAAAAAATTGACAAAAACAAAAATTTTTGCTTTGTTTTTTGGTTTTAATAAAAATAAGTAAATAACTAAGTAATAAGGTAAAAATATATAAAAGGTAAAATTAGGATTTTCCTAACTTGTCAAAAACAGTGTATAGCAATAAAACAATCAGGAAAAAATAAAAAATGGAAACTGAAAGGATTCACTTACAGTAGCAGGAATACGATGATTTTCTTCATTCTTAACCTAATCCCAATAGGAAAAGCGATGCCTGTCTTCTCCCTGGAACTACCTTATGAGCGTCTGGACGATTTTTGTTCCGTTTGCTCGCACCAATAGGAATAGGACGATTTTTGTTCCCGGTTTCCCTGGTCTGGGTGAGTTGCGTTGCACCACTTTCGAACATTTCGTGCGATATTGCCGTAAATCGTTGGAACGAACCGATAACTTTGTCGCACGATGCGCGAAACCGTCAACAATATCCTACCGACTGCGCCAGTTAACAACTCGAATTTTGAGAGTTAGTTTTTAAAAAATTTTATTTTCAATGGTGGTTACAATACAACTGACTTAAACCTAAGTAAAATTAATATTTATAATTATTAGCTTTGCTGAAAAAGCTGTTCCCAAGAAATGCAACGGTCGGTCGGGTTCTAGAAACAAAGTAACAAACTGCTGAACTCTTAGAATGTAACTATCCGCATTCCTACGCTTTGGTGAAATAATAACACGTAGATTTTTTTTGTGTGGGCCATGATGACTGTCTTTTACTGGTGAGTTCAATTTGCCATGACCTTTGCCTTTAATTTTGTTGCACTTTAAATCAATTTTTGTGCATATTGCTCATTCAGTTTCATAAGTAATGTAAATGACCAGCATGACATTTTCAGGCCTTTTCAGACCGATAACAAAAAAACCAAAAACCTGCAAGGTCCCCTTGATTTGACCTTTCAATATCATGCCTCCAACCAGCATGCAGCCATATTGTGGACACCATTTTGGATGTCGTCACAGTTGACGCTCTCTTTGTTCCTGTCACTCCTGTCATATGTATACGTCAATTTTTTTTTAAATATAATAATTCATAACTGTTTTAATGGGTACTTTTAGACCGACGGATAAACTATTAACTCTCTTTTGGATACATAATTTTTTATGTATTTTTGTCGTCCTTTTTAGAGTGAATGCGCATTTGCCCCTTGAAAGCTCGATTCCGCTATATCGGTTCCCAATTTTTTACAATTATAATTATTTTTTATCTTTAAAGTTTTTCTGGTCACAGGTCCCCAGATAGTTGTACAGAAAGTTTATTATTTTTTATGTTTATACAAAGGTCTGTGTTTGGATGCTAAATTCCTAATAATTACTACCATATTTCATTATTACTTTTCAATTTCCTTTTTTTTTGTTATGACTTATAACGGAAAAGGACCAGCTGTGATTAAGAGCGGCGTCAGATAAGAGCTAGCGTGCCATCTTTTGGGCTTTATGACATACATTAAATATCTTTAATGGCCGTTTCCACCAACGCAAACTTATATTTACTTAACGTTAAGTGCCGCTTAGATTTTAATTTTTTTTCCACCAGTCTCACCTAGTCTCATTAAGATAAGCTTAACTAAGCCCAGAAATTTCTAGGCTTATTCCTCCCTTAACAAAGTGGCGATGATAAGCGCAAGCCATTTGCACAATATGTTTTTGTTGACATAACAAACGTTGAAATTGAATTGAGATAATATTAGAATTTTCTCAATTTTCTAGTTTCTGGTTAGTTCGCGTTTTTTTCTTCCTCCCAAAGCCTATTTTTTTCGGCCGTGTTTTTTTTTATTTTCGATTATATGTTCTTATTTTTTGATGTTAACGATATTATCAGCTCTTTTTCCTTAATTGTATAGTTTGGTGTCCGGCTTTTTTGGATAAACTCTCCCTGTTTGTTTCAATTCCCCGACTCCACGCTGCTCTAGGCATCTTCGTGCTTGTACACGTACAATGCAGGATGAACTACCAATATCTAATCTCTGTGAAATAAACCGATCCCAGACAACAACAACAACTATTTATTAATAATAATTATAATTTTATAAAAATTAGCGGGAAGCGACGAATGACAGATAACTTGACACGACTAGTGTAAAAACCAAAAGTACGCAAATATGACGCAAATCTTTCACCTGAAATTCAATGTTGCCAAAGCTTTACGACACTTAGCTAAGCTTGCACTTAAAAACTATGGTGGATCGAAATTATATTTGAGTGACCCTTTATTTTTAAGGGCTTCATAGTTAAGCAAAGCTTAGTTATAGTTTGGTGGAAATGGCCATTAATCACAGGTGTGCAAATTCCCTGTAAGGGATTGACTTATTTACAAGTAGATGAATGAATGAATGAAATCAGTGAAATCACCCAACTTTCACAACAAGAGTATTTTACCTTTTTTATAATAAAACTAACTATGCATTGGAACTTTTCATTTATGCCAGTTTTTAATTATTTTTTAATTATTTTTATTATGTACTACTATAAATGATAAGATAAAACTACTCATAAATGAGCCCCTGTATTCAAACTTTGTATATACAAATTCCCGAGATGCCAAACAATGACAAATGTCTATGTAAACAAACATATCTTGTCCATAGATCTTGTCAATGGCTTGACAAGTAAAAAAAGACCACCAGTTCCTTTTAGACAGCGTTTTTCCATACAGGAGTTCATTTATAAGTAGTTTCATCATTTATAGTAGTGCATAATAAAAATAATGAGAAAATAATTAAAAACTGGCATAAATGAAAAGTTTTAATGCGTAGTTGATTTCATCTTGGAAAAGTTAAAAATCTCTTGTTGTGAAAGTTGGGTGATTTCACTGATTTCACGTAAAATGTGATTTTTTCAACTTTGGAACCCTTTGGAGAACAAGCAAAGGATAACAACTTGGCATTCGCATTTTTCTACGATCGTGTGTTTTGAAAAAAACAATTTAGTGACCATTCTGTCACTTTCTATTCAAAAATAAATTTTGATCCAGAATTCTTAAGTTTCTTCAAAAATGTTCAGATTTGACGTTTTCATACACATCATGATCCGCAGATCCCAAAAATGCGAAAAAATTCTTGGGATGCCATTCGAAATTACGAAGTTAGGGCCATTTCCAGTAAAACCGGAAGTTACCTCAGGAGCGTTCTGTGACTTCTCCAAGGCTTTCGACTGTGTGAGTCACGGGACGCTGCTCAGAAAGATGGAGGTCTATGGCTTCCGTGGAGAAGCTTTGGAGTGGTTTAGATCATATTTGTCTGGTCGAAGCCAGCGTGTCACGGCAAACGGTGAATTCTCCTCTGAGCAGCAAGGATCAGTCCTAGGACCAATCCTTTTTCTCATTTATATAAATGACTTACTACATCTGGAAATCTCGGGGGTGTTTGCTGTGTTTGCGGACGATGCAACGATTGTGTGGCATCGGAGGACGACTGTGGAGCTGGTCCCAATCATCTCAAGGGACATCAGTGCTATTAAGGCATGGTGCGATGCAAATGGGCTTCTGCTCAACTTCACCAAAACCCAAGAAATTGGTTTTCGATGTAATATCGACCACATTGATTGTGAGCAGTTTACAGTTAAATCTTCGCAAAGCAAAGCAAAGTTTCTCGGCCTTCAGTTAGATGCCGATCTCAATTTTCGATCTCATATTATAGCACTTAATAAGAAGCTCGTGTCTGGCTGTTTCTGCGTTAGAATTGTTGCTGGAAACCTTAACATCCCGATCGCCAAATCCGTTTACTATGCAGTTGTCCACTCTCATCTTTCTTACGGTTTACCTTTTTGGGGCTGTTGCTCCCGGTACCTCTTCGAGTCAGTCTTCAGAATTCAAAAACGTGCAGTTCGATTTATTGCTGGTGCATCGCCGCGAGACCACTGTAAACCTTTATTTGTTTCTTACAATATTTCAACTCTTCCGTCTCTCTTTGTGCTGGAATCGGTCACTCTTGTTCACAAACACAAATCTCTTTTTCCTGCACATCAGAGCTCTCATAGTACACGTCAAAGTCATGCTATACCACTTCCAATTCCACATTCTACGCTTGTTAAAAACTCTATTATTTATACTGCCATAAAATTATATAATCACCTTCCTACAGCTATTATGAATATTCCCGATGTAGCCAAATTCCGTAAAGAACTCAAAAACATCTTTGCAAAGAAAGCCTTCTATTCCGCGGAGGAGTATTTGGACTTTTCATTTTGAATTTTCATGATATGTTTTGCTTTTATTTTTGGGAATTTCATTTAATTTTATATGCTACTTCAAACTATTAAATTGTCTTTCTTAAACCAATCCCCAATCAAGGATGGTCCTATTGCTTCAGTTACAAAGCCAAACTCAATCGGTAACCGTTCTATGTTGCTAGATTACCAGGTTCCTTTTCTTTTGTTACTATTAAATGTGTTTTTTTTTACATAGGTATTTTTTAATGTTTTGTTTTTTATTTTATCTAATTGTTTTTGTTTGTTTTTTATTTTATCTAATTGTTTTTATCTTTAAAATTTTAAACCTTATGACTATGACCAATGTGATAATAATTAGATATAGATTTGTGACTATGAAATTTGACTGCTAACAATTTTTATAATTAATGCATTATCTGTATTTCTGATTTGTTAAGTAAGTACCTTCATTCATGTTTTTCTAATTTAATTTAAGCTAGTTGTATTTTTTAGATAACATAGGATTTTTGGATTGAATGTTGGATGTTGGACTGATGTGTGTGTGTTTTGTATTTTTTTATATTTAATCTTTATATTTGATTTTTGTGTCCACTTAATGGATTTTTTTATTGCAATGTATTTAAGACTTAGCTTTGTCAATAAGGATCAATGTAATCTTTGACAATAAAGCATGTTTACTACTACTACTACTACTACTACTACCAAACATTGACACATGTGTCAAAAGATGACATTTCTCAAACCTATACTCTATACCAAAAATCTTTACCATTGAAAAAAAAAACCAGCAAATGCCAGCGCGAAACTAATCTCGTAGACACCCGGTATAAAATAATATATAACATAAATCATTTATTTGATCCTAAATATCTTCATTTTTAGCAATAAAAAAATCGTGCGGAAAAGTAACTTTTCAGCACGATTTTACTTTTCCGCACGATTTTACTTTTCCGCACGATTTTTTTATACACAAAAAAATAATGGAACCGGATTTTTTTATCATGATCCTTGGCCTATAACTAAATTGCCAAAAAAATTATTAGGATTCCCTACCTTCGCGGGGCTATGCCACCCAAAATAGGGGGCCCTGCGGGACTGTGCCCCCGAATAAGGGGCTCCGCCCCCAAATAAAGGGGCTTCGCCCCCCAAAAAGGAGCACCCAGGGCTTCGCCCCCAAAAAGGGGCCCCGCGGGACCGTGCCCCTCAAAAATGGGGCCCCCCGCGGGACTATGCCCCCCAAATAGGGGGCCACCGCGGGGCTCCCGAACTTTAATATGGGTACACTTTTCAGTGAAAGTAAAAATCGCGCGGAAAAGTAAAAAAATAGTGCGGAAAAGTAAAATCGTGCGGAAAAGTACAACTTTCAAAACGAAAAATCGTGCGGAAAAGTAATTTTTCCGCACGCTCGTAGGAAATAGTATATTGTGTATTTAGGTGGAAAAGTGACACATTCTCGGCCGACGGTGTAAGTTGACGGGCGAGGCGTAGCCGAGGCCGGCAAACACCGAAGGCCGGGAATGTGCTTTTCCACCGAAATACACATACTGTTTTTTCTGCGATCGGTTAAATACCTGTTAAATGTTTGTCTTTTAGTTCCAATTATTCAGCAATACGAGAATCACTTTCCCGGTCTAGGCCGGAAAAGTGTTTCCCGTATTGTTATTCATTGATTCCTTAGCAACTATTGAAACATAATTGAAATACCAGAATATTGAGTTTTGCGACCTGTCAACCGGTCAAAAATGCTGACATTTCTTGTCAATCGCAGAAAAAAGGATTTTTTGTTTTTTTTTGAAATCATCACTGTTTCGTTTCATCGATATTTGAATTCACTCTTAATCTTTATTTAATGAATAACACGGGGTTCATCAAAGATTTTATTTTTATTTTTGATTCAGTCATTCATAAAAGAACCGGAATAAAAACCTGTGTTGGCGCCCGTAGGCAAATTAAATATCCACTTTTTTTTTGAGTTAGTTGGACTATAAGTTATACTCCTCCATATACTCCCCAACTTAATGGTGCTGCGGAAAGAATGAATAATCAGACACCAATAGACAAAGCAAGTTCTATGATAATGCAAGCAAAACTGGATAATATATTTTGGGAAGATGCTGTACTTGTGGCTACATGAAACTAATTTATTTGACAAGTCAGATGAAAAAATATCATCCTGAAAGAAAGAAAGAAAGAATTTGCTTTATTGTCAGAAAATTTTACAATTTTGTGGGCAAAGCTGAAAAAATAAAAAGCAAAACATACAAATGCAAAAGCACAGACAAAACCAAACACTTGAACAAATAGTTCATGGTCAAAATTTGATTAAAACTAATAAACAAACATCTAGGTCTAACTGCTTATACTGTGCGAGTAAGCATATTATAGGTACTAAAAAAACAAACGAACAATGGCTACGTTCACCAGAACCAAAACGGATTTTAAACAGTTTACAAATACCAACAGAATATGTTGGGTAAACTCTTGGTTCTGCTGAACGATTCAACTTTTCAATGATAGAACGTTACCTTCTGAATGACAGGTCACCACACAAAACACAGTGTCAAAAATTATAAACACTCTGCAATTATGCTTGCAAAAATGGCGACCGTTTGCAAAACATGTTTGGTTTTGACACAAATTCAACGTAGCGTTCAGCAGAACAATCCCAAACCGTTTACCAATGTTTGTATCTGGTGAACGCTGCCAATAACTCATAATAACCTATCATGATACAGGAACAAAAACAAAACCTGTGAGTAAGCTGCTCAAAATGGTAAATTAAGTCTCGATTTGGCAGGAAAAAAACTTAACGACTTGTTCAAATTTTAAGTAAACCTCGGTAACACAACACAACCAATGTTGAAAATAAAGTCAAGCTGATCACTGAAAAAAAAAAAATTGAAAACACAGCACATTGAACTAGGAGAGAAAATTACTAGTTTTAAGCATCTGGAAACATTTGCGAAGATTAGGTAGGTACAGCTTCTTTCTGAATGCTATGCAAATCTTCGAACACTCGTAGAAAAAGTATTGTTCCTAACACTTGCGCAAACTGATACTTTCCCGCACGAAAAAGCAGTTAGAGAAACGACGCAAAGCAGAGTTCGATAAGCTTTGGGGCTGAGGCTGAGCTTGTTAGGAAAATAACTATATTCATAATTTTCTTATTCTGACATTTCGTATAGGTTTCTGAGGTATTTTAATTTCAAAACACCCCTGTAAAAGAGAAAATCCTATTTGGTTGTCAGTAAATTCGATTCTTCTGTGGTAAGTAAGAAATGAAGATAAAGCACAATAAAAATTGTAATAAAGTGTTATATGAAATTTATGAAATTATAGTCGAAAGTGTCATGACCTCGTTGATGAGCGTTATGGCATTATAAAAGAAATGTGAAAAAAAGTGAACAGTATTTTTTGGATTTGTTTGTCTTTGCCTTTGAAAAAATTGCTGTAAATCAAAAATTAAAAGAACTACAAGCGAATTAAATTAATATTAAACCCATGAGTAACAATTGCAAAAAATCACATCAGGGTGTTCCACGAGGTTTTTCTCAAATGATAACTTCGGAACGCATTATCGTATGTTCCACTGTATAATTTATTATCATTTTCTTTAACAAAGCCTTAACAAATATGGCATTGCCGATTTTGTAATTAAATTTTCCAACGAAAAATGCCATAATATACCATGAATTAAGATTCGAAAGTTGACATCACTTGACTGAAATTGAAGCGAAAGTGGTGAAAATGGATGACAATGGTAGAAGCGGCACAAAAAGTGATCCACATCTTCAAAATTTCAATTATATTGGATGACGCGTTCCGAAGTTAATCCCTGGGAAAAACATCGTGGGATAATTTGTATAATAGTTACTTATGGTACTAGTGTGTTATATTGAAAATAAGTCACGCGAGAATAAGTTATACCACGAGGCCGTCAGGCCGAGTGGTATAATTTCTCTAGTGACTTAGAAAACATAACACACGAGTAGCATACAATGTTTTATCCAACAACTGGAGAAACCATAACACAAGCAGCAATCAGCATACAAGAACTGAAAAAACTAACCGTTACTTTTTCGGTTAGAGTCTTCTTTAAAGCAGGATTTATAATTTTTATTTCCTGGCATTTTGCATTGACGTTATAAGACATTGAGTTCTAAACCCACTAGTGGGTTATGGCTTATAATACACTAGTGTATTATTTGATCGTTTACCTGTCTAAATTGGCACAAATAATGACTCTTATAACTAACAAGTGTTGGATAAAAATTATTTTCAGTTGTTCCAGAAACTCGTTTGGTTGGCATCCCAACCACTGACATAGAAGACCTGAAAGATTCTATAGCAATTAGATGCGTCGTGAGCGCGAATCCTAAAGCTTCGGTTGTATGGAGACGAGAAGGCCAAAATCAACCGACGAGTCTGCAAGAGCTTTTGCAATTCAGTCCGGCCATCAGACAGCACTCTGGATTATACACCTGCCATGCCAGGAATAAAGCCGGCGATTCCGTACCGATACGAATCCAGATTGATGTTAAATGTGAGTAGGATCATATCATGCTTTTTATATTGATGGTTTGAGCCATAAATCTTGTGGTAAACCGATATCAGGCGAATTTCGGGCATGCAATAGGATAGGAAAAAATGACATAATTTATCTTTCTCAATTCCGTTTTAGCATGTAGGGTGCGCTTTTTTTAAAATTTAAATCATGATAATGATGATTCTTGTTTTAAACATAATATAACGGTAACAATGACATAAAACTTATATGGACCAATTCAAAACGAAAACATTTAAAATTTCGAATTACTCTAACACCCAAGTGCCATTTTCCGGGACACGGATATTAATGGCAAAGTAATTCGAAAGTTTTGTTGTTCACTTTTACGACGACGCTGCGGTTTCATGTCGTGTATTAAAGCCTTTTTAATACAGTTTAAAATGTAATATCTATAAGCCAGTTCGTGCTTTAAATTTAAATTGTTTATATTGAGGAATTTTTCATGAGACGAGAAGGACATCTTATAAAAATATTTTCTGGGGATTTAATACAAACGAAAGTTTCAAAGAAAATAATAAATGGTAGATTAAGTGCGTTTGGAGGCATTGTTTATGGAGAATATCGAAAGTGCTTGACTTTTTATTGAGCCTAAGAACTAAATATATAAGTTGAATTTGAAGTTGAAGTGTTTAGATACAGACAGATCTTGGAGAAGAGTTTTAAAATCACCACTGTTACTGTAAATGCCCGAAATTCGATAAAACCTAGGATAAGCGCGCTAAACCTAGGATTTACCAAAAGCAAGTGGTAAAAGCCCGAAAACTAGTTATTTTGCTATCATTTCGGACTTTTACCGGACACGAACAGTAAATCTTAGGATTTACCACACCGCATTGGTGAAAGTACGAATACCACTGATACGTTACAGAAATCGATATTTCTTGAGTCCTGGAGATTCCATTTCAGGAAATTAGCGGAAGAAGTGCAGTGTGAAAATTGTCGTTATGTAGTGGCAAGGGTTTAAGGAATGCAATTTCATTCAAAAATGTTCCACCAAAAGATGTTTGTGCAGATTCTCTAAAATACTCTGAAATTCTAAATGCATGGAAGTTTGCCGTGTATCAATAAATAAATATTTCTATTAGTGGACATTTCAATTCATTTATTTCATTTAATAAATAAAAGGATTTTTTCTTTTAATATTTAAGTATAATTTTTTGAAAGTCAATTGGAACAAGGTGAACATGAATCATAATTGGTGGCTGACTAAAGGCAGTGCATTTATCATGGAAATTTTCAGCTTTCAGTTGGTATCTTGTTCCAATTGAGTTTGGAAATACTATACCTACTTTTTGCAATATTAGTACCTGAATTAATGTTTTTTTGTTGTTTTAATTTCGTGGGTTAGAGGACAGGACCAAAAAAAGAAACTATGACGCTTTCGGCAACGTTTCTGAATATAGTTTTCCTTTTTCAAGTCTTAAACTATCGCTTCTGGAGTCCGTTCAGGATGGACAAAGGCACCTCTCACCATATTATTTTAGGGATGCAATCAATTTTTACAAAATTTGTTATTTTGAATTTGAATTTGAAAGCTAACTCCTAGTCCTAGTCCAAATTCAAAATAACGAATTTTGTAAAAATTGATTGCATTCCGAAAATAATATGTTGAGAAGTGCCTTTGTCCATCCTGAACAGACTCCAGAAGCAATAGTTTAAGGCTTGAAAAAGGAAAAATCTATTGCGAAAGGTTGCCGAAATCTTGATAGTTTCTTTTTTTGGTCCTGTCCTCTAACCCACGAAATTAAAAAAAAAAACAAAAAAACATTAATTCAGGTACTAATATTGCAAAAAGTAGATATAGTATTTCCAAACTCAATTGGAACAAGATACAAACTGAAAATTTCCATGATTAATGCACTGCCTTTAGTCAGCCACCAGTTATGATTCATGTTCACCTTGTTCCAATTGACTTTCGCAAAATTATACTTAAATATTAAAAGAAAAAATCCTTTTATTTATTAAATGAAATAAATGAATTGAAATGTCCACTAATAGAAATATTTATTTATTGGTACACGGCAAACTTCCATGCATTTAGAATTTCAGAGTATTTTAGAGAATCTGCACAAACATCTTTTGGTGGAACATTTTTGAATGCAATTGCATTCCTTAAATCCTTAGCCACTACATAACGACAATTTTCACACTGCACTTCTTCCGCTAATTTCCTGAGATGGAATCTCCAGGACTCAAGAAATATCGATTTCTGTAACGTATCAGTGGTATGCGTACTTTCACCAATGCGGTGTGGTAAATCCTAAGATTTACTGTTCGTGTCCGGTAAGAGTCCGAAATGATAGCAAAATAACTAGTTTTCGGGCTTTTACCACTTGCTTTTGGTAAATCCTAGGTTTAGCGCGCTTATCCTAGGTTTTACCGAATTTCGGGCATTTACAGTAACATATATATCTATATCTATTTTTATGAAGTTTTAAATATTAAGTTAAAGCCAAATGAATGTCATACCGGGTTCTACTATTATTTAGCTACTAGCGGTCCTGTGGAATTTATTACATATTTTATTTACGACTGACATATACTGTAAGTATTATATTTGTGATTTTGGCAGTATAATGCCATTTATTATTCCCGCAGGGATTAATGGTCATTATTCCCGCTTGCACACCAATCACAAAATTTCTCAAATTAAATAAGTAGTACTACCATGGAAACAATATACCTGAACAAACTCAAAAGTGACAGTGTCAAACGCATAGTGCTTGTGTATTTGTATTGAGATGGATGAACAAAGAGCGTTTTTGGAAGGGAAATTTCAAATAAATTAATTTGTCGTAAATAAAGTAGAGTATACTACTCGCAATAATGGCTATTATTCCCTCGGAATGTTACTCCCTCGCCGCTAACGCGGCTTAGTTCGTAAATATTCCTCGGGAATAATAGCTATCATTATTGACTCGTGGTATAATCTACTATTATTTACGACTAATGTCACCTGTAGGTAATAATGACGAGTAGCGGGATTAATGGTCATTATTGCTCAAAAGTGTCAGCGTCAAACAGGTAGTGTTTGTGGATTTGTATTGAAATGGATGAAAGTACGACGCACTAAATACACAGAAAATCGGTTTCGGTCAAAATGTCTGAATTTTTTATATGATGTAGTCCATGTTGCCCTTATAGTTTACGTGCAAAAAAAAAATGGAGGTACATGGAGTAGTTTTCGAGATATAGAGTGTCAAAGTGGCGCCATCGAGTCTATGCTTTAGCGTACTCAGCACCTATTTTTATCAGTTAAGTTAGCTATAACATTACAAAACTCAAAAAGATTGACACAAAGGTTTAACGTTTAACAAATCTTCCGAAAAAAAAACTTTTATTTTCTCCTACCTTAAAAATAAGCCAGTGATCAAAAGTCAAATATTAATGTTAATGGTGTACGTAAAAATTGATATATTGGAAGTAGCTATGTTTACGTTCACCACACTTCCGAAAACAAAATAAGTGACCAGTATATTGTTTCATCTGAACAGAAAAAATCTTATTGTTGCCATTCATTTCTTACTTCTCAAAAGAAAAAAAAAAAACATTTTTCCCAAAAAAAAAAAACGGATTATATAATCGGAAAGATAGTTTTTTAGTGGCATTTCCCATATCAGAGGGGCGAATGAGCATTAAATCTTTACTGCAGAAGGAAAAAACAGTCTGTGAATTCAGTTTTGACGTGATAATACTGCACTGCTGTTGAATTTATGCATATTATGGTGATTTTTATGGCATAAGAAGATTCATCTTTTTTTTTATCCAAGGGAAAGATGGAAAGATGCATACGTTCTTTTTCCATATGTGAATGGAACATCAAAATATAAGTTTGAAAGTTTCTGCACAGGTTGCTGCATAGGTCTCTATAATGCTACAAAAATAGAAGTTAGAAGTAATTTCAATCTTCTGCAAAAAAGCTGCATAATTTTCCATACCTGGATGGTAAATAACAATATCGCACGGGGTGCGCAATGGTCATTACAAATCGATATTTCATTTCTTTGATCACAGCATATCAATACATCACACTGCTCATCTTTCTGATTTCGTAAACATCTGTGAAGCTATAATAAATCGGTATTTTGGCCCTATCTCTATGGAAGGCGCAAATGCAAAATTTGCTCAAGAACTTCTGCAGAGTGCGATTGGACCAAATCATTTGAAAAATCTTGTAGAGGAGAAAGGACTTATAAATAGACGTGGTAGGTGCATAACTGGAAAATCATCATATACCAAACTTTCCTGTACTGAATGTGGAGTACCTTAGGGATTAACCAATTGGTACATATCAATTAAAATTAATGCCCTCTCACATTCAAGATTCACGAGAAAGAGAACGTCCTCAAGAAATTCACAATACTATAAGAGTGCGAATTTTCTCGAGATTTTGGAGATTTCATGGAAGCAGGAGAAGCAGTGTCCCCTAAAAAAAAATACAAAACATGTTTTTCCTATTTTTCCCATGCGAGCTCCGGCTTAACAAGTATAGTAGTACCCAGAGCTGGGCAGGGCTTGACTGCTTTGTGCTTGTGAAAGGGCTTGAAGCACTTTGAGGACTTGAATAAGGTTTTTTTTTATTTTAATTGAAAAAGGGCTTAGGGCTTAGTGCTTCAAGCCCTTTTACTGAGGGCTTTGCCCAGCTCTGGTAGTACCCCGTGACTTCCTCGTTATTATATTCTATCCATTGTTGATATTTCACCGCATTTCAAAATCTCGAGAAAATTCGCACTCTTATAGTATTAGCTAACTCATTAGCTTGATCAATGAATTTTTTGAAGACGTTCTCTTTGTCGTGAATCTTGAATTTAAGAAGGCATTACTTTTAATTGATATTGCCACCAATTGGTTAATCCCTAAGGTACTCCACATTCAGTACAGGAAAGTTTGGTATATGATGATTTTCCAGTTACGCACCTACCACGTCTATTTATAAGTCCTTTCTCCTACAAGATTTTACAAATAATTTGGTCCAATCGCTCTCTGCAGAAGTTCTTGAGCAAATTCTGTATCCTTCCATAAGGATAGGGCCAAAATACCGATTTATTATAGCTTCACAGATGTTTACGAAATCAGAAAGATGAGCAGTGTGATGTATTGATATGCTGTGATCAGAGATATAAAATATCGATTTTTAATGACCATTGCGCACCCTGATGACATATCTGGTTTTCGTTACCAATCGGCTTAAATTGGCGTCATCCACTGAAAGCTAATGTTCTCACGCTGCATGGCATTCTTTGGTTAATACCAAGTTGATCTAAAAGTTGGATGGCATCACGATAACCTCGATCAACAATGAAAATATCATCCTCCTTGTTGCTGAGGTGGAAAAGTGGGGGACCTAAGTCAGGTATTTTTTTGAAGAGCTGGTTTCTCTATCTAAATACCAGTGCGATTTTGTTATTTGCTATCCAGGTATAGAAAATTATGCTGCTTTTTTGCAGAAGATTGAAATTACTTCTAACTTCTATTTTTGTAACGTCATAGAGACGTAGGTATGCAGCAACCTGTGCAGCAATTATCAAACTTATATTTAGATGTTCCATTCACATATGGAAGAAGAACGTATGCACCTTTTCCTTGGATTAAAAAAAAAAGATGAATCTTCTTATGCCATAAAAATCACCATAATATGCACAAGTTCAGCAGCAGTGCAGTATTATCACGGTGAAACTGAATTCACAGACTGTTTTTTCCTTCTCCAGTAAAGATTTAATGCTTATACGCCCCTCTGATATGGGAAATGCCACTAAAAAACTATCTTTCCGATTATATAATCCGTTTTTTTTTTTGGGGGGGAAAATTGGATTTTTTTTTCTAATGAGAAGTAAGAAATGAATGAGGAAAATAAGATTCTTTTCTGTTCAGATGAAACAATGTACTGGTCACTTATTTTATTTCCGGAAGTGTGGTGAGCGCAAACATAGCTACTTCCAATATATCAATTTTTACAACTGATAAAATAGGTGCTGAGTACGCTAAAGCATAGACTTGATGGCGCCACTTTAACACTCTATATCTCGAAAACTACTCGATGTACCCCCATTTTTTTTTGCACGTAAACTATAAGGGCAACATAAACTACATCATATAAACAATTCAGACATTTTGACCGAAACCGATTTTCTGTGTATTTAGTGCGTCGTACTTTCCTATTAAAAATTTCAAATAAAATATTTTGTCGTGAATAAAGTAGAGTATACTACTCGCTAACGCGGCTCAGTTCGTAAATATTCCTCGGGAATAATAGCTATCATGATTGACTCGTGGTATAATCTACTATTATTTTGGACCATATATGTAATTAACGCATTCCTTACTCGTTTGGAGGTTCGAAAATATCACTTTACTTTTGTTTACTTAAAGCAGGCCGAAAGTGACTGTTCTCCTGTCACTTTCGGCCTGAATAACTCACTTTCGGCCCTGATAAATTGTTCTTTCGCGCCTAAACACAAATCCAGGTGCAATATTTGTATTTAGAAGCACTTTAGAAGTAGATGTCACATGTGTTTATATTGTTGAAATTTCATAAGATGTCAATGTCGGTGTCAGACTGACAGTCGAAATTCCATTTTTGTCATATTTTTACTTTATTTTTTTCAATTATTAACGGTTCAAAATAAAATAGTACACATAATTCGGTGGAAAGTTTTCACATTATTGTCTCAAGAATTGGTACAACCATAGTATCTCTCGAAAATAATGAAACACTTTCCACCTCCGCATGTAATATACTATTTCGCTTCTGCTGCATAATAACTTAGTCCTCCTTTTCACTTTTGTATCTTCAAGAATCATCATCAAATTGCACTGATTTTCCATGAATTTACACAATATTTATCTCCAAGTGCATTTTCTGACATGAAAGTGGAAAGTACGTAATAATTTCTTTACAAAGTGCTCCCTTTCTCATCGCAGTATGTTCGGCTGGTTTTTATTCTCTCTATTTTTCCCCAAGCAGCGTAAATGAAATTGATAAATTTAATGAACTTTAGTTATTATTATTATTAATAGTATATGTATTTTATAAATGAAAAAGTTGAACGATCTCGTAGGACCGTAGAGATTGCCTGGCAAGGCGCAAGCCAGGACTGGCGATAAGTAGGCCTGGAATGTGGCTTTTCCTACGAGGTAAACATAATTTTTTTTTCAAAATTGATTATTATTCAAAAAGATATACATTATTACAATTAACTTAATAAAATTTTGAAATTGCATTATTTATTTTATTGCCTACTGAACTATTATAACCACATAATACCTGGGTTACAATAATCATAAACAGGGTCTTAACTCCCAAGCGAGTTAAGGATTTCCATAACTCCCGCTTTTACCTTGAATAGGTGAAACTTCGACAAAAAAATAGAAATTTTGGTTTATGGTTTATTCCCTTATAAAAATGGACAAAATACAGTGAATTAAGTAGGAAATAAAATTATCTATGTACCACGGGAATTATCAGGTGTTAATACCCACGGGCAATTGGTGTCCCTCGGGCCGAAGGCCCTCGGGACACAAGCTTTGCCCTGGGGTATTAACACCCGCATAATTCCCTTGATACATAAATATCTATAATGTATCAAGGGTACTAAGTAGATGATTATGCCCTGAGGGCGACAGCCTTACAAAGCCGAGGGCCTCTGGCCCGAGGGTGCGTAAGTCGCCCGAGGGTATATATCTATTGGTACCCGTGGTGCATACAAACTTTTATGTCATACCAAGGGGACTTTATTTGAAATCGATACAACTTTGCGTACACGAAAACGACGTCATTTGCGGCGCAATTGTCCACCTGATGTTTAGAATGTTACATTATGCCCGCGCGGGCCAGAATGTGTACTTGATGCCCGCACGGGCATAAAGTGATGAATTATGTAGATGGTATCTAAGACATAAAAAGACAATAATGTACTGGTATGACATAAATAACTATTATTTTCTACTTAACTCCTATAGATCCATAATACCTAGGAAACGAAATACGTTATCATACCTATAACAACCTGATCCATAACACCGGCTTATATTACCATGAGGTGTTTTGGTTGTTGTAGTTTTATGAATTTGCCTAGACAGCCACTAAATGTCTGACCGAAAATAATTTTCGGTCTAGCCAGGATTCGAACCAGGTCTACCATCAACGTTTCCCATGAAGTCCAGCGCGTTAACCCGCACGACCACCACCGTTGCCTTGCCTTATGAGATATTTATAGATATATTAATTTATTTCGTTTCTAGGTACAGGTCACAAGTACAGGCATAGAAAAGTGATTTATAAATTCTTAAATAGAACATTCACTGGATTCATCCCCTCCACTTTTTGTTTTAGTTCGTGACTACACCGCTGAGCGCCCATATCGCCGTTTCTCAACGTCCCCTTCGTTTTTATTTTAATCTGTCATTTCACCTAAAAACTTTAAGCTCGAGAGGGTTTATAAAATTTACTCCTATAAAACCTTTAAATTTTTCAATTAAAAAGTGAAAATAAAAAAGTGTAACAAGTATAAGAAGATTCCTTGTGCTATGGAGAAACCTGTAAGCAAAGAGGTAGGCCGAAATATCATTACATAATCCACAAAGACTACCAAAATCACTAAAAAACACCAAAAGTAAATTCCATTTTTGCGATAACATAAGGTGGATTTTCGCAAATTTAGACTATACTGGCCACGCCTCGACCTTGACCCACCCTACAGACTTGAGAGAACGTGACACTATAGGAGTACCAGTGGTACCATCCAAATTCAGTCATCTATTCACTGCAAGAGAAACTGTACGAAACTGCATCAAAATTAGTAAAAAGAAAACATCGCTCGATCTGTACAAATGGGAGAGCCAACAACTTTAACTCAAATGTATAAGTTACTTACCGAAACTATACAGAAACAAACAGTATCACTCACAAAACAAATTCAAAACAGTGAAAAGAACGTAAAGAATAAAATACATAATACAAACGTACAAATAGAGAAAATTCAGAAAAATCAAGTCCTTCTAGATAGGAGAGCTCGCCGGAATAATATTCTATTTTATGGATTTAAAGCCGAAAACCAAAACAATTTAATAAACGAGACATTATCCAAACTAAATGATCTGTTTTCAATAAACGTGAAAACCAACGATATTAACAATCTATACAAAGTTGGGAAAACGGAATCGGCCCCAATTCTTATCGAGTTTGTTTCTTATCTCAAAAAAACTGAGCTCTTTAAAGATCCACAGAAACTCCGGAATCTAAAAGGAACTGGCTACGCAATCTCCAATGACTTATGCGAGGAGGAAAGGAAATCAAAATTCTGAAGAAACACGATAAAGGCGAAGGAAGAAAAAAAAGACGCAAAAATCAAAGATTTAAAATTAGAAATAGAGCTAGAACAGTCAGAGAGTGAACCAGGCAGCAGCGACTCGTACGATTCGGAAACCACAGAAGACGAAAAGGAATAGGTAAAATCCCAGCAAACACCTAAGAAAAAAAATAAAAAACGTAAGAAAAAGAGAACACCAAGCCCAATAGGAGGAGTGAAAACGCGAGCTCATAAGAAGAGGAGATAGAATAAAGAGAAATTAATTTTTTTTGTTCTTTTATTACATTTAATTAGTTTAATTTTAAGGAATTTAGATTTAGATTTAGATATTTATACACTGTTTATACTAATAATTATTTAAAGAGAACTTTTTTCCTCTATTGCTATTTTCTGATTTGAAATAAATATGGATGATTACATTAAAAACTTTAAAACACAAACCATAAATAATCGGACCTATACAGATATTAACAGTTGCAGGAATGTTTTAAACAATGTAAAGCGAACAGAAACTTTTGAAATATTTCATAATAACATAAGTAGCTTGGGACTGCACTTGAATGAATTGCAAGTATACTTATCAGCTTTGGACAGGAACTTTGATTGCGTGGTACACTTCTTATGGGATTTTGGTTGAACGCGGAATTTAACCAAATTTTAGTATGTTGTATATTTCGACCTGCCGAGTAAAAGTTCTCTATATAAAGTGTACATAAAGCAAAAAAACTTGCATGTATTGTAGCGCTACTTTGGTTTTCCAGGAGGAAAGCGGTTGATTTCGGAATTTTCGGAAAACTCGGGCGCCACCCTTAGGATTAATGTGGTTAAGGGCCCACGTGCTCTAGGTAGCTTTTAAACAGTGGAGACGGAAAACCAGGTGTCCCTACGCATTTCCCAAAAATGAAACACACAATCCAACCAAGAAAGTAGTTTTTATTGACTACCCAATAATTTATAATACAAAAAGGAAATGCAAGAAAACTTAATTAAGATACAGGTTTTATAAAAGGAAATGCTAAGCGGAGAGTGAGGGGGAGCGAACGAAGTGCGTGTGCGTGACGGATTAGTCGCGTGAATTTAACGGTTCGAGATTACGGTACGGTGACGGTTACGGTAACGGTTAATCGGCAAAAGAAAGCTCCAGGAACCAGGATCGGTCCAGTATCTACACCGTCAGCTTGCAGGATTAGGCCTTTGGGCCTCGTGCGCGAATTTCTTACTCCGAATAGAATGCAGGTCAGAGAGAATAGGTGTGAAGAGTAAAGAGCACTACCCTGGTCGTATCACAGCCCGTAGCCCTATTTACTCTGTCACGGAACGATCGGAGCTGCCCTGTTTATGTGTTCCAGCCCGCAGTTCCGGTCACTCCGTGCACAGAAGAGAGAAAGAAGAATTGTGTAGAATAAAGCGCGCCACCCTGATACCAGCCCGTAGCGTGCGTTATTCCGCCACGGAATGAACAGAGCTGCCCTGTTTATGTGTTCCAGCCCGCAGTTCCGGTCACTCCGTGCACAGAAAAGAGAAAGAAGGACTGTGTAGAATAAAGAGCGCCACCCTGTCACCAGCCCGTAGCGTCCTTTATTCTGTCACGGAAGGAGCAGAGCTGCCCTGTCCGTATTCCAGCCAGCAACTCCGGTCAACCCGTGTACAGAAGAGAGAAAGAAGAAATGTGTAGAATAAAGAGCGCTACCCTGTCACCAGCCCGTAGCGTCCTTTATTCTGTCACGGAAGGAACAGAGCTGCCCTGTCCGTATTCCAGCCAGCAGCTCCGGTCAACCCATGTACAGAAGAGAGAAAGAAGAAATGTGTAGAATAAAGAGCGTTACCCTGTCACCAGCCCATAGCGTCCTTTATTCTGTCAAGGAAGGAGCAGAGCTGCCCTGTCCGTATTCCAGCCAGCAGCTCCGATCAACCCGTGTACAGAAGAGAGAAAGAAGAAATGTGTAGAATAAAGAGCGCCACCCTGTCACCAGCCCGTAGCGTCCTTTATTCTGTCACGGAAGGAGCAGAGCTGCCCTGTCCGTATTCCAGCCAGCAGCTCCGATCAACCCGTGTACAGAAGAGAGAAAGAAGAAATACCTGCATTCTTACCCGTACTTACATTAAACAGTCGGCTAACATCTGGCGTCGCGGCGGTACTGGCGGCGGCGGCGGTGGTTTTACCTTATCGGTCGGCTGCGGCAGGTCGGAGCGGTCTGGTAGGTCTGGTCGGTTTCGGAGCTCGGAGAGAAGTGACCAAACGCAGTGCGTGCGGCTATATTTATAAGCGGGAGGCACCGCGTCATGTCGTCGTCGATCGGCAGCGCAGATATCAGCGGTGGGGAATTGAGTTTTTGAAGCGCGTCGCGCACGTCGGTTTGTACTGGAGAGTGCTTTGCAACCGAGGTCACGCGTAGCCACAAAATATCAGTAGCAAATTAATTTCATTAACGGAAACGCGGATAAATTAGTAAAAATCTAGTAACCTACGTTACACACCCCCTCCTCTTCGGAAAAAATATTTTAACCTAAAATATTTTATTAAATTAATTGACTACAATTCAAATACCATTGAATTCCCTAAAACAAAAATAATAAAAATGAAAATAAACTCACTAAAAAAAAACTCTTCTTCCAAAGCTTCTAGCTGTGGACGATCCATTGTGTCGAGGATGGTTACAACTGGTGGCTCCTCAGGCGCCCCCTGGCACCTCACCAGCGATTCGGTTTCACCCCGGAGCCGGCACGGCTCGTGTCGTGGCTCATTTGTCCATAAGGACATCCACAAACCCTGCAGGGCCGGAAACGAAGAAGGGCCTTGCAACAACGGTCCCCTTCTTCCACTGTCGCTTCGTCGGTATGCCTGCGGGTACTGGACCGTCTGGGTGGGAGACGAGTCCCTTCACTCCCTTCGGGTAGGGCACGGTGTCGGCGAGTGTCCGAACCAGATTGTTCGGATTCGGAACGGAGTCGTGCGGATTGTTTGTTACTTGGATTACCCGAGGAGCGGGGCCTGGAAGCTTCAACTACCAAGCCGCCGACGGCTGCTTCCGGCGGAGAGGCCTTTGGCTTTTGTTTCGAGCACTGGCATTCTTTTGACATCCACCCCACGCGGCCGCAACGAGAACAAAACACCACTGGCTTGTTTTTGCAGGACTCCCGGCGGTGTCCAGGATGTCCACACCTCCAGCACAGACCGTGATCTACTGGTAAGTAGATGTCGTCGTTGGGGTGACGGGGGTTTGCGGTCGGCTTTCTAGCCGGGGTGTCGATTATTTGTTGCGAAGGGTGGTCGGACGTTACGGATGACGACGGTGCGGATACGGATGCGGATGTCCGACGGTGTTTAGATGTTGTGGATGGCGGGCTAGGGGAGCGGCCGTATACGGTCTGTCCAAAAGGATCGTCGAAGGGGTCGAACTGGTCGAAGTCGGTATAGAACGGTTCTGGCGAGCGCCGTACGGGTGGGTCTACGGAATCAGCTCCCGAGTACAATGATGCGGTTCCAGCTTCGACTGTATCAATAGCGGGGATCATATCGGATACGGTAGACGGTGAGTCTTGCCTTGGAGCGGTTTTTTAGCAGGGTGTTCGGTGACGGTAAATCTTCGGTATTCGGTAGCGGTAAATCTTCGGTATTCGGTGGCGGTAAATCTTCGGTGTTCGGTGGCGGTAAATCTTCGGTGAATGTCTCGGCGGATTCATGACGATTACGATCTAAAACGGAAGAGAAGGAAAATGGTTACACGTAAGCCGGCTTAAGGTCTTTAATGTGTATATGTCGGAGCTTTTTACCGGAACCGTCCCGTAAATCGTAAACCACGGGTGACACGACTTTTGTTACGGTATAAGGTCCGGAGTATTTCGGTGCTAGCTTTGCGGCAAATCCTTTAGCTGCGGAGGAGAGCGGATTCTCCTTTCTCATTACTTTATCTCCTACATGACATTTCCAATCTCGGCGGCGCAGGTTGTAGTTATGGCTCTGAGCCGTGAAGGCTCTGCCAAGATTGACACGGACGAGTTCAAAAACGTCCTGCAGTTGTTTCAAACGTCCAGATCGTGCGATGACGTCAGCAGGTTCGGTATCTTCCGGTTGAGCATCTTCCGGTACGGGATCACGGTATAACGCTTTGGGCGGATCTAGTTCTCGGCCAAAATTCAGGAAAGCTGGTGAAAATCCGGTTGAATCCTGTCGGGAACTATTCAGAGCGAAAGCGAGTTCCGACAGGTGGGCGTCCCATTTCCGGTGATTCTCGTCACAAAACTGGGCGATCATGACCTTAATTGTTTTGTTAGTGCGTTCTACAGGATTCGCTTGGGGAGTGTAGACTGGGGTAAGGCGGTGAGCGATACCCATTTCCTGTAGAAGCTCTTTGAACGGTCGGCCGGTATATTGGGTTCCATTATCCGTCAGGACAGTATGTGGACACCCAAATTTAGTGATCACCTGCTCGTAGAGAGCCTGTGTAACTGCTCTGGAAGTTGCTTGTCGGATCGGTCGGCACTCTACCCATTTTGTGAATCGGTCCTGGAACATAACCAGGAAGTTATTACCTTTCGAGGATCGAGGTAAAGGGCCTATCAGATCGGAAGTGACGGTTTCCCATGGTTGTCGGTTTCGGGACGGGTGCATCTTACCGGGAATCTGTTGTTGTGACGGCTTATACCGTTGGCAGGATTGACAGCTTCTAACATAGCGTGCTATATCTCTCATCATTCCTGGCCAATAGTATTTACGGCAAATTCTGGATGTGGTTTTGGCAATGCCTCGGTGTCCGGCCATAGGGGAGTCATGATTTTCTTCCATAATGGCCGGGCGGGCGTCTTTGGGAACGCAAAGTTTCCACGGATCGGAAAATTCGGTTTCGGATAGATCGGTTAAGTCCCAGAAATGTCGGTATAGTTGCCCATTTTTAACACAAAAGTCTGGAAAGGCGGCGGAATTGTTTTCTACGGAAGCTTTCTTTGCCGTGTACCAAGCACACGGTGCGAAATTTTCCAGACTTAAAATCGGTTCCGGTTCGAGGTATTCCTCGCCAGGTATCGGGTCTCGGGATAGAGCATCAGCAACTTTATTGAGGACTCCTTTGCGGTATTTGATCTCAAAGTCAAATTGCTGTAGATAAATGCTCCAACGAGCTAGTCTTCCGGACGGACTTTTCATCGAATGCAGCCATTTCAAGCTTTGATGATCGGTAACGACGGTGAATCGGTAGCCTTCTAGATATGGTCGCATCTTCTCGATTCCCCAAACGATTGCGAGACACTCTTTTTCGGTGACGGAAAACTTTTTCTCTCCTGGACTGAGAGTACGGCTGGCGTAAGCTATGACATGGTCGCCATCGGTTCCATGTTGTATCAATGCCGCACCTAACCCATTATCGGATGCATCGGTCTGCAATACGAAAGGCTTCGAAAAATCGGGACAAGCCAATATTGGGGCTTCGGTGAGGCATGTTTTGAGCTTTTCGAAAGCCGCTTGTTCTACCTCGGTCCAAGTCCAGCGGACTCCTTTCTTGAGTAATCGGTTTACCGGGCTGGCTACTTGGGAAAAGTTCGGTACAAAACGGCGGTACCAAGAAGCCACGCCTAAAAAGCGTCTCAAGCCTCGAAGGTTGGTGGGAGCGGGAAGCTCACGAATGGCGGCAACTTTGTCTGGATCGGTTCGGATACCTTCGGAAGTCACAAGGTGACCAAGATAACGGAGGGAACGTTTCCCAAATTCACATTTATCGGGATTTATTCTCAAATTGGCTTGCCTCAGACGACGGAATACCTCTGCCAAATTGTTGAGATGTTCCTCAAAAGTTTCGCCGAGAATAATGATATCGTCCAGATATGCAAAACAGAAATGATCTAATTCGGGTCCTATTATTCGGTCCATCAGTCTCTGAAAGGTAGCAGGAGCGGAGTGTAATCCGAACGGCATTACACGAAACTGGTAAAGACCCATGCCGGGTACGGTAAAAGCGGTGACGGGTTTGCTACTTTCAGCTAGCGGTATTTGCCAATATCCTTGTTTTAAATCGATGCTAGAGATGTATCGAGCCCGGCGGAGTTTATCCAGAATGGCATTGATGAATGGCAAGGGGTATGCATCCTTTCTGGAAATGGCATTGACTTTCTGAAAGTCAATACAGAACCGGTACTTGCCATCTTTCTTGCGGACAATTACCACAGGAGAGCTCCACGGACTGGCGGACGGTTCGATGATTCCATCATCTAGCATTTTTTTAACTTCAGTGTTCACGATTTCTTGCATGCGTGGATTTTGCGGTCGGTAACGCTGCTTTATCGGTTCGGGATTTAGTAGATGGACATGATGTTCTACTAAAGGTGTCGTGCCTTTAATTTGTTCAAACTTGGGCAATTGTTGATCTAAAAATTCGGTTAACCTTTGCTCTTCTGTTGGTGTTAAAACGAGGCTCGGTTTAGAATCTATGGGTCCGATAGGACTGCATAGGGTCGGAAACGGTAAAAGCTGATTGCCTAGGCGGACTTCCCCGGTACCTAGATCTAGATGGAACTGGTGGCGGTTTAAAATATCCATTCCAAGTACGATTTCGGATGTCAGCTTTGGGAAGTAGCTGAGGGATTCTACCAAGGTGATATCTCTGAATTTCAGCGGTATCTGATAGGCTTCGGAGATGTCAATTATACCACCATTGGCTACTTTAGCACTGCGGACAACCGGTGGTACTCTCGGGTAATGGTTCAGACGGCATATATCGGCAGCGATGTCCCCGATATACGAATTAGCAGCTCCGGTATCTATCAATGCTAAAAACGGGGCATCATCAATGTAGATGCATACATGGGGTCTAACGTCTGGGAGGCGAATCAAGTTCATTTCGTTCGGAACGGTTCGGGTATTAGGTGAGGTCTTCGGCGGACGGTGCTGGGCTGACCTCTGATTAGGACAGCACCTTCTTAGTTTCCCGAATGTGAACGTGAACGGTTGCAAGTGCAGTCTCGGGACATTACGCCATTTTTCCCGCAACGGGAGCAGAATAGCTTTGCAGTGCCTCGACACTCGGTTGTAAAGTGTCCGGTTTCCCCACATCTCCAGCAAAGCTGTCTTGTGGTTCGTTCATCTGCGTTATCGGACCTACGGTTTCGGTTGCCAAATTCCATTCGATTAGGCCTTTCGGTTCGGTCTGGTGTACGGGGTTGGGTTACGGAAAGACCAGCTGGTGGTGAATTCGCTCTTCGGGAAGTGAACGGGGCGGCCTTTAGCTCGGATAGTAAACTTTCAATTTCCCTTACGGTGCGGGAAAATGAAACCACATCGGTGACGTCACTTTTGCGAATATGCTGGCGGTAGTCGGGTAATAGATTCCTGTACAACCACTGAAGTTCTTGTTCTGGAGTTATGCCACCGTGCCTTCTGATAAGCGTCTGTAGATCGGTTATATAACGGTGCGGCGGTTCATGCGGTTTCTGAAGGCGGCGGCTAATTTCGATTTCTAGATCGGCGGCATAATTAATCGGAAAGTAAAAACTTCGGAAATCTCGCAGGAACTCATCCCAGGAATTCCAGTGTGCTCGGTTATTTCGGTACCATAGGGATGCATCCCCTTGTAAAATTTCGGGCATGTGTGGTAATAAACGGTCTATGGCAATCCCTTGGGAGGCACAAATTTCCTGGAGCCTTTCGATGAATGTCACTGGGTCGGTTCGACCATTGAAATTGACATTCCATTTCTGCACCTTCAGTGGTATTATCGGAGATCCGGATGTGACTGGAGAAGACAGCGGTCGGTGAACGGTAATAGTCGGTAGCGGCGGATTAGGTATTTGAGTTGTAACCGGCGTTCCAATATTTGCGGTACTGGTTTGAGCCTGGACAGCGGTACCACTTGCCTGCGTTGGATGCATACTGGCAAATGTCGGGAAGATGAACCCTGTCATAGTAGTCGGTGCTGGTGAAGCCTTTCCCTGGCGATAAAATGTTACCAGTCGCTTCTTCAACGTGTCAACGGTACCCGTAGTATCTAGTCCGAATTTATTTAGTTCCGCAGTCAGTTCATCCTTCTTTAATAGGTAGACAAAACCAACACGGCCATCGTTGGGATCGTACCAAGCGGGGTAAGTGGTTATGGATACACTAACGGGCGGATTCACTGGACTGGTTGTCACTACGGTAGAGGCGGCGGTATTCGGTGTACTAGTAACTGGTGGGTTGCCATTGTTGCCGGTGCCTCCTGGCATCGTAATTTGGTCGGTAAACGGTAGCGGAATATAGACTAAGGGCTCAAATGACAACGGCCTTCAGCGGCTAGTTAACAGCAGGTTCGTTAGCAGGCTTACGGTTACGGTTACACTCGGCGGTACGGTACGGTTAAGATTCGGAATGTTTTCGGCGGCGGTCGGAAGAAAAAAATAAAAATAAATAAAAATATTCAGGTGGACGGTGGCTCAAGACTGACCAAGTGATCAGGTTGACGGTCGGACGGTAAGTGTTTGGAAAATATTTCGGTGGACGATTGAGTCTAGAGTGGCCAAGTGATCACCTCGACGGTCGGGCGGTAAGTGTTGAAGTGTTCAGCTTGACGGTCTGACGGTAAGTATCTGAAAACTATTCAGGTTGATGGTCGGACGGTGAGTGTTGAAGTGCTCAAGTGATCAAGCGATCAGGTTGATGGTCGGACGGTGAGTGTCTGAAGTGCTCAAGTGATCAAGCGATCAGGTTGATGGTCGGACGGTGAGTGTCTGAATCTCGCTTAATCGTCTTGCCATATACTCCCTTGCGGTAGTAGGGAGAGGTTCGGCCACCAAAAGTTGGTCGGGATTTTTACGGAAAAACTCGGAATTTTGAGAGATGTGGCAACCTCTGCAAGATACAGTTATTCCCTCCAGGGAATTAGACTCGGCAACCTCGAATTAGTCGGAAAAGATGTGTAACTCGGTTTGCGCATGCGCAAAATGAATCGGGCAGAAAAGGGGTTCGGTCTAGGTGGATCGGTTCTCGGACAGCGCAACTTCGTTCGGGCGGAAAAGGGGTTCGGTATAGATTGATCGGTTTTCGGAGAATGCGGCTTCGTGAAACTGGCGGCGGACGGTTGGATTGTGTCTCACTACCTTAGGGAGACTATTTACAGATGGAGAAATTGAAATCAGCTACCGTGGATTACGTGTAAAGGAGCGGATGCTCAGATTTTGGCCCGCGCATGCGTGCACAATACTTCCCAAAACGGAGGACTTCGGTCCAATACGGTACGGTTTACAGGAACTCTTTTTCCACGGTCGGACGGCATTGGTTAAGACTCTCAAGTCATGGGGCGGATGATAAGGCACGCGCGGACCGGTCCCAAAAGGAGCGGTTTATTTGCTTCGGCGCTATGCGGTCTAGCAATCACATAAAAAAACGGTACGGTAACGGTCAGACCTACGGGTGTCGCCAAAACAAACGGCCTCTCTGTAGAAATGGGGACTAGTGATGACGTAATCAACTCGGTCATGTGCTGAAATCATGGACATGCGCAGAACGGTCCCTGCTCGGGCGCCAAATTTGTAGCGCTACTTTGGTTTTCCAGGAGGAAAGCGGTTGATTTCGGAATTTTCGGAAAACTCGGGCGCCACCCTTAGGATTAATGTGGTTAAGGGCCCACGTGCTCTAGGTAGCTTTTAAACAGTGGAGACGGAAAACCAGGTGTCCCTACGCATTTCCCAAAAATGAAACACACAATCCAACCAAGAAAGTAGTTTTTATTGACTACCCAATAATTTATAATACAAAAAGGAAATGCAAGAAAACTTAATTAAGATACAGGTTTTATAAAAGGAAATGCTAAGCGGAGAGTGAGGGGGAGCGAACGAAGTGCGTGTGCGTGACGGATTAGTCGCGTGAATTTAACGGTTCGAGATTACGGTACGGTGACGGTTACGGTAACGGTTAATCGGCAAAAGAAAGCTCCAGGAACCAGGATCGGTCCAGTATCTACACCGTCAGCTTGCAGGATTAGGCCTTTGGGCCTCGTGCGCGAATTTCTTACTCCGAATAGAATGCAGGTCAGAGAGAATAGGTGTGAAGAGTAAAGAGCACTACCCTGGTCGTATCACAGCCCGTAGCCCTATTTACTCTGTCACGGAACGATCGGAGCTGCCCTGTTTATGTGTTCCAGCCCGCAGTTCCGGTCACTCCGTGCACAGAAGAGAGAAAGAAGAATTGTGTAGAATAAAGCGCGCCACCCTGATACCAGCCCGTAGCGTGCGTTATTCCGCCACGGAATGAACAGAGCTGCCCTGTTTATGTGTTCCAGCCCGCAGTTCCGGTCACTCCGTGCACAGAAAAGAGAAAGAAGGACTGTGTAGAATAAAGAGCGCCACCCTGTCACCAGCCCGTAGCGTCCTTTATTCTGTCACGGAAGGAGCAGAGCTGCCCTGTCCGTATTCCAGCCAGCAACTCCGGTCAACCCGTGTACAGAAGAGAGAAAGAAGAAATGTGTAGAATAAAGAGCGCTACCCTGTCACCAGCCCGTAGCGTCCTTTATTCTGTCACGGAAGGAACAGAGCTGCCCTGTCCGTATTCCAGCCAGCAGCTCCGGTCAACCCATGTACAGAAGAGAGAAAGAAGAAATGTGTAGAATAAAGAGCGTTACCCTGTCACCAGCCCATAGCGTCCTTTATTCTGTCAAGGAAGGAGCAGAGCTGCCCTGTCCGTATTCCAGCCAGCAGCTCCGATCAACCCGTGTACAGAAGAGAGAAAGAAGAAATGTGTAGAATAAAGAGCGCCACCCTGTCACCAGCCCGTAGCGTCCTTTATTCTGTCACGGAAGGAGCAGAGCTGCCCTGTCCGTATTCCAGCCAGCAGCTCCGATCAACCCGTGTACAGAAGAGAGAAAGAAGAAATACCTGCATTCTTACCCGTACTTACATTAAACAGTCGGCTAACATCTGGCGTCGCGGCGGTACTGGCGGCGGCGGCGGTGGTTTTACCTTATCGGTCGGCTGCGGCAGGTCGGAGCGGTCTGGTAGGTCTGGTCGGTTTCGGAGCTCGGAGAGAAGTGACCAAACGCAGTGCGTGCGGCTATATTTATAAGCGGGAGGCACCGCGTCATGTCGTCGTCGATCGGCAGCGCAGATATCAGCGGTGGGGAATTGAGTTTTTGAAGCGCGTCGCGCACGTCGGTTTGTACTGGAGAGTGCTTTGCAACCGAGGTCACGCGTAGCCACAAAATATCAGTAGCAAATTAATTTCATTAACGGAAACGCGGATAAATTAGTAAAAATCTAGTAACCTACGTTACAGTATTGCTTTAAAAATTGTTTATTTCATATTTCCTTAACTAAAAATGTTTAGTTGATGTTCGTAACTCTTCCTTTATATACCAGTGGCGCTCAAAAACTACGGCTATTACTAAGCTAAGTGAGTTAATCACCAAAAATGTTCAAATGTGTGAAAAATTGTGCACTTGTAGGTACTCGGGTACCTACGTTTTGTGATAAAATTGACTTTCTATCTCAATGAATTCCAGTTCTCGCTACGCTTGTGCTAAAAACTTTTTGCCTCATGATCCCTTGGCCTAGGGTTTAAGTGTTTAGTTATCAGGTATACATACACTTGGTGATTTGTTTGAAAAATCTAAACAGCCATGGAAAGAAAAGCAATGAAAATTGTTTTTTCATATGTCATATTTCACTTGGTAACCATGGAAACCAAAACAGTGACCCTGTCAATAAAGCGAATTGTCTTTTTTGTCACCTTTCTTGTGAAAATGGCAATTCGGGAAAGGTAATGTGCTACGTGTCCAATGAAGGACTAGAGTAAGAGTAAATCGCACTGTTTTTTTACTGAAAGATGCCGAAGTCCCTAGATTGGCTGTAAAGCATCGAAACGAGTTAGGATTTTAGGATGAAAATCTTATTGTTGAGAACTCAAGGTGGATTTTGACATTGAAAACTTTGAAACATAATCAATAACGCTTGGCCGTGATTGGTCGGAAAATGAGGTGTCCCTGCAGGTTTTAATCAATTTTACAATGCATGTTTCAAAGTTGACAGTGTCAAGTCAAAATCTATATTGGGAAAAAATACAGTATATAGTTTGTCATACTTCTATTTGTGTTTGTTTTAAAAACACGCAAAGTCCCACCAAAAAGTACTTTTCAAAATACCCTCGTACATTCACATATATAGCCACCTAACTAAAACATGCACCTGTCTGTAAAAGGTCTAAACTTAATCAACATTTTTTAAAGCTACCTACCACAAATAAACGCAAAAAGCATGAAAATTCAGTATTTTAAGGTTGCCTGAGGTAATATTAGAAAAACCCCCGTATATCTGAAACTTGTCATAGGATCGGTTTGTGCCCATGAGAACTTTTACTGAGGAGGTCGAAATATACAACATACCAAAATTTGGTTAAATTCCGCGTTCAACCAAAATCCCATAAAAAGTGTGCGGGGTCCTTTATTAATTTTAAACATACCTGGCTATCAAATTATCTACAATTCTGGGATATTTAACAGAAACGACGGTGTTGTCGTTTATGTTCGAGACAATTTAAGCTTTTCACACGAAATAATTGATTTTTTTAATAGTAAACTTATTTGCCTTAAGGTGAGTTTACACATGCATGGATTTAGTGGCGCTAATTAAAACTGGCGCGCCAGTAAATTTTATTAGCAAGTGTAAACATGGACTTGCATACACATTTTATATTTGCATGCATAGTCCAAAAAAGTCTGCATCCTTCTGAAATCACTGGCGCCAGTGGTGAGAAATTCGTACAGAAAATCAAAACTTGCAAGTGTAAACTTGCATGTCGGCGTCTGCTCGCCAATTTTTCGTTTGATTTTGATTTTGGTTGCTGCGAGTTCTCCTATAAGTTTTGCAGAAGCAGCCAAAGTGGGTCGACGACCAATCCATGGTTTAACCCAAAAACGGCTTTTTTGTTGGTTGCGTTTCTTTTTCTGTATTTCTTTTATCTTTTTTTTTTTCACTAAAAGTTTAGCGACTATTTTACAGGCTCGGAAAGTTCACTCGACATAGTGCGCCCTGAGAAAAACACTTTAAAAGTGAAACTGGCGTGCCACTATTTTTCTGTTTTCCACAGAAAGTGTAAACCTTTACTGGCGTGCAAATAGAACTGGCGCGACCACTAGCGCCACTAAATCCATGCATGTGTAAACTCACCTTAAACCTTTACTGGCGTGCAAATAGAATTGGCGCGACCACTGGCGCCACTAAATCCATGCATGTGTAAACCCACCTTTAAAATAAACAAAAATAATAAAAACTTGCGCTTGATAGCAGTTTATAGATCACCTTCTACAAAAGAATCAGACTTTAATCTCAACTTGTATACACTGTTTCAACAAATTCATAAACAAAAGTATGATATTGACATCTTTTTTGGGGACATTAATATAGACTTGCTGACAGTGACAGATTATAGGGATGAGTATCTGAATTGTTTGGAAGAATGGGGCTATATCTCAACTATAAATAGTTTTACTAGGGAATTTGGAGAATCCAAAAGTTGTATCGATCATATATTTTTGAAAACCAATATTCCAAACCCATCCTTCACTTCGCTATTGTTAAAAACAAAGATAAGTGACCATTATTCCCAAATAATCCAACTAAAGTGTTTTCTTCAAAATGTAAATGATATTGGGAGGTCAAAATATAAATCTTACCTGGATATTACGCTATTAAAATCAGAAATTCAGAAAGTCAGTTGAGAAAATGTTTATAATGAAAAAAGTATTAATACATGTACACTAAATTTTTTAAACTCAATAAGACAAACAACTGAAAAGTAGAGACCGTAAAAGAACAGAGTGGATTTCAGAAGGATTAATTAAATCGATAAATCATAAAATTTATTTATACCAAAAAGTGCGAAAGTACCCAAACGATAACAACATTAAACAAGAATTTAACAAATATAGAAATACACTTACAAATTTACTAAGAGCAGCTAAAATAAAATTCTTTAAAAAGCTAGAGGCTAACAAAAACTGTCGTAATAAACTGTGGAACTGCTTGAATACCATTAACAATAAGAACAACAAAAAACCAAAACTACCAGAATACACTGACAAAACAGATATTGCCAACACGTTCAATGAATACTTTGCTAATGTAGCTTCTAATCTGGCGAAAAACATACCAGAAAACAACAAAATATTTTTTGAAACTAAAATTAACAATAAAATTGACATTTCACCGACCACGGCCAATGAAGTTAAAACAATCATAAATTCACTAAAACCTAAGAAATCGCCAGGAAAAGACAAAATTACTTCGGAAGTTCTCAAAGAATTATCCCATTTTATAGTCGAACCTTTAACATTTATTATAAATATACGAAAGCGTAGAAGGGCCAACATCAATATATATTTTTTAACGTGTATTTGAATCGACAATTGTCGGTCCAATCGACAATTGTCGGTCCGATCGACAATGGGCTCTTTCACTCATTTTTGAAATTGGCATATTTGGATAAAGCAAATAAAAACAGAATTTTCTGTATTTTTACTTTTGAAAAATTCAAAGTCCTTCTTGAGAAAACAGAGAAAAAAGAAATACCTCCAAATAAAAACCCAGAATTTATTTCTATGACGTCGCAGCTCGCAATTTGACCGTGTTGCCACTAATTGTCTACATTGAAAATTTGTAATAGATTTAATTCTGAAATGTTCGCAAAATATCATGAAAAGTAGTTAAATTAATTAGTTATGGATTCAAGATTTTATAACATTTTTATTGAAATTATGCTTAAACACAATTTAATATAATTTTTTATGTTTAGTTTTATTTATTTATTTTACGTTGCACTACATTTAGTCACCACCGACAACAGCGCATTCGAACCTTTACCTGCATTTACTACAGGATAAATACAGCCGAGGCGATCAGCTCTTTGCAACAACAAGCGAAATGAAGAATATTTATGCGACGTCAGCAAATCGGCGCGTTTTTGATTAATTTGAATATTGGTAGTTTAAAATGCCTGTAAAAAACTTATTTAACCTTGTAGAACATTTTTTTTTGGTATATATGCCTAAAATAGTCCCTCCTTTGGGATTTTATACTTAAATTACGTATTTAAATTTTAGTGAAAGAGCCCATTGTCGTTCCGATCGACAATTGTCGATCCGATCAACAATTACGTTTGTTTTTTTCACGAAAACGGTGTTAGCTGAACCGTCAGTCTGGTGTAGACTGTTGACAGATGCACACGAGATCAATTTTGATACTTCAAATAAAGAATCACGTGAGCTTCTGTCAACAATGGCATCTTTTAGTTCGCGTAGGATTAACCGAACTCAACTATTGTTATTATTGATTCATTACCAACTTGGATTTGGATACCAAGAGGTTGGTACCTACCTAGACAATTAAAAATGTGAAAACAATAAATGAATGTATTTTTCTTGCAACCTACGTTTTGTTCTTTAAATTATATATTAAGTACCGCAGAAATAAGCTACATTTACATTGTGGTACCTATCTATACTAGATAGATATTCAAACTGTTTGCAATAAATGTAAAATTTGAGTCCTTAATGTATAATATAAATTAATTGCATCCCCAGCATTACACTCATTTGGTCTTATATATTCTCGTTCACAGAGAATAGAGTTGCAAAGATTTTTCACATCGTTATCGCAAAAAGGTATTTCCCTTATGACATCTCTATCTTCTTTTATGACGTTGATTATTTCTTGAGGAATATGTACTAAACAGTTCGCACGTCCGTAATTTTCTGGAAGTTCGAACATACAAATTGGGCGTCCCGTTGGACCTCTTGAATTTCGAGAACGTCTTATTCTATGGTTATTCCATTCGAAAGCAACTTGATCCAGTTCTTCCTGAAATTGAAATATATCTTAACTTCACTGTAACACCATTTATGTATCTACACTGTATCACAAATTGTTTGTAATCACCGGGTTCCTCGGTAACCAGCAGAAATAGAACTTTTCCTACGACCACATACGAAAATGTCAAAATTCGCACTGGAACGACAATTGTCGATCGGAACGACAATTGTCGATTGGACCGACAATTGTCGATCGGACCGACAATTGTCGATTGGACCGACAATTGTCGATTCAAATACACGTTAAAAAATATATATTGATGTTGGCCCTTCTACGCCTTCGTATAAATAAGTCAATTTCGGACGGAATTTATCCAGATAGTTTCAAGGAGGCAGTTATTAAGCCACTTCACAAGTCAGGAGATCAAAAAGATGTATCAAATTACCGGCCAATTGCACTAGTGAGCAACTTATCTAAAGTTTATGAAAAAATATTAAAAGATCGTATTGTAGCTCACTTAGAAGTAAATAACATTCTCTCCAAGCACCAGTATGGGTTTCAGAAAGGTAGATCAACGGATGATGCTATTGCGGAATTAATTACAAAAGTATACAATTGTGTTGATAAAAAAATTCCGTCAATATGCGTCTTCGTAGATCTAGCTAAAGCCTTTGACACAATTTCGCATCCTCTAATGTTGAAGAAACTCAAAAACATTGGTTTTGAAGGAAGGGCATTGAGCATTTTTAGGAGCTACTTGGACAGAAGGAAACAGTAGGTAGAAATAGAAGATCGTATAAGTGATCCTTTGGAAGTGAACTGTGGTGTTCCTCAGTCCTGGGTCCTATACTATTCAATATTTACATTAATGATTTATACAAAGTTGACAGTCAGGCTGATTTGGTCAGTTTCTGTGATGATACTGTAATTCACTACAAAGCAGATTCCTGGGAAGACCTACAAACACTTATAAGAAACGATTTTCCTCAATTCGTGTACTGGTTTAATAATAATTTATTAAGTATAAATTTCACAAAAACATATTTCATGCCTTTCTGTAGTTACCAGAGTAATTTACCCCTTTACTGCACGATTAATTTACTCACTGACCAACGGATTATCCACTCCATTAAAAGCTGCAATCATATTAAATACCTAGGGATATATATTGATAGTCATTTGAAATGGGACTACCACATTGATCATGTCTGCAAAAAAATAAGAAGCTTGCTATCACTTTTCCGTTTTTACAGAGATATATTCAACCTATACCAACTTAAAATCTTATATTTTGCTCTTGCACAGTCACATTTGAATTATGGGTTGATAGCATGGGGGCAGGGCCGTAGCCAGGGGGGGGCATTGGGGGGCAATGCCAAATCTTTCAAATGATCATGCCCTACCTTTAAAACGCAACATGCGTTAAGGTTTCTCTAGGAAATTTAAGAGAAGATAATGAAAAGGCCTGAAATCGAGTAAGTGTGAGGATAAGTGTTTCCGAAAACTCCTAAATGTATGCAACAATGTTACACAGAAGTTTTTCGTTTCGGCAGAGTGCAAATGCAAGGATAATACGATAATACACACTACTACACACTACACAGGATTGCTTATCGGCCTCATACGTGGAAATTTGCGGCCATATGGTGTAACACTATTGATGACATCATCAACTACGTCGTCAGCTGTCGTAGTTTCGAATATACATTTATGATGAAAAATGTTATCATGGGATCATAACCTGTGGTGAAAACATCCTACGTCAAGGCGAGAAACGACACGCTGCTTACGCAATTACTGGTTCTTTGGCGTGGTGGGGGGCCTGAGATTTGATATACACAGACCTTATGATAATAAGCTCTCCTGTAATAGTAGTACATATTTATGGCGAAAACCATTGGCAAAAAACATGTACTTCTGTCACTTTCCTTTACATGCTAGTGCTAATAGAAGAGGACACGAATGCACTCAGTGCGCACTGAACTTACCAATGGATTTCACGGGGGGGGCAAAGTAGTGTATGCCCTATGTCAAATTTGTCATGCCCTATCTCAAATTTGACTCTAGCTACGGCCCTGCATGGGGGGGAGTATCAAAAACAACTCTTAGACGCCTCGATGTTGTGCAAAAATGGATCCTAAAAATAATTTACAAGAAAGATCGACTTTACCCAACTGAACATCTCTTTAATGACTCCAACTTATTCGATGCAAGGCTTTTATTTTTTCAAACTATCGCAATAAGAATATTTAACAAGAAAATTGTTATTCAAGAAATCGAACATAACTATAACACTCGTCATAAAGAAAATGCAATAGCCAAACCAAAAATGAACAAAACTATTGGTCAGAGATGTTTTACTTATATTAGCTCGAATGTAAATTGTAAAATAGTAGATATTCTCAGAACAACTGACACAATCTCAAATTTCAAATTTAAAATAAAAAAAATTCTGTTAAATAATATCACAAGAGAAGAGATATATGCATTAATTGATGAAAAGAATATCTATCAAACATAAGAAATGTGCATTTGGCATATTGTATCGTGTTATAGTTGTTCGTGCAAATGTTTGGGAAAAGGGGGAATTTGTTTGTATATTTAAAATTCGATATTGACATTAAAAAAAACCATACAATTTCAAACCATTCGGCACCATATATACGCTACGACCTTCGAAGCAGTCGAGTTCGAGTAGTGCGAGGTCGCGTGTCCGTAGCCAAGACTACATTATTTTGAATCAAAAACTCTCCAAAAATATTCATTAGAAACTCAATTATCTACCCGTTTTCGAAGTGACCAGTGGGATTACGTTGTTTATGAAACAGGAGCTCCTGTGAGGCGCCAACACCAGCGCATAGCACAACCCTGTGCAACTCCAAGGTAGGTGCCTTATCTAATATTAGAGAGATTTTGAGCCACATAAATTTTGAAATACGTTACACGTTAAACGATAAACTGAGCAAGCGCAGTCTTTGAAAAATAGCGGATGACATTTAGCCTTTTTTTAGTTTTTGAAGCCAAAACTTGTGAAGGACGTTATACGCTAAACGTTAATGAAAATTTGTGGTTAGGAATTTGAATTTGTGTAACTAGCATCAAATTTTATGTTGTCTGTTGTTTATGTTAGGATGGTTGGGTATTTATTTGTGTTGTGTTTTGTGTAATTATGTACTGCACTTCATGAATAACATTGAAAATATAATAAGACGTCGAAATGCTGAAACGTTATCGGTTAATAACGTTCCGTTTATTTCCACATAATTAGCGTAGTACGTTACCGCTTATTAAGCGGGCCGGTTATTTTTTTCACTATTGCGCATGAGCAAAATAACCGATAACGTATAACGTTGATCAAATAGGTGGCTCAAAATCTCTCTATTGCCTTTGTATGGTTCCGCGATCAAATTTCGACGCGTTTACAGTCCGCGGCTCTCCAGAATAAATTTCCCAACGTTTTAATCATAAACATTTTTTGGCCTTACGATCCGGATAACTTGGAACAGTAATAAAAGGGAAAATATTAGAAATTTGTACGTGGAAGCAAAGCATTGACCTTGGATTCTAAAAGTAAAAATAATATCCATTTTATCAATTTTACCTAGGTAGATATTTTTCGGATTTGTTTATGTTATCGGGTAAAAAAGAAAAGGAAAATAACTGTTTGCTATTTTGTGTTTTTTTTTTGGACCATTCCACTTTGAATAGATTTACATTTGTTTATTTGCTTGTTGCTATAATTTCTCTAGACACTTTCGTTAATTCGTTGTTTACATTAGATAGAGTAATATAAATAATAACATTTTAATAATTTAAATTAGTGTTATTAAGTAATAATATTATCATGTCTTTAGCGAAGCTATCAAATAAAAGAACTGTCGCTATTAATCGAATTACAGAAGCTTATAATTTAGCGGTAAAAGCCAAAACAGATCCTTCACAGCATACATATTTTCAAGTGATTTATGAAAACATAGATGAGGCTTACGAGGGTTTTAAAAAGCGCCACAATGAAATTATCGGTCTTATTGATTCGGACGCCGAATTTGAAACTCAAGATGCTATTAGAAAGAGTGCAGATGCATTTTATTTCAAAACAAAAACAATTTATACAGAACTGTTCCCAATTCACGCACATCCTGGCAGCTCAGTGTCGCTTTTAGGTCAAAACCAGCAAACAAATAAAGATGTAGATCTACCTCCTTTATCAGTGCCTTCCTTTGATGGAAATCCGCGAAAATGGCCTACCTTTTATGATGTTTATCGTTCGCTGGTTCATGACAATTCAAGATATTCGGATATACAAAAGTTTCAATACCTTCTTTCATTTTTAGAAAATGAGCCGGCCAACCTTTTAAGATCGTTACCTTTAATCGCCTCAAATTATCAGCAAGCATTTACAACTTTGGAAACCCGCTATCAAAATAAAAGATTGTTAGCAACGACGTACTGGAGCTCTCTTACTAATACACCTTCGTTAAAAAACAATTCTTCAAAAGAGTTAAGAGTATTACTAGACACTTTTTCAGAAAACACTGCGGCTTTGAGTAATTTAGGGTTCCCAGTGGACCAATGGTGTTTCGTTTTATTCAACATGTTATTACAAAAATTGGATAATGCTACTAGAATTTCTTTTGAATTAAAGTATAGTACTACCGAACTCCCAACTTTTCAAAATTTACAAGATTTCTTACTAAACCATTGCAAAGCTTTAGAGTCGGTTCAACAAATGCCATCGCAAGGAACGAACTGGACTCCTTTGATAAACAGAACTCCGAAACCAAATACTTCGAAAAATCATTCTTATGATCAACATAATCCAAACACATTTTTAGCCAACACTTCCTCTCATCCTAACACATCGGGGGAACATTCACATTCCCATCAGGGCCAACCTCGTTCCTCTTCGAATAGCTGTAAGCTATGTAATAACGCTTCACACCCGCTGTCACAATGTTCAAAATTTATAGCAAAATCACCTGCAGATCGATTCGCGTTTGTCAAGCAGATAAACGCATGCTTAAACTGTCTTCGTCCTAATCATTTGCTAAGGAATTGTCCTTCATCCTTCAATTGTCGCATCTGTCGTTATAGACATCATACTATGCTGCATCTTCCACAGACAGATCCTCTTCACTCGAGCACAAATTTTGCTACTTCCAGGAACTCAAGTCCACCGGCTACCAGCAGTAATCAGTCCTCAACGTTGTCGCAAGCATGCATAACTGGCAATCCATCTCCTCCCAACGGACTTTGCACTGCTCTGTCAGTTACTGCATCACGTTCTACTACCGTTCTGCTATCAACTACAAAGGTTGAGATCTTGGATGCTAGAGGTAACTACCAGGTTGTGAGAGCAATCTTGGATAACGGCAGTCAGGCCAATTTTATTACCCAAACTTGCTTGAACCGTTTGGGGTTGGCTAGAGAGTCTTTATATATACCTGTTTTGGGCCTTAATGAGTGCTGTTGTGCCAGCAACGGCATAACACATTGTAACATTCGCCCTAAGGGACAAGCCAGTCCAAACTTTTTCTTTGATGCCTTTGTTTTGCCTAAACTTTGTTCTGAAATACCTTCGATTAAAATAAACCCGCAAGGTTGGGAGCATATTTCCAATCTTAAGCTAGGAGATGACCAGTTTCACATACCTGCAGCGGTAGACATGTTATTAGGAGCCGATATGTGTGCGCAGATATTTAAACCATCGGGGAAGAAACTAGGAAATCCAGGACAACCAACTGCCTTTGAAACCGTCTTTGGTTGGGTTTTGTTAGGGAAAACCGAGAATCGTTTCCCCGCCTCGAGTTCTGTTCATACTTACTTTGCAGTAATGGAGCCATCTTTGGATTTAAGTCTTAGACGGTTCTGGGAAATAGAATCAATACCATCTAAAATCCATCTGTCGCCCGATGATCAAAGGTGCGAAGAAATTTACAAAACCACTACTATTCGAGATAAATCTTCGGGTCGTTTTGTTGTGAATCTGCCCTTTCGGCACGCAGAGCCAGATTTGGGTGACACTTTCTCTTTAGCCTATCGTTGTTTTATGTCACTTGAATCCAGGTTACTGAAAAATCCCGAACTTTATGCCTTATATTCTAACTTCATGCACGAATATCTAAAAAATAATCACATGTCTATAATTCCCAATGATCAACCAAAACCAGCACTTGTAAATTATCTGCCTCATCATTGCGTGCTGAAATCGGAAAAGGCCACCACCAAACTAAGGGTTGTCTTTAATGCATCCGCGAAAGGATCAAGAGGCCTTAGTTTAAACCAAACACTTTTGACAGGTCCGAAGCTCCAGACAGATATTCAGGAAATCCTGTTAAAGTTTCGTGTTCATGCTGTCGTTTTTCTGGCCGACATAAAACAGATGTATTTGCAAATTCAAGTTAACCCTAGTCACCGCGATTTCCAGAGGTTGCTCTGGCGCTTTCACCCTAAGGAACCACTTCGGGAGTATCGCCTTAATGGTGTCACTTTTGGGATAAGCTCCAGCCCCTTCCTGGCTATTCGTACAATACAGGAACTTGCGAATCTGGAAAAGAAAACGTACCCTAAGGCATCTCAAGTACTACATGAAAATATCTTTATGGACGATATTTGCGTAGGAACCTCTACCATTGAGGAAGCCAAAGTGTTACAAAAGGAGTTAATTGCCTTATTTAGAACTGGAGGTTTTGAACTTCGAAAGTGGGCAAGTAATGAAACCCAACTCCTTTCTTCTTTAGAACCCTCTGACTGTCAAATGTCAGTTTCATTCGAGGAGGAGGACAACACTTCGATTAAAGTGCTGGGGCTTCAATGGAGTCCAACTTCCGACACTTTTTCTTATTCATGTCACCCTGCTCCTAAGCCATGTACCAAAAGAAATATCCTTTCAGAAATAGCGCGTATATTTGATCCTTTGGGGTTCATTGCGCCAGTAACATTCTTAGCAAAAACTATTATGCAGAAACTTTGGCTGGACAAGGTTCCCTGGGATGAAACGCCCTCACAACCTATTGTTGATCTTTGGAACCAATACAAAAGTGAATTTCCATCTTTGTCAAGGATTTCTCTACCTCGATATAATTTTTCAAATAGTATTCAACGGTGTCAACTGTTGGGATTTTGTGATGCTTCAGAACTTGGGTATGCAGGGGCAGTATATGTTCGGATCGAGCTGACCGACGGCAATGTTCGATCCTCCTTAACTTGCGGTAAATCTAAAGTTGCGCCACTTCAAACCAAATCTATACCTCGCTTAGAGCTCCTTGGAGCTACCCTACTAACCGATCTTTTGAATTTTGTCATACGTACATATTCGCCACTTGTCACTATAGATGAAATATTCGCCTTCTCGGACTCACAAGTAGTTTTGGCATGGTTGGCATCGTCGCCGCATAGATGGAAAAGTTTCGTGGCAAACCGTGTTAGCTATATTCAGGAAACCATTCCGGATGTACCTTGGTTTCACGTTCAATCTTTGGACAACCCTGCTGATTGTGCTAGTCGTGGACTAACTCCTAAAGGTTTATTGGAACATTCTTTGTGGTTTCACGGTCCTCCGTGGGTAACCTTACCTCGCGCTCAGTGGAACCTTAGAGAGTTCAACAGCGAGCACATAGACCTGCAAACAGAAGCACGGGAAGAAGAGAAACCCACGGTCTTGTCGGTAGTAATAGGAAAGACTTACTTTGAAAAATTGATCAATAGGCACTCTTCCTTACCGAAAATTATTAAAATTCTTGCCCATTTTGTTCGGCTAGCCTACAATGTTCATCATAAATGTGACCGACTTTCTGGGTCATTTTCTGCCCTAGAACTTCACGATACCTTGCTAGTACTTGTTAAGAGGGTCCAAGAGCAATCGTTTTCGGATTTAATTATCCAAATTCAAACCAATAAACTGTTGCCTAAACCCTTTCGCAAGCTTGCCCTTTTTTTGGATGCTAGCGGGTTTGTCAGAGTGGGCGGAAGATTGCGAAATTCAGACATTTCCTTTGAAGCCAAACACCCTTTACTTCTGCCCCGTACTCATCGTCTCACCGATTTAATAATTGAACAAACTCATCAAGAAAATTTTCACCCCGGACTGACTACACTGCACTATTTATTACGCCAAAGGTTTTGGATCCTTTCAGCCCGTAGAGCTATCCAAAAGGTTCTATCAAAATGTATCAGGTGTTTTCGTTTAAAACCAAAGGCTTATACGCCCTATATGGGTGACCTCCCTTCCTTTAGAACCTCCCAGCTCAAGTGTTTTTCATATTCCGCGTTGGATTATGCAGGCCCTCTGAAGATAACCCTTGGTAAACATCGTGGAGCGAAAGTTTCCAAAGCTTACATTTGCCTTTTTGTATGTTGTGCCACTAAGGCCATTCACTTGGAACTTGTATCTGACCTCACTACCGAGGCATTTATCGCTGCTTTGAGACGCTTTATCGCTAGACGCGGAGTCTGTGTACAACTTTTGAGTGAATGTGGCTCCAACTTCGTAGGTGCGATTGGTCAACTTGAGGAACTTTCAAAATTCGCTGCTAGCAGTCTAAAAATAAAATGGCACCTAAATAGTCCCGGTTCCCCCCATTTTAACGGCCTTGCCGAAGCAGGCGTCAAGTCGGTCAAGACCCACTTAAAAAGGGTCATTGGTGATCAAGTGCTGACATATGAGGAATTGTATACCTTGTTGACTCAAATTGAAGCCTTGCTAAACTCGAGACCTATCAGCGAACTGAGTTCCGACCCTAATGATTTGCAACCATTAACGCCCGGTCATTTCTTGACGCTGGAGCCCCTCAATTCCTGTCCAGATCCCGATTTATCGCATTTAAAGTTAAATAGACTTAACCGTTGGCAATTAGTGCAACGCCTTAATTCCGATTTCTGGAAAAGATGGCAAGCCGAGTATTTGCATACTTTACAGCAACGCTCAAAGTGGACCACTCCCTTTGCAGAGGTGAAACTCAATACTTTAGTTTTAATAAAGGATGAATCTAGGTCCCCTCTGCATTGGTCTTTGGGCCGCATAATCGCATTGCATCCAGGCAAAGATGGCCATGTAAGAGTGGTTACTTTAAAAACACAACATGGGATACTCAAGCGTCCTACAGTTAAGTTATGTCCATTGCCGACTAACTAATATTTCACTCCTTAATCCGTAGATTAAGGTCTTTATGTCGCGTGCTGTTTTGAATAATTTTTTTGTTTTTTTTTTGGGAATCCGAGGTTGTTTTGCTTCCGCAGTATATGAATTTTGTTCTTATCGCGTGTTTTTTTTTATACTCGAGAATTTTAGCATTTTAATGTTTATTTGGGATTGGGAAATAAAACTCCGTTTTAAGTGGGCGGAAAATGTTCGTGCAAATGTTTGGGAAAAGGGGGAATTTGTTTGTATATTTAAAATTCGATATTGACATTAAAAAAAACCATACAATTTCAAACCATTCGGCACCATATATACGCTACGACCTTCGAAGCAGTCGAGTTCGAGTAGTGCGAGGTCGCGTGTCCGTAGCCAAGACTACATATTTTGAATCAAAAACTCTCCAAAAATATTCATTAGAAACTCAATTATCTACCCGTTTTCGAAGTGACCAGTGGGATTACGTTGTTTATGGAACAGGAGCTCCTGTGAGGCGCCAACACCAGCGCATAGCACAACCCTGTGCAACTCCAAGGTAGGTGCCTTATCTAATATTGCCTTTGTATGGTTCCGCGATCAAATTTCGACGCGTTTACAGTCCGCGGCTCTCCAGAATAAATTTCCCAGCGTTTTAATCATAAACAATAGTTTCTTTTACTAAATACGTGCATCTGATTCATTTGCAACTCCACTTTATTAAAAAATAAACCTTTCTTTCAAAATATTGCTGAACACATATCATGATATTAGGATATATGATTATTTATGTTCAAACAAACAAGCGTAATAGCACGCTTTGAATTAAGTAGGTATAGGCTTTTTACGTTATATTTAGGATGACGTCACATTTAGTAAATTTCTGTTGCTAACCTAACAAAACTAAAAGTACTTTTCAACGCATTTAAAGTAGGGCAATTTCAGATGTTTTTGGTTGGCAACGGCGCGCGACGTTGCATGATTTAAATCGATTTATATAAACATTTTCAAATAATGCGTGTCGATTCATTTCGTTATTTTTAGCTGTCAGTCGTCTTGATAATTTATTATTAACTATTTTGTATAATCCTAATTAAGTGCCAAAAATACGTTACAGTTAAAAAAAAGTTCTTTCAAGAATTCAGTACTTCTTCGTAGCGTAAACTTACTCAGAAAATGCCAGCAGGTTTGTCGGAGTCGGCCTCAGGAAAGGGTAGTATACTTAATAACGTATTTCCAGCAGAAACGCGACCTTTTTGCTTCTTACTACTGCGAGGCATGTAAGTAAACTACCTATTTTCCGTTTCGTTTGACAGGAAAGACCTATCTATTTTTACCTGGTATGCGCGCGCAATATGAGGCAAGTCTTTTTATTAGCTAACTAGTAAAGGTGTGAAGTGTTCGTTTTGCACGCTGGACATCTCCTTGTCCTTGTTCATTGCTCGTGGTCTGACAAAAATAAAAGTACGGTTGATATTCAACTTGACATAGCTTGACAAGTGACACTCAAAAGTAGTTTGAAATTTTCATTGATAAATACGTTGCAAAACACGCGGTTTTTCTTCTTCTCTTTTTATCCCGTGCAAATAAGGAGGATGGATTGCCATACGTAAGTTTAACAAAATTTGGTTAATTTTGCCTCGTCTTGCGCAATGAGCGTTCTGTGTCTTTTTTTTTCGTATTATTACCTCTTTGCTTGGTAAAATAGATAGGTCTACTGTCACGTGGCATTCTGATAAATTATAAGAAAAAAAAATAGGCATTGACAACATTGTCTCTTTTTGTTCTATGACGTCATCCTAAATATAACGTAAAAAACCTATATCATAATAAATTTTTCAAAAAAAAAAAAAATCAAAAAAAATCTAAATAAAAATCAAAAATTGTTAAATCTTCAATTTAATGCAAAATTATTTTTCCCACGCACGACAATACTCTTGTGGGATAGTTTGTATTTATTGTTAATATTAGCAAAATTTGTATTATGTTTGAATTGTTCAATAAATGCCTTATAATAATAATAATAATAATAAAAAAGGCCCTCGGGCTAGTTTCGTCTTCAGGCATTATAATCTACATAATCCCCTTGGTACATAAATAGCTATTATTCACAAATAGGTGAAGAATGCCATGAAATATTTTATAATGTACCTATTTAAATTCTTAGAAATAAAATTGTTTTCAAAAACATTTATGCTCAATAATTTTTTTAGTTTACTGTAAGGAAATGAGATTTCCTTCAATACAATAAAGAATGTCTCCTCACAGTTACCTTTCGTTCCCTGGCAACGAATAGGTGAAAGAAAATATTGCCCTTCTCTATCTATTTTCGAAACAATCCATTACCTCGGCTAGGACTTACCCTCCATTAAATTGGTCGAAACCAAACGTTTCAATGATTTTATTTGTCACTCATTTGTAAAACGTCACTTATCAAGTCAAAACATAACCAGCGAAAATTGATTTTTACGAGCTACTGGCTCTACTGACTTGTAAAATTGACAGCTAAACTGTAAAAACTTTTCACAAGTCAGTAGAATTATTTATTTTTGAAAAATCGGTTTTATCACAAGAATAATTGCTTGTAGGTACCTTCTGGGAGACTTTTCTGGTGATAAACTGTTGGCTACGAGTCTACGACTGCAGCTTCATTAATAATATCTTGTAATAAATTCATTTCTGGAAAAAAATTGCAAAATGGAAATCTGTCAAAAAACCTATTTATAACTAGAAACAACGTCTTAACAACGTATCATTCTCATAGTTATACCAACTACCAAAACCTTCTGTGAGAAAAAATCAAGGAAAAGCATATAAATTTCAAATTTTTGTTATGTATTGATTTTTTATTTGTCCCTATATCTTTTACAAATGAGTAACAAATAAATTATTGTACATTATACGCCAGGTAGCAGTTTTTACTGGCTCTTGAAGGTGACAAGCTCGCCTGGCGGCTCGCTAGTCATTTCCTTCAATCGCCAGTAAAAACTGTTTTACCTGGCTAATAATGTAAAATACTATTATCAACCTTATCATGAATTGATAAAGTTTCTCCCACAGAAATTAAATGGTACAAATTTTGCGATTGAATGCGAAAGATTTATTTTCAAATAACATGCAATACCTGATACGTAAGTTTCGCTATGGAGATTTATGATACAAGTGGAATTTTGGATAGAATATTGCAGCTTGTCTTAAAATATAGACATTATCCCTTGCGCCGATTTTGCGCGAAATCAGCCCAAGATTATTATTTATTAGAGCCCGTCCGATGCGAAATTAATGAGCAAGAAGCCCGCGTATTGGGACCTGAAATATGATTCTTTAATCAGCACAAAGCCACTTTTATAACTTTGAGCAAATTATTACACTTTGCACCCGTTTGAAGCTGACAGGAAGAAAATTAAGTAAACAGCAATTAAGTATTAGTTATCTGAAAACTTTGAAACTCTTAAAAATAAAGTTTGAATTAAACCTAAATCGCAAACTTGTATCAAAACTTAGTTTATAAGTGGCTCGGCCATCCGTCTTCCTAATTCTGTCTAACTCTCTAATTCACTTTCCAGATCGTCCAAAAGTGCTTAGCGTTGGACGAGAACGCGTCAAAACCTCCACCCTGTTCGCACCGGTCAATTTCGAATGTTTAGGCGAAGGCAACCCACCGCCGATCTACCAGTGGATCCACACAAAAACGTCACAACAATCGGATGACGTCGTGGAGCGCGGCAGGGAGGCCAAGCTACACATCAGAAACGTCACTTACGAGTATCAGGGAGAATGGAGGTGCAAGGTTACGAATGTTATTAAAGGAGAGGAACAGAGTGATATCAGTGAGCCCATTATACTTCAAGTACATGGTAGGTGTGATTTGATTTTCAAAGATAGGTACAAGTTTAGGAAGGGCCAGTTTTTATAAAAGCCATTGAATAGCCTTGAAGAATATAATATATTGTCACTGTAGTGGAAGAAAGACATCCTGTGTAGGCATATTAGATAGGGGAAACTGGGCCTAGACTCTAGCTAGAAATCAAGGTAGGTTCTTCACAAGAGCATTTCTAAGATGTTTCCTGCACCGGTCCCCTTTCTATAATGTGGTTCCTGTGAAAATTCAGCTCAAGCAAGCAACAATACGATTTGTGCTAGTTTGAGTCAGTCCGCAGTCATCTGATACCAGCAATAATTAATTGCGAAAACGGAAATATTGTACAGAATGTCTGTTTCTCAGCTAGTAAGCCGACTACCATAAATTCCATACTGTAATAATATGTATTTATTTTGGTAAGGCACGTTCTCCTACTCTAACTTTCCGTTTTTGATTCATGCCGTTTCGCGCAAGAGATAGTTCAATGCGTCCCCTTTAACTCTAATGTGAGTACTAAACTTTTCTCATACAGGAATTCAGTTTGAAGACAGCGTTTTGTGCCCTTTTTGCAAACTCGATTCGTAAAGTCGAATTTCTCCTCCGAAGAAAAGTTTTCCCACGTAATTTATGCGCTTAAAAAACATAAAATGATATGACTTTTACAGATAAATAAAACTGAATTTCATTCATTTATTGTACATGTAATGCTGCTCTTTTAGTGTTGCCCACCTAAAAAATTTAAGACCGTGAAAGTCAATAAAGGGTTATATACATATGTATGTATAGGTGCTCGAAGGGACATTAAGCTGAAATATGGGAGGTAATTATCGGCCTCTCACTACCAAAAAGAATTACCCTCAATTAAAAGCTTGATTACGCGCCAGTAACAGTAATTATCATACAAAATCGCTAATTTTGCTCATTAATAATGGGGCCTCATCAATTACGTTTGACCAGTCCATTAATTAGGCCTCGCAATCTCACGAATTCACACCAACGTTTAAATAATTTCTTGTTGTCTGAAGGGTAGGATTTGAAATGTAAATTTGAGGTTGATTCAATTTTTGCGTTGTACAACTTCGCTGTGATATTTTTCTTCCACGAGAGAATAGTTTATGTTAATTTTATACACTTCAAGCGTACACTTCATACCTCATTTTGGTTATGAAAGTTTATGCATCTTTCAAAGTAACCTACAAATCCAAGACAGTATTTCATCAACTCATAAAAAAATAGAGTTTGAGGTTCAGGGGCGGATGGGCCCACCGGGATACCGGGAGATTTCCCGGTGCGCCGGTCCTTCAGTAGTCGTCGTCGGCGCCGTTGCGGAAAGTTCGAAAATGATTGAAAAAGCAAAAAAGCCAGATACAAATAGCTAATTTTTTTATTGATTTGGCTGCTTGCAACTTTCCACATCCTGGAACTACGTAAATCCTAAGTATCCATGCCGTAAACGCCCATACCATTCCAAAAGTTCCATGGCAAGTTCATTGTTTGCTATGTTCCGTTTTGGGGTGTCTTCAGGTTCGTCTGCCTCTTTTTATTACTAAACAAGTACCACTTTACGAGAAGTTCTGCGTTGATGTAAACGTAGATTTATGTACGTACGAGACTCGTAAACTACCACTACAGTTTAAACAAGAAAATACGTAAGAGGAAACGTATCTTTGCGGCTGCACGAATAAATTTAGGTGCCTATCTGTTGTGATAATGTTCGTATCTATTTCGTTTGTATTCGTTTTCCCCTTTTCCATACGAACTGGCTCCCAATTGGTGTGTTCGGCTTAGAGATTAAAGTGTGGTAACGTTACCGCGGTAACGGTAATTTTGGTAATTCAACCCGACAAATTTCTTTACCGGTAATTTTCAGAAAGGCTTCCTGAATAAAATCACATTCAGGCGATTATACAACTCACTGTACATTTTTCCCATATGACACGAGAGGCTTAATAAGTGATAAGCCTTGGGATTATCGCGCTTGGTGGCATTTGGGATTATCGCGCTTGGTGGCAATGATTATAGCAAATTTTTTTATAGATTTTTTTTTGTTTCATCTCTTTCTTATACAAGCTAGTAGAAAAAGACAAGAATAAGCTCAGTGCGCACTAACGCTTTTAATAGAATTCGCTATTACTGTCACTTGGTGGATTTGCTAAAGCCACTGTTGCTTGGTAACGCATAATCAATTTTTTATTTTAAAAAAAAATGTCAAACCAAATTAGATTTGGAAAAGTTTCTTTGCCCGAGGTGGACGAAAACATAAGAAATTTAAAGCCAAAAAATACCGAGAAGTCGGACAAATATGTTTGGAAGCAATTCACGGAGTTTTGTCGTGAAAAAAAACACCACTTCGAAAGTATGACGCCAGAGGAAGAACTATCAAAAATACTGAAGGACTGGGCGTACAACATGCGCAAAACAGATGGAAGCAATTATAAAGAAAGTGTCATCAAGCTTCTTTGGAATAAAACTGCTAAAATGCTACAAAACCTTTACTTTGAAAAGCATAATCGGCGTATAGACCCTTTCAATGATCAAGTTTTTCAAGAGGCCCGAAATGCTAGGAATGCCAAGAGAAAAGAACTCCAACAAGTGCTCAGTGCCCGGAAAGTGAGCTCGACAGCTTTAACAAGTCCAGAAATTGAAAAAATGGCCTCAAATTCGAACGAAAACACTCCCGATGGACTTCAAAAAAAGTTTTTTTTTATTGCTGCATCCGAATTGGCATGGCGTGGTAACGAAGGTGCTTTTTGCGAGGTGGAATTTTTCAGACAGGAAAGGCACAATGACGGGTCGCTTACCGGTCGCCTGGAATATAATCCTATATTTACCAAAACTACTCAAGGAGGCGCCAATAGAGTATCAGAAAGTAAGTGGCTGGTAAAAAATGTTTTACATCCTGATTTCTGTCCAGTTCGACTTTTTTTAAAATTGATGTCTAAGAGGGGGACGAACATTCAAACAAATAGACTATTTTTGACTGCTAATAAAAATTGGAATGCTAGCGCTCTATCTCCTTGGTACAAAAACTGCCCGGTTGGCGTTAATACTGTCAGTAAATGGACGGAATTGGGTGCAAAAAGCAGCGGATTAGATACCAACAACAAAAAATTCACAAATCATTCTCATAGAGCCTCAGCTGTGAGCACACTCACTAGTTCTGGTGCAAATCTTCAAGAGGTTATAAAAATGACTGGACATAGCTCTATAAACTCCGTGACGCCGTATCTCCAGCTTACTGAACAACATCATAATAAAATTATTTCGAACATGAGGGAAGAACATGGAGCATCCACTTCTGACAACAACCAACCCATCAGAAGTTCTGTAGAAAATCAAACAGGAATTAGCAATATTTATTATAATAATTGTTCATTTATTATTAATAATAATAAAAATTAATAAAGTATTAAAGTTTAGTTCGTTGTATAACCTTTTGAATACCACTCGATGTTTCAGGATTACCTAATACTTTTACCTGACACTCAACGCGTTAGCAGCAACACCACTCCTCCTTTGGAGTCGTGGTGTTGCTGCGTAACGCGTTTCGTGACAGGTAAAAGTATTATCCGGTAATCCCGAAACCTCTTGTGGTATTACATTCGACAATCTTTTCCATGCATTACTCGCCATCTAGTTGTGAATCTGTATAACGCGCTTTCAGGGTTGGCATGAACAAATAGTTATTTACCTAACAAGTGCGGAAAGTGGTGCTTTTCCGCCCACGACCACAGTTGGCAAGCTGTCAAGGGCGGAATAGCTATTTACCTAACAAGTGCGGAAAATTATTTTTTCCGCACGCGGCTGCCGTTCACCGAACGACGCGTAGCGGAGTTCGGTGATGCAGCCGAGTGCGGAAAAATATTTTCCGCAAGTGTTAGGTACAATATTTTTGCTACAGGCGTAAAAATGTAAAATTTTTCTTTTTTTTTTTGACTATCAGTGCGGTAAAATTTTTTTCCTACAGCCGTGCGGAAAAATCGATTTTCCGCACTGATATGCGTGCGGAAAATGAGTTTTCCCGCACGGTGCGGTAGAACTTTTTTTTTTGACATATCAGTGCGCACGGCGCACGGCTGTCAGTGCGGAAAAAATTTTACCGCACTGATATGTCAAAAAAAAAAAAAAAATTACATTTTTTCGCCTGGAAAAATATTGTACCTAACACTTGCGGAAAATATTTTTCCGCACTTGTTAGGTAAATAGCTATTCCGCACTGACAGCCGTGCGGAAAAACTTTTTCCGCACTGATATGTCAAAAAAAAAAGTTTTACCGCACCGTGCGGGAAAACTCATTTTCCGCACGCATATCAGTGCGGAAAATCGATTTTTCCGCACGGCTGTAGGAAATAGCTATTTATACAATAAGTTACGAAATGAGCGTCTTTTAGGCACGCGACGTGAAAATTGTCCAACGAGGCAAAGCCGAGTTGGACAACACGTCGAGTGACTAAAAGACATCGTTTCGTAACGTATTGTATACAAAATTTTTTCTACTGGCATTTTATAATAAAAAAACACAATTTTATTTCATGTGAATAAGTCGATTACACCCAAAATCTTTGTTACCTGCTTTTACTTGACACCTGACACTTTTCATGCGATTTTCTTTTCAAAATTCGACATCAATAATTAAAATCCTAGAAAGTAGGTAATAACACAAACTTCTGTTTTGAGTAACCCAAACGTTCAATTCAGTAATTCCATTTTCAATATTCATAATAAATGCAAAACAAAATTCAAATCTGTGTTCAGTGTGTTTTTTATTTCTGAATAATGGATGACACTTTTAGGCACTAGTGCTTAAAAATTACTTTTACGCACTCATAAGTCACTTTTACGCATTCAAAAGTCACTTTTACGCACTGAGTGCCTAAAAGTAACTTTTACGCACTCAGTGCCTAAAAGAATGTCGTTTCAAAACTGAAATGACAATCGAAAAGTTGCTATTATGAAACGTCAGTAGAAAAAAGACATTTTCCGCAAGAGTTAGGTGTAATGTTTTTCCACAAGTGTTTTTGTCCATCTCATTAGGAGATGAGGAGAATTTATTTTTGTTTGATTTTCTTAGCTCGTTTTTCGTTCTAGGAATTAGGTATTATTATTTGTTTATTGCAATATTTCTACAAGGTTAGGTTTCACAACAAACACTATTATGAATTATGATAAATGGTTATTTAGGTAAAAAATCCTGAAACTATATAATCCTTGAACGTATATGTAGTATAATATGGTCATAATTGTTTGTTTTATGAAATATTTCCAAAATTACCAAAATTATCGAAAAATTATCGAATGTAATACCACAAGAGGTTTCAGGATTACCGGATAATACTTTTACCTGTCACGAAACGCGTTACGCAGCAACACCACGACTCCGAAGGAGGAGTGGTGTTGCTGGTAACGCGTTGAGTGTCAGGTAAAAGTATTAGGTAATCCTGAAACATCGAGTGGTATTCAAAAGGTTATACAACGAACTAAACTTCAATACTTTATTAATTTTTATTGGCAAATGAACAATATTGCCACCAAGCGCGATAATCCCAAAAGGCTTATCACTTATTAAGCCTCTCGTGTCATATGGGAATAACGTACAGTGAGTTGTATAACCGGTAAATTACCACTGAGAAAGAACAAATGAAAATTACCGGTGAACTTCAATCTCTAGTTCGGCTTAATTAGGCCGGATACGGTTTACGTTTGGTCCGTACGCGAAGATACGTTAGTTTACAGGTCACACGTACGTGAACGCGAATTTGATATTTTTGCGCATGTGTACGATTCAAAATCTACGTTTACATATACGCAAAAAAAAATGTTTAATCCCTCTATTATTAGAGATTGCATGCATAATCGAGTAGAAAAAGACGGGCAAGACAGTCTCGTCTCTGTACTTTAGCGGCTTTCGGCGTATAGAGTAATTTCGTCGTCTTTTCTTGTACCCAAGCGCCCATACCATCCCTAATTAATGTTTTATGGCACGTTCCATTGCTTGCTATGTTCCGTTTTGAGGTATGTTCGCCTCTCTGCCTCTTTTTACTATTCTAGATTGCATGCATAATAGAGTAGAAAAAGACGGGCGACAAGAGAGTCCCGTTTCCGTACACTAGGACTGTTCTCACAGAAATCATGAACCAATCAGAGCAAATTTCATTGGTTGAATATAATTAGAAAACTGTTTGTTGGCGATTTACACCACGTCGTCTTGTCTTTATTCAACTCAACGGTAGGGTATGCGCAGAAGTCGATCACTTGTGCTTTTCATTATTTTTTTACTGGGCAGGCGCGGAGCCGTTTCAACCGACTTCCCGCGCCGGTCTTAGGGGCCCCATCCGCCCCTGTTGAGGTTTACCTACGTGAGTAAAAATTATGTGTTAGTAGTTTCAAAACTCAAGCGAAATAAAACAGAAAAAAAGTTTAAGACTGTAATCTGTGAATTTTTGTATTTTTCTCTGAAACTTGTTTAAACTCACTCCAAGTTCACGGCTCTCATAATAGCGTGAATAGTACCGAAACGTCGGTTTGGATCAACAACAATAACAATATTGTCCATTCTTTTTCAAGTGCCTTGTCCTCTACGAACGTTGGCAATCATCAGCGCAGTCTTTACTTTGTCGACTGCTTTTCTGAATAAACTTGTCGTGGCCCAGTCGACGTCCAGCGCGTCTTCTGACCTCAATTTTCCCCTCGATTATGAGATAAAAAGTAGTTATTTGTAATTCCTGAGTATGTGCCCGAAGTACTCTAACTTTCGCTTTTTTTGAGCGTAAACATAACTTCAAGATCTTTTTACATTCTCGTTAGCACATCTTTATTCCGCACTCTTTCCGTCTATATGTCCACATTTCGAAAGCTTCTAGCTTTTTACACATGGCGTCAGTCAGAGTCCACCCCTCAATCCCATAATAGAGAATACTGAAGACGTAGCAACGTACTACTCGGGGTGCGAACGAAGAGCGAGAGACCTCGACTACACAACACAACAACACTTCATTTTCAAAAATTATGATGCTCTAACTTATTCAATCCTGGCACGAACCTCCTGCATGTTATCCCCTTCTTCATTTACCTGACATCCTAGATATTTGTATGATTGGACCCAATCGATCTGTTGGTTCTGTACCTGGAGAATACCTCCTCCAACCTGGTTCTTACTAATCACCATCCATTTAGTTTTTCTGGCGTTCAATTTTAATCCAAATTCTTCACTTTCAGTAGCAAAATGATCAAGTAATGCTTAAAGACTTTCCAGAGAATCAGCAATTTTAACCGTATCGTTCGCATATCGAAGCTTGGTAATGTTCACGCCATTGATAGAAATTCCGTCAGTGCAGTCTTTTAATGCTTTTCCAAATATCTTGCTCGAATAAATATTTTTTTAAAAAATAAAAAGAACCTTCAATAAACTACATACATTACACACATACTAACATACTTATTGTCCGTCGTTTTTAATCTGCCACTTTCCGTATGAGAAGCGAGGGGGTGAAGCATATGGCAAAAACAGGTGTGACGTCAGGTGACCATTGGCGTTCTAACAAAGGGAGCCACCAGCTAACATTCCTTTGAAGTATCGAGTATCATAGCGTTTCCGATTGGTAGATTTAGTGCGGTACTAGTGCAATTTTTGCAACACTTGGTATACACAAGAGTGGTGAGGCTATGAAGCACCGCACAAAGAGGAGACGAAAAATAGGGAACGCTGTACAACTGTCTTCTATCTCATTCTCTCGCAGTTTAAATCCCATAGATCTATATGTTTGTCTCTTTTTAGTGTCGCTTTTTCGTTTTATCGACTCTCAAATCACTCCCAACGATTCTAAAGAAGCTCTCACTTCAAAAGTAATGGTGAAAGGATGCAACCCTGCTGGACACCTCTTTCTATCCCTACTTCGTCAGACATTGCCTACCTTGATTTGTGCAGTCTGATTCCAGCAGAGAATTGGAGATTTGCAATTATTATCTTGAGGTCTCTATCAATTTTCTATGAATTTTCATAAGCTTCTCATGTTGTACCTTGTCAAACGCTTTATCATAGTCTACGAAGCATGCGTATACAAGAAGAGAAACATCTCTATATTTTTGAACTGGCACTTGGATGTTAAACAAGGCCTCTTTTGTGCCAAAATCGTTACAAAATCCAAATTGGGATTCGCCCGTGAAGGACTCGCACTTTGCGTATATTCTTTTTTGGATAATCTCCAGAAAACCTCGAGAAAATGGCTCATCAAGCTAATAAAGCGATAATCGCTACATCTTTTTGCAAATCTTTTCTTCGGAAGGGGCACAAATGTTGATTTAAGCCAGTCAGAGGGAATGATGCCCGATCGGTAAATCATATTGAATTGTAGTGACTCCTCATTTTATAGGATTTCATTAAGTTCGGAGTTTGGACCTGCAGCTTTCTTGTTTTTGAATAACTGAAAGGCGTGTTGAACTTCTTCTTTAATTATATCTAGTCCTTCTCGTGAATACTCTTCAGGAATGTACTCATCCCGAAACAGGTTTTCGATGAAGCTGTACCACTGTTTTGTCGTTGACATCAAGATTCATCTTATCTTGACTGTTCAACAGAATGTCAAGCAGCTTCTTCAATTTTCTTATGCATATTAAAATTGTCACATTTTGCTTCGAGGTCTTCGATTCCCTTACACCGTTCGTTTGGCCAATTTTCTTTAGCTACCCTGACTTTGTTTTTCATTTCACGATTTAACTGACGATATGCTGGCTGGTCTTTTTGCAGGCGTCTTGCTTCTATCAGGTCGAGGATTTCATCAGTTATCTAAGGTTTTTTCCTGACCCTAGTGTTACTTAATGACAATTTCGAGCTGTCGCTAACAAAGACTTCCCTTATACCAGTCCATAGAGTCTCCACTTCATGTCCAATATTTTTTGGAAAGTTGCTGATACCTTCTTCAATCCGAAGGGCATTCTGTTGAATGCGTAATTCGTAATATCCATTTTCATCATTAAATGCTGTTTTTGGTAGGTATAGCATTCTCGTATATTTCGACCTAACGAGCAATGTCTATTGTCTAGTCAGTTTTACGATCATCCGACTTCATCCGACTAAGTACCTGACTCCTGTTTGTGCAATTGGCTTATTCTAAAACGAGATACTTGCATCTGATTCCAATAATTTTCGAAATACGTATTTAATGCCGTCATTACTTAGGAATACAAAAGCTCATTAAAATGATCCTGGATCCTGTTCATACAAATCGTTGTTCATTTAACGGCCCTTCCATTATCTTAAACTTTAATTACCTCTCATAATATCTTTTTATCTTCACGAGCTGACAAAACATTGAAAATTGCGTGTTTTGCAAGAATATAAAAACCCAAACCTCGGCGAAGCGTTTAATATGAGTGTCCCAAATTGATTAGAAATTTCCAAATGATAATGCCGATCACATACGTAAATGACAGGAGACATATAGTGAAATTGTAAATTAATTTATTTGTCACTCATTTGTAAAACGTCACTTATCAAGTCAAAACATAACCAGCGAAAATTGATTTTTACGAGCTACTGGCTCTACTGACTTGTAAAATCGACAGCTAAACTGTAAAAACTTTTCACAAGTCAGTAGAATTATTTATTTTTGAAAAATCGGTTTTATCACAAGAATAATTGCTTGTAGGTACCTTCTGGGAGACTTTTCTGGTGATAAACTGTTGGCTACGACTGCAGCTTCATTAATAATATCTTGTAATAAATTCATTTCTGGAAAAAAATTGCAAAATGGAAATCTGTCAAAAAACCTATTTATAACTAGAAACAACGTCTTAACAACGTATCATTCTCATAGTTATACCAACTACCAAAACTTCTGTGAGAAAAAATCAAGGAAAAACATATAAATTTCAAATTTTTGTTATGTATTGATTTTTTATTTGTCCCTATATCTTTTACAAATGAGTAACAAATAAATTATTGTACATTATACGCCAGGTAGCAGTTTTTACTGGCTCTTGAAGGTGACAAGCTCGCCTGGCGGCTCGCTAGTCATTTCCTTCAATCGCCAGTAAAAACTGTTTTACCTGGCTAATAATGTAAAATACTATAACACGTCTATTGCAGACTGTGCATATGCACTTGAAGCAAAACAGAATGATAATAATTAGGAATTTATTTGTGCCAAGCTTGAACGTCATATGATTAAAGTACATATAGGTACCAATTTTGCTTCTAAAGATTGAGGATAATAATTTTCCTTAACTTGTGCCAAGCGAGTTTTATTCAATCGCAATAAAAGGGTGAAAACCCACTTCATAATTTGTTAAAATCAGGACAATTCGGAGCGGGATAATAGTATATTGTTGTATTAGGAGTAGAAGCTTTACTTTTTTGTGCTGAAGCAGTAGGTTTGCGAGCCGAACGTAGTGAGGCTTGCAATACTGCTGAAACACAAAAAAGTGCTTCTACTCCGTATGCAACACGCTATTTTTTCTCCAAACGAATGTGGTAAGCTCGGGGGTAACTGGATGGTTGAGCGGCAGTAAAAGTACGAGCGGCACTAAAAGTACTTTTACTGCCGCTCCAGCGGCACCAAAAGTACTTTTACTGCCGCTGGGGTTGCCAAGCAGCATAGAAATTAAATTTCTACCACCTCGACAGGTGTTAACCTCCTGGATTTGCCTAGCAACATAGAAATTGAATTTCTACCATCTTGACAGGTGTTGACAAAGTGATGTGTTTTTGACGTTTGGAGAAAAAAAACGTTTTATTGGGAGACACTCGACATTTTGCCCTTGTTGCTATTGTTGTGCCGGGTCAAAATGTATAGTTTATTTGCTTCAAAATTTTAAACGAATTATTTACGAACGATGCGTTTTTAATTTATAGAACATAAATTCATATTCTATTATCGTGCTGACTTTGAATTTATAAAAGTATTCCGACAACAATTTATGCCGGATTCAACGGAAAGTAGTAATAGAGGCCTAACTATAGCGTTGATTGAAAGTCAGTAATCTGAGCAAATTAATGATAAATTTTACAGCTCTTGAAGGTTTTTACAATCTGCGCGAAGAACATGAGCGTAATTATACAAGATGTCTTGAAAAGGTTGCAACTTTGCATATTTGAGAGAACTTTGAGGATCTAAGAGTCGAGATCCTCATAACAATAAAAATCAAAACTCGTATCCTACACCCGTCTGTATGTTTTGGTTTGTTCCCGATACAATGCAATCCACGATCATTTAATGAAGCTGTACGGAAAAGTTCCCTGATAATCTTATACTAAATATAAGCGATCAAACTTTATCCAATACACAATTCAGACCGCATCTCTATGAAACCGCTTTATGGTTTGTTTATACGTTATTGACGAAATATTGTTTGTTATATCAGGTGCTCCCCAAGTGTTGCGACATACAACAATGCCGGAAATCTTCGTCGAAAGTGGACAAACCGTGGATCTTAGCATGGTCGTTTGCGCTGACCCTAGACCGAGATCGGTCGCCTGGGAATGGGGCTCGCTCAGACTGGAAGCCGGCAATGAGATGGGTAAGAATTTTTCTGAGAAGCTTTTAACAAAATTACTACATTTATTTTCAAGACAAAGTCGTAGTAAAAAAGATTAGACTTGGCTGCTCCATAAAACTTGCTTCTTAGCGTATAATGTTTTCCTGAAAATGAAAAATGTAACGTAAAGATGTTGCCATTGAAGTTTAATTTTTATTTGAAATTTTGTTCTGCAACTTTTGAGCAAATTAGTTTCCCGGGAGTACTCACTTATAAAAATATTTTTCTGGCTTTTAAAAGCAGGGATCATTGGCCCGAAAAAACTAGTGTATATACTCTCGTTTATGAAAATTGGATCCACATACAAAGATGGACAAAGCCAAGGGTCATTGTCTTTTGATTTTATGAAATAAAATAGTCGAGTGTCTTCATATTTGAGCAAATGGTTCACTGAAGAAATTACTTGGAGTATGTAGGATTGAATTTTATATGAATATTTAGCGACATATCGATCAAACTATTATCAAAACCACCTTTATAAAATTTTATCTGTACACTAACAAGTGAAATATATACAGGATAAAAATTCGAAATTTTTCAATGTGAATATCTTTAAAAGAAGAGAAATTTGAACAACGTAATTTGGTACAACTGTAGGGGGAAACAGAATCATCATATTTTGGATACGGGGTGAGTGACCCCTTAGGCCCATGCATCTCAACCTCCAACCCCAAAAGGACATGGCACTAAATATTAGAATCCTGGTGATCGGCCGATTTTTTTAAAACTGCAGTATGTTATTCTATACCTGAAAACAAGCATTTTTGCTTATGGTCACTTTTTTGTACGAGTATGGGATGACCCAGAAAATTGAGTTCAAAGTTTGTATATAAAATATTTTCTTTAAGCATAAACTTATGTTTAGCCGTTGTTAAACTGATCTGTTATGTGATTTTGCATTTTATACATTAAAGACAAAGCTATTTATGTAGTTAAGAACAAAAATTATTATACAGGGTGTCTCAAAAATTATATTTTAAACCAAACTACTCTCTAAAGAAAGCCAATAACCAAAACAACTGCTACAAAACTATAATAACCTTAAATATCAATAATAACTACAAACATTGTAACAATGATCACCAGAGACTATTTGAAGTAGCTGCTGTTCCCTGGAAACGATTTGGATTTAATACTGTAGAAATAGATCAACAAATACAAAAATATGCCATATAGGCCCAGTTTCACAATTGGTGCAAAGCTTGACCAAAGGTTTTGGCTAAACCACACATCATGAAACAGGTATATTGTAGGTTAACAGTGTCTTGTGTTTACCGTTAAGTTACAAATGTTTGTGAAACTGTGTTGTTAATACAACAGACCAATACATATTCAAAATCACTAAACCGATACATCAAATATTTAATATAAAATCTTTGAACTCAATTTTTTTAACCGTTATTTTGGTTATTGGCTTTCTTTAGAGTGTAGTTTGGTTTAAAATAAAATTGTTGAGACACCCTGTATAATAATTTTTGTTCTTAACTATACAAACATCTTTGTCTTTAATGTATAAGTTGCAAAAATAAAGTTGCAAAAATACATAACAGATAGTTTATGCTTCAAACAAAATCTTCCATATAAAAACTTTGGACTTAATTTTCTGGGACATCCCATACTCGTACAAAGAAGTGACCATAAGCAAAAATGCTTGTTTTCAGGTATAGAATAACATACTGCAGTTTTGAAAAAATCGACCGATCACCAGGATTCCAATATTTAGTGCCATGTCCTTTCAAATGGCACTACCGCTTCTGTGATGCCTTAAATTAAATATTATTGAGAGGTATTTAGATTTGAATTTATATAGTATGTGATTTTGAGAGAGCCATCCATCTCAATATTAAAAAAGTTTGACAGAATACTGAGATTATCGGATGTAGATTTTATTTACCACAATCATGGTTTAGACAAATAGGGATGAATTCCTTCTTTCACCAGAAATATGGGCATCTTGTGATAGTACTAATCGGACGACAAACGCTTCTGAGTCATTCCATAGCCACTTCAATTTAGCTTTTCATATTTCCCATCCAGATATATTTATATTTATGACTGTCTCATTAGATGTTCAGTCGAGTTGTTATATCAAAATGAACAGCGTACGTTTACCAGTGTCCCACGGAAACCGCCATTATAAAAACCGTCAGGATGGTATCACCAATTTGATTACTTTATATAAAAGTAAGGATCGGACCGGAGAGTCCCATGCTCTGAAAGGGGTTCGGCGCGCTATCGGCCCATGGTACTAGTGGTACCTGAAAAATTTTCGAACCGCAGCCCGCAATCGTCCATTGCGCATATCCATCTGCAAAAGATTTGTTTCTAAATTTAATACAGGGCCGAAAAAAAAGTACAATTCAAATAAAATAAACTGTGTTATTAATGTTATTTTAAATATTTAGATGCTCAAATGGCATTTTACGCTACACAAAAGGATAATATTTTTTTCTGCGATTGACAAGAAATGTCAGCATTTTTGACCGGTTGGCAGGTCGCAAAACTCAATATTCTGGTATTTCAATAATGTTTCAATAGTTGCTAAGGAATCAATGAATAACAATACGGGAAACACTTTTCCGGCCTAGGCCGGGAAAGTGATTCTCGTATTGCTGAATAATTGGAACTAAAAGACAAACATTTAACAGGTATTTAACCGATCGCAGAAAAAATAGTATGTGTATTTCGGTGGAAAAGCACATTCTCGGCCTTAGGTGTTTGCCGGCCTCGGCTACGCCTCGCCCGTCAACTTACACCGTCGGCCGAGAATGTGTCACATTTCCACCTAAATACACAATATACTATTTACTCCAAACACTTAGTAGTTGGTCAAGTTTCAGTAAATAAAAATAATCGATTTAAGTCAGGATATAAGATTGTACTCCAAAGTCAAAAACATGGCAGTGACATAATTTCAAACGAATTCAATATCTAATTTTATTTTAAATCCGATATCAGACATGTTTTACAGTATGGCTGAAATAAAAGTTGTTTATATTTATGGTCGAGAAAATCGTTGCGCCTTAAGAACTGCTGCAGTATTTAATAAAATAAATCTTGGAAAAAATTTAAGTCATACCAAAGAATATTATAGACTAACGTCTCTAGAAGTCTCGTCCGTATTCTTATTTTTGATACCTCGATGGACGCCGGCTTCTGCCGGTGTGGACGCCGCACAGTGATGCGGATTTGAATTATAGCGGGACAAAACCTCAGTAGCATTTTTTTTAGACTTCAATATCAAAAAATAGTATCCATATGTATTTTTGTAGCTTGCTTTGTTTTTTAGCTTTATGGGTTAGTGCAGAAAGGCGCACAGTAATAGATCATTTGTTGAATCTACCCGGACTGAAATGGTAAAATCGTTGGTTGTTATTTTGTTCATATAATATCGTACAACGTTTTTTTTTAAATTCACTGAAACTGCCAAAAAACATGGGTACATTTTTTGTGACCATAAACCTGCGGGTGTATTATTTAAATGACATGAAGAAATAAAAATGTATTTTTTTTACTACTAACCTGAGAAGTAGTCATTATTCAATCTATTTTTCTCGGAAAAAATTGAATTTCTCTCCCTAGGTTAATAATGAAAATAATGAAAAAAAACCTAGGTCAATAATGAAAATGACGTCATGACGCAAGGATATTGTCATAACTTTACAGGTTTCTATTGATTTAATTTCAATTTCAAACTGTCAATTTAATCAAAAAAACAGGTTCCTGTATGTATCATAGGAAATTACCATAGATGTTGATAGAGAGCAGCACTTTCAACTAGAAAAAATAATTTGAGCTCAGATTTCAAACTTATTTTTTATTTTCTACTATAGCAGTAGTAAAAAAAATTCTATATATTCCACGGTAGAGAAAGTCATTATATACCTTACGCATTATAAACCTCGGCGCTACGCGTCTCGGTTTATAAAAGCGCTCGGTATATAATGACCAACTTCTCTACCTAGGTATATAATGTACTATTATTCGATGATTTTATTCCATTTACATATAGAAAGTGGCAAAAAAGTCGCTTATAGTACCTGTAACGTTTTAGTTACTCGTATACGAAAAAGTGATCCTGATGAAAGTTGCTGTTTTTTATTTTTTTATTTTTTAACTAAGCAGTTGAAAATACGTGGAAATTAAAACTACAAGAAATTCATAGTTGTCTCACTATAGAAGAAAAGAGGACGTTCTATTTGAAAAAACAAAGTTGTTTTGGATGGCAACCAAGCCAAAAATGACACAAGACATATTTTATACAGGTAGAAATATAGGGAATAATGTACTGAGCAACTTTCATCAAGGTCACTTTTCTGTATACGAGGTAATTGAAAAGTAACAGGTAACAGAGGTATTATGCGCTCTGTATAATGTACCATGTACCATCGTCACCAAAAGTAACTGGGACAGTATCATATTAGCTCTTGTACTATTATATGAATTTTATTGTCAAATATTTGTCAAACTATGAATTAAAAGCATTGAAATGAATGACGGAAGAATTAGTCCAGGAGATTATTCTGCAATATTTTTTTCCCAGAAACTTTTGGTGGCAATGATACCTAAAAGACTCTAGGATCCTATAGCAGTGATATATTGTTATAGTGTGCACATGATGAGCAGTTTCCACATCCAGCACGTTTAAATGTAAAAATTACAGGGACACTCATTTTTTTTTTTTAATAAGGGAAATAATTGTTATTTATAATATTAGTATGTAAAATTATACTGAGTGTAAAGATTGTTGCCTTCCCACCTCATACATAAATTGGAATAGGAATGTTCTAGAACAATAATTTTAATAATGATATTGTGTTTTAACTGAATTTACTACCGATCTACAAAATTTTAGCCTTATCATACCCACAGGAACCCAACCCAAATAAACATAAATTTTTTGAGAGATTGAGAATTCTGGTATAGTACTTATATTGATAAAGTTTAAAACATGAACAAATAATAAATAAGAATTCATTCTATTTGGTTATAACGTTTCGTTTGTGAACGTTTGTGAAACACCACCATGGAAAATCAAAGGGAACTAATAAGACATCATATAATGAATCTGTTCGACGTTCATTTCAGACCGGCTTTGCAGCTTCTAACCCCAAGAACCGGTGCGAGACTCCTGAATTTTTTTTATTTTTTTTCAGTGGTGCGGCAACGTGCGGTAAAAAAAAATATGAGCATAGAAACTACAAATATTGTAGCATCAAAATTGCTCAATACTTGGTGGTAACTATTGGTAACTCAACAGATCTACTTCACCCAATATGGCGAGAATTGAAAAAAAACGTGAAAGTTTGATATCTGTAGAACAAAGTCGCGGAGCTTTTTCGAGAATAAATTAACTACAGTATAAAAGTACTCACCTTTACCAATCTGCAACATAATTTGGTTTTTGAATAGAACGTATTCGTACTAATAAATTTTTATTTTCGTATGACTTCTGCCAAGCTGAGCAGAAAACGACCAAATTGGGTTGATATAAGCTTATCAAAATACAAAGAATATACAATCCATAACAATAATTGTTGAATTTTTATATCAATTAGAATGTCTACTATCTATTCTTATCAACAAACTTTTTTTACCTTGTTTCTAAAAAATTCGGTTTTGTCCCGCTAGAATTAAAATCCGCCGCACTGTGCGCCGGCTCGAGTCTATTGCCCACTGTTGCCGAGTTGTCAGTGCTGTTGATTCGGCGTCCAGCCAGCGAGCCAGCGTCCGTGTCCACTTCTCTGAATGAAGTTATTAGAGTAAAATTTTTGCTTTGCATGCATAAGGAGACAGACGCGTGCCAAGAGGAATTAGGAAGTTAAACATATATTTTCTAACATATTTTATAATTTACCAACGAATATCATAGATGGATCTATCATTTTCTTTAGGTTTTTTCAGTATACCTATTTGGCGAATTTGCCACTTAGAAATTTATTTTTAATTTCGAAATATGAATTATTTATTTATTTTCCAGTAGATCGGTTTATTTACCAACAAGTAAATTTTGGGGTTGGTCAAGTTTCCGCCCGTATTAAACAAATTTCAAAAATAAATAAACCATAATAATTTTGGACACTATGACTAAAATATTGCACACCCACACAACACAACGAAAACTAGAGCAGTTCTGAAGTGAAAACTTCTTTAGAATAGTTGGGAGTGATTTGAGACTCGATGAAACGAAAAAGCGGCCCGATGAAACGAAACGAAATAGCAACACTTTTTTAACACACTTATATTACCACACAACACACAACAAGAACCTGGAACAAGCCAAGTGAGCTGGAACAAGTCTGGATAAATCTGAATGAAGTCTGGAAAAGTCTGAAAATCTCTGGAAACGTCTGGAAAGAGCCTGGAAATTTCTGGACAGGGTCGGAAAAGTTCTGCCAAAGGTCCCAAAAGACCTGGGGATCATTTTCCAGAATCCGGATCAGTCTGTACAAGTCTGGATAAGGTCTGGATAAATCTGGATAAAGTCTGTAAGACTCTGGAAAAGTCTGGTTATTGTCTGGAAAAGTCTGGAAATCTCTGGAAACGTCTGGAAAAAGCTTGGAAATTTCTGGAAAGGGTTGGAAAAATTCTAAAAAAAGGTCCCAAAAGACCTGGGAATTATTTTCCAGAATCCGGATCAGTCTCAACAAGTCTGGATAAAGTCTGGATTAATCTGGATGAAATCTGGAAAACTCTGGAAAGCTCTGGAAATCTCTGGAAACGTCTGGAAAGAGCCTGGAAATTTCTGGAAAGGTTCGGAAAAATTCTGCCAAAGGTCCCAAAAGACCTAGGGATCATTTTCCAGAATCCGGATCAGTCTGTACAAGTCTGGATAAGGTCTGGATAAATCTGGATGAAGTCTGTAAAACTCTGGATACGTCTGGATATTTTCTGGAAAAGTCTGGAAAGGAAAATTTCTGGAAAGGGTTGGAAAAATTCTGGAAAACGTCCCAAAGGACCTGGGGATCATTTTCCAGAATCCGGATCAGTCTGAACAAGTCTAAATAAAGTCTGGATTAATCTGGATAAAGTCTAGAAAACTCTGGAAAGCTCTGGATAAGTCTGCATAATGTCTGGAAATCTCTAGAAACGTCTGCAAAAGGCCTGGAAATTTCTTGAAAGGGTAGGAAAAATTCTGGAAAAGGTCCCAAAAGACCTGGGGATCATTTTCCAGAATCCGGATCAGTCTGTACAAGTCTGGATAAATCTGGATGAAATCTGGAAAACTCTGGAAAGCTCTGAATAAGTCTGGATAATGTCTGGAAAAGTCTGGAAATCTCTGGGGCTGATACGCTTTTATAATAATACATCGAACTAAAAAGTGAAAAATAAATATATTTTGAAAAAACGAAAAAACACGCTTTTATAGTAAATTGAACTAAAAGGTGAAAAAAAATTTCTAATATAAAAGAAAATATTATTGAACAAAAAATATTAGAATTATTGTCAAAAAAGCGAGGGGTGCTCAATGTATAAGAAATGCGGAACAAAGAACCCCAGCGTGTATTTTAGTTTTTTTAAACTATATTTATTTGCGTTCTTTCTCAAGTCTTTTGGAGAGGGGGGACGCCACTGTGTATGTTAGTATGTGTGTAAAGCATGCAATTCGATGAAGGTTTCACTTCTACCGGGTGTGAACTGCACAGGATTTTTTTTTTAAAACTGGGAGTCTGGGAGCAAACTTGACCGTTCCCCCTTGTTTGTCTAAAACTTGAAAAATTCTTATGCTTCTCGGTTCACCTAAATTTGCACAATTTTTTATGCCTATTTTCAAATTTTGCACACTTTTCTGGGGAAAGTTAAAGTATGTTTTTATTTTTTAAATAATTCCCCAAGTCAAAAATTCAATAACTATGTTGGCAGCACAAGCCTTTTCTACATAAAAAATTTGAAACCATTGACAATTTTACATTGCATTGCCGACATAATGTCATTTTGACTTTTATCTTAAAAAAAAAAAAAAAAACTATATGAGGTATTAAAAATTTGCACTATCCCCGCCGTTTGTCGAAAAATTGAAAAATCTTATGATACTCGCTTTGGCTAATTTTGCACAATTTTGCGCAAGTTTTTGGGGAAAGTTATAAGGCATTGAAAATTTGCACTTCCCCCCTGTTTGTCGAAAAATTGAAAGATCCTATACATGTCTCCCCCCCTCGTTATTCAAAAAGTTGATAAATCCTTATGCTACTGGGTTCACCCAATTTTGCACAACATTGCACACCTATTTTCAAATTTTGCAAAATGTGCACTTTTCCGCCAGTTTTTTGAGAAAATGAAAAATTCTTATGTTACTCAATTCGGGTTGAAAATAGGCGTGCAAAATTGAGTGAACCCAGTAGCGGGAGTTTTTCAATTTTTTTGACAAACAGGGGAAAACGTGCAAATTTTTAATACAACATTTAACTCCCAGAGGAATGTGTAAAATTTAAAAAAAAGGTGTGCAAAATTAGCCGAAGCGAGTAGCATAAGAATTTTTTCAAGTTTCAGATAAACGGGGAAAAAAGTGTACATTTATCACACCTCATAACTTTTCCCAGAAGAGTGTGCAAAATTTGAAAATAGGTGTGCAAAATTGTGCAAAATTAGGTCAACCTTATAGCATTGAGGTTATATTAATTTTTTGAAAAACGGGGGGGAAAATGCAAATTATTGATATTATCTATTCACAACCCGATGTCCAAAGATAAAGGTAAAATTTATCACCTTTCAGTGCTATTTGATATGGAATGGTGATGAATTTACCTTCACCTCTGGACTATGGATTGTGGATAGGATATATGTACCTTATAACTTTCTCCAGAAGCGTGAGCAAAATTTGAAAATGGGTGTGCAAAATTAGCCGGAACGAGTAGCATAATAAAATAACTATTTCAATTTTTCGACAAACGGGAGGGAAAGTGCACATTTTTAATGCCTCATAACTTTCCCCAGAGGAGTGTGCAAGATTGTGCAAAATAAACCAAAGCGAGTAGCATAAGATTTTTCAATTTTCCGACAACCGGCGGCATAGGCGCCGTAATTTCGAAATTTCTATGGGGGCTCGGGCTCCAAAAATAACATAAGTAGAATTATTTACACAGACAGAACTAGGCTACTAGACACATAGGCTTGAATGGGACCAGTTGACAGGTACCCATTTTTGGATTTTATGGTATTTTTGGGTTTTATGGTATTTTTGGGACTTCTAATGGAGGGATGGAGAGACAAGCGGGGATGTGGCCATTTTAACAAATTTTGATAACGCGAAATTTATGGGTCTTTTTACGGTATTTTTGGGACTTCTAATGGTGAAGAGGGGCTAGCGGAGATGCGGCCATTTTACCCAATTTTAATAATAATTTATAGTAGAACGTTACTTATATGTATTTATAATATACCTATGTATGTTTTTGATTATTTACCTAGGAATTGAATTGATTTTTTTGTTTATTTTAATTTTGAATTGAATTCTTTATAATAATAATAAAATTTTAAGGCCTTTGGGGGAAGGGGGCAAATGCCCCTTTGTCCCCCTCCTTGGCAACGCCAGTGGGCAGCACCGATTCGATTCGCCTTAACCGGGTACAAGCTAATTCGTCTTAATACTCCCTATGTGTCTAGTAGGATGGTCCGGTCTGTATATATATGATGATAAACTAGGTAAAAAAAGTCAGTGTATTGGTACATCATGATATACCTATTCATGTGATGTAAACATACGGAAAGGAAGGAAGGCAAGGAAATAATAATCCAACGAATCATTTAAAATCAGTTGAAATATACAGTGTGTCCCGCTTAAGGACTGACCACCCTTCTAAAATTGTTATTTTTCAACCGATTCAATTAATTTTTTTTTTTCTTGTAGCTACTTGAATTTGGCACTTATTAAGCTCATAATTTTTATTTCTACAGCTGCACTGGTTTACAGGGTGTCCACATTTATGGGCTCAAATTTCAATAAGTACTATTAGGGATTTTTTTAGAAAAAATCTGATAGCAGATTCTTGTTTAGAATGGTCTAAAACCCTAATGTACGAATTTTTGTTCCAGTAGGATACAGGGTGATCACAACAAATTTTCAAAATTTAATGGACCAAACCAGAAAAATTTCATATTTTGAGGCCATGAGAACAACAAAACTTGATACAACATAGTTTTAGAACATCCTTAACCAAAACTTGTAGTAAGCTTGTCTACAAGCCCCGTATTCTTGACTGTCCGGGAAGAGAGTGTTCCCGGGAACGTTCCCAGGAAAGCTAGTTCACTTTCACTCCCGGGAGCTAAAAAGTCGTATTCTTGAATACCCACAAGCCCTCGCAATGTTGCCGCATATGCGAGTGTCAATCGAACAAACCAAAACGTGTTTTCAAGCGAAAAAAACGAAGAGGAAGTAATCTAACCCCACGTTTGATGTTTATTATTGTCTATTTTTCCAAACTTTGAAAGCTGAAAGGCATTTAAGTTTGATAATTTATTTATTTTCAACTACCCTATGAACATGAACATCATCGCTGTAAGTTTTCGATAATTGCATTCCTCTTATGGCATTTTTTATACATGAGGGAAATATTCCGCATAATTTTCCGCAGCATAAATTCCGTTTTCCTGTCTCTGAACTTCGTGTGGCTCATCAACTTCTGGAATACTGTGTTCAATGCATACCTTTGTAGTTTTGGTTAAAGCCGAGACTCGCGTTGAAGCGGTAACATACGGAATAACCATATCTACTATTCCGTGGCATACATTTTTGCTTAGGTACTCTAAAAAATTTCACGAATTTCTGGTCAAGGGAAAAGGAATTCTTTGAGGCAGAAAATTTCATCCTATTTCTCTTGCTTCTGGAGCATTTTCCATGTCTTCTTGGATTATGTTATGTTATTCAAGATAATCTCATTAAAATAATCCACATTTATTGTAATGAAAGGACACAACACATACAAAAACGAAAAAACCTTGAACTTGAAAGGAGAAAACCAAAAAAACCGTCAAGTTTGAAAACAACGTCAAGTTTTGAGGTTAGAAGCCCTGGTGGGAACTCGTTTTCTCTTGGGTGAGAGGATGGGAACTTCAGAATTCCCGGGAGCTTTCACTTCACAGTCCTATTTTCAAGAATATGACATGTACCTTTTTGAGGTGAACCACGTCCTCTTCCCGAGCAAGTTCTCCTCCCAGAAATTCAAGAATACGGCTCCAAATGTGAAATTTTTCCGGTTTGGTCCATTAAATTTTGAAAATTTGTTGTGATCCTATTGGAACAAAAATTCGTACATTAGGGTTTTAGACCATTCTAAACAAGAATCTGCTAACAGATTTTTTCTAAAAAAATCCCTAATAGTACTAATTGAAATTTGAGCCTATAAATGTGGACACCCTGTAAACCAGTGCAGCCGTAGAAATAAAATTATGAGCCTAATAAGCGCCATATTCGAGTGGCTACAAGACAAAAAAAAATGAATTGAATCGGTTGTAAAATAAAAATTTTAGAAGGGTGGTCAGTCCTTAAGCGGGACACACTGTATACTACACAATGTATGGGACAAACAACAAAAACATAAAACTCACAAGCTGATATAAAAGGAACTGAATATTTTTTTATACCTACCCCCTACACCCACTACAAAATACCAAAATCACTATGGGGGCTCCGCAAGCTTCATAATTTTCTTGAGAGAAGTGTGCAAAATTTGAAATAGGTATGCAAAATTGTGCAAAATTAGGTGAACCGAATAGCTGAAAAAAATTTAAATTTTTTGAGTAACGAGGGTGAAAATGTTAATTTTTGATACCCATCAACTTTCCCTGGAAGCGAGTGCAACATTAGCCGTAGCGAGTAGCATAAGAATTTTTCAAGTTTCAGAAAAACGGGGAAAAAAGTGCACATTTATCACAGCTCATAACTTTTCTCAGAAAAGTGTGCAAAATTTGCATATACGTGTGCAAAATTGTCCAAAATTAAATGAAACGAGTAGCATAGGGGTCTATCAATTTTTTAAAAAATTTCACGAATTTCTGGTCAAGGGAAAAGGAATTCTTTGAGGCAGAAAATTTCATCCTATTTCTCTTGCTTCTGGAGCATTTTCCATGTCTTCTTGGATTATGTTATGTTATTCAAGATAATCTCATTAAAATAATCCACATTTATTGTAATGAAAGGACACAACACATACAAAAACGAAAAAACCTTGAACTTGAAAGGAGAAAACCAAAAAACCGTCAAGTTTGAAAACAACGTCAAGTTTTGAGGTTAGAAGCCCTGGTGGGAACACGTTTTCTCTTGGGTGAGAGGATGGGAACTTCAGAATTCCCGGGAGCTTTCACTTCACAGTCCTATTTTCAAGAATATGACATGTACCTTTTTGAGGTGAACCACGTCCTCTTCCCGAGCAAGTTCTCCTCCCAGAAATTCAAGAATACGGCTCCAAATGTGAAATTTTTCCGGTTTGGTCCATTAAATTTTGAAAATTTGTTGTGATCCTATTGGAACAAAAATTCGTACATTAGGGTTTTAGACCATTCTAAACAAGAATCTGCTAACAGATTTTTTCTAAAAAAATCCCTAATAGTACTAATTGAAATTTGAGCCTATAAATGTGGACACCCTGTAAACCAGTGCAGCCGTAGAAATAAAATTATGAGCCTAATAAGCGCCATATTCGAGTGGCTACAAGACAAAAAAAAATGAATTGAATCGGTTGTAAAATAAAAATTTTAGAAGGGTGGTCAGTCCTTAAGCGGGACACACTGTATACTACACAATGTATGGGACAAACAACAAAAACATAAAACTCACAAGCTGATATAAAAGGAACTGAATATTTTTTTATACCTACCCCCCTACACCCACTACAAAATACCAAAATCACTATGGGGGCTCCGCAAGCTTCATAATTTTCTTGAGAGAAGTGTGCAAAATTTGAAATAGGTATGCAAAATTGTGCAAAATTAGGTGAACCGAATAGCTGAAAAAAATTTAAATTTTTTGAGTAACGAGGGTGAAAATGTTAATTTTTGATACCCATCAACTTTCCCTGGAAGCGAGTGCAACATTAGCCGTAGCGAGTAGCATAAGAATTTTTCAAGTTTCAGAAAAACGGGGAAAAAAGTGCACATTTATCACAGCTCATAACTTTTCTCAGAAAAGTGTGCAAAATTTGCATATACGTGTGCAAAATTGTCCAAAATTAAATGAAACGAGTAGCATAGGGGTCTATCAATTTTTTAAAAAATAGGAGGTGGTTATGCAAATTTTTGATACGATATAACTTTCTCCAAAAGAGTGTGCAAATTTTGAAAATCGGTGTGCAAAATTATGGGTTATTTATTTTTGAAATTTGTCTATTTGTCGAAAAAAGCAAATTTTTAAAGACGGGGGTAATGCTGACAACCTGCCCACCTCTCGACCTGTCATAGTTTGACAGCTGTCAAAAATTACATTCGACAGCTGTTGAGTATTCCAAATTGTATTATCACCCGAACTTAAAGTGTATGCAAAATTTCAGCAAAATCTGTTGCGAAGAAATGGTTCACAAATCTACATCTGTCACATTTGACAGTTGACATCTGTTATTAGTGGTCTAAAATGTATAATCACCCGAACTTAAAGTGCATGCAAAATTTCAGCAAAATCCGTTGCGAAATAATGGTTCAAAAATCTGCACCTGTCGCATTTGACAATTTAGGGCCATATTCTCCGTAGTTCATAAAGCCTGGCTTAGTGGAAAAGCTCGGCTTTGTCACACAAAAAGCCAAGTGCTTCCACTAAGCCAGGCTTTATGAACTACGGAGAATATGGCCCTTACACCTTTCATTAGTGGTTAAAATGTATTATCACCTAATCACCTGAACTTGAAAAGTATGCTAAATTTCAGCAAAATCCGTTGTGTTTTATACCTCTATTTATTAGTAACAGAAAATTATTACCCACAAAAATACATAACTATTTACCTATTTATTATTTTGTTTTTAATTATAATAATAATACATAATAATAATTATAATAATATTCCTATTCTATGGTAGGTATATGCATAATAAGTTCCTATATAAAACACAGGCATTTAATTTGTTATACAAAAGACAACTTGGCAACGTAGCCTAGCAAATACGCGTGCATTTGGTACCTCAAATTAATTTAATCGCAGAAACGACGGATTTTACTAGGACACCAGCGCCATCACGCGGGTTTATATTTTCGCTAGCGGACGGGTCTTCTAGAGACGTTAGTCTATAATATTCTTTGGTCATACTTACGTGAGACAACTGATTCTCAAATTTGAAGAAATACAATCGGTGGTAAACAAAAAAAGAGTTCAGCTCTACGCTTCTCAAGTCCGTCAATTTTAATCTGATACTCGAACTGCATGTGAGCTGGTTGCACCCTACATTAGAACGCCAATGGTCACCTGATGTCACACCTGTTTTTGCCATTTACTTCACCCCCTCGCTCCTCATACGGAAAGTGTCAGATAAAAATTGACGAACAATACTTGATAAAGCATAAGTAGAAGTATTAAGACATTTTGCTATAAATCCTACAATGACTCTACGCCAAGATTCAGCGATAACAGGAAGCTGTCATAAATCTATTTGTCAGGTACTTGAGTTAAATCATTTTCATCCATACAAAATTCCTACTTCAGGAATTGGGTGAAGACGACACTGATCCAAAAATACAATTTTGCGAGGAAATTACAGAAATAATAGCGAATTACTTGTGAGTTGCTAAAAAATATTTGGGTTCTAGTACGCTTTCCGGACACGATTTTTACCACTTTTTTAATTTTATCAAATAGAGGGCTCTTAATATAGTATTTTAAAAAAGAAAAAAATGTGGAATATTCAGCCAATTTTGATGAAAAACGGACTTTTTTCAGTGTAATTATCAAAATAATTTAAAAAGCAGAATTGTTGTCGGACTTTTTTATTTGCTCAATAATTATTACCCAATTTATTACTTATGTAGTGCAAATTTGAGCACAGAATATTGTATTGTATTGAGGGAAATTTTTTTGGGTTATTTTCTTGTACTGCTATAGCAATATTAAGCTAATAAGGATATATATTTATTAATTGATCTGTGTCAAAGGTTGAGAGGCGATTTCAAAAAAATAAATAAATATATAAAAATTGGTCTATCTATCTCAGTACTAGTTCTTTTTTAATGTACCGGTTGTGCCGCCAACATTTTGGGTACCCGGAAAGCGACTGTTGCCCAAATAAATATATCGCTTTTTTAGAGACATTCTAAGTTGGAAGCTGCTCCAGAATCCGGGTATTTTTTTTTTTTCAGTAAAAAATAAAAAGTTAATTTAAATATATATTTTAGGAGGACCTGGACATGTAGACCAAATTGACGAAAGTGTGATAACTAGAAGGAAATACCATAGAGGGAGTCTGGTGCAACAAAAATGGGTAATTGGAATTTTTGATATCTCGACCAAAAAGGGATATATATATATATATATATATATATATATATATATATATATATATATATATATATATATATATATATATATATATATAGATATATATATATATATATATATATATATATATATATAAGGTACCTGACCCAAATAAGGCCAGGTACCTATTAAGGCCAGTGCCCTTTATTGCTTAATATTGAATCCCATTTCCAAAAATTACAATATTATTAGAAAAGAAATCTATAATGCAAATCAAAAATTATTGCAAGGGTTTCTAGCAACTCGTCATATGTCGAAAAATGGCCAACCACATACTTCATATGTCACGTTATAACTTTGAGGCTGGAACTCAATTAGCCTATATACGTGTTTATAAAGTGAATGGAACGATTGTAATTTTTTAACGGACATTTATGTATTGAGAAAGCTACAGAGTAAGTACAGAATAATATCTTTGCTAGATTTCTAGTTACAGACTTTTGTTTATCAATTTAACATGTTCCTGATAAGGCCATCAGACGAAAAATGTTCAATTGGCCTCACATCACAGTGTTTTTCTAAAAGAATGTGTCATATTATTACCTAGTTGATGTTTTTTGAAATGCGTGGAGACTCTCCAAGCAAAAGATGCTACGATTCATTTGTCCTAGTTGTATATAGACCTATTTGGATCACCATCCCAGGAATTGGAATTATTGTTTTTTTAGGAATGCAGCAAACGTATAAGTTCTATTTTGTGAACTATTCCTCAAATAATAATATTTTTATGAATAATTGAATTTACTTTAAGCATTTTTTAATGTTGGCCTTATTAGGAGCATAGTGATCCGAATAAGGCCAATGGTAAGCCTCTTTGTTTCACGCAAAAACCACCACTTATATAAAAAAATAAATAAATTGGAAGAAATATTCAAGTAATAGAAGCAAAACACTTCACATATAAGCTCGTGATTTTTGTTGGGTTTGGTGGATAATGTTAGGAAAAAATAAAACTTCTTAATATGGCCTTATTTGGGACAGGTACCTTATATATATATAAAAAAAACACATCCAGAGTTTTAAAAGATAGAATCACTTCTCACAAAAGTGATTGTAGATTAGGAAAAAATACTTCTATATTATCTACACATTTCAATGAATTAGATCATAGTTTTAATTATAATGAAACCAAAATATTACATAGGGAACAAAATTATAATAAAAGATTGTTTTTGGAGATGGTTGAAATCTTTTTAAATAACAATTCTATGAATAAAAGATCAGACATAGATGATTTAAGCATTATCTATTCAAATATCCTAACAATGAAACCTATAAATAATAATAACTTCACTTATAGTCAAAATATATCACTTTTATAAATTTATCAAAACATAAACCAACTTTTCTTTGGAATAATGTTGAAATTTTCTTAAAAAAACATTTCCACCATTTCTTGAACCATTGTTATTTGTAAATTTCAGATCATACTCATACCTGAAAGTAATACTAAAAAAGTCAGATTGTAACAATTTATTTAAAAAGTATGCCAAATTTTCTTGTAAATGATATTTTTTCAATTTAAAACACATAGCAGTAAGTAAGCCTTCCTTTTAATATTTATTTGTATAAATATTATTCTTTTTATATAGCCCTGAAGAAGAAAATAAAAATTTTCGAAAGCTCGGCGTAGCTAAAAAGTTTTAAGACTTTTATTTAGACCCAGACTGATACCCCAGAAAATATCTTCCATTTATATATTTATATATATATATATATATATATATATATATATATATTCATCATATCTCACACCAGGGGGCGCGTCGGTCGATGTGTATAAACATGTATGTGTGTAATCAACTTTAGGAAGCCCGGTGATACTTCGTCGACTATATGAAGCCCGCAAATCTGGCAACATTGATGTTAATATTCCTTACATCAGGAGCTTATTATCGGGATCAATTTCTGATATTTCATGTCCTCAAAATCTTATTTTTTTCAATCTTGCTACGCTCGTACGGCATAGTTCTACTGAATATGTATTTTCAGTCATGCGATCTTGAGAACGGCCCGAACAATTTTCTCGTAAGTTGATATTCAAGGGTTTTGCAACCTCAGGAATCCAATGGGATTGGTCAAATTTTCCGGAAAACTCGTGTTAACTGTCAAATTATGACAGGTGCAGATTTTTCAATTTTTGAATCATTTCTTCGCAACAGATTTTGTTGAAATTTTGCATACACCTCAAGTTCGGGTGATAATACATTTTAGACCACTAATGACAGGTGTCAACTGTCAAATTTGACAGGTGCAGATTTTTGAACCATTTCTTCGCAACGGATTTTGCTGAAATTTTGCATACACTTTAAGTTCGGGTGATAATACATTTTAGATCACTAACGACAGGTATCCCCTGTCAAATGTGACAGGTGCAGATTTTTGAACTATTTCTTTGCAACGGATTTTGCTAAAATTTTGCATGCACTTCAAGTTCGGGTGATAATACATTTCAGACCAATAATGACAAGTGTCAACTGTCAAATGTGACAGGTGTACATTTTTGAACCATTTCGTCAAAACGGATTTCGCTAAAATTTTGCATACACTTCAAGTTCAGTTGATAATACATTTTGAACCACTAATGACAGGTGTCAACTGTCAAATTTGACAGGTGCAGATTTTTGAACTATTTCTTCGCAATGGATTCTGATAAAATTTTGCATACACTTCAAGTTCGTGTGATAATACATTTCAGACCACCTATGACAGGTGTCAACTGTCAAATGTGACAGGTGTCAACTGTCAAATGTGACAGGTGCAAATTTTTTAACCATTTCGTCGCAACGGATTTTCCTAAAATTTTGCATACACTTCAAGTTCGGTTGATAATACATTTTGAACCACTAATGACAGGTATTAACTGTCAAATTTGACTGGTGCAGATTTTTGAACCATTTCTTCGCAACAGATTTTGCTGAAATTTTGCATACAATTCAAGTTCGAGTGATAATACATTTTAGATCACTAATGACAGGTATCACCTGTCAAATGTGACAGGTGCAGATTTTGGAACCATTTCTTCGCAACGGATTTTGCTGAAATTTTGCATACACTTAAAGTTCGGGTGATAATACATTTTAGACTACTAATGACAGGTGTCAACTGTTCAATCTGACAGGTACAGATTTTTGAACCATTCTTCGTAACGGATTTTGCTAAAATTTTGCTCACATTTTAATTTTAGGTGATAATACATTTTAGAAAACTAAACTATTTTTTCGCAACGGATTTTGCTAAAATTTTGCATGCACTTCAAGTTCGGGTGATAATACATTTCAGACCAATAATGACAGGTTTCAACTGTCAAATGTGACAGGTGTAAATTTTTGAACCATTTGGTCGCAACGGATTTTGCTAAAATTTTGCATACACTTCAAGTTCAGTTGATAATACATCTTGAACCACTAATGACAGGTTTCAACTGTCAAATTTGACAGGTGCAGATTTTTGAATTATTTTTTCGGAACGGATTTTGATGAAATTTTGCACACACTTCAAGTTCGTGTAATAATACATTTCAGACTACTAATGACAGGTGTCAACTGTCAAATGTGACAGGTGCAAATTTTTGAACCATTTTGCTTCAACGGATTTTGCTTAAATTTTGCATACACTTCAAGTTCGGTTGATAATACATTTTGAACCACTAATGACAGGTATCAACTGTCAAATTTGACAGGTGCAGATTTTTGGACCATTTCTTCGCAACGGATTTTGCTGAAATTTCGCATACACTTCAATTTCGGGTGATAATACATTTTAGATCACTAATGACAGGTATCACCTGTCAAATGTGACAGGTGCACATTTTTGAACTATTTCTTCGCAACGGATTTTGTTAAAATTTTGCATACACTTCAAGTTCGGGTGATAATACATTTCAGACCACTAATGACAAATGTCAACTGTCAAGTTCGGGCGATAATCCATTTTAGATCACTTATGACAGGTATCACCTGTCAAATGTGACAGGTGCACATTTTTGAACTATTTTTTCGCAACGGATTTTGCTGAAATTTTGCATACACTTCAAGTTTGGGTGATGATACATTTTAGACCACTAATGACAGGTGTCAACTGTCAAATGTGACAGGTGCAAATTTTTGAACCATTTCGTCGCAACGGATTTTGCTAAAATTTTGGATACACTTCAAGTTCGGTTAATAATACATTTTGAACTACTAATGACAGGTGTCAACTGTCAAATTTGACAGGTGTAGATTTTTGAACCATTTCTTTGCAACAGATTTTGCTGAAATCTTGCATACACTTCAAGTTCGGGTGATAATATATTTTAGAGCACTAATGACAGGTATCAACTGTCAAATGTGACAGGTGCTGATTTTAGAACCATTTCTTCGCAACGGATTTTGCTGAAATTTTGCATACATTTAAAGTTCGGGTGATAATACATTTTAGACTACTAATGACAGGTGTCAACTGTTCAATCTGACAGGTTCAGATTTTTGAACCATTCTTCGTAACGGATTTTGCTAAAATTTTGCTCACATTTTAATTTTAGGTGATTATACATTTAAGAACACTAATGACAGATGTCAACTGTCAAATGCGATAGGTGCAGATTTTGGAACCATTTCTTCGCTACGCATTTTACTGAAATTTTGCATACACTTCAAGTTCGGGTGATAATACAATTTGGAATACTCAACAGCTGTCAAATGTTATTTTTAACAGATGTCAGCGGTCAAAATATGACAAAAGGGGGTCATATGCCTGCCTGGTGTTCAGAATTGGAAAAGCCATAAGACGTTGAAAAAAATTGACAGATGTCAACTGTCAAATGTGACAGATGGAGAGGTGGGCAGGTTGTCAGGACTTTAAAAACCCGCCTTCAAAAATTTGCTTTTTTCAACAAACAAACTGTACTTGTTTTTTTAGCGTAGTAGCACACGCCGGGTATCCGCTAAAAATCGATTCTAATAGTGTAGGTACACATTGTGATAGATTATGTTTATGAATGAGACCATAACCCGATCGTTGATCGGTTTCCCGCAAGTTTGTAGTTAAAACGGGATACTTTAAACCGTAACGCTGCAGATGATAAATTTTGCTTTTGAATCCATGAACGGTATTTTTAGGATGAAAGGAAAATGTTTTATAGAGAATAAGAACCTGTAGTAAATCCCTTCCTGGTCAATTATTTATAATAATAGCCTCTCATTCGAATTTCCTGGTGGAGCTGGCTTGGAAGAACCATCAGGCCTGAGCTCATCCAAGCCAGAAAATAGACTGCGACTGAACTTCTGCAACATAAGAAGCATCACCACCAAAATAAACTCTCCACCAGCATCTTACATCAAGTAAGCCTCATATTCTAGCCCCAGCAACAACTAAAGTGAACTCCAACACTACTCATGTTCACTTGAGAATTTCATACATCTGTCAAAACTGGAATTTCAACGCAACATTTTATTCTGAAATATTTAAAACTTGCGTTTTTAGTAGAAAGAAAATAAAAGGCGGATAAATATTTGATTTTCATCAAAAACGCAAGGTCAAAATATTTTAATATAAAATATTGGGGTCTATGTTCATATTTTGGAGAAAGATATTTCGAATCTTTTATTTGGAATGCTTTTTTTTTCGAGAATCAATCATTTCGAAAACATTTATTTAAAAAATCAATAAGTCCAAAGAACCAAATATGTAGAAACAGTTCCAAAATCTGCACCTGTCACATTTGACAGTTACACGTTGACACCTGTCATTTCTGGTCTAAAATGTATTATCACCCGAACCTAAAGTGCATGCAAAATTTCAAATCCACTGCGAAGAAATGGTTCAAAAATCTGCACCTGTCAAAATTTGACAGTTGACATTTGTCATTAGTATTCTAAAATGTATTACCACCCGAACTTAAAATGTATGCAAAATTTCAGTAAAATTCGTTGCGAGGAAATGGTTCAAAAATCTGCACCTGTCACATTTGACAGTTGAAATCTGTCATTAGTGGACTAAAATGTATCATCACCCGAACTTAGAGGGTATGCAAAATTTAAGCAAAATTTGTTGCAAAGAAATAGTTCCAAAATCTGCACCTGTCACATTTGACAGTTACACGTTGACACCTGTCATTTCTGGTCTAAGATGTATTATCACCCGAACTTAAAGTGTATGCAAAATTTCAGCGAAATCCCCTGCGAAGAAATGGTTTAAAAATCTGCACCTGTCAAAATTTGACAGTTGACATTTGTCATTAGTATTCTAAAATGTATTACCACCCGAACTTAAAGTGTATGCAAAATTTCAGTGAAATTCGTTGCGAGGAAATGGTTCAAAAGTCTGCACCTGTCACATTTGACAGTTGAAATCTGTCATTAGTGGAGTAAAATGTTTCATCACCCGAACTTAGAGTTTATGCGAAATTTCAGTAAAATTCGTTGCGAGGAAATGGTTTCAAAAATCTGCACCTGTCACATTTGACAGTTACACGTTGACACCTGTCATTTCTGGTCTAAGATGTATTATCACCCGAACTTAAAGTGTATGCAAAATTTCAGCGAAATCCGCTGCGAAGAAATGGTTCAAAAATCTGCACCTGTCGAAATTTGACAGTTGACATTTGTCATTAGTATTCTAAAATGTATTACCATCCGAACTTAAAGTGTATGCAAAATTTCAGTAAAATTCGTTGCGAGGAAATGGTTCAAAAATCTTCACCTGTCACATTTGACAGTTGAAATCTGTCATTAGTGGACTAAAATGTATCATCACCCGAACTTAGAGGGTATGCAAAATTTAAGCAAAATTTGTTGCAAAGAAATAGTTCCAAAATCTGCACCTGTCACATTTGACAGTTACACGTTGACACCTGTCATTTTTGGTGTAAGATGTATTATCACCCGAACTTAAAGTGTATGCAAAATTTTAGCAAAATCCGTTGCGAAGAAATGGTTCAAAAATCTGCACCTGTCACATTTGACAAATGACACGAGTTTTCCGGAAAATTTGACCAAGCCCATTGGATTCTCGAGGTTGAAAAACCCTTAAATACCAACTATCGAAAAAATTGTTAGAGCCGTTCTCAAGATAGCATGAATGAAAATACATACATACATACATACATACAGTTTATACTCGTATAAGATAATAAGATTCCTTTAACCGTGCTGCTTTGGAATAAAATTCAACAAACTAGCCCAGGTGTTCACCTCACAGATCAATTGGGATAATAATTGTACTTTACACTAAAAAATATAATTTAGGTTTTCGCGGCAACACCGCTGGGCTTCGTAAAATCGAAGCAATATAAACACGATGTATATTTCAGTTTACCGCCGGCACCCCCTAAACCGGGCTTCCATTCGTCGATAGTACATAACGGGCTTCGTATAGGTGACTTTATACGTATATATATATATATGTGAGCGGGAATATTGGGTGATACTAATGCTCGATTCTTATTTATTAATTTTAATCTCATTGGATATACTTAGTTGGAAATTTTTGAAACCATTCATCATCTCATTGTTTAAGGAATAGAAAATCAGTTATATATTAATGGGGGTAGGAACCTAAACAAAGATTTGATACATTTTCAACACATGGAGTGCCACCATGTTCTTCCTGTGAGGCAATTTTTAAATGATACGTTTGCAGATCAGTCGATTGGGAGAAGAGGTTCAATGGAACATGGCCGGCGAGATCACCAGATCTAACACACCTCGACTTTTTTCTCTGAGGCCACTTCAAAACTGTTGTGTTTAAAACGCAATCTTCGGCAACGGATTATTACAGAATATGCATCTATTCCAAGAGAATTGTTCCAGAATGTAGGGAATGAGTTTGAAAATAGATTATATTTTTGTTTAGCCCAAAATGGAATGCATTTTGAGCATCTAATTATATAAAATAGCATTTCATAAAAACAGAGTTTATTTTATATGAATTGTAATTTTTGTTTGGCAATGTATTAGATTTAGAAAAAAATCTTGTGCAGATAAACACTACTCGAAAATATTCAATTTTAGGTATCATAAAAGAGGTAGTGCCATTTAAAATTTTGCGGTTGGGGCGCATGGGATCCAAGGGGTCACTCACCCCCTAACCAAAATATGGTGGTTCTAATAGGGAACTTGCACATTAAATTAAAAATGGAATGAATAATAAAACACAATAACAAACATCCTAATAATTTATGCAGTTAGGAAAAAAAAGTAATATCTTATCTCTGGTGTCCAAAATCTTCAATTGAAAATACCAAATAATTCAAATTTCATGACGCGATCGAAAACGTTTTCTCATGAGTCGTGACGTCACAAGGCAGTAATAATCGGGTCGCGCCGCTGCCACGCCATGTGCTGCTGGTGTTGCCAATGTCAAATCTATTGTAAATGGCATACATAGCAACATAACCATAATCTAAATCTACCTGCTCGAAGTTGGAAGTGCTCGTCACTGTCAACGGAATTTTGTTGCCGAGTGACGTCACACTAATTGGTCGTTTTAAATGGTGATTTTCCGAGCGTAACTTTAAATATTTATAAAAAATTAACGGCTGATTTTTAATGCTCGATATTTGGTATGACCAAGTCTTTAGTGTAGTAGAACACATTTTTGATATAAAAAAAAATGTGCAAGTTCCCAATTCCCCTAACCTGTATAACATTTGTACCAAATTACGTTTTTCTAACTTTTTTACTTTCAGAGATATTCGCATTGACAGTTTTCAAATTTACACCTTGTACAACCATGTTCAACCCAATTACAGGAACCCAAGGCTTAAAAAGCTTAAAATTAGTTATGAGAATACGAGAACGATTTAAGCAATTTCATGTGGCGATGACTGATAAAAAATAGAATGTAAATCAATAGTCAAATAAACAGTACAGCTAGATAAAGATAACATTAAAATAAAACATCTAAATTCCGGCCTTAACAATTAGAGCCGATAAAAAACTATGGTAATTTCTTTTAGATTTGTTACACGTCAACTTACATTGTCCATTATATCCTAAGTTATTATAAAAAAAATGTGCTCATCATTTATCAATTATTTCAGGAAAATTCAAAGTGGACGACTTAACTCAAGAAGACGGAGAAGACTGCTATTTAACCACACTCCACGTCAAAGATACTTCAGCGACAGACTCGAGGACATATTATTTGCTCGTGGAAAACGACAAGGGCAAGGATACGCATGCCGTTCAATTATACGTGAATGGTGAGTAGACTAAACGTATTATTTTTCCCAAAGCAGAAGTTTTACTCTTTTGAGTGGTGATTTTGCTGTTATTTTTAATTCTTGCCTCGATTTTTACGTGTTTTAAAATTCAAATTTCAAAAGTTACGTTGCAATTTGGAATTTTATATTTTATAGCAAAATTTATGACACACGGAGCATTCAGAATTTTTAAATTGGAAGAATGAAACCTAATATAATTCATGAACTTCCAGAGTTGTCGAAATTTTGAAATTGGAAATAGTCGAAAATTGCATATTCATTTCTTTCTCACACTGGTGTCTGAATACTCCATAGTAATGAAATACTTTCCACATCGATACCTACGTTACACCAATTGTCAAAAACAATTCAGTACCTTGTTCTATTCTAAATGATTTTCCAGACCCAAATACATATTCTTATCGCATTATGAGAGAATTCATATTTTATCTTGGTAAAAGCAATCAGAATAATATTCGAGGAAAAGTCGTCGTCTCCAGACAACTGGAACGTTTCAAAAAAATGAAAATATTAAAACGACCTCCCTGGGAACTATTCTAATTTCCATTTTCTGTAATCAGCGAACGAGCCTCCCTTTCCTTGATTACAGTAATTGGCGAATTGAAATTTTATTTTGCTTCAATAAAATTTTATTTTCAGAGCCACTACAAATGATCACTCTAGTGAGCGTGGCCGGTGCCCTATTAGTCGGTTGCCTATTGCTGGTTTGCGTCTGCATCTACGCAATCAGAGCGGGAAAATGTTGCTTTTCAAGTAAGTGAAGGTATTTATGACTGTAAAAAAGTCTCTCAATTGCTCCAAAAACTTTAACAAGCAAAAATGTGTGATTCTGAGGATCTAGTAGTTAAAGATTTGATGCAAATCATACTAATTATTCAAAAACGTTTAAAGAACAAACAAATGGATGCATTTTTTAGTAGACTTAATAAGTTTGAGCAATACTTTGCTTCCGTAGAACCGTTTAAGGTGAGAAAATAGGGAATCGTTTTTAATATTTCCAACGTGAAGAGACGAGTTAATAACGAGCCTTATCGTAACCGTTGATATTTGCGACCCTTTCTTTTGTGAGGGGCAAAATTGACACATAGAACATGTTTGCGAAAGATATTTGCGGAAAAAAAAAGGTGTCTGGTCGAGGTCGTCACGAGAAAAACAGCTCCATAAAGTGAAGATAATCATTCGGATAAAGGTTTTATGAAGGTTCAGAAAAAAAATTCATCCCAGGAATTCTGTCAGTGATGATTTTTTGAATTATGTTACTTATTCTGAATTTAAAGCAATATTATCACCATCCGGATGCATTATCAAAGTTCTACAGCCAGCGTCAATTTGTTGTTCAAATCTCAGAACAGTAGAATACCGAGCATTAATTTTCTTTTCATTAATTGTTTTATATTGAAACTGTAGATAAATGAGTGTAACATATTATTCTTAACTTATTCAGTTATCATCGCAAGTATTCATAGATGATGGAAATCTATTACACATAAATAAAATTGTGAAAATTTAGTTTATTTTCAAACGTCATATAAGTTATTTCTGTGATCATTTTGACAAGGTATAAGCGTCACTTCAATGACTTTCAGCTTGAGCGGCGTATAAGTATTATACTCCGCCGCGCCGGAGTATAACATACGCCGTTACACATGTTTTTCCATAGTGATTTAAGGTAATTCACCTGCACATACAGGTATAGGTGCTTATAAAGGTGAACCTTCTAAATATGAATGTCATAATTTGAATTAAAAATTCTGCACTATTCGCAATAATGATTGTTTGAAAATAAAATATTGTATTTCATTCGGAGTATAAGTATTCTTCATGGTGACTTGCATGGATTTGATTCGCCTCGCTGCGCTCGGCGTTCACACTTCCATGCGCATCACATAAGTATTACTTATACTCCTGATAAAATAAATATCTACACTTTATTTTTTCCCAAGATAGATTTTGACATTGAAAACTTTGAAACATAAACAATAACGCTTGACCCTGATTGGTGGCAAAATGAGGTGTTTCTGCCTGCAGGTTGACATCAGTTTTACAATAGCGACCAATAAGCGGCATTAGCGGCATTGTTTATGTTTCAAAGTTGACAATGCCAAAATCTATCTTGGAAAAAAATAAACTGTACTGTTCCAAAGTTTCAAAAAAATTAAACTGTGTTTTTTTTAGCTTCCTAGATAGGAAGCTATGGTGATAGCCCGATTTTGACCATGTCAAAATTTCATTAAATCTTGACGCTTTGCCACGCTCTTGGTTTAAAATGAATCTAAAAATTAAAAAAAAAAAAAAAAAAAAATTGTAAAGAAAAGATACCTAAATTGATAAAGAACAAAAGTGCTTTTGGATCAACGCGTGTCTTGAGAGCACGGCAAATTAACCCCAGCTCAGAAAATTTATTGGAGAGTAGGGTGGGTTTATTTATGGGCGCCACTGGCTGACAGACAGGATAGCCAGAATCCCTCAGGATGTTTTCTGAAACGCACCAACCCAATTACACTATAAGAGAAAGCAGTTAATAAAAAAAAACGTTGTCCAGTATTGTATAAGCTTGCGAAGCCAAATGAAACACTAATTAAATTCAAGAGCTTGTTTTTAATCTTAAAAAAAAAACAGGACAAAATGAATCCTAAAAAAAAATATTATTATCAATTCAGTCAATAATTAATCGATCTACCTAAATGTAGTAATTGATAATCAGTAATTAATAATGAAGTAATTAATAATCAGCAAAATAATCAATAATCAATAGTAAATCATTAAACCAACCAACTCAATGTTGCTCAATTGTTTAACCTCAAATAGTACCACGATTATCAAAATATAAATCAAAGTTGTTAATTACAAAAAACCAATCAATTACCTTGTCTTCTTGATTACCAAAAGTACCTAACTTCGTAACTCTAATACCTCGGTGATCACTTTGGTTTACATACCAGGCTATAAATTTATAAACAGTAATTATACTCAATGAGAAAGGTAATCAAAGTAGGGATTTGATTAATCAATAATTGGAATGTTTGTAAGTCGCTAACTTGAGCTACACAATCGGTTATTAAACGGATATTTAATAAAATTGAGCATAAAATTTAATTGATAAAATTGACCATAAAATTTACTTGAAAATTTACAACGGGATTACCCAGAAAAGAGTTTTGGTAAATATAAAAAAAATGATTAGATATTATGATTTTATAAAGAAAATTTAAAGAATGTGAGTTTACATAACAAAAAAAAACTTGTACGGTAAAAGGGTTTCTACGATACCAATCCTAGATCAAGTTCTTCGATCCTGCGGTCACTGTTTATTGGAGACACTCAGGCCATGAGCCGCTGAATAAAGGCAGATATTTGAAGGGTAAGTCGAAGAACTGGTAGGAAGGAGGTAGAAATCTTGACTGAGAAACCCAGTAAAGGAGAACCCTCAGCATAAAAAAAAAAACCCTAGGAAAGAAAAACTGTTATATAAGAGAACTCTTGAATTTACTTTTATTTTCCAGTCATTAATAAAGAGATTTCCAGCGAACTGGAATTAAATTGCCCCCTTAAAAGAAACTATGAAAAACTTAATTACCTGTGCAACAGGGTTTTCTTGCTTATTCAACAAAACGTGGGACACGTTCAGGAACAGGAATGTCTCCTAATAGTCCTTAGATCGTCGTAAGGGCCAAATCAAATCACCAAGCTAAAGTTATTGAAAGAAAAAGGGGTTGAAGAAGGAACCACGTGCATATAACAGGTACAAATTGGACTTACCAGACGAACGGTGCTCAAATCCGTAAAACGGTCTAAATTGTAGAAGTCAGGTAAGGTAGAACCAAAAGATAAATTACTACAATTTAATTTTATAGAGAACCAAAGGGCTTAAATCCCCATAAACGGGTAAAATCAAAAATAACCCTTTATCTCCTTCACCTACGCCTTGCAAGGTAGAAAAGACCCCAAAATACAACAGGTCAGTTACCAAGTTGACAATTTACTAGTAGAGATGGGCAGGTTTAGCCACAACGATGAAGAAAATTACTCCGACTACACTTCACTCGGAGGGAAACTAGAATTCAATAACCGAACAAACAACACCTTGACACTAGGCAGATACCTTTATGAATAAGAAAATAAGGTATTTCCTTATGGATTGAGTACAAGTTAGAAAATCGAACGATGAATAAATCGACAAGCAGAGCACATCCTTATGGTTAACTGTCATCGAACCGCGTGAAATAGCCGTGACTGAAGTTGGCTGCTAATAAAACTGGATAAACATCACAGGGAGCGGTGCTACGGTACCCAAAACATTGCACCAAACCACAAGGAGCGGCACTCCGTAACTAAATGCAAATTAGGGCAAATTAAATACCGAATTTTGAGGTTACGTATGAAAATGTTTGTTTACAAAATAAATAACTCTGCCGTTTTAATTAATAAGTGTTGCTTGTTAATTATTATGGTAAAAATCGTTGTTGCAAAAGTAATCTTCAATAGAGGAATAGGTACCCATTACAGAATAAAATTTAAAAGAAACAAAGGTAAATTTTGGCACGTTACAACTCCCCCTCTCCTTCAACAGGAGGGAAAGTTACAAAGGAACTTTTCCGACGATCCGACTTGTGAGCTTACAAAAAAAAAAGTGACTACTATTATCGATAGATCAGGAGACTAAGCAAAATGCAAGGTGTACAGAAAAAAAAAAATTCACAAATTAATGTGATTCAACTTAAAGCTCAAGGCTCAACACCATAATAAGAATAACCAACACCTATCTGGTGCAACTTGCTTACTAAAGTTAAAAGAAAATAAATGAAAAATAACAAAACAAACAATTAAACAACTTGATCGTTCTCCCCATCGGTGTGCGTCAGCGACCCCCAGGACACTTATAAACAACAAACAAAAAGTGTTTTACATAATTTTATTAATCAATAAAAGATGTTGGTCACCATTGGCATGAGAAATTATATAGTCCAAAATTATTTTCTTGTCGTAATCTAAGGAATTGGCCGACGAATCGAAAGAATCAGAGAGAACGGCACGGCCTAACAATTCCCTCGGGAAGCATTTCCCGAATTCGAACACTTGAGGCAGGAACGAACTGTGACTCCAGGGGCACCACAACGATAACAGTGAGTCTTCTTAGGATCGGGGCAATTGCGATTAAGATGGCCAGATTTTTGACAATTCCAACAAAGTAATCCCTTGAGGGGCTCTTTTCTATGATGTTGAACTTCACAAGCTTCCTCAACATTGTTAAAGCTTGGGGCTTCACTAGAGGGGAATGGAGAATTCTCAACAGCCACAAAGGCAAAATCAGGCTCGACAAACTGTTGCCGTTTCCTAGAGGGTGGTACATAATTTTCGGCTCTATATTTCTTGGTTTCAAGCTTGAGGCATTCAGTCTCAAGTTCCTCCAAGGTATTAACCACAGGGAGTTGAGTCGTATAGAACGGGGACAAATTTCGGCATAGAATGTCAAGCTGAGCTGCTTCAGACAACCCACCATAACGCCTGAATAAGGCTTGCATGCAAGAAAGATAGTCGACGATGGTCTCAGCAGTATCCTGAGTTCTCTCCAAAATCTCCTTGAAAAGTCTGGCCCGATAGTCCGGAGGCTCAAAGTGACGACGCAACAACTCTGACAGACTAGTCCAATCATGAAATCGACCTTTATTTGCTCGGAACCAATTAAGTGCTTTACCTTCGAAAAGATCTATGGCTGACTCAAAAAGCTGTCGTTCAGTCATGCCACGAGCTAGTTGAAGCTCAGAAACTCGCTCGAGAAAGTTATAGACAGTCCACTTTTTTCCATCTCCAGAAAACTTTAAATTCCACTTCTCGATGTGTGGAGGTTTAGGAGCGGGCACAGTTTGTACAATCGGTGTAGAACTGGTAGAAGTTAAGGCAGGATGGCGAGTAGAATGAAGTTGTGGAACAGGTTCCTCATCAACATCTTGAAAATGTCGACTCAACTCAGGATCCTGCCTGGATACTTCCTCTAAGGAATCCAGAGAAGCCAAAATCTCCACCAAAAGCTCAGCCTTTTCGTCTCGCTCTTGGGTATTTAAAGAAGAATCAGGAATCCTATTAGTTCGATGAAGGAGGTGAACTAGCCTCGACTGTGTCGCGAAAAATTTATTTTGAGCACTATCACCTGAAAGTGTTCGGATAGCTTCATGAGCATCATCGAGAAAACCACGGATCTGAGGTTTTTCGTCACTAAATTTCAAATGGTAAGGCGGAAAACTATGAGAACCAGTCTTTTCTAATTTCAAAAGAGGACGCAAAGCTGATCTTAATTTATCCACGGTCTTAGTTGCATCTACATTAACACCACGAACAACAAGCTCATGGATAAGCATCTCTTTCTTAAGATATGAAATATTCATTTTGTAATCCATTTCTGCACTAAATCTGTTCAATACAAATTGCGACCAACAATAAATACACCAATAAACGGCAGGGGAAAAAAAAATATAACCTACAACACGCAATTCAATATTTTTAAAATTTGGGCTCAAAGTTCAGTAGAGTAATGAAAGTAAAAAAAAATGTAATGTAAGATTGAAATATCAAAATATGCACATTTAACACCGCACAGCTGGACACAAATACTGGACGCATTCAGGTATAAATTGAACTTAATCGTGGTCAAAAAAAAATAATAATTAAAGGTAAAAAAATGACCAAAAAAAAAAATTGAGGAGAAAAAAAAAAAAAAAAAAACTTTCTTTTTCAAAAGGCTGCCCCACGTTGGGCGCCAAAAATTTGCCACGCTCTTGGTTTAAAATGAATCTAAAAATTAAAAAAAAAAAAAAAAAAAAATTGTAAAGAAAAGATACCTAAATTGATAAAGAACAAAAGTGCTTTTGGATCAACGCGTGTCTTGAGAGCACGGCAAATTAACCCCAGCTCAGAAAATTTATTGGAGAGTAGGGTGGGTTTATTTATGGGCGCCACTGGCTGACAGACAGGATAGCCAGAATCCCTCAGGATGTTTTCTGAAACGCACCAACCCAATTACACTATAAGAGAAAGCAGTTAATAAAAAAAAACGTTGTCCAGTATTGTATAAGCTTGCGAAGCCAAATGAAACACTAATTAAATTCAAGAGCTTGTTTTTAATCTTAAAAAAAAAACAGAAGGACAAAATGAATCCTAAAAAAAAATATTATTATCAATTCAGTCAATAATTAATCGATCTACCTAAATGTAGTAATTGATAATCAGTAATTAATAATGAAGTAATTAATAATCAGCAAAATAATCAATAATCAATAGTAAATCATTAAACCAACCAACTCAATGTTGCTCAATTGTTTAACCTCAAATAGTACCACGATTATCAAAATATAAATCAAAGTTGTTAATTACAAAAAACCAATCAATTACCTTGTCTTCTTGATTACCAAAAGTACCTAACTTCGTAACTCTAATACCTCGGTGATCACTTTGGTTTACATACCAGGCTATAAATTTATAAACAGTAATTATACTCAATGAGAAAGGTAATCAAAGTAGGGATTTGATTAATCAATAATTGGAATGTTTGTAAGTCGCTAACTTGAGCTACACAATCGGTTATTAAACGGATATTTAATAAAATTGAGCATAAAATTTAATTGATAAAATTGACCATAAAATTTACTTGAAAATTTACAACGGGATTACCCAGAAAAGAGTTTTGGTAAATATAAAAAAAATGATTAGATATTATGATTTTATAAAGAAAATTTAAAGAATGTGAGTTTACATAACAAAAAAAAACTTGTACGGTAAAAGGGTTTCTACGATACCAATCCTAGATCAAGTTCTTCGATCCTGCGGTCACTGTTTATTGGAGACACTCAGGCCATGAGCCGCTGAATAAAGGCAGATATTTGAAGGGTAAGTCGAAGAACTGGTAGGAAGGAGGTAGAAATCTTGACTGAGAAACCCAGTAAAGGAGAACCCTCAGCATAAAAAAAAAACCCTAGGAAAGAAAAACTGTTATATAAGAGAACTCTTGAATTTACTTTTATTTTCCAGTCATTAATAAAGAGATTTCCAGCGAACTGGAATTAAATTGCCCCCTTAAAAGAAACTATGAAAAACTTAATTACCTGTGCAACAGGGTTTTCTTGCTTATTCAACAAAACGTGGGACACGTTCAGGAACAGGAATGTCTCCTAATAGTCCTTAGATCGTCGTAAGGGCCAAATCAAATCACCAAGCTAAAGTTATTGAAAGAAAAAGGGGTTGAAGAAGGAACCACGTGCATATAACAGGTACAAATTGGACTTACCAGACGAACGGTGCTCAAATCCGTAAAACGGTCTAAATTGTAGAAGTCAGGTAAGGTAGAACCAAAAGATAAATTACTACAATTTAATTTTATCAATGAACTATAGTAATAAACTGGAATGCGCACACATTGCCATATCTGCCAAAAAAATGTAGCCATGAAAGACAGATGCCACAAAGGGGAATGTTGTTTTTTTCTGTTGCTCGCTGACATATGATGTTTTGGAAAGTTTTGTCATATTTACCTTCACAGGTTTCATCAATTGGAATACGTGTTGGAAGCAATTTCCGCCATTTAACATAATGAGTGCGACAAAAACAGGTATCCCCTCCGCAGCAGCCGCACTAGGCTTCAAGTTCGTCCTTATGTGTTAGCATTCCAGTTTTTGGTTATAGTTCATTGAATTTTATAGAGAACCAAAGGGCTTAAATCCCCATAAACGGGTAAAATCAAAAATAACCCTTTATCTCCTTCACCTACGCCTTGCAAGGTAGAAAAGACCCCAAAATTCAACAGGTCAGTTACCAAGTTGACAATTTACTAGTAGAGATGGGCAGGTTTAGCCACAACGATGAAAAAAATTACTCCGACTACACTTCACTCGGAGGGAAACTAGAATTCAATAACCGAACAAACAACACCTTGACACTAGGCAGATACCTTTATGAATAAGAAAATAAGGTATTTCCTTATGGATTGAGTACAAGTTAGAAAATCGAACGATGAATAAATCGACAAGCAGAGCACATCCTTATGGTTAACTGTCATCGAACCGCGTGAAATAGCCGTGACTGAAGTTGGCTGCTAATAAAACTGGACAAACATCACAGGGAGCGGTGCTACGGTACCCAAAACATTGCACCAAACCACAAGGAGCGGCACTCCGTAACTAAATGCAAATTAGGGCAAATTAAATACCGAATTTTGAGGTTACGTATGAAAATGTTTGTTTACAAAATAAATAACTCTGCCGTTTTAATTAATAAGTGTTGCTTGTTAATTATTATGGTAAAAATCGTTGTTGCAAAAGTAATCTTCAATAGAGGAATAGGTACCCATTACAGAATAAAATTTAAAAGAAACAAAGGTAAATTTTGGCACGTTACAGCTTTGGATCATTTTAAGCCTTTTTGGCAAAGTGGCACATTTCCGTCTGTGTGTACAGGGTGTCCGAATTTGGATGGTTTTAATAGGAAACATCAATTTCTGAGCAAAATACATAAAAATGAACCCCCCACTCCGAGGCTCAGGTTTCTTGAAATTTTCATTGGTGCAAACCGCATTTTGATATCTTCAACCGTTTAGCCGCTAGAGGGCGATTCTCGATTTTGAGCCATAATGTGAAACCATCATAACTTTTTCGTTTATGAAAATTATTAATTTCCGTAAAAACTTTCTAGAAGCACTTTTTAAAGCAGAATTCAGTGACGTTCTCAGTTTTTTTCTAGTTGGTCCCAATTCCGAGATATTGACCAAAATTTGTTTTTTTTTAATAGGACACTCTATATATTAATAGCTCATTAGAAAGCTCGGCTTTTTCTGATTTCAATGATAAAAGTTCGATAGGTTTATCTCTAATAGTTTTCGAGAAAAAAAATTATTTCGGTTTTTGTCATAAGAAGCAATGTGTAAGAAAAGGACTTTATATCTGTAAGGAAACTGAGAAAGGTCTCTTTCTAACTCATTGTTTCTTATGACAAAAGCCGAAATATTTTTTTTCTACTGACGTTTCATAATAACAACTTTTCGATTGTCATTTTAGTTTCAAAACGACATTCTTTTAAGCACTGAGTGCGTGAAAGTTACTTTTAGGCACTCAGTGCGTAAAAGTGACTTTTGAATGCGTAAAAGTGACTTTTAGGTGCGTAAAAGTGATTTTTAAGCACTAGTGCCTAAAAGTGTCATTCATTGTTCAGAAATAAAAAAACACACTAAACACAGATTTGAATTTTGATCTGTATTTATTATGAATATTAAAAATTAAATTATTGAATTGAACGTTTGGGCTACTCAAAACAGAACTTTTTGTTGTTACCTACTTTCCAGGATTTTAATTATTGATGTCGAATCTTGAAAAAAAATCGCATCAGGTGTCAAGCAAAAGCAGGTAACAAAGATTTTGGGCTTGATCGGCTCATTTCGTAACTTATTGTATAAATAGCTATTTTCTACTTGCGTGCGCAAAGTTATTACTTTGCGCACTCATTTGCGTGCGCAAAGTTGAACTTTGCGCACGGAAACTCTTTGTCAAAAATTTAGTAACTACGTTGGCAACACAAGCCTTTTCTACATAAAAAATTTGAAAGCATTGTATTGCCAACATAATGTCATTTTGACTTTTATCTTTAAAAAAAAAACAGACTTTACATCTATTAAATTATCATGTGAAATATCCGACAGCAGTTTCCTGATACGTAGTGGAAGCTTCATTGCAATTTAACTTGCCCCTATAGGTTAATTTCACAGACTCAATTTTATTTATATGAAATTCAATTAGTTTAGACAAATAATTCCGAATTTCGCTTATTTATCTACAAGTTATATTAACCAATTGCCATGCTGATTTATAATCAATTATCTATTTTTTATATGCTTTAATGTGCTTACCCCTTTCCTCTAGGACTTTTTAAATACATTGTTGTAAAGTAAACATCAAATTGCTATGTCGGCATTAGATGTTTATTTAAGCCGATGCCGTCCCATAAGGAACGTTCATTTGTTTTCTGGCTTTAGCCTGTAGCAATTTGATCCGAATATTTTCTTTTGTCACCTCTGTATTTTAATCAATAAAATAAATGTTTTTTAAAATACAAGTTTCTGAATCGAAAATATAATTGGCGCAGTCGTTCGGATGCTCAGAGTGCTTAAGTTTCGGGAGTTGATACAGTCGTAATCCGTCGCGAAAATTTCAAAAGACTAAAGAAAGTTCGAAAAAGTGAATTCTTCGGAAAAGTGAAATTTGGATTATCAGTGCTGCTATTAAACGTTCCAGATACTGTCCACTTCGAATTGGTTAACTGAGTATAAGGAATAACAAGAAACAACGTGTGAAGAAAGACTACTGTTATTAGCTTTGCCTAGTAAGTACAACCTTTCTCTTTATACATTTTGTAATTGGTGTTCCATAGTTAAAATTTTTGGATTTTTGATCTTTTGTAATTTCTAATTTTTTGATTTACTGAGAAGACTTAAATTCAGATTTTTGTTCTTTTGCAATTCCAAAACGGTTTGCTGAAAAGACTGAAATCAAAAATAAAGAGTAATAAAGAATTTACAAACCCACAACAACTTTTAATTTTTAAGAAAAAGCAACGCATAAGACTGAATAATTAATTATAATTTTAATTTTAATAAAACTTTTTAATTTTGAATTTTTAAAAAATTTTCAAAATAATTTCTTTTAACAATTCAAAGAAATATATATGTCAGATTCTGAAGAAGAAATCGAGAATCTTTTGACTCAATTTAATTTAACTCATCTTTACAATCCTAATTCAAGAAGTAACAACCAAAATCAAAGATCAACCGTAACAATGAGTGAAAATTTAAAATCAATCGTTCAACTAATCAAGCCTTTCAGTGGCGAAAGCCAATATTTAGAATATTTCATAAGAAACATAAATGAATTTTACCAAACCTATTATACTGGTGAAAATGCTCAAAAAGAGTATGTGGTTACCGCCATAAAATCAAAATTAATAAATGATGCAGGAAATTTTCTTATGGCACGTCCTGATTTACAAACATGGACCGATATAAGAGAAGCGTTGAGAATTAAGTGTGGTGATCAATATTCTAGACAGAATTTGGTACAAGAGCTTATGTATACCACAAAAACTAATAAAGAAACTATTATTGAGTATTTGGATAAACTAAAAGGTTTAGTTCAAAGAATTACATCTAAAATCATGTGCGACCCGAATTTAACGGTAGTTGCAAATGTTTTAATTGAACAAAACGAAATTATTGCTATTCAAAATCTAGTCACTAATTCGCCAACCGAATTAAGAACAATTTTAATGGTTCAAAATCCACAAACGTTGGATGCAGCTAACAAATTTGTGTTAAATTATCAACTAGTTGAAAACCACATGAAATTTAGTAGAGGACTTACTCATTCTACTAATCAGAATCAAAATCAAAATTTTTCAAATTTCAAAAATAAAAATACGCAATTTCGTTCACAACAATCACAACAAACCTATACTCAACAAAAACCTCAATATACACAAAAAACATCGTATGTACTACAGAAACCACAGTTTCCATCCCAACCTATTAATATACAACCCAAAAAGGAGTATGTACCAACAAAATTTCCTACTAGTTCAGGAACTTTTGACAAAAACTACAATAATGCCTTTCGAAAAAATACTAATCAACAATTTTCGAAACTCACACCTATGTCCGGTGTTTCAGTGCAACCAAAAGCACAAAATCAACATCAATACCCTTCTAAATATGCAATCGAAGAAATTAATAATATCTTTGAAATCGAATTGCCTGAACCTGACGAAAATTTCGAAAATGACGAATGTTCTGAAAATCAAAACTATTATGAAGAGACAAATTTTGAAGAAAATCAAGTCGCAACTGAAGACGAAAATTTTCAGTTACAAGCCTTGGATGCAATGAGTCAGCATTAACTTTAAATGCTTATCAAATCAACCAACTGCCTTTTATTCAAATAGACTATCCACCGTGTAAATTATTAATTGACACAGGAAGTCATGCCTCTTTAATAAGACCCTCAATAGCAGAAGAATATTTTTCAAATTCTATAATTAATTCACGAAATAAATTAATCACTTGCATGGGTACAAGAAAAACGTATGGAAAAATCAATATCCCAATTTTACAAGAATATAATATTCAAAACAACATTGAAATGATAATGTATAATTTCGATGACTATTTTGATGGAATTATTGGAATCAAAGCATTACAAGATAATAATTTAAATATAGATTTTTCTAATATGCTTCTTTCTAATAATAAAACAACAATTCCGTTTCAATATAGAACAGATTTCGAAAATCAAAATTTTGAGATTCCAAGCAACTCAATTCAAGTATGTTATTTCAATACAAATATAGCTGATGGCATTGAAATACTTACACCACCGATAAAAAATGAAACGTATTATATACCATCGACAATATCTACAGTGATAAACGAATCAGTAGCTCTAGAAGTGCATAATTTAATGAATAAGCCTATTATTGTCCCATATAACTTAAACAACTTAGCGGAAATAAGTTTACCGTACGCTGACGAACAGTTTGAGATATTTAATATAGAGCAAATTAATTTATTAGAAAATGCTGAATATGCAAATGACCCCATTAAGTCGTTGCGTATTAATCATTTAAACTCAGAGGAATTTGATGCTTTAAAACACGTAATTAAATCATTTCCTAAAATTTTCCACAAGCCAAATGAAAAATTGACATTTACCAATCAAGTCAAACATGAGATTAAAACAACGGATGAAATACCAGTGCACACAAAAACGTATAGATACCCACATGTGCATAAACAAGAAGTAAATTCTCAAATAAAGAAAATGTTAGAAGATAACATAATCAGACCATCCTGTAGCCCTTGGTCATCCCCTGTGTGGATAGTACCTAAGAAAGAAGATGCCGCAGGCATAGAAAAATGGAGAATGGTCGTTGATTATCGAAAGATAAACGAAAAAACTATTGATGATAGATATCCATTACCTAATATTACGGATATATTAGACCGACTTGGTCGTAGTAATTATTTTACGACACTAGATCTAGCCTCTGCCTTTCATCAAGTCGAGATGCATGAAAATTCGATACCCAAAACAGCATTTAATGTTGAAAATGGTCATTACGAATTTAACAGAATGCCCTTTGGTTTGAAAAACGCCCCAGCGACATTCCAGAGAGTGATGGATAATGTATTACTAGGATTACAGAATAGAATATGTCTAGTATACATGGATGCTATAATAATTTTTTCCACTTCACTTCATGAACACGTGAAAAATTTAAAGAAAGTATTTGAGAGACTCGAGAAGTTTAATTTAAAAATACAATTAGACAAATCAGAATTCTTACACAAGACAGTCGAATTCTTAGGACATGTAATTACACCAAATGGAATAAAACCGAATCCAAAGAAGATAATGGCAATAAAAAAATTCCCATTACCAAAGACGGTGAAGGAAATAAAATCATTTCTAGGATTAGTAGATTATTACTGAAAATTCATAAAGAATTTTGCCAAATTGACCAAACCAATGACATCTTGTTTGAAAAAAGACAAAAAAATAATACACAATGCAAAATTTCTTAATAGCTTTGAAACTTGTAAAAATGTATTAATAAATGACCCAATATTACAACATCCTGACTTTAAGAAAACTTTCTTATTGACAACCGATGCATCAAACTATGCAATTGAAGCCGTTTTATCCCAAGGTCCTGTCGGAGCTGATCTTCCCATTGCATACGCATCAAGAACTTTAAACCCAGCTGAATGTAATTATTCGACGATTGAAATAGCTATTTATACAATAAGTTACGAAATGAGCGTCTTTCAGGCACGCGACGTGAAAATTGTCCAACGAGGCAAAGCCGAGTTGGACAACACGTCGAGTGACTAAAAGACATCGTTTCGTAACATATTGTATACAAGACTTTTTCTACTGGCATTTTATAATAAAAAAACACAATTTTATTTCATGTGAATAAGTCGATTACGCCCAAAATATTTGTTACCTGCTTTTGCTTAACACCTGACACTTTTCATGCGATTTTTTTTTCAAGATTCGATATCAGTAATTTAAATCCCAGAAAGTAGGTAACAACACAAAGTTCTGTTTTGAGTAAACCAAACGTTCAATTCAGTAATTCCATTTTCAATATTCATAATAAATACAAAACAAAATTCAAATATGTGTTTAGTGTGTTTTTTATTTCTGAATAATGAATGACACTTTTAGGCACTAGTGCTTAAAAATTACTTTTACGCACTCAAAAGTCACTTTTACGCATTCAAAAGTCACTTTTACGCGAGTGCCTAAAAGTAACTTTCACGCACTCAGTGCTTAAAAGAATGTCGTTTCAAAACTAAAATGACAATCGAAAAGTTGCTTTTATGAAACGTCAGTAGAAAAAAGAACTTTTAGCAATCGTATGGGCAACAAAATATTTTCGACCTTATCTTTTTGGTAGAAAATTCACAATCTTGTCAGATCACAAACCTCTACAATGGCTATTTAATGTTAAAGAACCAAGTTCTAAACTAGTCAGATGGCGACTAAAACTATCTGAATTTGATTATGAGATCAAATACAAAAAAGGAACATTAAACATGAATGCAGACGCACTATCAAGAATTCCTGCAATACAACTTCATGCCATTCAAAAATCAGATCCAGATGCCAGATTAACATCTTCAGATGAGGAATTTCATAAAAAATTAGGATTAATGCTGAAAGATACACCATTATGTAATGACGAAATCATAGCAAAATACTTTACAGATTCTAAAGTATATCTTCCTAAACAAAGCGAGATAGCTAAAGAAAAAGAGATAACAACGTCTGAATCATCTCAATCAACAAAGACAGCATCAGAAAAAGAACCTGAAGAAGAACCTAAGAAAGTGAAACCCAAAATAAAGATATTATCACAACTAATAATACCTCCAAGAAAAGAGAAAAAAGAAATTCCCATAGAAATCGGAGAATCTTCGAAAACTCAAAAAAGTAACAGACAAATAACACCAACTAATCGTTCTTCAACAATTTCAGCCTTGTCTGAAAATGACCAAACAATACATACGTCTATGGAAAATCCAATATTAGGAGCTCCATATACTAAGAAACATGTAAATGTATTTGGAAATCAAATTGTATTTCGATATTCTAATAATAACACAATTAGAAAAGAGATAATCAAACTATTTGGTAATAAAAAGAGAATAATATTCTTCTTACCAAATAATCCAACAACATCACAAATTACTAATTTAGTAAAGGAATACATGCCACCTGGTATTTATTGCCTTCATTTCCTAAATAAATCTTTAGAACCTATTGTGATACGAGCATTACAAGAATCGTTTAATTCGAATTCATTTACTTTGTACATCTCGAACTCTTTATTAGAAGACATCACAGAAGTTGATCTTCAACAAGAGAAAATTCAGCAATATCATGAGACTAAAACCTCTCATGGAGGAATCACTGGAAATATTGCAGCCTTAAAGAAAAGATTCTATAAAACCAAGTATGAACGTCAACCATACAAAATCATATTCAAACTAACACCCATTGGTATGAAACCTTTTGAACATATTTATATTAACACGTATATAATCAATAACCAGAAATTTCTGACCATTATTGATAGCTTTTCAAAATTTGGTCAAGCCTCTCCTGTAAATACAAAAACAGCTGTTGAGATATCATCACAGTTATTGAAATATTTTAGTGATCATGGAATACCTCAAAAAATCACATCAGATAATGGAGCAGAGTTCAAAAATGCTATAATGACAGATCTTTGTACATTATACAAAATTGAGTTTCATTACACAACTCCAAGAAACCCGAACTCGAATAGTCCAATCGAACGTTTCCATTCGACACTACGTGAAAGTATAACGAGTTTAAAACTCCAAAACCCAAATAAGAGTATTATTGATCTAATGACAATCGCTATATTGAATTATAACAACAGTACTCATAGTACAATGAATCACACCCCTTTTCAAGTGATTAAAGGAGATTTGAATTATGCCATACCGATTGAACAAACGGAAAATAAACTAACAACTGACTATATAACAAGTTTGGCAGAATCCCTTGCAAATTTGAATAAAGAAATTCAAGAAAAATTATTAGCGAAACAAACAAAGTCTTTAGAATCACGTAATAAAAATCGTGAACCTGAACCAGAATTACAAGATCCAATCTTTGTAAAACAATTTAATAGAGACAAGATAAGTCCGCGTTATGATAGCAAAACACAGAATCGCTTTGCTAAACAAAATGTTAAACGACAATAATTTATTTCAGGTACTCCGAGATGAATCCATTAGTATTCCTAACTCTCGCTGGAGTCACCCAAGCGTATACATTGATGACGGTAGAAAATCCTATTTTACCAATTTCTTTAGGAACTACTTACGTAACAACTCAACATAACACGGCCTATTATCACATAAACACAACAATTATCATTCAAAGTATCCATAAACTGGAAATCACCTTAATGAAATTATCTGACACTCTTAACAAAACAACATGGTCAAACCAATTTGTTGCACTGTTTCAAACAAATATTGAAAACAGTCATTCTCAAATTAAGATTATGAAACAAGCAATCAGATCCTATCAAGACCGAAAACGTAATAAAAGAGGTCTATTAAATTTCATGGGCACAGCACAAAAATGGCTCTACGGAACCCTAGATGCTGAAGATGGCGCAAGATATGATTCTTATATCCAGACGCTTAATGATAATCAAAAAACTCTCAATGAAGATCTAAAAACACAAGCTCAAGTATTGAAACAAGTTACAAAAACATTTCACGATCAATTTTTAACTATTGAATCTAACCAAAAGGTTATCACAGGAAAATTACAAAATATTTCCTTGGAAAACCAAAATTTCCACTCAATGTTAACCTTTAATCTAATATTGAACAACATCAATATTCAAAGTAATAAAATAAGGAATCTTATTGATCATGTGCAATTAGCAATAAATTTTGCACAATTGGGAATAATGCATTATACTATTTTACAGCATAATGAATTAAATCAAATATTAACGAATATACCCAAAAGTCAGCAAATACCTTTTGATAATAAAATCAAGTATTATGAGACAATGAAAACTCAAGTAAAAATCCAAAATGAGTTAATTATATTTGTTATACACACACCAATGATTGATCCCAAGCCCTTTATATTGTATAAAATCTATCCAATTCCTATCCAAGAACTTACCATTAGGAATAAGTACTCTTACCTATAACTTACTACGGACATTTACTACAATACGTTATGGGAATGCCCAAAAGTCGAAAGTGTGTACCTTTGTAACCAAGAAGGGCTCAAGCAAGAAGAATCATGTGTCTACGACCTGATTACTGACCTACCACAACAATGTCCTTTCACTAAAGTGAAATATGAAAAACCAACAGTGAGACAACTCCCGAATGGACAACTATTAGTCATTCCTAAGAAAAGCCTGACCATAGTTATTCAATGTGACAAGACAAACCATATGGAAATAATAACTAATCCAGTTTCTTTTGAGAAATGTTTTGTGAAAATCCAAAATCAAACATTTTCAAAAACCAGCGAGAACTTCAATTTTGAACTGAAGATTCCAAGAATAGACATCCCTGAACTTCCAGAGAACGCAACAACATTGGAACTTCAAGAAATCAATCAAGAAGACTTAGAAGAAGCCTTCAAGACGACGAAACAAATAAGAGTCCATAATCTAAAAGAATTGTCTTTTGAACACTCTTATTTAAACACATATGTAATCATAGGTTTAAGTCTTGCTATTTTATTTTTAATTTTACTGTTTTACTGTTTTAGGAAGTTTAAAACTTCAGAAAAAGGTTGTGCAAATGTGCAAATTGAATTGTCTGATTTGAATTCACATCAATCCACGTTTGCAACATCTTAAGGAGGGAGGAGTTATATTAACCAATTGCCATGCTGATTTATAATCAATTATCTATTTTTTATATGCTTTAATGTGCTTACCCCTTTCCTCTAGGACTTTTTAAATACATTGTTGTAAAGTAAACATCAAATTGCTATGTCGGTATTAAATGTTTATTTAAGCCGATGCCGTCCCATAAGGAACGTTCATTTGTTTTCTGGTTTTAGCCTGTAGCAATTTAATCCGAATATTTTCTTTTGTCACCTCTGTATTTTAATCAATAAAATAAATGTTTGTTAAAATACAAGTTTCTGAATCGAAAATATAATTTACATACCTATATCTATCATCAATAAACAATATTATTGTATAACAAACTAAACAAACCGATACTCATTGCCTTGCCAGCTATAATTGAATTTATTGCCAGTTAATAATACAATAATAGATTAAAGGGTCAATTCTGTGCACATCTGTAAGCAAATTTATAAATTTCTATAAGCCTATAGCTGCCTATAGACAATTTGCAATTCTGTTCTGCCTTTAGATAAGAGAACAGCTTATAAGATCATTAATATTTCCGATTGGATGTTCGATAATCGATGCGTCTTGCAGTGTCTATGGTTTTATAGAAATTTATAGATGTGCACAGAATTGACCCGTTAATTATTCCTTTCCATAGGTTCAAATTTGAAGAAACAAAAAAAATGGCAAGTGGTTTGTAAAGCCAATTAAGATTTTTTTATTAGCTTTGAGATTATCTTGACAATCCTTATTAGCAATGCAAAAATGCTTTTAAACTAACAAGCTCTATTAAGGGCTTATCAGCCTACTAAAGCTGAAAAAGGGGGAGCGTAAATTGCAGGATAATTATACTATGCGGAAGACAATAAAAATTTAATTTTGCTTTTGTAAACACAATTTCGAATAGTATGACATTAAAGATAATTAATTTCAGACACCTGGATGTGACGGGCGAGTAAGGGACTTTGTTTCAGGACTACTTTTCTCGTACTGCGGTAGCGTGCCACTAGAGACTATGATTGAAGTCCCACTGAAATTCTCGGTAAATCGTAACAGATTTATTTTATGTAACTGATTCGGTTGCCCTTATTAGTCCGGGTTCTTGCTACCCGAGCTGTAGGTAGTTGGGTTCTAACTGTTCTAAGAGGAATCGGTCGTCAGAAAAAATCAAAGAAACATTCTCTTATGATAAGGATTCATATAGAATTTTTTATAGACAATAAAGGTAACAACTAAAGACAATGGAAAATCAGTAAAACGATTGAAATAAAGGAATAGGTACGATAAAAGAATATGCTTACAACAATATAAGAGTAAGGTAGATGACAATACTGAGTTTGAATGTAGAATAAAAATGGAGAAAATGAGTGTACATATGTCCCAAATTCGAGGGTGACCATTGAGATATCGGAAACTTTAAGAGATACGAGGTCGGATAAATTATGGCAAAGTTGCGCAATTTTATGACCATAAAATGGCGTTTTGAAATTTGAAAAATTCCGAATACTTCCGAATATATTCGGAGAAAACAGAAATTTCGCGAAATAATTCTTTTTTTTTGTCTATTTGAAGAGCAATTTTAAAATAAATGTCACTTCATCGTTGTCACTTTTTCCCTTTTCAAGATGTTGCTACCAAATTTCAGATTCGACGTTTCGTCTTTGGGCGGCCATCATCAACTTTATTTTTTTATTTCGATTTTTTCCGAATATCTTCGGAAGTATTTGGAATTTTTCAAATTTCAAAACGGCATTTCATTGGTCATAAAATTGTGCATAATTTAACCAACCTCGTATCTCTAATAGTTTCCGATATCTCAATGGTCACCCTCGAATTTGGGATACCCTGTACAAGTAAGCTATGTTCTATGAAAAGCGATTAATTATGCTAGTTATAATCTACAATGAATGCTAGAGAACATACTCGACAGGGTAGTACAAATGGGCCTTGTTAGATATCAGGGTTTTAACAGTGAACGATTCAATTGAACGCTTTATACAATAAGGATAGGAAAACTAGCGAAAATGCAGTCAAAATGACTGAAAGTCATAACAAAGGATCTATGAGCAAATAAGCTGGTGACTGAAAATACGTGGAAATAAGATGGAGAAATAGTTTGAAGATTTCACAATAAGTAGAAAAAACATACAGTAAATAAGATAATAAATTGACAATGGGAAATATGTGGAAACTGAAACCTCATCTGCTTTGTAACTATAACGAACGACTTTACACTGTAAGCACCAGAATCTGTGACCAGAACTGAATGAATCTAGGGCGACGTGAGGCGTCTTTTATTTAGCGAAATTGGTGACGCTTTTAGTTTATCTGTTACAAGTCAGGCGACCTTCTCCAAGAAACCAGGGGTGAAGAGTCGTGTTTTCAAGACATAATCATCGTACTCTTTTAGAAACCGACCGATAACCCTTGGCTCTTGGTACGGTTTCATCAGAAATTTGGCAATTTAATCTAACTGGTAAAAAAACCAATTAATTGTATCACGAAACAAAAAGTAAAAGGACTTTTAGGCCGGTTTGTTACATAAGTTTATAACTCATTTGAATGCCTAAGAAGCTCTCAGAAAAAGCAATCCAAAAAAAAATCGAAAAATGATGAATTTACAACATTTGCTAGTGCGAAAACAAGTTTTATAATTAAATTCCAAATCTACGGTCTCCAATGTAGTTTCCTTGATTTCGAGTCGCATCTTGCTGAGTTAAATTCCTCCGAGGGATAGTTCCGCGAGCCGATAAAGGCACATACTATCCAGAGATGAGTTGCAACATTCCACCAAATAGAGTTTTCGGTCGGTAGGTAGATGGAGTGGAAAAGCTCGATAGTAACGAGACGAAAAGTTGGCCTCTGTTACGAATATGAGCAAATACAGATACATATTAGAGTAATAGTGTTCCTTTATTAAGACTATAATATCGAGGCTATTTCTGTTCTATTAACAACTAGCAATAACTTGAGCAGTTGCAGTGCATTCATGTTTGTAATGTGTAATCTTAAGAGTCAATACAAGAAAAATTGGTCAATAATTGATAACTAAAATCACCAATTAACCCCCCGGTGAAAATATGCAACCCCTGACTTTTTTTATTCTTCTGAGGGGAGACCTATCTTTCTAGTTACGTAAACTTGAAAAATAAAATAAATTCAGGTTTACCTTAGTTTACTTATAATTTTTAAGGGTTTGATACCACTTTATTTATGTGTTTTGTCAGTTTCCAATTACCTAGTAAACATTTTGTCCGCATTTAGATTGAAAATAAAAACTCGTAAATGTCGCCCAAATTGAGTGGCAGACCATTATGAAGGGGTTTAGGGTTAGTTCTCCCAATTTATTGAAAAAAAAAAAAAAAAAGAAAACATCGCCAACAATAATTATTATTGAGCCAAAAATCCTGCTTTTTAATCGAAAAATATTTCCTGAAGCAACTGAAGTGGACTGTTTTTATTTTTGCAGGAAAGGGCGACTTCGAGCCATCGGACATTCACGGGTAAGTAAACATATCTGAAAGAACGTAAAACCGGTTAAAATAAAAAGTCCCAACTTTGTCGGGATTCGATGGATTGTCAAAAGCTTTCAAAATGTTCAGGATTTTCGTTTTTATTATTGGCTCGAATTTTGTTAGATTATTCATATAAGTTGTTCTCAAAAATGTTCAAAACATTGAAATATATAGCAATTACCTCTGCAAGAAAAGTGAATGGCAATATTTAGGTCTTGTCTCAAATTAATTGTCCCAAATTGAACATTCCAGCGATATCAGACTAGTCTACTAGTCCTCTTAGTGGGCTTGTGCAGCTAGAAAATAATTGATTATTATCTACGTATCTGAAGATCCTAGGAATCTTTGTGAAAAAGAACTAGATGATTTGAGAAAAGCCAAATATTCTGAGATTATTCTTATAGAAAAATATTTATATTACCAAGAAGTAGTTCACTATTCGCGAATCTTCTCTAAGAACAACCAGGAAATTTTCAAGGCAATGCCTCAAGATTCAGGATCTTAAGATCTGTAGAGTATTTTGAAAGGGTACTGGAAATTTATACAAGAGAATAACTGGAGATTTGACATTCCTTAACATCTTCTCATAAAATAACGGCAACCTTGCAAAAAAATATTGTCTCAAGAATGAGCTTCTTGAAAGTCATTTTAGGGAAGAATCAAGACATTTGGCAATTGATAACTTATACTTGGAATTTGATGGAGTCTTCTCATGAGAGCACCAAAAAAATTGCACGGCGAACACACTAAATTCAAGATCTGAACATTCTAGAGGTCTCATTTGAAAGGACAAAGAGATTTGCAAATGTTCGGGACTCCAGGATCCAAAGATTTTTTTAGCATTTCTATAGAAAAACTTGTAGTAGTAGTAGTGGTAGTAAAGTTTATTTGCATTAATCCAGTAATTTACATTTTTTCCCTTTCTTTACAACAATAATACAGAATAATGCAAAAAGGAGCTGGAAGGAAATTTAGAAGAGTCCAACCCCTTTTATTTTCTTACATGCTAACTGCCTAGACTAAAATACGGCCTAATTAACATATTGAATTCTAATATATATTAACAAATATGAGCATAAATTACACACAAAAAAAATATTTACAATATCTAAAACCAAAAAAACAAAAAAAAAAACAAAACTTTACTGCAAATATTTTGCTATCTGCCTCCCCTCCATGACCAGATCCACTACAAAGTACACAAATACAGTTTAATTTTCTTTACAAAATTAGGAACCTCGAGGTCCTTGAGATAATCAGGAATACCGTTGTACAGGCCATAGACATTATAAGTAAAGCTTCTCTCGAACATGCTCGTAGTGTGCTGCGGTGGCGTTATCAACCCCCTGAACCTTAAATTGGGACTATGGACATCTGTTCTAAATTTTATTCTGTTCGCTAGATAAGGCGGTGTTTGTGACTTTATTATTTTGTGGAAGAAAACCAACGAATGAAATTGTCTACGCTTTTTCATATCTAGCCAATTAGTTTCCTTCAGTTTGTATGTTATGAGTTGGAACTTTTTTATGCCATGAATAAATCTGAGACAAGACTTTTGAACTTTCTGTACCCTATTTTGGTCGTTCTGATCAAGACATGACCCATATACTACATCACAAAAGTTGAAATGACTCAGAACTAGGGTATCTGTAAGTAGAGTTTTTTGTTTTATGGAGAGCGAGTGCCTATGGGGATATAAAAGCTTTAATGACATGTATGCTTTTCGTATATTTAAATTTATATGTTCTCTAAACCTCAAGTCTGTGTCCAGTAGTAAGCCTAGATCTCGGGCACAGTCCGAGACCGGTAGGGGGTTGTTTTGGATAGATATATTCATCTCCCTCTTCATCTCAGCTTTATTTCTTCCGAAAAATAGCACCACTGACTTCAGAGAGTTTATTTTTAGATTGTGCCTTTCAGAATACTCTACCAGGTTAGTAAGATCTTTCTCAATTATATTTTTGGCTGCAATGCGGTCTTTGAGGAAAAAAGAGTAGCGCAGTTGTGTGTCGTCTGCATACTGGTCCGCATTGCATTTTAACAAGCATTTTGTTAGGTTACAGGTGTAAACTGAGAAAAGAATCGGCGATAAAATCCCACCCTGAGGAACACCCCTATTTATTTGGCTTTGATTTGAAAAGCCTGCTGTCGTCTCTGTATATTGGCTTCTCTCGCTGAGGTAGCTTTTAATTGCCGCAATTGCCTCCGTAGAGAAGCCTACAAACTGCAGTATAGCAAACAACAGATCGTGGCTAATGGTGTCGAATGCTTTCGAGTAATCAAGAAGAACCAGGGCCGTGGCCTTCCCAGCATCATTTTCCAAAAATATGTCATCCGTAATATTTGCCAAAGTTGTTGTGCAGCAAAAACCAGGCCTGAATCCAGATTGGTGTTCAGGCAAAATTTTGTATTCACCCAAATGCTCTCTTATCTGTGAATCAAAAATCTTTTCTAAAATTTTCGATAGACAAGGAAGTATGCTTACAGGACGTAAATCATTAAAATCTTCGGGAGTGCTTTTTTTTGGTATAGGCTGTACTTTAGCTACTTTCCACTTTGCAGGGAATTTGTTTTCAATAATACTCGTGTTGACTATATTTGTTAGAAATGGTAATATTAACGGACAACACATAATCAACATTTGATAGTTAATTTTATCCGATCCAACAGCAAGAGTTTTTATATTAAATAAATGTTCTCTAACTTCACCCATGGTCACTGTTTTAAATGTAAAAAGCTCGTTAAAATCGGTCTTTTTGTTTTGCTGATAATAAGACAATAGTTCCTGGTCGACCGGAACTAACGTCCCAGTGAACGTGAGAAAAAAATTGTTTATTTCTTGTGGGTTATTGATACTATCTGGCAGAGAAGTCTTATTTTTAGAGTTTTCTACAATATTGTCAGAACTACCCGCTTTACGGGGGTGACATGGGGGGTTTGTAGCTTTGGGAGTAGATGGAGAGAAACTCGCTCAGGTTATATAAAAATATATGCTATATATTTTCCCAAATATAACCTTACATGTATGCTAATCCTATAAGATACATGACCCTTCGTACACTGGGGTCCTTATGGGGGGCCACACGTTAATGCTGCTTGAGGGACTGTAGATAAGTTTATCGTCACCCTTATGCCTTGTCCAGAGGGGCGTTCCCAACGAGAGGTAATTGCACTGGACAACGATAAGGATGAAGATACCCAGAGGGGCGTTCCCAACGAGGGGTACTTGCACTGGGGAGACTTAATTCCAGAGGGGCTTTTCCAACGGGAGGTACTTGCACTGGTTTAAGTCTGCCTTTGCTGCGGCTTGCTGCGCAATTTATATTAATTTATTGCGGAATTGCAATAAACATTCGATCGAATCGGCAATTAAATTAATAAGGTTGAATACCGGGTCCTCCTTTCCTAAGCAGCTAGTTGACATATGCCCCCCCTCCATGATGCTTGGAAGAGACACTTACAACAAAATATATACAAATTCCATAATAATGTCAAAAAAATACAATAATATCCTTATCCTAAAAATATCCCTTCTTTACAATAATAGCCTAATTATAAAATATCCCTGATGCTTAACAATTATATAATCCAAATATAGCGTATAGAGAAAAAAATTAAAAATTAAAATTAACAAAAGTTTTTTATGGTGGGATGGGTGAGGGTGCATTATTATTCAGGTTACTACAAAAAAATAGCTTACAACTAAGAAATTTCATCAACTTCACCGCTTCAGCCATGGGTTTTTTTTCTTCTGGTCCGGTCCTGTTTTCTGAATTGTGGGTCTGTTCTGGTTCCAAATACTTCTTGGTAGGTCAGCTAGATCGTGGGGTGTACGGTCCCACGGTCTAAGTGTCGTTTCCTGGTTTGTTATGCTTCTTTCTTGTTCATTGTGCTGTATTCTGTTTTTCAAATGGATTGGTTCTGGCTTCAAGTACTTCCTGGTGATTTGGTTATCTGGGTCGTGGGTTTGCGCGGTCCCACGGCCCAAGTAATCCTTGATCATTTCTTTTGTGAGTGTGGTGGAAATGGTACTGTGGTCTGTCTACTTTTGGTCCAAACCCATTTGTTTCTTCTGGTTTGAAGTTCCTAGCCCCTGCTCAGTCCAGAACTAGGTCCTTCTATTACAATGCCTTCCCTCGAATTTGTTTTGTAGTCCGTCCCTGGTTGGTGGTTTTGTATATACATGCAAAAAAAATAAATGTTTAATATACAAAAAAAAAACTTATTCCTATAATTAGTTTAATTATGACCCACATTCGGGCCACCAAATTTCATCATTTGGTTATTTGTTGATCATGGCTCCAACAGGTAAGTTTAGTCCAACTTGTTTTTTGTATACCCATATGCCTTCTTTTTGCAGCTCGTACTTTTCTAAAATCCCTTCGGCGGCTTCTTCCGTCGATAAGAATGTTTCTGATTCTTCTTCTTTCATAGTAATTCATATTCTCTATCTTCCCATAGAATTATGAGGTCATCCACTAGTTTCCTCTTATATTGAGCTGTCATTCCTCTCCATCCCTCCTTGTTTACTCTATTTAATCTCTTACTCTATTTTTTCATCCTATCTCTACTTCCTATTTCCCTAATTCATAATTTTGCTTATGTTTTATCTGTATAATCAGTCTTCTTCTTCCTCGTTTTCTGCTTCACTGCTTCCAATTTCTTCTTCAATTTTTTCTTCGTCTTCTTCATCCTCATCAACTTCAGATTCTGCGTTTTCAGCTATATCTGTCTCATCTGCCCTTTCTTCAATAGGCGCAGCTTCTGTCCATGGATCGTAGTAGGGCAACATCCTACTCACGTGGACCGTATCCTTTTTTCTGCTTCCAATCTTTTGTACCTCGTAATTCACTTCTCCCACTTTTCTAATTACTTTGTATGGTCCAAATCATCTTAGGAGTAACTTTTCGCTTCTTCCAACCTTTCTGATTGGGATAAACACTTTAACTTTGTCTCCAGCTTCAAAGTTCAATTCTCTATGTCTTTCATCAAAATGCCCTTTATCTTTCCCTTGTCTTTCCTGTATATTTTCCACTGTTATAGATCGTACTATGAGTGCCTTTTCCCTGATTTGTAGTACGTTCGTCGAAAGTGGAAAAACCTACAGAAAATGTTATAATTAAAAACGCCTTCGCCACTATATCAGGAATTTTCTAATTCTGCTTTCCGTCGCCATCTGTTTTTTTTTCGGTTGTACTGCTTAGTGGCCTAGTTTTATAAATAATTCGTCGTTAGCGTAGCCGTGTCGCCCGTGTCCGTGTCTGCTTCTAATTATCTGGGCCATGCATTTGAATTACTTAAATTTGTTTATTATATGTGTATATTTTTTCTTTTGTGTCTTGGGTTTTTTTTTTTCAATATGGTGACGTCAAAATTCTGCGTTATTTCTTCTGTACCGCTGTTTCTGGGTCCTGGTGCCTGGGTGTCGTAACGGCGCCTCCACCAAATATGTCACAACTACCCGCTTTGCGGGGGTGACATGGGGGGTTTGTAGCTTTGGGGGTAGATGGAGAGAAACTCGCTCAGGTTATATAAAAATATATGCTATATATTTTCCCAAATATAGCCTTAATCCTATAAGATACATGACCCTTCGTACACTGGGGTCCTTATAGGGGGCCACACGTCAATGCTGCTTGGGGGACTGTAGATAAGTTTATCGTCACCCTTATGCCTTGTCCAGAGGGGCGTTCCCAACGAGAGGTAATTGCACTGGACAACGATAAGGCTGAAGATATCCAGAGGGGCGTTCCCAACGAGAGGTACTTGCACTGGGGAGACTTAATTCCAGAGGGGCTTTCCCAACGAGAGGTACTGGCACTGGTTTAAGTCTGCCTTTGCTGCGGCTTGCAGCGCAATTTATATTAATTTATTGCTGAATTGCAATAAACATTCGATCGAATCGGCAATTAAATTAATAAGGTTGAATACCGGGTCCTCCTTTCCTAAGCAGCTAGTTGACAATATTTAGGCGTTTTAAACGTTTCCAAAGCAAAGCCCTATCGTTCGACCTACTACAGTATTCCAAATAGCTCTTTTTTTCATTGGAGATTGCGATATTTGTAGTATTACGGAGCTGCTTATAATAATCCCAATGTGCTGGATTTTTTGATTTCTTAAAACGCCTATAGGCCTGTTCCTTTAATTTAATTAACTTTGTTACATTATCAGTTATCCACGGAGGCTTATGTTTCTTAATTAAAACGGTTTTTAAGGGGGCTAAGAAATCAAAAATCTTCAAGATATGCTGATTCAATATGTCAACTTTATCATCTAGGTTTCTGGTGTACAAGATTTGATCAAATGATGCATCTATGAGCATGTTATTAAATACTTCTAGGTTTATGCGCTTGAGGTTTCTAAATGTCGCATAGTATGGTGTCTCTTTCACATTTTTACTCAACATACATGATATCAGACAGTGATCTGACAGATTTTCAATTTTCTTTACGACTGATTTTATGTCGTTTAGTGCCCTGAGAACCATTATCCAGTCAATCAGCGTCGATGTTGTTTTTCAAATTCTAGTTGGTGAATCGATTATCTGTTTAAGGTTGTAGGTCTCCAGGAGTGATATCATTTTCTGAGTGTTACTTTTATCTATATCCAAGTAATCTACGTTGACATCGCCACCACAGATCAACCGATCACAAATTATTGAGAATTGTGAGAGGGAATCCTAAAATGAGTCCAAGAATGTTGCAAACTATGCAGCCTGTATAGAGAACCAATACAGTATGTGCATTTATTAAGTTTCAATTTTATCCAGATTTGTTCAATACTTTGGTTTGATGGACACTCTAGAATCTCAAAATTTATCCAATTTTTAATATAAACCCATATTCCCCTACCCAAAAATTTATTGTTTTCCTTCAAAACTCTGTCTTTTCTCAGCAATCTGTAGCCGTCGATTATCAGTTTACTACTGTCACTGTTAATTGTCAATAGAGTTTCAGACATGCCCAGCATATCATATTTATTCTGGTCTAAAAGGCACTTTATGTCCGCAAAATGTGCTGTAAGCGAGCTTACGTTAAAAAAAGCAACTGAAAATTTTTTCATTTTGATTTTCGAAAATTTCTATATTATTGGGTTAGAAAACTTTAAACATATTTACCAAAATCTGTATTTATGCGTTTGCAAAACAAGATCATTCGAAAAGGAAATGAAACAGATTTTACCTATGTGCGCTGAATTATACAGTGAGGACATAAAGTCCGTCGCCCCCCCTCTAACTTTTGAACCGCTCGGTATATTGCAACGAAATTTGGAATGATGATATGTGACTAGATTCTCCATTTTTTGGAAAACAAATGAACGCTTCAGCTGTCAAAATGACAGCTAGGCGCAGTTTTGAAACGTTTTTTAAAATAGAAGGCAGTGTCGAATGATATATCGTTTTGAAGGTCTCTTTATTCTAAATTTAATCCCCGATTCTGAAAACATTTGGTTTAGCTGTTTTCGAATGATGACGAAAAAACCAAGGCTTGTTTTGCTCATAAACACTCATAAAAAAAAATGAAATTTTTTTTATCGGTTTTTTTAATCATTATTTAAGTTACCAATGTCATGACGTCATTTTTATTACTGAAAAAAAGACACTAATGAATAAAAAAGCAATAAAAATTTTTTAAATATTTTTTTCATGAGTGTTTATGAGCCAAACAAGCCTTTGTTTTTCCGTCATCATTTGAAAACCGCTAAACCAAATGTTCTCAGAATCAGAGACTAAATTAGGAATAAAGAAACCTTTAAAACGATGTATCATTCGACACCGCCTTCTATTTAAAAAAACGTTCCAAAACTGCACCTAGCTGTCATTATGACAGCTGAAGCTGTCATTTGATTTTCGAAACATGGAGAATCTAGTCACATATCATCATTCAAAATTTCGTTGCAATATACCGAGCGGTTCAAAAGTTAGAGGGGGGGCGACGGACTTTATGTCCTCACTGTATGTATATAAAAAAAAAACACAAAAACATATATTCCTAGACATACACAAAAATATTATAAAAAAGGTTAAGGTACAATACCGAAACCAGACAAACAAAAGTACTTTATGTGTATACAAAAATTTATTGTTCGAATTTTTGACCCTGGCGTGTTGAATATTTAAATTTTTGCGTTAGCGGAATTAGGAGTAGCGGGACTTGAGATAGAATTAGATTTTATTTTCTTAGAAGTTTCTTGCAGATTTATTTGGGGTTTTTCTTTTGCGCGGTTTTCTTTGTTCCTCCTTAATACTTTTCGCTCTTTGTTGTTTTCCTCCTTCTTTTCTTCTGTCTTATTTTCCTCCTTCTTTTCTTCTGTCTTATTCCTTTGGATTATGTCTTGTACAGGAGGTTCTTCGTACTCAAACAAAACTTCTTTGGGGGAAGGAGTTGAGGGAGCACTGGCAGACCCTGACACTATTGGCGAAGATTCAGATAGTAGTTGTATTGGGAGTATTTTGCGTTCGGTAATTTCCTCAAAAGTGTAAATAGCTCCCTCTACTTCAATTCGGTTATGATTCTTCAATCTTTTGTTGCAGTTCTTTAATTTTTCGTCCTTAAGAACCTCCAGTAAGGTCTTGCGCTGATAAAGCTCTTCTTTAGTTAGATCCTCGTTTATATATATTTTGGTGTTTTTAAGCTTCGGTTTTGCAACAAGAATGTCTCTCCTCTTAAATCCAGACAATAGTTCCAATAGAATCGGCCGAGGATTTTCTGTGGGTTTTCCCAATCTAAAGCAGTTACTTATATCTGCCAATGTAAGTGATATGCCCAAATTTTTGTTTACTATATCCAGAACTGCCCTTTCGGGAGGTGCAAATTTTTCATCTATTCCTTGAAATATCAAATTTTTTCTTTTCATTTGTCGCTCCACGATTCCTAGTCTTTCCTTCAGTTCTTCGTTTTCTTGCTTTAATTTTTCAATATCTTCCTTAACCACCGATAAGTTGCTGTTATATTGCTTGATATCGTTCTTCACTCCTTGTATTTCGCCCAAAAGATTGCTCTGTACAGCCAAAATTACATCTCGAAGATTGTTCATAGAGATTTCGCCATTTTCTTCCATGGTGTTTCCTTTTTGATACAAAATAGTAACGTCGGCAACGCTGCAATCTGAAGCCGTACTGCTGTTGTGGTACTCGAGTACATAGGTACGATTCAAAATAAACTTGATCGTTTGACCTCTAAATTAGTAAGTAATTATCAATTGAACCGAACAGTTTTTGGGGATTTTGAGCACTTACCCCACTAGGGCAGCCTTGTGGAGATGCCTCGGAAGTATTTTGAGGTTTAAAAACACACTTTATTACTGTTAAAACACTTAATTTTCCTGGAGCACTTTTGAAGCGTTGCACGCAGTGCGGGTGTTGAAATTCTAACTACTGCAAATTTAGTATTTATAGATTCCAGAGATTTCACAAAAGAGAACGAAGAAATTGGCAAGTTTCTTGGACCTAAAAATCCGAAGATCTCATAAGTTTTCTTATAAAAGAATTCGAATCTTTGCTGACTTCAGAAACTAATTGATTGAATCATAGAAGGACCAAAAAATGTACAGAGTGATGCATCGGGATAGATATTCTAGAATATTTCCATAAAAGATGTAGAAACATGCAAAGTCCCGAGACTACAGGACCCAAGATTTTATGAGTCTCCCACAGAAGAACTAGAAAATTTTCAGAGTGATGACTAAAAATTTGGAATCAGAAGATTCCAGTCTTCTAATAAAAGTGCGAAAAAATCTCTAGAGTGATACTTCCGGATTTAGGTAAAGATTCTAGGGTGTTCTCAAAAAAAGACGAGACAATTTCCAAAGTTCAGAATCTGAGAGATTTTTTGGGTTCTCCCACGGAAAATTAGGAAATTTGCACAGTGTTGAGTTGAATGTAAGATCTACAGATTCTAGATCTGTCATAAAAAAATGAAAACATTTGCAAAGTTTCCCAGACTCGAGAATGTAAAGATTTCATGAGCTTTTTCATAGAGAAACCATAAAATTTGAGAAGTGATTACTACAGCTTTCAGATCGAATGATTGAACCTTTTTCATGAAATAACGATGATCACCTTATAATCTGACGATTTTATTAGTTTTTTGTTTTTTTATAGAAAAACCAGAAAATTTGTAGATTGATGAAGGTGTTCTCCGGATTTGAAATCGAAATTTATCACATGACAAAAAAAAAATAAAAATAGAATTAAATCCGTATATTTCAGCCTTTTCTCATAGAAAAACCAGAAGATTTAGAGAGTGATGAATTAAGATCTGAAGAGTTTAGCAACTTTTCATAAACGAATGATGAAATTTGCAAATTTTCCGAAAATTTTATGATTTTTTGTCATAGAAGAAATTTATTTTTCTACAACTGTCAAAAAATGATGATGGTTGCACACTCATGACAGTTTGCGAAGTGACACTTTTTTCCCAGGTATTGATTTTTTAACGTTCCCATGACACCAGTGTGCGAACTAGCTATTTCGCACACGTACCTGTCAGGAAACCAAAAAAAATTAAAATTCTCGAACGATTTTTTGACTCCGCTACGCGTCGTCAAAAAATTCGTTCTCTATCACCAAAATGACATTTCGCGCACTAGATACAAAAATAACTATTCTGATCAGTAATTTCGGTTTATTTGTCCTATAGAAAAAACGCTAATTTCAGTAAAGAATTTTAGTGATAACCTACTCATGATTTCAATAGTATCCGTTCTGAAATAAGAACTATTAAAATTGCAGAAATATGACACTGGCTTCAGATTTTAAGAAATCTCCCTAACCAAAAGCAAGAATTTTGTGGCTCATACTGGAAGCTCCAAAAACGAAATTTCTTATCTTTTCTGAATTTTGAGGAGTCTCTCGATTTTGTGCGAATTTTCCATTATTACTTGGATTTCGAGCACCGGGTTTCCTTGGAATATTCCAGAATTTTCTCAATCTTTAATCTTGAACAACTTACTTCGCTGCAACCTTTCATACGGTTTTATAGGGTGTCAACACCCTTTTGGAAACTTTTAATATATTCAGTTGTTACCCTTCTACTTGAAACTTAATAGAGTCGCAAAATTATTGAAATGGAAACTAGAGCGGATGCAAATTGGAAGTATCGAATGCCCGTCTACTTACTTCGCCTCTAAAAACGAGCTGTAGCCGCCAAGGAAAGCTTAAAAGCTATTTTAAAAGTCCATAGAATGCCTACTAAATTCACTACGGAAGTGTTTTACAATAGAATTTCATTGATTTCGGCTTCACACCTTGAAATATGCTTGTCTTCTTAATCAAAAAAATGCATACATTTCATTGGTCGAGTAAAGTTGAAAATTAATCCATTAACTCTAGTAATTACTCAAAGAAATAATAAACTTAAATTTTGTTGAAAGCTGACTTCCATCGCATAATTAAATTCTAAAAATTCCTCCTCTCTACCGTTGAAATGTAATCTTACAGTTTACGTCTGACTCTAAATAATTTTCATTACTTCAACACTTGAATTACTTCAGCACTTCTACTAAAACTCCTAGAGTTTCATGTAAAGTGGGTGGACAAATTTAGCATTTTATGTCACAGAAACTTTACGAAATACCTTGCGGTTTGCCTTTATTGATCCTCCACAATCGCACTTTTGTTAAATTGACATTTTTATCTCCGTTTTCCATCAGTTTTACTTTTGTCCGAGTTGAATGGAGGTCGTTTTACCTAGGTTTATCTCTGAGCTGTTGTATTTAGAATTATGTACTTTGACGTTTTATCAACTAGGCCCAGGAAGCCTATTCTGTAAAGAACGAACCGTTCGATTCGGTAGAATTTCTTCGATTGTGACGTCATTTTCGGTTTGATAGCGCGGAAGCTATTCCGTAGCATCAAACCGATCGGTAACTCAATCGAAGCCTCGATTCGCTGACCGATAGCACTGTGGGTTTCGATTTGAATTTCGGTGAAGGTTTTTGACGTTACGGTGACGCGTGTTTGGATGTTTAATCAGTTTTTTCAATATAAATTTCATATTTTCAGGCACAAAAGGAAACAGATAAGACGAGTAATAACAGGATTATATCATGAGGATCCTCAGGGATTTCTCTTCCAGTGAAAATCCTCGCGTCTTAGGACTGTTTTCAGTGTTTTCATCCAGGAATTTTGTCTCCTTCATCGCAACAATGTCAATATTGGGATGATTTAGTTCATGGCCGTTCTTCTCTCCGCGTGAATTGTAGTGTCAGTATCTTGCAGAGTCGGAGTCCGAATGTTCCATGCTGCAAAGTTTAACGATTTTTTTTGAGCCGATGAGCAGAAACCCTCGGAGATCCGACTGGGGAAGTATTGTATCGTACCTCCGAACGTTTTTGATCTACTAAAACAATCCATCTTGTGTAGCAGCAGATGCGTCTGTATACCTATAGTCAAGAGTAGCACGCTCTTCTCTTAGCTTTGGCTATAGCCGTGACCCTTAATGTATTTGCATCACTGGCGGAACCCGTCAAAAAGCAGAAGAAAATTGAAAACTAAACGAAAACAACACAAACCACAGATTAACACAAACTTTCATTTAACTGTCAACCAAAATCAAAAAATACCCTGACAACTATCATTTTGTCAACTGTCAAGCACGAATACACGCACTCTGATTGGTTGGGAACATAACAATCCGACAACATTGCATGGCGTTCGGAAATTTTTCCGGTTGCCCTTCGATTCCTATCAAACCGAACGAAATGGTTCCCGAAAAGCCATACTGAATTGCAAAGTACGCCATCGAACCGAATGTTCGATTACTGCGCCGTTCGATAGTGTACCGAACCGAGAGATTCGGTCTACAAAAAATAAATACAGAATAAGGCCCCTGGCAGTGAATATGTTTTAATTTTGTTTTTATTTCAATGAAGCTTTAGATAAGGGTTCTGTCGTTGTAATAGAAAAGTGGATTTACTTGAGGATATTCTTTGATTTAGAAGCTTTTAACATTTCAACTTTGAAGAGGTATCATTATATCAAAAACTATAAATGCTTACTTAATTTAGTTTTATGAAGAATTTGATTCTTTATGTGATGAATTATCGTTTAACTGAAAATGGATTTAGTTCGAAAATCTAAAATTTGAAAGATGTTTTGTTCCACTTCAAATTAAAAGTAAATGATTTTAATGGAAGCATTAACAATAAGGCAAAAACTATTTCACCGCGAAATTCTAGCGGTTACGTAAATAATGGAGCTTCCGGAATTTAGTGGAATCTCACCCCTCGTCATCTTGAAACGCTTTATTAAGAGGAGCACGGAGTAAATTTGTCTAGGCATGTGGTTTTACAAGAGGGAGGTTAATGTGTGACGGAAACGACACCTTATTGCACGTATAGGCAACTGCATGTTCCTCCTCGGGTGTTGTTTACGATTTTCGTCGTTATTTCCTTGACAATTCATGGAGTCTTGTAAAGAATGTTACAGTATAAAACGGCTTTAGGAAGGATCTGCAGCGAGGAGATATGTGTTGTGTGTTTTTAACGGCGGCTGCGAGTTAATGAAAAATAAATTTAGTATCAGTGAAATGTTTGTGGTCGTGGCTTGATTTAAAATAGCTCAGAATTGATCGGATAAAAATTGTTCTTCATATTTAGAATAAATTAAATCAGATTAGTTTTGTTACTCAATCTTATACTTTTGTTCTAAGCATACCTAAAACTGAATCAGAGACAATCAGTTACTTATTCGACAATTTTGTCACTGATGAACTTTATTGTTAATAGTTTTCTTCTGCTTAAAATAGGTGGCTTCTCTACGAGTGGAAAATCTTCAGGATGTATATTATTCTCTCGATTGCTATTTATTTTTCTGAGGGGGGTCATCTTACTAGCTCTGCAAAGTTTAAAAAGTCACTGAGGTTTACCTGAATTTACTCACAATATCTAAGGTTTTGATATAACTTTCTTCATATTTTTCACCAAATAGCAATTATTGTTTAATCTTGTTCTCATTTCGATTCAAAAAATGAGGGAATCACGCTGAGTACTCATTTATTTCGAATCTAACATTTCTTTTTACATCAATAGTTCTTTGTCAACTAATCGTGACATAAATTGCAAATGTATAAAGCAATGGGAACATGATAAATTAATTTATCGGTGATAGATCACTTTAGGTCCCTTCGATTTTCAATATGATTTTGATTATTACTGATAAATAAAGTAACTACAAGATGGTTAGTGAAAAAAAAAAATATGGATCCTTGAATTTTTACCAAGTTATGATTTTTTTAAATTTATTTTTTTCTTTGTTGATAGCGTATTTTTGATAGGTATAGCGATATTAAGCTGATAAGAATAGATATTATTTATTGATCTGTGTCAAAGGTTAAGAAGCGAGAGAATATAAGGCATTAGTGACTAGTGATTTTTTACAATTATTATTATTTTGTTTAATTTTAATAGATTTCTATTTTACGGTAAAATCAGCATACTACCTTGGTAAAGATTTCCAATATTTAATGTTTATGGAGAGGGTTTTTTTGAGGATTTTTACTGATTTTTGAGTGATGGTGTAGGCTGGTTTGATATTATTAAAAGTTGGTGTTTTATTGTGTGTGTTAAATTTCAGATTTTCATAACAAACGAGACCAAAACGTCAGACAAGTTCAATTTTGTTTTGTGGTATTCTAAGTGAAGAAGTTATAAATTTGTGTATTTTCTGGCACTTGATAATGGATATTCATACTGTAGAAGACATGTATTTTATTTTCCTATAGTAGGTATGTAGGAATGTATATTTAAATAATATTTTATTTATCGATAAAATGAACTCATCCATATTTTTTTTTCTTCATTATGGCCTAATAATTACTCCAATGCAAATTTGAACATAGAAAAATTGTCCGTTTTCAGGGACCTAATGTGTTCTAGACCCCCTACATTCAATTTACGTTCGCTTGCAAAATTGCCGGACGAAGACTAAAGCCGTAAATGGCCCCTCAATAGGGAGAGAATCGATATACCACGATCCCAATTAAAGCCGATCTGGCAATGGTTCGCTAATTATATTCGATACTGCTGGTTATTTATCGTTTCCTGACATGCCAAACTACGATCATAAACTTACAGTGTGACGATACACTAACTTGTATTTTTTTACATATGGTAAACATAAAGTAGCGAATGTACTATAAACTTCAAACCGAAAAGGATAATTTCAATTTAGACAGTAACCGAAACTTTAGGGTAACTATAGGGGTTTAGTGTATGGTGGGAATAAAGGATGTAATGATCCGCGAGAGTGAACACTTTCGGCTCTGGTATTCCCGAGGAGTGATTGATCCCAACGGATGCCGATGCCTTGGTTGCATCGGTCTTTATATTTAGTTAGCTTAAAACTTACGTGCCGATTAATAAAACTTAACCTCATAAACCACTCAAACTACTGATTGATGATGCAGCATGTTTTTATATTCAATCTATAGAATGATGATGTTTCTCCTTATAACCAGTTGACAAAGGGAAAAATTTTGAAAGCACCCGATATATTAGAAATCAGCCCGGACTAAGAGGCACGATGAAGATTTATCTTCGAATTTCATTAAAACGAGCGGTCTTAGTTAACCCATTAAGATTCTTTTAAATTAACTAGGGCTTTACTATTTCAGCCAAAAGCTCGACATAGAAAAAACCGCTAATCACCATCAGCTCACCAACAACCAAAACTCGCACCCGCAGTCACTTGGGCCGGGCGGCATTCATGCCGACGCCATCTACACGACGGGTCCCAGAGGCGGCAATCACCCAGACACCATGAAGGTACGTCTGGCTGCAATGGTTCTCCAACCGCCTACTAAAGTATAGCACTGCACGATTATGCTGACGGGGCCATCCAAAAGTGGATCGGCACATTATGAACTCGAACTGAGTAGTGCCACTCTTGGAAGGTCTCGGGGCAATCATTCTTCCTTTATCGAGTACTGATGCTAACTGTTTCGATTGTGACCGGATCATCGTATGACCGGATTATTTGCTGACTATCATGTTTTATTACTAGTTCAAATGAAACGGTAATGTCAAGAGTTTTTAATAGTCATCATAATGGGGAGATTGCGTCGACACAATGCACGAAAATCAAAATCAGCCCCTCAGGAGCAAATTTCAACGTTATATTTATCGAATACCGAAATCCAATATTTAACAAAAGTCAGAATCATGAGGCAGCTGATGCGTGAAATTCCTTTGTTCACAACATCCATTTAAGTTTCAAAAAAAAAGGTCAACTCTACATAAAGGACAAAATGGTGGAAAATTAAAAATTATGCGCTTTAGATACATGGATTGTGCTACAATAAGATTCTCGTTAAAATAAACATGTTACACGCGTCAAAATAAGCTCGCTTACTTTGAAATAAAAGGATGCAATGAACATCAATCTTATTGCGGTAAAATTGTTTGACATGACAATACGTAATCGTAATACAGGGTGTCCCAATAGAAAGTGACCAATTTTAAATGCTTATAACTTTTAAATCAGGTGTGCGAGCTACCTGCGATTTGCGCCATTCAAATTTTCTTAGCCTAAAGTATTTTTTCAGTTAGTTGCAAATTTTTTTCACACCTATACAGGGCAAGTAGTTTTTCAAACATCGAAATTCTCCACTATTTCTAATGGAACACCCTGTATGTTGCAACGCAAAAATTAAGAGTCGTGGCCAAGGTATTAATTTGCCAATGAACGTCGGCCTTTTTTGAACCTAAAAAAATGCATTTATTTTTGGGCCAGGTTTCTATTTCAATTTTTTAGGGCTAAAACTTCAAGTTCCATGCCCGATGTTTATTGGTACATCAATACCTTGTACACAACTCTTAATTTTGGCGTTACAACATATATGGTGTTTCAATAAAAATAGTGGAGAATTTCGATGTTGAAAAACGGCATTTTTTTACTCGCCCTCTCGCTCGCCCTGTATAAGTGAAAAAAAAATCCAACTAACTGAAAAAAAAAAATCCTGTGCAGTTCACACCCGGTAGAAGTGAAACCTTCATCGAACTGCATGCATTACACACATACTAACATACACATTGGCGTCCCCCCCCCCTCCAAAAGACTTGAGAAAGAACGCAAATAAATATAGTTTAAAAAAATTAAAATACACGCTTGGGTGCTTTGTTCCACATTTCTCATACATTGAGCAACCCACGCTTTTTTGACAATAATTCTAATATTTTTTGTTCATTAATATTTTCTGTTTATATTAAAAATTATTTTTCACTTTTTAGTTCAATTTACTATCAAAGCGTGTTTTTTAGTTTTTTTAAAATATATTTATTTTTCACTTTTTAGTTCGATGTATTTAAAAAGCGTGTCAGCCCCAGAGATTTCCAGACTTTTCCAGACATTATCCAGACTTATTCAGAGCTTTCTAAACTTTTCCAGGTTTCATCCAGATTTATCCAGACTTGTACAGACTGATCCGGATTCTGGAAAATGATCCGCAGGTCTTTTGGGACCTTTTCCAGAATTTTTCCGCCCCTTTCAAGAAATTTTCAGACTTTTTCCAGACGTTTCCAAAGTTTTCCAGACATTATCCAGACTTATCCAGAGCTTTCCAGAATTTTCCAGACTTCATCCAGATTAATCCAAACTTTATCCAGACTTGTTCAGGCTGATCCGAATTTTGGAAAATGATCCACCTTTTTCAGAATTTTTCTAACCCTTTCCAGAAATTTCCAATTCTTTTTCAGAAGTTTCCAGACTTTTCCAGATAATATCCAGACTTATCCAGAGTTTTCCAGAGTTTTACAGACTTTATCCAGATTTATCCAGACCTTATCCAGACTTGTACAGACTGATCCGGATTCTGGAAAATGATCCCCAGGTCTTTTGGGACCTTTGGCAGATTTTTTCGACCCTTTCCAGAAATTTCCAGGCTCTTTACAGAAATTTACAGACATTATATAGACTTATCCAGAGTTTTCCAGACTTCATCCAGATTAATCCAGACTCTATCCAGACTTGTTCAGACTGATCCGGATTCTGAAAAATGATCCGCCTTTTTTAGAATTTTTCCAACCCTTTCCAGAAATTTCCAAGTCTTTTCCAGACGTTTCCAGAGATTTCCAGACTTTTCCAGACAATAACCAGACTTATCCAGAGTTTTACAGACCTTATCTGGATTTATACAGACCTTATCCAGACTTGTACAGGGTGGTCCAAATTGGACACTTTCTTATGGAAACACCCTTTATTTTTAGAGAAAAAAATGGACCCCCCACTCTGAGGCTCAAATTTCATGAAATTTTGATTGGTGCAAACCGCATTTTGATATCTTCAACCGTTTAGGTGCTAGAGGGCGATTCTCGCTTTTCAGCAATACTGTAAAGCCTCCATAACTTTTTTGTTCATGAAAATAATTCATTTCCGTGAAGACCTTTTGGAAGCACTTTTTTAAACAGAATTCAGTGACGTTCTCAGTTTTTTTCTGTCTGGCTTCGATTTTTTTTTTTTTTTTTTTACGGACATGCGCACTCGCAAGGAAATGTCCTATCACGCTCGAGAAGCGGCAAGTGCGCGGAAATGTCGGTGTATGTTGGTCTTGAAACGGTTCAGGTTGTAACCTGCAGGAAAAACCGTCGCAGGGAGTTTATTCCACAGCGATGCTGTTCTCCAGAGATATGAATTCTGATATAATGAGGTTCTTGGTGCCTCTAGTTTGACAGTAAATTCATGGTTACCGTCTGTTTGACGGGTTCGCCTGGTAGGCGCTACTCTCGGTGGAATCATACGTGCCAACTCTTCAGAGCATTTTCCGTGATAGTACCTGTAGAAGAGAGATAAATCGCCCACAGATCTGCGATGTTCGAGACGATCCAAGTTACGAGTAAGTGCGGGGTCATTGATCAGCTTGATAGCTCGTTTTTGCACGGTATTCAAAAGCATTAAGGTATGTCTGGGTGCTGCACTCCATATATGTGAGCAGTACTCCATACTTGGTCGAATCTGGGCTTTGTAGAGTGACAGCAATTGGCTTGGTGTGTACAGATGTCTTGTACGAAATAGCACCCCCAGCTTTTGGGACGCCCTTTTAGCAATATCTGCCACGTGACTGTGCCAAGACATGTTGGTCTCTGCAGTAACCCCCAAGATGTTCAACTGACTCTGTAATGTGACAGCACTTCCAGATAGCATGATGTTTGGCTCACCGGTGCTGGTCTTTTTTGAAAACAGAGCTGCTTGGGTTTTCTGCGCGTTGAACTGTACAAGGTTTTTGTTACCCCAGTCCTCTATTATCTCCAGGTCGTTATTTATCTGCGATATTTGAGTTAGTCTAAGATGATGGAATTCACGTGCGGAAAGACCTGTGGGTGGTATGAGTGAGGAGACTACATTGCCATCGTCTGCAAAGCAATAAAGTGGATTTACTGTTTTATCTATGAGGTCATTTATGTAAATCAGAAAAAGAGTTGGCGAAAGGATTGCTCCCTGTGGCACACCAGCATTTATTTGGTAAGAGTTGGAGTTCTGGCCATCCAGTGCAACATAAATGGATCTGTCCTTTAGGTAACTTTCAAACCAAGTGCAAAGTTTCGGCGATAATCCCATTGCTTTGAGCTTATTGAGCAGATTTTCATGCCAAACTTTGTCGAATGCTTTAGATATATCTAAGGCAATTGTTCTTGTTTCACCCCGCAACTCAATCGCTTTTTGCCATAAGTGAGTGACGTATGTAAGTAAATCGCCAGTTGACCTATATTTTCGGAATCCGTATTGCTTATCGTTGATAATTTTGTACTTTTCCAAGTACTTGGTTAGGTGATTGTTCACAACTCTTTCCATTACTTTTGATATCACCGGAAGTAGAGCAATTGGTCTATAGTTTAACGGATCTGTCTTTTTTCCTTTCTTTGGAATGGGTTGTACTGCGGCAGACTTCGATGATGATGGATATACTCCTTGCCTGTAAGACAAATTGAATAATTTTGCGAAAGTTGGGGTGAGTTCGTTGGCGCAATTTTTGAGTACTATTGCGGGAATGCCATCCGGACCCATTGCTTTGTTTGTATCTAGCTTTTTAAGGGATTTTCGTATTTCTCTGTGACAAAAGGGTACCTCTGGCATACTATGGGAAACCCTTTCAATGAACGGTGGAGTTTTTCCGTTTGGCACTGTTAGGTTGGAGTTGGAGGAAAACATTTGGGCAAGCATATTGGCTTTTTCCTCTGATGTTGTGGCTAAGTGATTATTTTTATCTGTAAGTGGTGGTATGGATGACTTGGTGAAGTTAGATCCAACAGCTTTTGCAAGAGACCAAAAGGACCTAGAACTACTTGGACAATTCAGCAACCTGTTTTTTATTCTTTGATTGTATGTTTCTTTAGCGGAGTCAATAGTAATTTTGCAACTATTTCTGGCTTCTATAAATTCTGTGTGGTTTTGAGCGGTTTGTTGTCGTGTCCAAAGGTTATATGCTCTGTGTTTTTTCTGTACAGCCGTTTGACACTGGCTATTGAACCAAGGTTTTGCATAAGCTCTACGTTTAGTTGTATGTGGGATATATGCATCCATTCCAGATAAGATTATTTGTGTTATTTCATTACAGCAAATAGTGGGATCAGCTGTTTTAAAGCAAACCTCTTGCCATGGAAAATCCAGGTAAAACTGTTTTAGGTCATTCCATTTTGCCGATTTATAGTGCCACATTTTACGAGGAAGTGGTTGTTGGCTTGGTGGGATGAGCATTTCGCACTTTGTTATTATAAGTTTATGATCGGACGAACCAAGTGGAGCATCTACTTGAATTGTGTACGAGTCAGGATTTGTGGTTAGGAACAAGTCTAAAAGCGCTGCAAATTCGCCCCTTTCTGAGATACGGGTAGGTTCATCGACAAGCTGCGTTAGACCACAACTTATGGCAAAAGCTTCTGCTTCTCTGCCTTCGTTATCTGTTTTGTTGTGGTGTTTCAGCCAGGGTATATTGTGGACGTTAAAATCGCCTAAAAAGACAATTTCCGCCTGTGGATAGTTTGACTGTATACTATCACAGCTTTCGGATAATGTCGCGAAAAAGTTTTGGTACTCGGTGTTAGATGGCGGTCGGTAGAGGCAGCAGATAAACTTGGTCGATGACTTTGAGGTGAATTTTATTTCGAGATATTGACCAAAATCCGATTTTTTTCAATAGGACACCCTATATATTAATAGTTCATTAGAAAGCTATGCTTTCGCTGATTTTAATGATATAAAGTTCGATAGGTTTATCTCTAACAGTTTTCGAGAAAAAAATTATTTCGGTTTTTGTCATAAGAAACAATGTGTAAGAAAGAGACCTTTCTCAGTTTCCTTACAGAGATAAAGTCCTTTTCCAACACATTGTTTCTTATGACAAAAACCGAAATCATTTTTTTTCTCGAAAACTGTTAGAGATAATCCTATCGAACCTTATATCATTGAAATCAGCGAAAGCATAGCTTTCTGATGAACTATTAATATATAGGGCGTCCTATTGAAAAAAATCGGATTTTGGTCAATATCTCGAAATCGAAACCAGACAGAAAAAAACTGAGAACGTCACTGAATTCTGCTTGAAAAAGTGCTTCCAAAAGGTCTTTACGGAAATGAATTATTTTCATAAACAAAAAAGTTATGGAGGCTTTACAGTATTGCTCAAAATCGAGAATCGCCCTCTAGCGGCTAAACGGTTGAAGATATCAAAATGCGGTTTGCACCAATTAAGATTTCATGAAATTTGAGTCTCAGAGTGGGGGGTCCATTTTTTTCTATCTCTAAAAATAAAGGGTGTTTCCATAAAAAAGTGTCCAATTTGGCCCACCCTGTACAGACTGATCCGGATTCTGGAAAATGATCCCCTGGTCTTTTGGGACCTTTGGCAGAATTTTTCCGACCCTATCCAGAAATTTCCAGGCTCTTTCCAGACGTTTACAGAGATTTCCAGACTTTTCCAGACTTCATCCAGATTTATCCAGACATTTTCCAGACTTGTTTCAGCTCACTCGGCTTGTTCCAGGTTCTTGTGTGTTAATATAAGCGTGTTAAAAAAGTGTTTCTTTTTCGTTTCAGGGTCGCTCTTTCGTTTCAGGGTCGCTTTTTCGTTTCATCGTCTCAAATCACTCCCAAAGATTCTAAAGAAGTTTTCACTTCAAAAAACTTTGGGCCAAGAGAAGTCGAATGGTGCAAATCGCAGGTAGCTAACACACCTGGTCTAGAAGCTATAAGCATTTACAATCGGTTAGTTTCTATTGGGAAACCCTGTATATTGATATTGGGTTTGTTCCAATTATTATATAACAATGAACACCGTTAATTTCCCGTTTGTATTGCATTAGCCGCATCAACAACAGATCAATTTGCCGCCGTAAACAAAATTATATTTACCGTGCGGAAGTTATCGTTTGAACGTCACTTGTTGCTGCGGTTCTATAGCCATTGGCGTATCCAGGATTTGGGTTTGGGGAGGGGCTCTGTTAACAGAAAGTGTTGACCAAAAAAAAAAAAAAGCTGCGCACAAGCATTCATGCGCATGTTGCCACATTAGAAATGACGAAATATTTTAGGATCATGTTACTAGGTAGCCAGGGCTGGAACTGTGTAACGGATAGAGATCGTTATTCCTATCGCTATGGCACTTGCTGTCTTCTTCTGTCTTGTGGCAGTCTTGTCGAAATCAATAGAGAGGAGACGTCAATAGAGATAAAGAAAATATCTCTATTCGTTACAGAGTCCTAGCCCAGGTTTTTTAACAGCCATATTTTGGAATGGTTTACTAATGAGAACTTCGGCATTCTCGCATGTTTGGGAAAGTGACGTCTCTTTCCTATCCGGCATTTTCGCAACAGTTTGAAAATTCGTTGGATGAATGACTAACAGAATAGTTTCCAAATGTGAAAGCTGCCTATTTTTGTCAGGAATTCACCTGTAACATACTCAAATGTTACGTGCCATTTTTTTTTGCAGGGCGAAAATTTTTTTCGCATCGGGTCACTTAAGGCCGAAACGCACTAGCAACACGCCACGTCATGCTTCGCCACGCCACGGTATGTGACTAAAATGTATGCGTATATTCTTCCATTTATTTATATGTGCTGCGTACACACTTGCCATACGCGATACCACGCCATGGCACGCCACGCCATCCGTCCATTTGCAAACAAACGTGAACCTGTGACACATGGCGTGGGGTGGCGTGGCGTGTTGCTAGTGGGTTTCGGCGTTTATTCGCTTTTTTTTTTTGGTAAGGAGGAAAAATTTTGTTCACGGAGCACCTTCTCTCTTGGGCCCTTATTCTTGAAACACGGGAGCAGCCATTCCCATGAGAATAGCTTTTCCGTCTGTGATACTCATAATGATATTATCATTTGCATGTCATTGAGAAAGACAGAGAAATCGTTCTCACGAGAACGCTGGTCCTTCGTTTCAAGAATAGGTACCCTGAGCTGGCACTCTGTACCGGATAAAGATCGTTATCCCTATCGCTAAGGCACTTGCTGTCTTCTTCTCCTGTTTCCGAACTCAATAGAAATGCCACGTCAATAGAGATAAAGAAAATATCTCTATTCGTTAAAGAGTCTCATCTCTGGGGTTCGATTCTCATCTCAGGGAGTAGAGGTCCCCGAGAGAACAAATTTTTCGTCTTTATCATTCTCTTTTACTTTTCGATTACGTTGGCAAGGACAAAACATGCGTTCTATCGGGGAGCTCTATTGCTCTACTCTCTGAAACGAGAATCGAGCCCTTGAGGAAGGAACTATTTCGGACAAGCAGGATAATTCAGATGGAACACTGATTCCCTTGCTGCATTAGGCGCCCGCCATAGAAAAACCTTATTATAGAAAGAAATGAATTTTATTTCTATTTTTTTATACAATAAAATGTCACATAAAATACGCTGAAAAAAAAAAGTCTAGACTTGCCTTGGGGGGAGCTGCAGCCCGGCATCCCCCCCCCCCCTGGATACGCCTATGTCTATAGCGAAATTATTACCGGTAATTTGTCAAATTTGAATTTGCCTCATTGTGTGTAATAAGTCAAAAACAGTTAGCATAGGGTATCGTCGCCAAAAGTCAAATGTTTTTCTCGTCACCATTGTTTTGCACAAATTAAGGCGCAATCGATGTTTTGTTGTTTTCGTAAATTAGTTTTGTTTGTTTTGTGGGTAATTGTTGTTTCTGGTTTACAACTTACGGTTTGGTCTTGCTTGAAATGGAAGATTTTGGACGAGTTCTTTTATATCGTTCATTATATCTGAGGTTTAAAATTAACGGAATTACCAACAATATCAGTTATAGTGTGTCAATGAATTTAGTGACATGCAGACGTTAATTAAAATTGATGAAAAATTTCCTAATCAAGACAGTGAGACACTGGAAATTATATCACAGATGATGAAAACAAGAACAATAATTGAATATCAGTTATATTTTAGTAGTAGGAGTAGGGTGACGACTTTGCATGATGATTTTCGCTCGACCTCCATGTTGATCACCAATGTGACCGGTCATATTTGCAAATTCTTGTTCTTGTTATCTCATCTCAAATCAATTTTTCTTCCAAGTACTATGGTATAGTAATTCCAAATTAAATATAATTTCAAAGATTTGCAGTTTCCTTGCAATTCGGTTAGCTCAAATTTTTTATCTTTATCTTTTATCTCAATATTCAGATTTATCATTATCATTCTTGCCTCATATAAATGATCATTATTAGTCTTCATCCAGCAACATTCTAGTATTTTCGATCTTATTTCAAAAATTGGCAAAATTAACATTAGCCACTATATTTTTGGGCACAGGCAAATTCGTCTAAATACTACATTTCAAGTTAAACCTTCTTAAACCCCATTAAGATTTAGTAGATTTTTTTTCTCTTTTTAACCATCTAACTAATAAATAATTCACTTTTGTGCTAGAATAAACCAAATAATGTAACTCTAGCCAAAGATTGTATATTTATTAGTAAAATATAAATGGAGATTTTTCTATTTGATATAATAAAATAGACATTAAAATTATTTGATTTGTATCATATAATATTTATTGAATCAAAATAGGTGTACAGGGTGGCCCATTTTCGATGTTTTAATAGACTATATCGAAAACCAGCAGAGATATCAAAAATCTAGGACCACATTCTCGACCTCTTTTTTGAGAAAATAACAATGGCGAAGACAAATCACAGCTAACTTGATGCGTTTAGGAAATACAGGGCACTTTTCAAATTTTGCACAATTTAGAAGACCTTCTAATTTCCTTATCAATCAAGATATCCAAAAACGAAAAATACTTTCTATAGGCAGTTTTTCAAGTAGAATCCAGTGGCATGACCAATTTTTCTCCAGATACCTCCGATTTTGGAATATTGACCAAAGTTCTGTTTTTTTAAACGGGACACCCTGTATACTATTTTTTTATTGAATAGCTCTTTGTGAGCTGATTTCAATGATATAAGATTTTATACCTTTACCTTCCATATTTATGGAGAAAAAAAAATGAATTCCATTTTTCCCTAAGAAACAATGAGCTAGAGCGAAATGTCATTAATAAATTATGTGTTGCCTATTTATCACCCCCGATTCCAAGTTCAAATGTTTAAAAAAATTAGCTGAACTGAAAAATTAAATTAAGAATTGAGAAATTTGTAGCCGATTCATAGTTCAACTATCTCTTTCTAACTCCTTGTTTCTTATGTAAAAAACGGAATTTATTTTTTTTTCTCCAAAACTATTGAAGGTAAAGGTATAAAACCTTATATCATTGAAATCAGCTCACAAAGAGCTATTCAATGAAAAAATGATATATTGAAAAAAACACAACTTTGGTCAATATTTCAAAATCGGTGGCATCTGGAAAAAAATTGCTCATGCCACTAGATTCTACTTGAAAAACTGCCTATGGAACGTATTTTTCGTTTTCGGATATCTTGAATAATAAGTAAATTAGAGAATCTTTTGAAATTAGACAAAATTTGAAAAGTGCCCTGTATTTCCTAAACGCATCAAATTAGCCGTGAATTATCTTCGCCATTGTTATTTTCCCAAAAAAAGAGGTCGAGAATGTGCTCCCAGATTTTTGATATCTCTGCTGGCTTTAGATATAGCCCATTAGAACATCGAAAATGGGCCACCCTGTACAGTGTGAGGACACAGAGGCATCATTCGGGAGATTTTTTAATTTCATATCGATAATAATTTTTTTTTTTTAGAGCAAGACATTTCGTCAATAAAATCATTAATCATGAAATGAAAAATTTCTCACATGATGCTACCTAGTAGCGACTGTAGAAAATCCAATAATTCTAGAACTCAATTGGAAGTTATTTGATTGTGTAAATACTCGCCGGTAGTTAAATATTTGCACTCACATCTCTGTCGCACTTTTTGTACATAATCAGCACTTTGCACTTGAATTTTAATGAATGATTGGAGATTGCTCTATCAATTGTGGCAGTGTATAGAATTTTCAATACCTATTTAGAAGTACCAGTCGTTCTAGTGACTAAACGTATGTCGCTTCTTGAACACATAAATAAAATTGGGTTAGGAATTTCCTATTTGTACATGAAACTGACGTATTAAGCAATCAACGTTCGTTTTTGTTGGTAATTTTTTGTTTCATCTGATTCGTGATTGATAAATAAGGACGGGGTTATTCTAAATAGGTATTGAAAATACTATACCTAAAAACTGATTGTGCATAAGAGTTTTCAAATTATTTAAAAGAGCTGTAGGTTCTTTTTTGTCACACATAATATGTATTATAATATTGCTTGATGGCTTTTAGTAATTACATGTTGCTTCCTTGGAGCTTATGCGTGTATTTTTTGAAGAGACTCTATGAAATTCGAAGATATACTCGTGCTGTATATGCAACATTTAGTATTTTTTTGATTTTTAACATAGCCTGAATTAAATCAGTCATGGCTTGGTGTGATTAGTATTTGCCATTCAATTACAACTGAAAATTCTGATAATGTCAAGAGTAAAAATATCAATATTAAAGCAAAATATATTCCAGATTTTTGCCAATGAAAACAACGCTCAAACTAAAAAATTGGAAAAGTTGCAAGTAAAATAAATTTTGGCCCGTTGCTTGGGTCAATTTAAGTAATTTTTATTCGAGTCAGTAGCAATGATTATCTTCGACTTTCCAGAAGCTATACACTGATTACCATAATATGACATGAAACTACAGAAAGTATGGAATAATTCATTCATTGAAGCAATATTATAATGACACCTAAAAAAAATCTTCTCAAAGCATGAACCATCGTCACCAAAAGTAACTGGGACAGCATCACATTAGCTCTTGTCCTATTACAGTAGTGTCGCGATAATCCGGATCAATTAAAACCAGACCAATCCGGATTATCAAATTATTCGGATTACTAAGGCATTATATAGTCCGCTTTTAAAACAATTTTGAAAAAATAACATGCTGTATTTAGACTAAAAAAGCTTTATATTTATTTGAAAAACAGGACAAATGAAGAAATTTATTCTATATAGAGTGCGAAATATGTAAGTAAGTACAGTGTAAAAATAACTAGCCAATATTGTTCCAACTTTCGTTAACATTATTTTCAGCATTTGAATTTTTTCCACCTTCTTCTACATTTTTCTGCACCGCTTGGAAAATGTTGGTGATGTTACTCTGACGACTGCTGTGCTGTTGTTTTTCAAAAGCAATTTCTTTAAGTGAAAACCTGCCCAGGGACTCCATGTCAGGTAGAAATGTAGAATTCTACCTGACATGGAGTCCCACCACTGCTGTGGTTTTATTTTCAAGAGTCATGTAAATGAATTCGGATTACTGAATCAAGTGAAATCCGGATTACAGAGTACATCAAGGGAACGAAAGTGAGATGCGGATTACAGAAGCATACGGATTATCGCGGGATCGGATTATCGCGCTAAATGTTATTGTCAAATATTTGTCAAACTATGAATTAATGCATTGATATGAATGACAGTAGAATTAGTCCAGGAGATTATTATTAGTCTAGGAAAATTGTCGATGTTGTTTATGATTAAAACGTTGGGAAATTTATTCTGGAGAGCCGCGGACTGTAAACGCGTCGAAATTTGATCGCGGAACCATACAAAGGCAATATTAGATAAGGCACCTACCTTGGAGTTGCACAGGGTTGTGCTATGCGCTGGTGTTGGCGCCTCACAGGAGCTCCTGTTTCATAAACAACGTAATCCCACTGGTCACTTCGAAAACGGGTAGATAATTGAGTTTCTAATGAATATTTTTGGAGAGTTTTTGATTCAAAATATGTAGTCTTGGCTACGGACCTCGCACTACTCGAACTCGACTGCTTCGAAGGTCGTAGCGTATATATGGTGCCGAATGGTTTGAAATTGTATGGTTTTTTTTAATGTCAATATCGAATTTTAAATATACAAACAAATTCCCCTTTTCCCAAACATTTGCACGAACATTTTCCGCCCACTTAAAACGGAGTTTTATTTCCCAATCCCAAATAATCATTAAAATGCTAAAATTCTCGAGTATAAAAAAAAACACGCGATAAGAACAAAATTCATATACTGCGGAAGCAAAACAACCTCGGATTCCCAAAAAAAACAAAAAAATTATTCAAAACAGCACGCGACATAAAGACCTTAATCTACGGATTAAGGAGTGAAATATTAGTTAGTCGGCAATGGACATAACTTAACTGTAGGACGCTTGAGTATCCCATGTTGTGTTTTTAAAGTAACCCCTCTTACATGGCCATCTTTGCCTGGATGCAATGCGATTATGCGGCCCAAAGACCAATGCAGAGGGGACCTAGATTCATCCTTTATTAAAACTAAAGTATTGAGTTTCACCTCTGCAAAGGGAGTGGTCCACTTTGAGCGTTGCTGTAAAGTATGCAAATACTCGGCTTGCCATCTTTTCCAGAAATCGGAATTAAGGCGTTGCACTAATTGCCAACGGTTAAGTCTATTTAACTTTAAATGCGATAAATCGGGATCTGGACAGGAATTGAGGGGCTCCAGCGTTAAGAAATGACCGGGCGTTAATGGTTGCAAATCATTAGGGTCGGAACTCAGTTCGCTGATAGGTCTCGAGTTTAGCAAGGCTTCAATTTGAGTCAACAAGGTATACAATTCCTCATATGTCAGCACTTGATCACCAATGACCCTTTTTAAGTGGGTCTTGACCGACTTGACGCCTGCTTCGGCAAGGCCGTTAAAATGTGGGGAACCGGGACTATTTAGGTGCCATTTTATTTTTAGACTGCTAGCAGCGAATTTTGAAAGTTCCTCAAGTTGACCAACCGCACCAACGAAGTTGGAGCCACAGTCACTCCAAAGTTGTACACAGACTCCGCGTCTAGCGATAAAGCGTCTCAAAGCAGCGATAAATGCCTCGGTAGTGAGGTCAGATACAAGTTCCAAGTGAATGGCCTTAGTGGCACAACATACAAAAAGGCAAATGTAAGTTTTGGAAACTTTCGCTCCACGATGTTTACCAAGGGTTATCTTCAGAGGGCCTGCATAATCCATCGCGGAATATGAAAAACACTTGAGCTGGGAGGTTCTAAAGGAAGGGAGGTCACCCATATAGGGCGTATAAGCCTTTGGTTTTAAACGAAAACACCTGATACATTTTGATAGAACCTTTTGGATAGCTCTACGGGCTGAAAGGATCCAAAACCTTTGGCGTAATAAATAGTGCAGTGTAGTCAGTCCGGGGTGAAAATTTTCTTGATGAGTTTGTTCAATTATTAAATCGGTGAGACGATGAGTACGGGGCAGAAGTAAAGGGTGTTTGGCTTCAAAGGAAATGTCTGAATTTCGCAATCTTCCGCCCACTCTGACAAACCCGCTAGCATCCAAAAAAAGGGCAAGCTTGCGAAAGGGTTTAGGCAACAGTTTATTGGTTTGAATTTGGATAATTAAATCCGAAAACGATTGCTCTTGGACCCTCTTAACAAGTACTAGCAAGGTATCGTGAAGTTCTAGGGCAGAAAATGACCCAGAAAGTCGGTCACATTTATGATGAACATTGTAGGCTAGCCGAACAAAATGGGCAAGAATTTTAATAATTTTCGGTAAGGAAGAGTGCCTATTGATCAATTTTTCAAAGTAAGTCTTTCCTATTACTACCGACAAGACCGTGGGTTTCTCTTCTTCCCGTGCTTCTGTTTGCAGGTCTATGTGCTCGCTGTTGAACTCTCTAAGGTTCCACTGAGCGCGAGGTAAGGTTACCCACGGAGGACCGTGAAACCACAAAGAATGTTCCAATAAACCTTTAGGAGTTAGTCCACGACTAGCACAATCAGCAGGGTTGTCCAAAGATTGAACGTGAAACCAAGGTACATCCGGAATGGTTTCCTGAATATGGCTCACACGGTTTGCCACGAAACTTTTCCATCTATGCGGCGACGATGCCAACCATGCCAAAACTACTTGTGAGTCCGAGAAGGCGAATATTTCATCTATAGTGACAAGTGGCGAATATGTACGTATGACAAAATTCAAAAGATCGGCTAGTAGGGTAGCTCCAAGGAGCTCTAAGCGAGGTATAGATTTGGTTTGAAGTGGCGCAACTTTAGATTTACCGCAAGTTAAGGAGGATCGAACATTGCCGTCGGTCAGCTCGATCCGAACATATACTGCCCCTGCATACCCAAGTTCTGAAGCATCACAAAATCCCAACAGTTGACACCGTTGAATACTATTTGAAAAACTATATCGAGGTAGAGAAATCCTTGACAAAGATGGAAATTCACTTTTGTATTGGTTCCAAAGATCAACAATAGGTTGTGAGGGCGTTTCATCCCAGGGAACCTTGTCCAGCCAAAGTTTCTGCATAATAGTTTTTGCTAAGAATGTTACTGGCGCAATAAACCCCAAAGGATCAAATATACGCGCTATTTCTGAAAGGATATTTCTTTTGGTACATGGCTTAGGAGAAGGGTGACATGAATAAGAAAAAGTGTCGGAAGTTGGACTCCATTGAAGCCCCAGCACTTTAATCGAAGTGTTGTCCTCCTCCTCGAATGAAACTGACATTTGACAGTCAGAGGGTTCTAAAGAAGAAAGGAGTTGGGTTTCATTACTTGCCCACTTTCGAAGTTCAAAACCTCCAGTTCTTAATAAGGCAATTAACTCCTTTTGTAACACTTTGGCTTCCTCAATGGTAGAGGTTCCTACGCAAATATCGTCCATAAAGATATTTTCATGTAGTACTTGAGATGCCTTAGGGTACGTTTTCTTTTCCAGATTCGCAAGTTCCTGTATTGTACGAATAGCCAGGAAGGGGCTGGAGCTTATCCCAAAAGTGACACCATTGAGGCGATACTCCCGAAGTGGTTCCTTAGGGTGAAAGCGCCAGAGCAACCTCTGGAAATCGCGGTGACTAGGGTTAACTTGAATTTGCAAATACATCTGTTTTATGTCGGCCAGAAAAACGACAGCATGAACACGAAACTTTAACAGGATTTCCTGAATATCTGTCTGGAGCTTCGGACCTGTCAAAAGTGTTTGGTTTAAACTAAGGCCTCTTGATCCTTTCGCGGATGCATTAAAGACAACCCTTAGTTTGGTGGTTGCCTTTTCCGGTTTCAGCACGCAATGATGAGGCAGGTAATTTACAAGTGCTGGTTTTGGTTGATCATTGGGAATTATAGACATGTGATTATTTTTTAGATATTCGTGCATGAAGTTAGAATATAAGGCATAGAGTTCGGGATTTTTCAGTAACCTGGATTCAAGTGACATAAAACAACGATAGGCTAAAGAGAAAGTGTCACCCAAATCTGGCTCTGCGTGCCGAAAGGGCAGATTCACAACAAAACGACCCGAAGATTTATCTCGAATAGTAGTGGTTTTGTAAATTTCTTCGCACCTTTGATCATCGGGCGACAGATGGATTTTAGATGGTATTGATTCTATTTCCCAGAACCGTCTAAGACTTAAATCCAAAGATGGCTCCATTACTGCAGAGTAAGTATGAACAGAACTCGAGGCGGGGAAACGATTCTCGGTTTTCCCTAACAAAACCCAACCAAAGACGGTTTCGAAGGCAGTTGGTTGTCCTGGATTTCCTAGTTTCTTCCCCGATGGTTTAAATATCTGCGCACACATATCGGCTCCTAATAACATGTCTACCGCTGCAGGTATGTGAAACTGGTCATCTCCTAGCTTAAGATTGGGAATATGCTCCCAACCTTGCGGGTTTATTTTAATCGAAGGCATTTGAGAACAAAGTTTAGGCAAAACAAAGGCATCAAAGAAAAAGTTTGGACTGGCTTGTCCTTTAGGGCGAATGTTACAATGTGTTATGCCGTTGCTGGCAGAACAGCACTCATTAAGGCCCAAAACAGGTATATTTAAAGACTCTCTAGCCAACCCCAAACGGTTCAAGCAAGTTTGGGTAATAAAATTGGCCTGACTGCCGTTATCCAAGATTGCTCTCACAACCTGGTAGTTACCTCTAGCATCCAAGATCTCAACCTTTGTAGTTGATAGCAGAACGGTAGGAGAACGTGATGCAGTAACTGACAGAGCAGTGCAAAGTCCGTTGGGAGGAGATGGATTGCCAGTTATGCATGCTTGCGACAACGTTGAGGACTGATTACTGCTGGTAGCCGGTGGACTTGAGTTCCTGGAAGTAGCAGAATTTGTGCTCGAGTGAAGAGGATCTGTCTGTGGAAGATGCAGCATAGTATGATGTCTATAACGACAGATGCGACAATTGAAGGATGAAGGACAATTCCTTAGCAAATGATTAGGACGAAGACAGTTTAAGCATGCGTTTATCTGCTTGACAAACGCGAATCGATCTGCAGGTGATTTTGCTATAAATTTTGAACATTGTGACAGCGGGTGTGAAGCGTTATTACATAGCTTACAGCTATTCGAAGAGGAACGAGGTTGGCCCTGATGGGAATGTGAATGTTCCCCCGATGTGTTAGGATGAGAGGAAGTGTTGGCTAAAAATGTGTTTGGATTATGTTGATCATAAGAATGATTTTTCGAAGTATTTGGTTTCGGAGTTCTGTTTATCAAAGGAGTCCAGTTCGTTCCTTGCGATGGCATTTGTTGAACCGACTCTAAAGCTTTGCAATGGTTTAGTAAGAAATCTTGTAAATTTTGAAAAGTTGGGAGTTCGGTAGTACTATACTTTAATTCAAAAGAAATTCTAGTAGCATTATCCAATTTTTGTAATAACATGTTGAATAAAACGAAACACCATTGGTCCACTGGGAACCCTAAATTACTCAAAGCCGCAGTGTTTTCTGAAAAAGTGTCTAGTAATACTCTTAACTCTTTTGAAGAATTGTTTTTTAACGAAGGTGTATTAGTAAGAGAGCTCCAGTACGTCGTTGCTAACAATCTTTTATTTTGATAGCGGGTTTCCAAAGTTGTAAATGCTTGCTGATAATTTGAGGCGATTAAAGGTAAGGATCTTAAAAGGTTGGCCGGCTCATTTTCTAAAAATGAAAGAAGGTATTGAAACTTTTGTATATCCGAATATCTTGAATTGTCATGAACCAGCGAACGATAAACATCATAAAAGGTAGGCCATTTTCGCGGATTTCCATCAAAGGAAGGCACTGATAAAGGAGGTAGATCTACATCTTTATTTGTTTGCTGGTTTTGACCTAAAAGCGACACTGAGCTGCCAGGATGTGCGTGAATTGGGAACAGTTCTGTATAAATTGTTTTTGTTTTGAAATAAAATGCATCTGCACTCTTTCTAATAGCATCTTGAATTTCAAATTCGGCGTCCGAATCAATAAGACCGATAATTTCATTGTGGCGCTTTTTAAAATCCTCGTAAGCCTCATCTATGTTTTCATAAATCACTTGAAAATATGTATGCTGTGAAGGATCTGTTTTGGCTTTTACCGCTAAATTATAAGCTTCTGTAATTCGATTAATAGCGACAGTTCTTTTATTTGATAGCTTCGCTAAAGACATGATAATATTATTACTTAATAACACTAATTTAAATTATTAAAATGTTATTATTTATATTACTCTATCTAATGTAAACAACGAATTAACGAAAGTGTCTAGAGAAATTATAGCAACAAGCAAATAAACAAATGTAAATCTATTCAAAGTGGAATGGTCCAAAAAAAAAAACACAAAATAGCAAATAGTTATTTTCCTTTTCTTTTTTTTTTACCCGATAACATAAACAAATCCGAAAAATATCTACCTATGTAAAATTGATAAAATGGATATTATTTTTACTTTTAGAATCCAAGGTCAATGCTTTGCTTCCACGTACAAATTTCTAATATTTTCCCTTTTATTACTGTTCCAAGTTATCCGGATCGTAAGGCCAAAAAATGTTTATGATTAAAACGTTGGGAAATTTATTCTGGAGAGCCGCGGACTGTAAACGCGTCGAAATTTGATCGCGGAACCATACAAAGGCAATATTAGATAAGGCACCTACCTTGGAGTTGCACAGGGTTGTGCTATGCGCTGGTGTTGGCGCCTCACAGGAGCTCCTGTTTCATAAACAACGTAATCCCACTGGTCACTTCGAAAACGGGTAGATAATTGAGTTTCTAATGAATATTTTTGGAGAGTTTTTGATTCAAAATATGTAGTCTTGGCTACGGACACGCGACCTCGCACTACTCGAACTCGACTGCTTCGAAGGTCGTAGCGTATATATGGTGCCGAATGGTTTGAAATTGTATGGTTTTTTTTAATGTCAATATCGAATTTTAAATATACAAACAAATCCCCCTTTTTCCCAAACATTTGCACGAACAGTCGATTTAAAAAAAAAAAATCCTACCCAAAAGAACTTTTCAGGGATGATAGGAGGAGGGCCGAAAATATCAAACATTCACCCCTGTGGCGTTTTGCGCTATAGGGGTTGAAAATGCGCCATTGGCGATTACTTGGCACCTATTGATTTTACAAAAAAATGTTTCAAATAAAAGATGTGCAACATTATTTGATCTACAATGTTTTTCTAAAGATTTTTTTGATTAAGGCCGTCTGTGGTCATAAGGGCCGTTTGAAATTTTATAATGAAAATGAAAAATTTTAACCATCGTGAAAAAATTTTCTACAACTCATACAACATTTTTGCTCTATGAAGTTTTTACTCACCCCCTGCCGTTTTTCAATAAGGGTAGTTTTAAGTTTTTTTATTTTTTTACAAAAAAATTTTCTTGATAAAAGTTTTATAAGATGATATTTCCTACAATTTTTCCTGATTAACTTTTTTTGTAACTCACCCCCATTCAGCGGGGGGACACTTCCCTCGGGAAAATTTTAGTTTTTAGGGGTATATATTAATTTTTTTTTTCTTTTCTCGCCTTTAGTGCATATAAAAAGTTGCAATTAACATTGTATCAAAAGGATTTTTTTTTCACCACCTATTTGTTTTTAGAGGTAGTTCGCCTATTTTCAACTTTACAAAAAAAATTTATAATGAAAACTTGTTCATTTCATTATTTTGAGCAACTTTTCTCTATCAAAGTTGAAAATAGGCGAACTACCCCTAAAAACAGAAAGGTGGTGGAAAAAAAATCCTTTTAGTACATTGGTAATTGCACCTTTTTATATGCACTAAAGGCGAGAAAAGAAAAAAATATATATACAGGGTGTCCGATGGTGGATGGCGTATTAGACGTTAATGGAAAACTAAAAAGAGGATCATTTTGAAAATTTGGCAACCGAGATAAACGACCATAATCTACACTTTAAAAATATTTTTGTTTATGCGGTGTTGCCGCTTCTACTCTAAACTAGTGGCAACATCGTCATTTTAAATGGAATACCCTGTATATGATTGCATATTTGCATTCTTCGTAAAATTCTGAACAGATATCATGTGATATACCCTATACCTAAGTTCAACTGTTTTGGAAATATTGACAGTTGAAAATTGACTTTTTTTCAATTTTGACGGGCTGTAAAACCTAAACGGTTAATTTTAGACGAAAACCAATTTTACTTTTCTGTCTTAGATTTTTATAAACTATCATTTGACACCAACTTTGAAGTTAATCCATGATTAAAAATTCCAATTAAATTTAATCTCCGGTTAAATTAAAAGTTGGTGTCAAATGATAGTTTATGAAAATCTAAGATAGGAATGTAAAATCGGTTTTCCTCCAAAATTAACCGTTCAGGTTTTACAGCCTGTCAAAGTTGCAAAAAGTCAATTTTCAACTGTCAATATTTCCAAAACAGTTGAACTTAGGTTAAGGGTATATCACATGAAATCTGTTCAGAATTTTACGTACAATCCAAATATGCAATCAGATACAGTGTGTTCCATTCAAAATAGCGATGTTGCCACTGGTTTAGAGTAGAAGTTGCAACACTTCATAAACTTAAATATTTTTAAAGTGTAGATTATGGTCGTTTATCCCGGTTGCCAAATTTTCAAAATGATCCGCTTTTTAGTTTTCCATAAACGTCTAATACGCCATCCACCGTGGGACACCCTGTACATATACCCCTAAAAACTAAAATTTCCCTAAGGGAAATGTCCCCCCGCTGAATGGGGGTGAGTTACAAAAAAAGTTGATTAGGAAAAATTGTAGGAAATGTAATTTTACAAAACTTTTATAAGGAAATTTTTTTTGTGAAAAAATAAATAAACTTTAAACTATCCCTATTGAAAAACGGCAGGGGGTGAGTAAAAACATAAAGCAAAAATGTTGTATGTATTGTAGAAAAATTTCGCACGTTGGTTAAAATTTTTCATTTTCATTATAAAATTTCAAACGGTCCTTATGACCACAGACGGTCCTTAATCAAAGAAGTCTTAAGATAAACATTGTAGATCAAATAATGTTGCACATCTTTTATTTGAAACATTTTTTTGTAAAATCAATAGGTACCAAGTAATCGCCAATGGCGCATTTTCAACCCCTATAGCGCAAAACGCCACAGGGGTGAATGTTTGATATTTTCGGCCCTCCTCCTATCATCCCTGAAAAGTTCATTTGGGTAGGATTTTTTTTTTTGCAATACATGTATTTTTCGACTATTTTCCTAGACTATATGCATTATTTGTGTCCCAGATACTTTTGGTGACGGTGGTACATAATAAACACCAGTAAATAGAAACTAAAGACACTGACACGATATTCTTTTCACACAGACCACCCCAGTTCTGAGCACTTTCTCAAACCACCTCAATTGATTTTGAGACAACTTAAAATTGCATCGGAGCTATGGATTCGTTTTGGTGTGCTGCCAACCGAACAGCATCACACGCTACTTTCATCCTTCCTCATCCTATTTGTTTTGTGGATCACAAAGTGAGTTTTTTGCAAGAACAGCAACAACTAAATCTTGCAAAAGACTTATTGAACATTTTAGATTTAAGGAACTTTTAAATTTATATTATGCTGATGGTACTTAATAGGGTATATCACTAACATAATTTGGAACAAGTTTGGTAGAACATGTCACAAGGCAACAATATTATCCTGAATAATACCCAGTGGACTCGACTTTAAGTCTTCGTGAGAATGACAAGGCTACTCACGTTGTTATGATGATTATTTTATTTTTCTATCTCTTTGTATTGGTAGTTAAAAAAAAAAAACACCAATTTAAAAATAAATTGCTGTAGTTACTCGAATACTGTGATTATTCTGAGCTAAAAACGAGCTTTGTCAAATCCTGAAGAGAATTCCTCATAGATTTAGAGCTTGGAGACACTCCAAAGTAAAAAAAAAAATATGGAAGATGTTGCTGTTTATGAAAATTAATTTTTGTCAGGAATACATTTTCATTGCCAGTGGGATATTGTAATGCCTGTTTCTGTCTGCCACATTAGCTTACAGACCTCACAGTTACATAGTGCTTCAACCAGTGTTGTCAATATGCCGGATAATTGTCCGATTGCCGGACTATTTGATGGGCTGGTGGATTTTGAGAAGAGATCGGATAATTTCGGATATTTTTTCTCCAGTTTATAATTTGTGTGACAGAACAGAACAGAAAAATGCGGCCGACTGTTTGTAGATTTCTGTAATTACTCCATAACCAAATTCCAATTTCCCTACTCCCTGTATAGGAACGTCATCTGTTCCAACTTATGGCCGTGTTTGTTTTTGTCATCTTGTTCGTCGATTTGCTCCGAAATTTTGACAGACACGTGACTGGATCAGACAGTTTCAATTTACAAATAGTTGTATTCCTTTCACACGTGCGTTACGCGCTTATTCCTTTTGAAAAGGTTTGTTGCACCACGCATCTGTTCCTTTCAAATCGGGAGCGACTAACACCGGAGCGAGTAGCTCGAATGTTTTACACTTTTGAAAGAAAACAACTATTTACGTGCCTGTCAAAATTTCGGGGTAAATCGACGAAAAAGATGACAAAACGAACAAGGCTTATGTTGGGTATCTAATCCACAAAGACGTATCCATTTTTTATTGTTTTTTCTTCTCAACAACCTCCCCCTCTCCTCCCTCCCCGCTCATCGCCAATAGATGTTTGGGGCGAGGTCGGACCGAATCGGAACTTTTCGAGTTAACCCGTGTATAATTTCGTAATATTGTATTGGCAACACTGGCTTCAACACCAGTTAACATAAACTTTATAACGGAGCAGCATCTTAAACCAAACATTAGCTCTATAACAATGTACAGGGTGGTCATTTTATCTTGATAACATTTCAAACTATCATAATTTCTTTATTTTTGAAATTATTTAAATAAATAAAAAAACATACTGTAGGGTTTTTCTCCAAGTTTTAGATAGAGTGGACAAAAAACAAAAGACTAATATATTTTGACAGTTATCCACACAAATATCATTTTTTTAAATGGAACACTCAGTACATTTTTAGTTTGTTTGATAATATGTTCCATTCTGATTGCAATATATACAATACAATACAATTGAATACGATTCACTTCATATTTATATGCAGAAATGTTTTATTTATTCTAACTGAAAATATTGATTATAATACACAGATTACCTGCAAAGGTAGATAGGTAGACACAATGTACATATACTTACTGCCAAATAAATAATGTAAAAAACCGACATCAAAATCTAACAAACTGTGCATAATAGCCTCATTCCTCCACCACACACCCATTCAACAGTAGGACTAGTTTCGAAGAGCGCTACCGTTACTACTTTCCACCAAAAACGCATGTTCTTTTATTCACCGTTCTGTTGGCAACGTTGTCTGGCCGTTGGTCATCAGAAAATTTCTGTTGGCTTATTGATGTGCTGGTGAGTTGATGAATAAAACAACGGGTAGAAAACTTTTAATAAACGTTCAGACACAAACGTAGTAAATTCAAAGTTTTCATGGGTCAATGCGACCTCCATTTGGTTGGTAAGTATAATTGAAAACTTTATAATCTGTTCAACTTTAATCTAATCCCTATTTGAAATCTGGATGCCATAAAACAGTCAGCACTGCTAAAAACCATGTCCTTACAACGTTGGCTTGGTGGTTCCAACGGTGTAGCCATCGTAAAAAGCCTATGGAAAAAACAACACTTATGATGGAGCATCGACTGTTCTTTTGTTGAATTTAACAACGCTTAGATGCTCAACGCCGCAACGCTGCCAACGTTGCTTTAGCAGTTGAATAAAACAACATGCGTATAGCATCTTTTTTTTTTTTTACGGATCTGCGCACTCGCAAGGAAATGTCCTATCACGCTCGAGAAGCGGCAAGTGCGCGGAAATGTCGGTGTATGTTGGTCTTGAAACGGTTCAGGTTGTAACCTGCAGGGAAAACCGTCGCAGGGAGTTTATTCCACAGCGATGCTGTTCTCCAGAGATATGAATTCTGATATAATGAGGTTCTTGGTGCCTCTAGTTTGACAGTAAATTCATGGTTACCGTCTGTTTGACGGGTTCGCCTGGTAGGCGCTACTCTCGGTGGAATCATACGTGCCAACTCTTCAGAGCATTTTCCGTGATAGTACCTGTAGAAGAGAGATAAATCGCCCACAGATCTGCGACTAAAAGACATCGTTTCGTAACGTATTGTATACAAGATTTTTTCTACTGGCATTTTATAATAAAAAAACACAATTTTATTTCATGTGAATAAGTCGATTACACCCAAAATCTTTGTTACCTGCTTTTACTTGACACCTGACACTTTTCTTGCGATTTTCTTTTCAAAATTCGACATCAATAATTAAAATCCTAGAAAGTAGGTAATAACACAAAGTTCTGTTTTGAGTAACCCAAACGTTCAATTCAGTAATTCCATTTTCAATATTCATAATAAATACAAAACAAAATTCAAATATGTGTTCAGTGTGTTTTTTATTTCTGAATAATGAATGACACTTTTAGGCACTAGTGCTTAAAAATTACTTTTACGCACTCATAAGTCACTTTTACGCATTCAAAAGTCACTTTTACGCACTGAGTGCCTAAAAGTAACTTTCACGCACTCAGTGCCTAAAAGAATGTCGTTTCAAAACTGAAATGACAATCGAAAAGTTGCTATTATGAAACGTCAGTAGAAAAAGGTATGTTTGGGTGCTGCACTCCATATATGTGAGCAGTACTCCATAGTTGGTCGAATCTGGGCTTTGTAGAGTGTCAGCAATTGGCTTGGTGTGTACAGATGTCTTGTACGAAATAGCACCCCCAGCTTTTGGGAGGCCCTTTTAGCAATATCTGCCACGTGACTGTGCCAAGACATGTTGGTCTCTGCAGTAACCCCCAAGATGTTCAACTGACTCTGTAATGTGACAGCACTTCCAGATAGCATGATGTTTGGCTCACCGGTGCTGGTCTTTTTTGAAAACAGAGCTGCTTGGGTTTTCTGCGCGTTGAACTGTACAAGGTTTTTGTTACCCCAGTCCTCTATTATCTCCAGGTCGTTATTTATCTGCGATATTTGAGTTAGTCTAAGATGATGGAATTCACGTGCTTAAAGACCTGTGGGTGGTATGAGTGAGGAGACTACATTGCCATCGTCTGCAAAGCAATAAAGTGGATTTACTGTTTTATCTATGAGGTCATTTATGTAAATCAGGAAAAGAGTTGGCGAAAGGATTGCTCCCTGTGGCACACCAGCATTTATTTGGTAAGAGTTGGAGTTCTGGCCATCCAGTGCAACATAAATGGATCTGTCCTTTAGGTAACTTTCAAACCAAGTGCAAAGTTTCGGCGATAATCCCATTGCTTTGAGCTTGTTGTGCAGATTTTCATGCCAAACTTTGTCGAATGCTTTAGATATATCTAAGACAATTGTTCTTGTTTCACCCCGCAACTCAATCGCTTTTTGCCATAAGTGAGTGACGTATGTAAGTAAATCGCCAGTTGACCTATATTTTCGAAATCCGTATTGCTTATCGTTGATAATTTTGTACTTTTCCAAGTACTTGGTTAGGTGATTGTTCACAACTCTTTCCATTACTTTTGATATCACCGGAAGTAGAGCAATTGGTCTATAGTTGAACGGATCTGTCTTTTTTCCTTTCTTTGGAATGGGTTGTACTGCGGCAGACTTCCATGATGATGGATATACTCCTTGCCTGTAAGACAAATTGAATAATTTTGCGAAAGTTGGGGTGAGTTCGTTGGCGCAATTTTTGAGTACCTACTATTGCGGGAATGCCATCCGGACCCATTGCTTTGTTTGTATCCAGCTTTTTTAGGGATTTTCGTATTTCTCTGTGACAAAAGGGTACCTCTGGCATACTATGGGAAACCCTTTCAATGAACGGTGGAGTTTTTCCGTTTGGCACTGTTAGGTTGGAGTTGGAGGAAAACATTTGTGCAAGCATATTGGCTTTTTCCTCTGATGTTGTGGCTAAGTGATTATTTTTATCTGTAAGTGGTGGTATGGATGACTTGGTGAAGTTAGATCCAACAGCTTTTTCAAGAGACCAAAAAGACCTAGAACTACTTGGACAATTCAGCAACCTGTTTTTTATTATTTGATTGTATGTTTCTTTAGCGGAGTCAATAGTAATTTTGCAACTATTTCTGGCTTCTATAAATTCTGTGTGGTTTTGAGCGGTTTGTTGTCGTTTCCAAAGGTTATATGCTCTGTGTTTTTTCTGTACAGCCGTTTGACACTGGCTGTTGAACCAAGGTTTTGCATTAGCTCTACGTTTAGTTGTATGTAGGATATATGCGTCCATTCCAGATAAGATTACTTGTGTTATTTCATTACAGCAAATAATGGGATCAGCTGTTTTAAAGCAAACCTCTTGCCATGGAAAATCCAGGTAATACTGTTTTATGTCATTCCATTTTGCCGATTTATAGTGCCACATTTTACGAGGAAGTGGTTGTAGGCTTGGTGGGATGAGCATTTCGCACTTTGTTATTATAAGTTTATGATCGGACGAACCAAGTGGAGCATCTACTTGAATTGTGTACGAGTCAGGATTTGTGGTTAGGAACAAGTCTAAAAGCGCTGCAAATTCGCCCCTTTCTGAGATACGGGTAGATTCATCGACAAGCTGCGTTAGACCACAACTTATGGCAAAAGCTTCTGCTTCTCTGCCTTCGTTATCTGTTTTGTTGTGGTGTTTCAGCCAGGGTATATTGTGGACGTTGAAATCGCCTAAAAAGACAATTTCCGCCTGTGGATAGTTTGACTGTATACTATCACAGCTTTCGGATAATGTCGCGAAAAAGTTTTGGTAATCGGTGTTACTTGGCGGTCGGTAGAGGCAGCAGATAAACTTGGTCGATGACTTTGAGGTGAATTTTAGCCATATGATATCAAGGTTCGCTGGTTCTAGCTTCTCCTCTCGATGATATGAAAGATAATTTTTAATGTACACACAGATCCCAAAATTATGTCGAAATCGGTGGTGTAGGTCATAGCCGGGATAAAGATAGTTCACAATAGGTGTTGCAGAACTGATTTTAGTTTCAGTGAGAACAAGGATGTCAGGTCTTTGTTCTTCAAGATGTTGGTGAACTGAATTCATATTTGTACTTATTCCTCTTATATTGCTAAAATCAATTCTGAGTTGAGTTTTTGATCTTCTCTTTATATCTTTGCATGAAGGACCCCCAGGATCACCCGACGCCCGGAGATCCGAGTGGTCGGGTATTTTACCTCCGGAATATTTTGATCCTGGATGCGCCATCATGCTATCTGTTACTCATTCTTGGAGCCGGACTGCCAGCGCAGTAGCGGAACGTGGTGATACCACTTAGCGCTACTCAATTCTGGCATGGTGGTATCTCACCGGTCGACGCCCAATGAGTAAAAAGCGTCTACCACCTACCCTTCTTAAACCAACAACCACAAAATTTGGACCGTTACAACAAGCGGTACACTTACAGTTGCACTACGGCAATCGCTCGCACGATTCCAGCATGATTTTTGCTTCCGATAACAAGTACAAGAGGTGCTCGTTGAATTCGAGACAAAGCCGAAACAAAAATGTGACTGATACCGCTAGGCCGAGACAGTTAAAACTCGATAACGATAAGTATCACGATTTCGTTTTCCCTAGCAGCGCCCTAACGAATGATTACAGGCGCGTTTACGAGTCGAATAATTTGAAAATAGGCAAGTGAATCCTGAGGACAAGCGGAATCGTAGAGAAGAACGAAAACGTCTGTTGTGAGCTGGGTCCACAACAACGACCCACTACTGGCACTATCCTATCGCTAACGGGGTGTGCAATAAATGTGGGTTCAGCGGAATCTGAGAATTTGGTTACAGAAGTAATATAGTTAGTGAGACAATAATTGGTACAGGGTGATCCAGTATAAAGTGCACACCCCTACCTTTCCGCTTAAAACCTATTAAAAAAACAAAAGATAGCCATAGCTTTTGGTGAGCTTAGAGATAGGGACTTCTGACCTACTATGTGGGTGACGGTTTCATCCTCCTCGTCACAAAGTCTGCATATGGGTACTTCTTGGAGGATGCCCATTGCGTTAAGGTGTTTACTCATACTACAGTGTCCGGTTATGATTCCAGTTATTAGCCTGATTTGATTTCTGTTTAGTTATAGGATCTCTCCAGTAAGTTTAGGTGATGGTTGTTGTACCATTTCATTAGCTTACTGTGTCTGAGCTTCTGAAGAGTTTGCCAGTGAGTTTGGTATTGTCTATAGATACACCCATTGGTCTATTTTTGTTCCTACCGAAGATTTTGTGATGCCAATTGCCGGAAAAAAACATAAAATACTAATAATAATTTTCAATGGTACGTCGAAGAGACACTACTAAAATTACCTTTTTTAATAGGGTACTTGCATGGAAAATTAAATTGATTATTGTTTATTGCAAACTGTGGGAAATCGAAAAAAAAATCGTTAGGTACTTTTTTTTGATTTCGCCCAAATATGATTATTCCGGAAGTTATACAAATATTAAGTTATGTATATATAGATATACTGAGCATGTGCAACGTCACTAATTTATATGATAAGTGACGTCATAGGCATATTTCATAGCGTTGTATCTCCGTCAATTTTTGTCTAAGAAGAAAAAGAAAAAACACGTGTTAACTTATTTTTCATAGACTAACGAAATCAGCAATAAAAAAATTGATGCAAGTACCCTATTAATAAAGCAAAAAGAAATTAAACTAAAGAAAAATTAAAGAAAAGAGAGTATTTTCCCAATTAAAAGATTTGGTCCCAAAACTGAAACTTCAATAGAATTGAAATTAAAAATAAACCATCACTTCTTTGAAGAGCCTTTACCAAACACTGGGCGGTAGATGAACTGGATGATGAGAAAAACGGGTCAAGGACTCGTTGAGATTTTGCAATTTAAATTTCCGGCGGCAACTGCCGCTAACTGGCCTCAACACTCGCTTAAATAAGCAAAAGGAGCCACCCTAGGGATATCGCTTTAGAAGCCCATTGGCTATCTATTAGTACCGGGGTTAAGAGTCGTGAAAATCAAAGATTTTCAACCCTCGTAACATTCAGCAATTCGTTGAAAATACCCTCCGATATTTCTTGCTCTTTTCTCATTGGTTTTCAAGTTGCATCCACCTTCCCTATTTGTGTGTAATCCAATTTGATGGCTCTCCAACAGAGTTCGCTAGTTACTTGGTGTAAAATTATTAATTAAACATTTAACGTTTTCCCCTTCAATTGGTAATCTTTTCCTTTTTTTCTAATATGAAGATTATCCTTGACATAAGTTATACAACTACAGGGCCCGTATTTTCGAAACCAGGGAACAGCGTTCTCGAGAGAACGATTGCTCTGTCTCTGTCGGTATTATGGAAATAACAATATGGGCGACTAAGACAGAACCTTTATTCTCATGAGAACGCTGCTCCCCTGTTTCGAAAATACGGGCCCAGATTAAAGTTTAGTGTTTACCTAGGAAAACATAAATTTTGCCTACATATTTGTCAATGTTGGGTTACAGCCAAATAATCTTGATAATTCGATACTTTTTTGGCTTTTAAGTCATTTTATCCCCGAACAGATTAGATCGTTGCCCAAAAACTCCATGTGTTTGTGAATCCTATTAGGGTCACATTTTAACTATCCATAGAAAAAATAAAACTGTTTCCCACGAAAGATGAACTTGAACCGAGATTATGAATTAACTATTGATTTTGTTACACCTTCCAAGAACCCGAAATTACGAACGTCTACGAACCAAATGCATGCATACATAATCATTTTATTTACAACATTTACATTACATACTAATTACAATTGGTAAGCTTATAGTTAACATTATCCTCAAAAAAAAAAGTAACTAGACCGGTGTTTGGCCTTAATGCTTAATTAGAATTAGAGATTAGAAATGGTGGTAAACTTTTACTGAAACTTCATTGGCATCTTTTAGCTTACTTGTCCATCTGAACTTAAACGTTTTACCTGTGCTAGTGATATGCTGTATTAGGTAATTATCGAGGCTGTAATGAGGGTAAAATTTGGCTTTAGAACCACTCTCCATCAGTTTTAGTATTGTTTCATTGTGTTATTTAGGTAAACAAGCATATTAACGTGATTCTATTGATTTCTCAGAATGGATTTTTTTGTAACTATCGGACAAAAGTAGAGCAACGAAGTTTTTATTTGTTAATGTTTGAATTTTAAAAAATATTGGGTTGTGTTTTTTTGACTAACTAATAAAATATTATCCGTAGGCCGGGATTACCCAAATTCTCAATTTTTGTTCTTAATTCCTGATCCTTAAAAGCACCAAATGTTAAATAAATTGAACTTTTTACAAATTAAGAATTAAGAACAAAAATCAAGAATTAAGGAATCGGGTAATCCCAGCCTTACACTGAAAGTAATATTTCACATTTTGGTGTACATTAAATTAGTTTAAGAATGGTAAATGATATTAAGTATAGAAATTGATGAAAATGGGGCGACAAAAGTAGAGCAACGAATAGACCTCTTGCACTCAATCAAAATTAGGTATATAATTTATCTGTAACGAAAGTGTATTTTATATACTACATAAAAGTATGGTTAGTTAATTTTTTTAAAAATCTTGAAACCAGAAATTTAAAGAAAAAAAAGCAGATTATTTGAATTTTGCGCCATATTTTTGCACCAATCAAAAATCACTGATTGCCAAATTTCCACGTTCCAAACGAATCTTTTTTTTCTTTTCTTTTTTAACATATCGAACAAAAAAGGAGGCATGGATTATATCAAAATCGCTTTGTGTATCGACTTAAGTAAAGCCCTACTTTTGACTTGAGAGAGAAGAACATCTATTGAAGTATCGACTAGATCGACAATTTTTTTTCCTTGTCTAAATGCGAATTAGACAAAGAAATCGGTATCTTCACTACTCCGGCACAGTATAAAGTACGAAAACGATAAAAGGGATTTTTGTTTTGTTTAGTATTAGGTCAGTGACTTCTGGCCAATTTACCTATCTCGACTTTTACAAACCCTTTTTCCATTCCATATTCCAAAACAAACAAAATAAACAATAATTAACAACAAAAAACAGCAGACTGGGCAGTGTAATTTGAAGAAAAAAAGAAAATGGATGTTTTTACCTGTGAAAATGTAAAAAGTTAGTCTTTAGAGAAACTGGTAGGTATGGAATACAGACACATAAAACTTATACTCGTGTTTTATTTCCCATAAACCACTTAAAAGAAAAATAACAATAATTTTATTAGTTATGTAATTATTGTTTATTTTGTTTGTAAGTAATAAAGGATGGAAAAGCGTTTGTAAAAGCCGATTCCGGAAACTGGCCAAAGGTGAGCATGGATATGCCTTTCGGAAAAAAATTCACATGAAAGGTAGGTATTAGTAAAATGCAGGTAGGGTAGAGTAATATTGGGTAGAAACTTCTAAAAATTAAGGCCGGTGTTACCCAACTCCTTAACTCTTAATTTCTAATTCTTATTTCTTGGTGCTTAATTCTTATTTTGTAAAATATAGGCTATCGATTTGGTCCTGTTACCCAGTTACTTAATTTTTTTTCAGCCAGCAAATATATAAGACTAGATTGATCTTCAGTATTCATCGGTTAAAATGAAGCATTTTTCCTTTTCGAAGGTTAACAACTGATCTAGAGCACATGCGCATTTAGTATTTTTCCTAATTCCTTATTTCTTAATTCGTAAAGTTAAAAAGCTGCCATCTTTCAAGGTCGTTTTTAAAAAAATAAGAATAAGAAATAAGGAATAAGGAATTGGATAAACGCCATTATTTAATAACACGCTGTTAACTTGTTATGAATTACGCACGAAATAAGAGTTAGAAATTAAGAATTAAGGACTTGGGTAATACCGGCCTTAGACACACATTAGAAAATTAGTAGGTAGGTATTTAATTATGAACGACATAATGGCCTTATGGTCGGGGTCGGGGTTATGGTTTGTTTCTTGATGGTTTGTGTTTTAGAGCCTTTGCAAGTCCGAAACAAATCGGAAAAAAATATAGTTGAGCAAGAGCGCCCACAGGGAGGGTCAGGGGGGGTCACTCGACCCCCCCTGGAAATCTCCTTAATTTTAATTATTTTCCTTGAATAAAAAATAATAAAATTTCTGATATTATTTGAACTATGATCGCGGACCGACTTTGCGACTTTATTTTTATTAAAATAGAAAACGTGAATGTATATCAGAATAGGAAAACGGAACGGAACGTATACCCTAGCCACCAATGCCACCGCACTAATACGTATACACTTTATTTTTTTCCAAGATAGATTTTGACATTGAAAACTTTGAAACATAAACAATAACGCTTGACCCTGATTGGTCGCAAAATGAGGTGTTTCTGCAAGTTGACATCAGTTTTACAATAGCGACCAATAAGCGGCATTAGCGGCATTGTTTATGTTTCAAAGTTGACAATGCCAAAATCTATCTTGGAAAAAAATAAACCATAGTATTTTTCTTAGATTCTATATAGTTAGCACTAAACGATGAGTAATCAACTCCCAAATATGGTACAAAGATCTCTTTCCAAATATTTTGCTTTTGTCTCTCTTACTTTGTTTACGCTGGTTTTCTATAGTACGATTTCCAAAAAGCCGTTTAGGTTTTGGATCTTTAGACATCTCTCTCTAAGGGAATATATAAACGAAAAGAACACTATACATGTCTAGCTAAACAGAGTATATTGTTTGGGTGGTTCCCAATAGAAACCGATTCCCGTACCAGCGTAAATGTCAATATATATTATTGTGTGTTTATTTTATCGACTTTTTTGGGTGTTTCGCTGCTTTAAAGCGGAATTATTTGAAAATTTATCATTTATATGTTTATACATTTCGTGAAAGTTTCTTATTCATGATTCAAAATGACTAATAAAGGCAGATGCTCACTGGAGCGTAGCGTACGGAAGCGCGGCGTACGGAAGCGCGGCGTACGGAAGCGCGGCGTAGAGGACTTTTTATAATACATTGTTTTAAATGGGAGTCTGCCGATCGGTGCGCTTCTGACAATGTATTTAAAAAGTCCTCTCCGCCGCGCTGCCGTGCGCTGCGCTCCAGTGAGCGACAACCTTAAGTGTGCAATGTGTCAGAAAAGAGGAAAACCAGCGGATTGTTTATCATTTCACCCGTTAGTAAACAAAACTTATGACATCGATATGATTGAAGGGGAAAAAAAACAGTGTCGTAGGTGCATGTAGGCCACAAAAATACTACATGGTACATATTTTAGTTTTGTATTTTTATTTAACACTATTTTTTAGTATTCCGGATAATTTATGATATGGAAAAAACATGGTTAGGAGCATTAAATTTAAAATCCCAGCTCAGTAAGTAAATGGACGTATGTTTGTGCAGACCATTTCAGCAGTCGAGACTATAGATTTTCAAAAACTGATGCTAAAATTTTTAAAGCCCCTACTGTTCCTGTTGTTGTAAGTACCAGCGCTTCTAGAGTACTGACCAGGTTAAGGGGTAATTGCCGAGGTACTCGTTCATAGGTTCAAGTATGTAAAAAAAATCATTAATTTTGATTTTTGAAGAATCTATATTCGTGATTTGTTTGGACCCCTCAATTAGGAATTAAACGTACTGGAATAATCTTCATTAATGGTGTTATGTCTACCATTCAATTGAATAAAACCAAAAGTTTGCCAACTTTCAAAAAGGGATGAAGTTCGGCTCAATTTGGAACTTGTCGGGAGCAAGAAATTAATTTTGATTTGGATTAATTTATCAACAAAGGACCCCGCACACCTCTTATGGGTTTTTGGTTTTCTGTCAAACTGAATGAAATTTTGATATGTGATAGACCTTGACTTTCTGATAAAAAGTTCTCATGGGCCTGAACCAATCCTATGATTAGTTTTTGAAATACAGGTACTTTAATGTCCAAGAAATGTACACATTTTATATGTATTCACATCTACCTGTCACCTAATATTAGGTATGTTTCTGCAAAAATCACAAACCCGTCAGAGCGAATTTGATTGGTCGAAAACAGTCAGAAACAGTCAGAAAACTAGTTTCAACCAATGAAATTCACTCTGACAGACCTACTAATAGGTGACAGGTAGATGTGAATGCATATAAAATGTGTACATTTCTTGGAAATTAAACCACCTGTATTTCGGAAACTATTCATAGTATCATGTTGGGCCCATGAGAACTTTTTATCAGTAAGTCAAGATATACCTCATATCCAAATTTCATTGAGTTTGACAGAAGACCAAAAACCCATAAGAGGTGTGCGGGGTCCTTTATAAACTATCAACAAATGAACCAAATTATTGGTTGGCCAAGTAGTGGTTTCGTCTGCCTCTACTTTGACTACTTAACAGTGGTTAGTAGGTACTAGGTACTAAGTTTAAATCATACATGGCGTCCTTAATGGTAACAATAATATCATTCTGATGCTAGTCAACTTAAAAAATATAGGTACTCATAGTACTTTACGTTAGTATTCAATGGGTGGTATGAATAAAAACGAACTAGTTACCTACTACTACTACAAGTATTAGTAGGTATAATCTACGTAAAGTAAAATCTTCAAAAAGAAGGATTTACTAATTTCCGGTAGTTTCGAAATGTAGTATCTACTTCGTTTTGAAGTAAATACTAAGGAGAATCTACTAATACTTGTATTAGTAGCAGATACTTCGTTTTTATTCATACCACCCAATATTCACTTGAAAGTTCAGTGCATTATATTTTCAGTATTTGCATTATTGATCAATTTGCATTAAGTATATTTTTGTTGTCAGCAGCTACCTCAACTCTTGTAATATTATTATTAATATTCTGAATGAACATTGTTTTTTATGGTACTGTTGTTGAATTATTACAAAGTTACCATTTTTTGATACAAATCCCCAAAAAATAAAAAAATAAAATCTAACGAAATATTAGGTCTGTTTCTGCAGAAATCACAAACCAGTCAGAGTGAATTTCATTGGTTGAAACTAGTTTTCTAAGTGTTCCTGAATGTTTTCAACCAATGAAATTCGCTCTGACTGGTTTGTGATTTTTGCAGAAAGAGACCATTGTTTTGGTCCCATCTCATGTATTTTTTTTTTTTTGAAACAGTCCAGTTTGCTTTCAGTTTACATGCTCGAATTTATAATTTTCAAAACTACCTACCTTTTTCTGGAATTAAATATATATTTAAAAAAATGATTTTTTTATGAAGAAGTACCAGTCGTTTTAGTGACAAAACGTATGTCGCTTCTTGACACACAAATAAAATTAGGTTAGGAATTTCCTATTTAAACATGAAATTGACGTATTAGCAATCGACTTTCGTTTTTGTTGGTAATTTTTTGTTTAATCTGATTCATGATTGATAAATAAGGATGGGGTTATTCTAAATGGGTATTACAAATACTATACATATAGAGTGACAATATCTCTTAAGACAAAAAAATACTATCAAGATCTCAAATACGTATCAGAGAAATTGAGGGATTGGACGAGAAATTAAAATGAAACACCCCGCCTCACCCCTTAAGGGGTAGCTTCCCTAACTTGTTACTTTTTTTTCCAATACGAACCTTGCTTGTGCTGCACATCGTTGGATAGCTCGTTGCTTTCCCTTTACAGTCTTGTAGCAAACTCTAAATCGTACGATTAGTTTTTGAGATAGGTACCAATGTTTGAAAGTAAGCACTTTTGAAAACTATCAATTTTGACTATTTCTTACTGAAAAGAATTCTGTCATAAAAGTCTCAAATACACAGAGGAAACCAAATGTGTTTATTGCCTAACCCCCGCCCCTTTTGTCTGGGGGGCTAGCCGCCCGTAATAATTCTAGAATGAGAAACTACCCCATGTGATACCTCCTTTGAAAGGTTTTTTTATTCCTCTTTGGAGGCATGCAGACGCAAATAGAATTACAATAAACACATTACTTGGTCGATGTGTATCGGAAACTTTTATAGATAGTCAAAATTACTTCACCATGTCCAACAGTATTTTAGAATAGTCATTTGTATTTAAGAAATCCCCTATATCAATGGAATGGAATGGAATTTCTTAAATACAAATGACTATTCTAAAATACAATTGAAGCTTTCTAAAATACTGTTGGAAATGGTGTATTTTACAAAAATTTTCGTACGATTTAAGATTTTGCTATAAGACGATAAAGGGAAAGTAACGAGCTACACAAGGCAGGTTTGTATTTAAAAAAAATAAGTTAGGGTAGCTGCCCCCTAAGGGAAGAGCCTCAGAAAGTGCCTCATTTTGGTTCCCCCTCGAATCCCCCAATACGTATTTGAGATCTTCCTGATAGTATTTTTTGTCTAAGAGATATTGCCGATTTCTACTTTTCAAATTGTCACCCTGTATACCTATAAGTATCTCCGAATTGGTGATTTTTCAAATACTTATTGGAAAGAATGTTTTAAGTTTTTTTATATAAACATTTATTTATGATGATTTTTTAGACTGAAGTGCCCTTTTTTACCCATAAAAAATTTATTCAACTGATTTTGACCCCCCCTACATATTTTTCTGCGGGCGCCCCTGTAGTTGAGCTTAATTTTTACTCCACTTTCCAATAAGCAAATAAAAAAAATTCATGCAAGAAACCTAATGTATCCAAAAATATTTAACATATTTTAGAACAATAGCAATACAATAATTAAAAGTAATACATTAACAATGAATAGAATATCCATTATTATTGATCACTCAGATACTGACAATACTGACAACGATGTGGCATCGAAACAATCAACTTTTGAATGACATTTGTGGGAAGGTTTCTCCAAACTTCACTTATGATTTACCAAAGATTGTTTATTGGGAAACATTTGCGTACTCCCTAGAGATTTTCAACGGAGTTGAGGTCTGTGGATTACAGGCCACTGCAAAATTCGAACGTTATCTTCCCTAAATCATTGTTGGACAATTTGTGAAGAATCTTTTGGATCATTGTCCTGTTGGAAAATAAAACGCAATGGTGTTTTCCATTCATCTGCATAAGGTAGTATAATATTGTGCATGATATGCTAGGAAACAATCACTTAAAAAAAACACTGCCTTCACCGTGTTGAATTCTAGGTGTATTTGATCGTCTCATACGTCTCATTCCATCGGAAATAAATATTTTATAATGCGATTCATCATTAAATGGAACTTTTTTTTCCAGTCGTCGACGATCCAGTTTAAATACCAACTTTGCTGCTGTATTTCTTTCCGAAACTTACGGCTTTTTAGCTGGAAATCAACTAAATAACTTTTCATCTACCTACTAACCTTCTTTGAACTATTCGTACTTATATCATTCGTAGTTTCTGATATTTCGGCAATAATTCTAGGTGCGATCTAGTATCACCTGTCATCATTATACGATGACATTATTTTAGATACGCTGTAGTCTTGAAATTTGAAGTACCTATCGGCAAAGTTTCTATCGATTTGTTTGTTACCTTCCATGAGGCATTCTTTGTTTCAAGTCTTTTGAAATTGGAACTGCTCTTGGCATGACTAATATAGCACAAAAATGTTCAAGAAACATAAAATAAACCCTACACACGATTATTATTAAAACGTTGCTCTACTTTTGACGCTTTACTATTTAGGATTTAAAACTAAATGTCAAAATAAATTAATTGGTAAGTTCGTGAAAATTCTTGTTGTTGTTGTTACCCATAATCATAGCCTTCTTTGCTGTCCTAAAACTTATTGTATTTGTTTAGATTGCATGTATAATTATTACAATATCGATATTTGCATATATTTTTCGAAGTGTTGCTCTACTTTTATTTGATAGACGTACATAGTATGTAAATCAGTCAGTCAGTGTAAAGTGTAAATAAGAAAATTGTTCTTTTAACCTATGTTAGAATGATGAGTTATAAGTGAATTTTTGTAAAGTCGATCAGTTTAATAAAAGTTATAGGTATATTTCATAGAGTTTTAGTGGACCCGCCGAATCCATGACAATATTCAAAAAGTTGAGAATTTTGAATTCCAGAGGTGTTTTGGATTAGGTATACTTTTTCTACAACCATCAAATCAAAACAAAGCACAGGAAGATCTATGGTTCTGTTAGAAAATTCAGCGGTAGGTATCGAAAAGTATACATTTTGCATCATCAGACAGGGACGGAGCCATGGAGGAGCCAAAGTCCCTGAAATATATCTAAAGTTGGTAAAACTTGGCATAAAACATTTAAAGTTGGGAAAAATTGGTCGCGGCTGACCCAATGGTCGCGGCGATCTCTTGCGTTGCACTTTGCACTGCACTAGCGCCACTAGCCTGTGGCAGTAACAGTGGCAGTAGTGGAACAGTATATTCTTGCGATGAACCCATGACCCGCGTGTGGCTAAATTCAGCTGGTATAGGCACCGTGGTGAAATGGTGGAGAAAGCAATGTTGTTAAATTAAACAGGGTACGTTTGGCAAGCTTTGGTTTGGCATTATTGGCATTATAGTGAACCGTAATCACCCGCATCCGTGGCGGTGCAACATTTTGGTGAATTTAGCCACACGCGGGACGCCATGTTTTATGTTTTATAGAAAAAATACCTATGAAGCCATTTTTGGAAAAACTTTTTTTTGTACAGGGTGATCCAGTATAAAGTGAACCTTTTCGCTAAAAAATTTTTTTTCAAAAAAATCAAGATAGCCATTTGATGTATTTTGTTTCTAGGAATTTAGGAACGTTATTCGAATTAGAATGTTCGTTAAAGCACTGTGACGACAAAAGTAATTTTTTTAAATGGTACAACCTATATTTAAATCAATTTTTGAAACGCCCCTATTTTTCTCATTGCAAATACCAAAGTTTGTTTATCATTATTTTAGTAATTTGCGATATATTCTCACTTAAGATTCAAATAAGAATAGACGAAAAGGTATCAAGGTAAATCTAAATAATTTTACTTTTAATAAAACTACTGGTTATTATGTTTTATGATACCTTTTGGGCTATGTTTATATGAATTTTAAAGTGAGAATATATCGCAAATTTTCAAAATGAAGATAAATAAACTATATATATTTGAAATGAGAAAAATAAGGGCGTTTCAAAAATTGATTTAAATATAGGTTATTCCATTTAAAAAAATTACTTTTGTTGTCACAGTGCTTTAACGAAAAATCTAATAACATTTCGAAAAACATTCCCAAATTCCTAGAAACAAAATACACCAAATGGCTATCTTGATTTTTTAGAAAAAAAATTTAGCGAAAAGGTAGGGGGTGTTCACTTTATACTGGATCACCCTGTACCTATAAAAGTAGAAAATTTACGCCATAAAAAGTGCTAACTCCTTCGAATAAATAATTTTGTATTTTAGTATTTCTTCTATTTTAAATATTTTTATCATCAAAACGGTTTAGTTTGAGCGCGCATTGTTGTTTTCACTTTTCAGATTTAGAATACCTACTTAATTAGGTATCATATACGGCAATAACAGGGATTGTCATATTTGACAAAAAATCGATTGTAGAGAAAAGACTGATTTACGCAAAATAGCGAAAAATTACAAGACCTGTCAGTCGGGTGTCCCACTTTTTGTGCTCATGACTACCTACATGTGATACCACAAGAGAAAAAATTTTGTTGGCAAAATTTTCGACTGGTATGAAAGTTTGTTGCTTGGCAATCATTGGCAATTTTGCGAATGACATTTTTGACGAAACCATGAGCCGTCACGCGACACAAGTCACGCGAGTGGTTTTGTCAAAAATTTCATGAGCGAAATTACCAAAAAGCAACAAACTTGAATAAAACCAAGATAATAATTTTGCCTACATTATTTTTTCTTGAGTGGTATTCGACTTGACTATTTCACGAGAAAAACATGCCAAATATTCATTTAAAAAATTTATTTTCTTTAGGTGACACTTGTCAAACTCACTAGTTTTTTACTCTAACCACACAAAATTTTGTTGCTGAAAAACTATCATGTTGGTTTTGTCGATTCTTGGGTTTTGTCCAAGTAGGAATAGGTAGGAGTTTTGTCAGTAGGAAACCGGCCGTTCCTATGACATTTTGCCAGTGTAAAAAATACTAGTGAAATAGTCATATATAATATCACAAGAGAAAAAATTTTGTAGGCAAAATTTTCGAAAGGTATGAAAGTTTGTTGCTTGGCAATTTCGCGAATGACGCCTGACGGCTCGTGATTTTGTCAAAAATGTCATGAGCGAATTTGCCGAATGTACCGGGTGTTTTTTATCTTTTATATCATTTTGATCACCTGTAACTTTTTTGTTTTTAAAGATATCAAGGTAAACAAAAAAACAAAATGTAGGATTAATGGCCAAGTTTTTTTTCAAGTTACACATGAAACAAAACACTATCAAATTTTTGACACATTAGCCTACATTATATTTTTTTGAATGGACCACCCTGTATATTATATGTGTGTTCGATAGAATACCTTATTCTGATTACAATGATATAACACACTTCATATTTTGGTCCACTCGCTTTTGACAAATCGGAATAAGTTTCACTTCGAAAGTTTCATATTTTTGGCTAGTTGTCAAAAACGGTTTTTCCTATTGTAAAACGGGCTCATCAGCTACACCATCGGCAATGACAGGGATTGTCATTATTTGACAAAAATCCGTTGTACCAGAAAAGACTGATTTAACCAAAATAGCAGAAAATTCGAAAAATGACAAGACCTGTCAGTCGAGTGTCCCACCAATATGGCGAATTCCCACGGGCGTGATTAGCGCAATCGGCATAAACCTCAATTCTACGCCAATTTTGGCGTTACATCTCGCAGTCAGAGCTGGGCAAGCTACTTGGAAAAAGTAGCTAGCTACAAGCTACAAGCTACTTTATATTGTAAGTAGCTAAGTTACTCAGTAGCTTAACTACCTCTTTGAAAAAGTAGCTAAGCTTTTAGTAACTTAACTACATTTCGAATTAGTGAAAGCTACTATTTAAGCTACTTTTATCAATGTACATGCCTTACCTAATTTAATTTCATAATATCATACGAAAATAACATATTAACTTTCTCTAAGAAGTAGTATTCAAATTTTTGTCAAAAACCACAATTTATCAGGTTCACTTTGATCACAGTGATCTGCGAATGCGAGAATAAAATAGGACACATAAAACATAGGTAGGTACCTACAGAGATAACTAGTAACTAGTCTAAGCAAGGCAGGATAAGAATTTTCTTTTTAAATGATAATTGTAGCTTGAGCAATTAAGGGTATTGGATGCGCCTCAATGCCAAAATATTTTTTCCTGCGCGAAGCACCTAACGCAGTCTATCAAGTATTCTTCCGCTCCGATTAATACTCCTTAGTGGGAATGAGATGAATGAAACAAGGAATGCATTGCATTCTTAATTTCAACCTAATTTTGTAACAATTGAAGTTATATCAACTTCCTTTTTTGCATTCGATTTATATTATAGAGACGAATGGCGCTATCTTTTTAGAAATCCGATAATAGAAACAAATTCTCGAAAAATTACGTATTTTCTTGTTTACTGTGGTAGTTAAATTTACGCGTCCCGTACGTGCATATCTACGTTAACGTCGACGACGACGTAGATCCTCTCTCTTTATGTGTCAGCCTATATTTTGTTTACTTGATCATTCATTACGTACAGTCGTGAGCATTAAGGGCGAATTCTCATGAGCGTAAGTTGACATTTCTAGCGTAATCACGTGATAATATGGTGTAATTTGATTGGTAAAATATCCAACATGGCAAATACTTTACGAATAAAACCTAACCATTTTAATTATCACGTGATTACGCCAGAAATGTCAACTCACGCTCATGAGAATTCGCCCAGCGGCGGATTTAGGATTCCTTCTCCAAGGAGCTGTGAGACCTTGTCGTTGGTGGAGGGGCACAGCGACTGGCCGTGCATTTGACGGGTCAGCCGCTGCTAAGGACAGCTCAACCTCAGGGGGTCTAACTCTAGACACGGGCTTGGCAAACCCGAGGTACCCTAGCTGGGCTCTCACCCTACACCCGGGGCGACCCCATCCTAAACACCCCGAACCCCAAATCCTCCCTTTCCACGCCACACCCTCCCCCCCGACGCTATTAGGTAACGAGGGCTAGGGGTATCCTAATTTTTCTCCCCAAACTCCCCTCAATTGGAACAAATCATGATGGATCAGGCTATGAAAGATATTTCGTTTACGGTGCAGGGGGGGGATACCCCAGTACCGGTCGGGAACACTGGTGGACGTGCAGGCCAGACCCGACCGTCAACCGACGACTGTACAGTACCCCTGGTAGGGGACCAGGCCGGGGTACCAGAGCCAACTACTGGAACTAAAAGTAAAAACAAAGAGTGGTCGATATTCTTCGGGCAACGGAACGCCGTATCGAGATCGCCACCGAGACTAAGGACTTTTTCGGTACCAGAGCTGGAGACGACGGGAGATAACCTACTGGTTGATCTCACAGTAGAGGAAGAAGGCGCTGGGAAAAGGAAGCGAACGGACAATTCAGTGGAAGAGGGCGAAACACACAAAAAAAGGGAAAGGTGCGAATACTCAATACTGAAAGAGGCACTGAAGAACATAACTCATCTGTATGAGGAACTAAACAAAAACATAGAACAAAACACAAAGAAAGAGATTAAAAATATCTCAGGAAAACTTTGCAAGCAGGTAAAAATTTTGAACGGAACGCAGGTTGGAAAGTGGATTGAAGAGATTAGATACGAGAGAAGCTTGGCTGAGACAACGCGGACTAACGACAAAGAAACAGTAGAAAATGTAAACGCGGAAATTAAAGAGACAAGCAGTGGGGAGACTAAGCCCGATGAAAAACTGGCGAAAGCCCAGGACACGGTGGCTGTGCAAGAAGCACCACCAGCTGTAGGACAGAGGTGTCCAACCTGCGGAATAATACGCCCCATGGCAGGGCCGTGGGATAATTTCAACGACAACACATGCAAAACGCTGGACAACATAGACACATATACGAAATGGCTAGGCACTGCGCAGAAGACCTGGGCAGATGGACTATACCAAAAAACGGAAGTGGAGGTGGGAAACCCCCTGAACACCAAGGCATCGACAGTGAAGGTTGTGCTGATCGAACCAACTGACGCCAACATGGACAGGAGCATACAACTGCTCTACAGAAACAGGTATCCGGAGCTTACCGAGGCAACGGAAAACTTCGCGGTACTGGAGCAAAAGACGGCCTGGAAACTCAGAAACGACACTCCGGCCACCCAAAAGATTATAATGATCAGGCAAGGGGACAGAGAGGAGGAATTGTGGGATAGATTAAACCTGCTAAGAGACGAAACGAAGGAAGACCGGTGGGTGGCCCTACATCACCTGGAAAGTTGTAGTATCGAGAGGTTCAGGAAAATGGTAGAGGTGATCTTCCACGAAGGAGACACCCAGGTCATAATCTACACCAATAAAAGGCAGCAGAAAGCGCCCGCAAACTCGGGCAGGACCCGAGAACGACCCCCTGCACTTTTAGTCAAACCGAAGGGGATGAACTTTGAAAACACCGTCAGAGTCATTAAAGAAAAACTAGAAGATACCGAAGCGTCTAAGATTATTAGGTCGATTAGAAGGACCAGAGACGACAGGGTCCTCATCACCGTGGACAGGGACCTCTCTGCCATGCAAAAGATAAGAGAGGCCATCCTACACGAGAACGACAGCATGAGAATCGCGACACTAGGGGAGAACCTGGAGACAGTCCACATCAGAGGCCTGGACGTCACAGTTACAAAGGAGGAGGTCGAGCGCGAATTATCAAATATTCTAGGCCCTTTGATGAAGGAAGAATACAAATTGAGCGACATGAGACCAAACGCGGGAGATACCCAGGCGGTGACCCTCACCATAGACACCCAGAAGGCAGACATGCTACTCAAGCAACCTTTCATACGGGTCGGCCTATCAAGAGGCAGAATGGAGAAGAGGATACACGTCCCCCGTTGTGGGAAATGTTGGGCCTATGATCACAGCTCCGACGGGTGCAAGGGACCCAGCAGGAGCAGCCTCTGTTTCAAGTGCGGTAGAGAGGGACATGACGCTAAAACCTGCGTAGGAGGCCCCCCAACCTGCCCCCTTTGCAACGTGGAAGGGCACAGGGCAGGCTCTGCGGCCTGCCCGGCCTTCCGCAGAGCCATCTCGCGAAGAAGGAAAGAAAGGCGTCACCCAGTGTTGCAAGAACTGGATGTAGCGAATGAGGCCCAAGACCAGAATGCAAAGACCACAACGGATATCTAAACACACAAAAATGCAGCACAAACCATATACTAATAACAGAGACAACCACAAAAACACTGGTCCCCTCAGAATCCTACAACTAAACATGAATAGGTGCCGTGCAGCCCACGACCTCCTGTACATAACAGCGGACGACCTTGACGCAGACATCATCCTGATTTCCGAGCCCAACCATAAAATTGTCAACCATCCATCTTGGCATTTAGACCGAAAGTCGGATGCCGCCCTGAGGATGAGAAACCGAAATATCTCCTCCCTGAACTCTGGGGCAGGAGATGGTTTCGTATGGATAGAACTCCACGACTACGTGTTCATCAGTTGCTATTTTGCACCTAGCAAATCCCCGGAAGCCTTCAGCGAATCCCTAGACGCCCTAGGAATTCTTCTAGATAGAACTCCGAAAGACATCATCATCGCAGGGGACTTTAACTCCTGGGCAACAGACTGGGGTATGCATATTACCAATGCAAAGGGTAACATCTTACTTGAATGGATGGCAATGCACAACTTGGTCCTCCAAAACAAAGGCAACACTCCCACGTTCGCAAGGGAGGGAGCCACCTCGATCGTAGACCTAACTATGTCAAGAGGCAAAGTCAACACAAAGATCAAAGCCTGGGGGGTGCTGGAGCTGGAGTCTTTGAGCGACCACAGATACGTATACTTCGAGTTAGAGGAAGGCACAAATACCCCGCCCACCGTCGAAGCCAGACCGAGCTGGAACACAAGAAAGATCAACCAAGAGAAGCTTAATGAGGCAATCACCAGGGCTACAAGGCGCTCACCCCCGGGATCCGCAGAGAGACTAGACGAGTCCCTCGCGGAGATATGCAACGCGTCAATGCCCAAGAAATTCCCACACACTAATCACAGGAAACCAGCATACTGGTGGAACGACGATATTGCTGCACTCAGGAAGACCTGCCTCACCCTTAAAAGGAAAATGACCAGAAACAACCGGAAAGACACGACTAGATCAAACCAAGACAGAGAAAACTATTCTAACTTCAGGAAAAAACTTAAAATAGCCATTAACGCATCTAAAAGGAAATGTTGGAGGAAGCTCTGCGATGAGATTAATGATGACTGCTGGGGCGATGGTTATAGAATTGCGACAAGAAGATTGAGGGTCACGAGCGAGCGCAGAGCTCTAACAATGGCAAAATCCAAGGAGGTTGCTCAGGAATTGTTTCCGACCAGACCACTTAACGCCTGGAACAAATTGCACCACAGTGAGGCGGAGGTCCCGGAAATAACAATAGCTGAAATTACATTCGCGGCCAGCAGACTAAAGCCAAACAAAGCCCCTGGCATAAATGGCATACCAGCTGAAATTCTCAAAGTGGTAGCAGCGAAGGAACCCAACCTACTCATAAAGCCTCTGAAGTCCTCGCTGACTGACGGGATATTCCCCCGCGTGTGGAAAGAAGCAAAGTTGGTGCTTATGGAGAAGCCCAAAAAGAACGAAAACGAGGCGCAAAAATTCAGACCACTCTGCCTTTTAAACGCAGGAGCCAAACTTCTAGAACACGTTATACTGGCTAGATTACACGAAGACCTAAACCTGTCAGAAACACTGAGCGCGAGGCAGTTCGGATTCAGAAAGGGTATGTCCACAACAACGGCAATTCTGAAGGTGCTAGATACTATCAGACCTGCTTTATACAAGAGAAGTATCAGACACAGAGAGATTGGCATAGCGGTCACTCTTGATGTAAAGAACGCCTTTAACACTGCTTCATGGCAAGCTATCGTAAAGGAACTAGAGAAGAGAGGCACCGCGCCCTACATCACAAACATCATCATGGACTACTTCACGGACAGGAACGTGATTCTGGAGGCGGAAGGCAGAAGGGAGGCCTTCTGCATGTCCTGCGGCGTCCCACAGGGCTCCGTCCTGGGGCCAACCCTGTGGAACATCCTCTACGACGGACTGTTGAACCTACCGCAACCCAGGGGAGTGACCCTTATCGGCTACGCGGATGACGTCGCGTTGATTGTTTTGGCCAAGAGCATAGGCGAGGCGGAGAAAAAGATAAACCAGGCAATACCTAGCATAAAAAGATGGCTCCTAGAAAACCAGCTAGAGCTGTGCGAGGACAAGACTGAGGCGATCATCCTGACCTCCAAACGAATAGTACCACATAGAGACCTAAACATTATGGGAAGAACTGTCCCGCCGAAAACTGAGATCAAGTACCTGGGCGTCTGGTTGGACAGCAGGCTCACCTTCGTCCCCCATATTAAAAACACGACCGCGAGAGCGGGAAATGCCATGGCGGCCCTCGCACGTTTGATGCCCAACATAGGCGGCCCCGACCCGAACAAGCGCAGACTGATATGCTCTGTGGCCAGATCCATCCTTATGTACGCGGCACCCGTCTGGGGTCACACCATGAATATCGCTAAGACCCGCAACATACATACGAGGATACAACGACAAGCGGCACTGCGCATCTGTAGCGCGTATCGCACCGCGTCGACTGATGCGATCCTGGTAATAGCAGAAACGCCCCCGATGGACCTCCTTGTTAGACAGGCCATACATGTGGCACAGGCTGCGACACACATGAAGGACACTGCGCGTCGGGACGCAAACGAGACTACCATGGCAGAATGGCAAGCCAGATGGAATAATAGTAAGAAGGGCAGGTGGACACATAAACTGCTCCCCAATATTAAAACGTGGACGGATAGAAAGCACGGTGAGACAGACTACCTCCTGACCCAGTTTCTCACGGGCCACGGCTGCTTCCGGGAGTACACATATGGGATTAACAAGACCCCGGATGATGAATGCGTATACTGTGGGGAGTTAGACAATGCCGAACACACGTTCTTCCACTGCCCTCGGTGGAGTGCGCAACGTGTTACCTGCACAAACGAGACTGGTCCCATTATGCCGGAAACCATCATAGAATTAATGACTAGTAGCAAACAGAACTGGGACACCGTGAAGACCATGATCAGTGAAATATTGAAAGATAAAATTGAAGAAGAAAGTGAAGCCACTCTGGAATACCCCACTTGAGACAGACACCTCCGCACCATCTGAAGTAATGTTCACACAGTTCCAGATGGACGGCGGGCAGAAAGAGGGGAAAGGGTTTTAGTCGGTCGGCGCTCCTCGGAATAGGACGCCATCCCGACACACCCCTCGGCGACAGAACACCAGCCGGGGATAGTCTGAACAGCAGATTTCCTAAACCCCTCTTAAAAAAAAAAAAAAAAAAAAAAAAAAAAAAAAAGGGGGGGGCGATCCATCAGGGCCTCAGGCTCAGATAAGAAATAATAAAAAAACGACTTAAATATACAGAGTGACAAAAAAGTCGCGTATAATACCTGTAACTTTCTAATTACCTCGTATACGAAAAAGTGACCTTAATGAAAGTTGCTCAGTAAATTAGGGACATAAAGCTTCCGTATTTTTTGCTCGGTATCCGTATCGGTATCGTACTGCGCATGTGCAGAAGCGATACGGAGGCCGAGATACCGTACGTACAACGTAACGTTACGGCCCTCTCGCGGTATCCGTATCGGTAACGTATCTTGACATTCCTGACGCATGTGTCAAATTTCAAATGAATATAACCTCCCTTTTCTTCCGGGTTGATTTAATTTGTTTAGTTTTTACTTTCTTGAGTTTCTTGTGTTTAGTGTTTCTCTATCGCAAAAAAAATAACAATTTTAAGGTTAGATATAAAAACGCCGAAGTTTTGAGACAAAAATGTCTAGGTTATGAAATGCGTTTACGTTTACCGGAACAGGGAGCGCTTTAACAGCCTTTTCGCTACAGTGACTCTATAACCCACAGTGGCGACAATTGCTGTCTCATTTTTGATTGGTTCTAAAATCCCATATATTTATATTGAAAGCACCGCCATCTTGTTCCCAACCCCTTGTTACTTTTAAATATGAATATATGGGATTTAGGTGAACATTCATCATAAATCATGGTAAACAACGTATTTGATGGACCTGATAATGGTCATCAAATACGTCGATTTCAATTTTTTATGATAGATGTCCATTTAAATCCTATATATTAATATTTAAAAGTAACAAGAGGTTGGGAACAAGATGGCGGCGTGACCTCTATTGTCGCCACTGTATGTAAAGGTTTATTTAGCCACTGTACTTTTCGCTTGTCAACGTATCTAGTTGCGTTACGGATACCGATACCGATGAATTATTTCAAGTAGCTTTATGTCCCTAATATTTCCCACAATTCTACTTAAACGTATTGCCTGTGTCACTTCTGGTTTGTTTGCTATCTAGACCAACTTTCTTTTTTTCAAATAAAACACCCTGTATGTGATTGCATATTTGGATTCTACGTAAAATTCTGAGCAGATTTCATGTGATATACCCTATACCTAAGTTCAACTGTTTTGGAAATATTGACAGTTGAACATTGACTTTTTGCAACTTTGACAGGCTGTAAAACCTGAACGGTTAATTTCAGAGGAAAACCGATTTCACATTCCTATCTTAGATTTTCATAAACTATCATTTGACATCAACATTTAATTTAATCGGAGATTAAATTTAATTGGAATTTTCAATTATAGATTAAATTCAAAGTTGGTGCGGATTTACGTCATCCGCAGTCGATTCGCTCCCAGCTCGCTGCTGCCAAACGTATTTAAAAGTATTAAAAATTTGGAAAAATAGCAAAAACCATATGGAATTTCATGGTGGATAATGCTTGATGAATATGTTTGTGTTTTCGTTAAAATTTTCGTTGTTGCGTCGCTCAATAGGGGGGGGCGCGCGCCCCCCGCGCCCCCCCTCTAAATCCGCCACTGAATTCGCCCTAAGGGCGAGTCCTCACGGGCGTAATTGACGTAAACGTAACTGATCACGTGATTTAATTTGTGCGATTCCATTGGCAGCAGTGCAGCCATCTTGAATTTTTGACATTTGCACGCTGCCGCTACGGCAAAAAGTTTGAGTTTTATTGAACTTTTCGGCGTATCGTGGCGAAGTTGTGACGTTTGTTTGTGTATTTTCTGATATATGATAGAACAATCACAGAAAACCAAAGGAAAATGACTACAACAACAAATTAGTAAATTCTAATTACAACCTGGCAAAAAAGTAAACAAGACATTTAGGTTAAAAACTGTTTTGGTTTTGTTTTGATGCACTGCGGGCAGAGCTGGGCAGTAGCTAGCTACCAAGTAGTTAAGCTACTAGCTTAGATCAAAATACCGAACGCACAGCTAGTTCTGCAGATCTACCAATCGGAAACGCCATAAAGTTCTCTTTAGGTCTGTTTTTTGTGTTGTTCGGAACAGCACTTCCTGCTTTGTGGCGTTCGTTTGTGGGAATTTTACATGGGTGTATCTGCCATAATCTGAAATATTACAGCTTAGTTCAAGTTACTGCGACACAAACAAACAAACAGGGTTGGATGGGACGACCGGGGCTGCGTTCAGGAATGGCTACAGCCAAGCCAAAATTGGCATTTTGCGTTCAAGTTTGGCTCCAACCTACGTGGTTCGGCATTACCGATTACCGGTGGAGGGGGAAAAGTAGGTTTTGGCATTAGCATTGCCGTTGTTGGATTCTTTAAAATAATGAGAGTGGACTGTATTTATATATTTACATTTATTTACACACACGACTATTTACACTATTTACAAATTGCATTTTCTCGTTTTTGTTTACGTTTTTAGACTTATAGAGTCTGTAAAAATGGTCATATAGGACCTGGCCAGAATTATCTGGTGCGCTCGGTGAGGTTCGATTCGACACTGACTGTTCCCGTTGGTTCACTCGCGTAGATGCCGGAAGCCACTTTACCAAAAACTTTGACAAGTGATTTTTGACACTGTTTGACACATACGCGCACACTTCCGGTGCATACCGGGAAAATTAAAATTTGAATTTTAAATTTACTGTTGGAATATTGTTTCCAACATGCTCGCGGCCAAGAAAGATTCTTAAAATTATTACAAATACTACAACATTGTAAACTTAAATTAAACGAGAGTAAAATATATGTGCATCGTTGCACAAAATAATTAAGCGATATAGCACTTATTAAATGGCTTATAGAGCCTCAAAAATTTGACCTATAGAGTCAAGTTATTACATATTTTATGAAACTAAGAAAGTTACATTATAGGTACATAGATTATGGGTAGCTTATAGAGCTTAAAGGCTTGACTTATAGAGCCAAGTTATTATTTTATATAACTTAATAAGTTATACATAAATCATAGATAGCTTATAGTGCTTAAAGGCTTGATTTATAGAATCAAGTTATTATTTTTTATAACTTAATAAGTTATACATAAATTATTGATAGCTTATAGAGCTTAAAGGCTTGATTTATAGAATCAAGTTATTATTTTATATAACTTAGAAAGTTATACATAAATTATAGACAGCTTATAGAGCTTAAAGTTTTGACTTATATAGTCAAATACTTCTAGATAGTGCTAGAAATTATTCTACAAAAAATATTTAGTAATGGCGACTTGAAATTTGTATTTACAAAATGTACGAATATTATAAAAAGTATTAAGAACTTAAACTATCTGAGGCAACTTAAGATCTAGGTATCTACAAAAATGTACAATTTTATGGACAATAGTAAAAACCTTAAGTATCTAACTATATAAATATGTATAAATATGTATAAAATTGACATTGAGTCACAAATGACTCGATGGGTAAGACGGCAATTTTTGTTACCGACCTTAAATAGTTACCTGTTCGTGTTCGAACTTCAACGACTCGAACTTTGCCATCTTTCCCAGGTATTGTTCTTGTGATTCTGGCAATCGGCCATTGAAGAGAGGGTACATTCGTCCTTCAGCAAAACTAAAAGCCCTTCCCTTAGGTTAGGGACCGAGTGTTGCCACTTAGGCCTACTCTGAAGCTGCGCTAAATAATCTTTGTGCCACCGCTTTCAGAAGTGTTGCTTCACCTGAGTAGCCATATTCCAAAATGACAACCTATTTTCCGGAATTTCAGTCAAATCTTTTTCAGGAAAGCTTGTTATAGCTGAACCGGTTAAAAAATGACCTGGCGTCAAGTATTCTAAATCGAAAGGATCGTTTGTTAATTGAGTTAGTGGCCTAGAATTTAAAATTCCTTCCACTTGAACTACTAGAGTGTTTAATTGCTCGTAGGTCAATCTGCGCTCTCCCATTGTTCTCTTAAGGTGGAGCTTGGCACTCTTGACCCCGGCTTCCCAGAGACCCCCAAATACTGGCGAGTAGCTAGGAATAAACCTAAAAACGATTCTTTCATTTGCAACAAAATGTATTATTTTATTTCTGCTTGCAGATTCGAAAACCCGGTTAAGTTCATCTAATTTGTTCTTTGCGCCTTTAAACGTTCCGCCATTGTCGCAAAAAACCTGTGAGGGTTTCCCTCTTCTAAATATAAATCTTTTGAAGGCCTCTAGGAAGTTATCGGTTGTCAAGTCCGACAAGACTTCCATGTGTATTGCCTTAACTGAAAAGCATATAAAAAACGCAATATAAGATTTAGTTATTATAGGTTTTCGAATTCTTGACTGTTTAGTATAAAAGGGTCCGCAAAAGTCAATACCAACATTTTGAAATACTCTTGCAGGGTTAACTCTATCGCGAGGTAACGAGCCCATAAGCTGTTGCGAACAACGAGCTTTACTTTTAAAACAAATCACGCATTTGTGTATATTTTTCTTGACTTCTCTGACACCATTTATTATCCAAAAATATTCATTAAGACTGCTCAAGACCTGTCTTTGTCCTGCGTGTAGTTCAGGATTATTTTTGAATCGTTTTTCGAGGTTTTCGAATCGTTTCAAAGCTACCGAGAAAGATTTAAATCCTCAATATTTCTTTTCAAAGGTAAGTACACTTCAAATTTATTATTTATTTTAAACACAGTATTTTTAAAAATGTTTTCGCAAGCTTCTTGCTCACTAGAATACTCTTTATATACTAAAGGTACTTTTTCTGTTTCCCAAAATTTTGAAATTAATTCTTCCATTTTAGGTTCGTTATCAACAATACAATGACATGAAGCTACAGCTAAACTGGACTGGATATTTTTCGAGTTGCTAGGTATGGAACCACTTACAACGTAACCCAGGTAAGTATTTTGCAAGATTAATCCATTTTTCCTCAAAAATATTTTTTCAGGTAACAAAATATCAAAAAATATATTCGCTCCCAAAAGAATTTGTATCGCATTTGGTTTATTGAATTCTAAATCAGAAAGTTTTATGTTTTTTGGAAGGTTAATAGAATTTTTACTAAATTCAAATTGTGGCAAAATGCCTGTTATCTCATCTACTATAGCGCAGGAGACATTTATTTTATAGTTTTGAACACAAGAACTAAGTGTTACGTCAATTGACTTTTTTATGTTCGTTGAATTATTCGAGACACCTATAATATTTAAATTGTTTGAAAACGTTTTATAACCTAGTTTATTAGCTAAATCTGTGACTATAAAAGACACTTGTGATCCGCTATCAATTAACCCACGAACAATCAAACACTCTCCGTTACTAGTAAAAACCTTTACCTTTATTGTAGGCAGTAAAACCGAATCAAAATTTCCATCCGAGTAGCAATGTTTTGAATGTGCTGTGGCAGCACTGCTACAGGACTGGACTTGGTCCATATCTGTGTTAATATTATTTTTGTTTTCTTCTTTTCTAGATCTATCTAAGTGTAACAAAGAGTTATGCTTTTTATGGCAATAATTACATTTGAAAGAATATTTACAAGTTCCATTATGGCTATTTAGACACATTTTGCATCTTTTACTTTTGTCAATAAAGGAAACTCTATCACCAACTAGTTTTGATTTAAAAAATACACAACTGTAAAGTTTGTGACCTGTATTTTGGCAAAACGGACACTTATTATGGTTATTATTATAATTTGAACTAGTACTTACATGGCTGTAATTTGCATTTTTATTATGGTGAGCTACTTTATTTTCAGGTAGAGCAACAGCTTCGAGAGCAGCAGCTCTATTTTCCAAATAAATAAGAAAATTATCCAATGTGGGCATCTGCAATTGATCCCTATCTATTTGATAAGCCCTATTCGTAAACTGATCGAGCTTTCTTGAAAGTATGCAAATTAAAAGAGCATCCCAAGCCTGCACTGGCTGTTTTAAATTTTTTAATGCACCGAGCTGTTGTCGTATTTTACTAATGAATTCCCTAATGCTATGGGAAGAACTTTTTTGAATGCTAGGAATATCTAGGAGAGCATAAATATGGGAGTTAACTAACAGTGACTCATTATTGTATCTTTTTTGCAATATTTTAAAAGCCTCATCGTAAGAGTCATTTACAATAGGAAGATTATTGATGAGAGCAAATGCTTCACCTTTTAAATAATTTCTTAAATAGTAAAGTTTTTCAACATCACTCAAACTTTTATTTTTATGAATAATTGCTATAAACATGTCTAAAAAAGGTTTAAATTCATTTAGGTTTTTTCCATCAAAGGTTGGAATTTCAATATGCGAAAGCTTGGCAGTTGATACATTATTATTTGCAGAATTCGAGGCAGAATTATTGTTAGATATAGCTAACTATGGCGAGACTATAGGCTCATTATTTTGATTTGCTGAGATAAACTCATTAATTTCTGCAATTAAATCAAGATAATCTGACTCAAAATCGTCATTAGTTACTGCATTTTTATTAATTAGACCTTTTTCGACTTGTATTTCTATAAAAGTTTTATAACATTCATTGTTACCTTGCGAGCTTGAAACTTCTCAATTAAAAGATTAGTAACTTCATCGTCCCTATGCTCTAGTAGAAATCTTTGAATTCTTTGCATTGTTTTTGTACACAAATTTTCTCTTTCAATTAATTTTTCCATGTTTTTCTTCTTTATAGCCTTGGCTTCGGCCTTAGACATTTTAAAAAATTAGATAATACAAAGATAATACGTAAAATTATTTGGATTGGGCCAATATAAATAAATTATTGGGTTCACTTTAATTTTAATTGCAATAATAAATAAATAGTAAACGTAAACAAGAAATTGTTCAGCTGACTGCCTGACTGGCCGTTGACAGTTGCTTTTGAAATTTAAAATTGGAACAGACTCACCATCTATTGGCGTAATCTTGAACCTCTGCTACTGCTTACAGCGGTTTTGTTGTCGCTGTAGTTGACTTGAAGATGGCGCGAGTGGAGTGAGCCTGACAGATCCTTATTATTGATTGATCATTCCCGCCAATTTCCGCGCTTTTCATTGGAGGAAAGGAGGAATCCATTTTGTTTTTCTTGCACAAACCATGACGCCACATTGCATTTTGCATTGCACAATATTTTATTATTTTTTCACTGAGCCGTTTATAGAAGGCACTTTTGGGCAAGCTCTGGACACTGCAAACAACACATATCACCTTTTTGCTTCATACTTTTCACTTCGCGGCACTTTATCCGGTTACGATTGGACCAAAAAGAATGTTGATTCTTTAAAATAATGAGAGTGGACTGTATATTTATATATTTACATTTATTTACACACACGACTATTTACACTATTTACAATTTGCATTTTCTCGTTTTTGTTTACGTTTTTAGACTTATAGAGTCTGTAAAAATGGTCATATAGGACCTGGCCAGAATTATCTGGTGCGCTCGGTGAGGTTCGATTCGACACTGACTGTTCCCGTTGGTTCACTCGCGTAGATGCCGGAAGCCACTTTACCAAAAACTTTGACAAGTGATTTTTGACACTGTTTGACACATACGCGCACACTTCCGGTGCATATCGGGAAAATTAAAATTTGAATTTACTGTTGGAATATTGTTTCCAACAGCCGTCTTTGAACGCACCCCGGGCAACCGGGCAATTGCCCGGTGGGCCGGTATAACTCTGGGCCGGTCGGGCCGCAGGCCCGACGCGTCTTAGATTAATAATAAAATTTTAAAATTTATATACTTGACAAAAACATCATGAAAACTATCTAAAATAGGGTGACCATACGTACGGCATTTCGCTGTATTGTACAGCATTTTGAAAGTCTGTCCAGCATTTGATATTGTACAGCAAACGTACAGCGATTCGGATCCTAATTGAGTTTTTCTTTAAAATGGTGAAATTGTACCAAAAATTGTCCATCGATAACTAACGCCACATCTCTACATTTGCGATTTACGCATAGAAAAGTGATTTATATTCTTAAATAGAACATTCACTGGATTCATCCCCTCCACTTTTTGTTTTAGTTCGTGACTACACCGCTGTGCGCCCATATCGCCGTTTCTCAACGTCCCCCTCGTTTTTATTCTTATCTGTGACTTCACCGATGAGTTATGGTGGATATAAAAACCAGTCATAAAAACGCAGAGGTCCATTTAACACAATGAACTATAAACTACACGTACCTGGAATGGCCCGCCGATCTATAAATTTGCGGCAGATTGAGATGGAGAATGTGGGGTACACACATCTCTATTTATCTTATTGGCGAATCATGGAAATCTTTCCTTGTCTAATAAATATTTTATTCGAGGTTAGGAATATGCCAAACCTAACAGCAATGAACTGGAGAGAGAAAGGGATCCCCCACTCTGTAGCTTTTTTGGACGCACTAAGCGAGATGACAAATGCCATATCCGACAACGGTCGGTGCCATTCCAGAGACGTGTAGTTTATAGTTCATTGATTTAACATCATAATGCATACAGTGAGGACATAAAGTCCGTCGCCCCCCCTCTAACTTTTGAACCGCTCGGTATATTGCAACGAAATTTGGAATGATGATATGTGACTAGATTCTCCATGTTTTGAAAAACAAATGACAGCTTCAGCTGTCAAAATGACAGCTAGGCGCAGTTTTGAAACGTTTTTTTAAATAGAAGGCGGTGTCGAATGATATATCGTTTTAAAGGTCTCTCTATTCTAAATTTAATCCCCGATTCTGAAAACATTTGGTTTAGCGGTTTTCAAATGATGACGAAAAAACAAAGGCTTGTTTTGCCCATAAAATCTCATTAAAAAAAAAATTAAAATTTTTTTTATCGGTTTTTTTATTCATTATTATTTTTTTCAGTAATAAAAATGACGTCATGACATTGGTAACTTAAATAATGAATAAAAAACCGATAAATATATATATAGTTGTATTCCTTTCACACCACCTAGGAGGAGCTCCGGAACGTCTCCGGGGCTTCACGCGCTTATTCCTTTCGAAAAGTGTTTGTTGCACCACGCATATGTTCCCTGCAAATCGGGGGCGACTAAGCACCGAAGCGAGATTAACAGCGGTGCTAAATCTCCGCACTGCTCTTCACTATGTGTCAAACAATTTAGGGCGGGTATTATAAACCTGCTTTGACAGTTAACTTGAAGTTAACTTTTTAGCGGCGGGTATTATAAAACTACTTTGAAAGTTAACTTAAAGTTAACTTCTGAAAATACATGTAATTCAAAAAGTTAACTTCAAGTTAACTGTCAAAGCAGTTTTATAATACCCGCCCTAAAAATTACATGTATTTTCAGAAGTTAACTTTAAGTTAACTCTCAAAGTAGTTTTATAATACTCGCCCTTAATCTCATGTGTTACTTTTCGCTCCTTTGCTCTCCTCACTGCTCACTACTTTGCTCGTCGCTCCACTATGTGCTTACCCTCAAACTGAATATTAGGGTGGATTTTCATGCATCCGTTTATCCGATGAAATATGTCGGAAAAACATTCTATTCTGACATAATCGTATAAAAATATGTCAAAATAGAAGATTTTTCGGACATATTTCGTCGGAAAACGGATGCATGAAAGTCCGGCCCTAAGCCTAGTACTCATAACTGCGAAATTCGCATTTTATTGACGTTGCTTTGACAATTTGACGTTTGATACACGCATAAAACGTCAAATTGTCAACGCAATGTCAAAAAAATGCGAATTTCGCAGTTATGAGTAGTGATGTGCCTGTAGACAATGTCAACGTAAACAATTGATTGTCTACGTGAGCATTTATCTACACATTGTCTACATGCGGCGTAAACAATAACTTATTTCAAAAAAATCGAAAAAAAATATCAAAATTTACTATACTATCACTATTACTTCGATATTAGCATTCACTGATTATAAAGTATCAGAAAAACCAATAATAAAATAAAAATAATTAAAAAAAAAGAAAAGTGTGAGGTTAGAATTAAACGTCATTTATATTATTTTACATTGTTGACACGTTGTAGTAGTAAAGTAGACAATGAAAGTCTACGTGTAGACGCACATCCCTGGTTATGAGTACTAGGCTTTAGGCTACAGTGGCTGAATAAACCTTTACATACAGTGGCGACAATAGAGGTCCCGCCGCCATTTTGTTCCCAACCTCTTGTTACTTTCAAATATGAATTTAATGGATTTAAATGGACATATTTCATTAAAAATTGAAATCGGCGTATTAATAATTATTATGAGGTCTATCAAATACGTTGTTTTCCTTGTTTCATGATGGATGTTCACCTAAATCCCATATATTCATATTTGAAATAAGCAATAGGTGGGCACAAGATGGCGGCTTTTTCAATATAAATATATGGGATTTTAGAACCAATCAAAAATAAGACAACAATTGTCGCCACTGTGGGTAATAGAGTCACTGTACTTTAGGCGTGAGGTCCGAAACCACTGGTGACGGTTTAATTGAGAATGCAGTGTTGCCAATCTCAATTTGTGAAATTACACGATATGCTGGTCAAATTACATAGTTTTATACGATTTCGTCTCACAATTACACGATTTATACACACAACCTTGGTACCTATTTAGTAACATCAAGAAGCAAGTATTTATGATTTTGGGAAATGGGTCAAATCCAGTCAAATCTGAGGGTTAATCATCGCTCCTCAACCAAAAATAAAGATGTGGCAACGACAAAAAAGCTATTCAAAAGTAACTAATTACTAATTACTCTAGTTCCTGGAAAAGTGGTTACTTTTGGACCTCAGTTTTCCTGCCAGAATGAGGCACCCCAGATGACGTCATACAGTTATCAGGCAACCTACCTCTCTCAAACATCCTAGCCATAAGAGTAGTCACTTGACAGACCATTTGACAGACAAAAGATAATGGAATGTAATGCAAGGAGCAATTGAGGGAAGAGAAAACGTCAAGTCCTATTTGTTTGTCACAATGGGACCGTGACCTATCTATATGTAATAATATCGAGAATGAAAATTCCAAAATATTCTTTCGTTTTCTTTACAATAAAATTTTTGAAACCCATTTTTCATTATTGCCGTCCAAGGGAGGGCTGGATGAAAAAAATTGCCAGGGCCGGTTTGTCTAAGCCCATCCTACCTACCCTGCAAACAAACCTTTTGTAGTCGAGGATACGTCAAGGATAATACACACTGCTACTACTGCAGCATAGCCTATCTCATAAGGCCTATGTAGTTCGAATCTCAAGCCCGCCCCCACCTGCCAAAGCACCAGTGATAACGTAGTCAGCGTGTCGTTTCTCGCGTTGACCTACGGTTTTTGCAAGGATAACACACACTACTAAGGATTGCTTATCGGCCTTGTTTTTGGTAATCGCCGCCTTTGAGTCTCATGCATTCGTTTTCCGACGAAAGATGTCCGAAAAACCTTCTATTTTGACATATTTTTATACGATTATGTCAGAATAGAAGGTTTTTCGGACATCTTTCGTCGCAAAACGGATGCATGAGACTTCGGCTTTATTGGTTTGGAATTTACGGCGGCATTCCATAAGTTAGCCAAGATTCTTGGTTTTTCCGGTTCCCGTAACGTAACCTAACCGCTCCTGAAATCTGGTTAGCTTATGAAACGCGGTTTTAGCTTATGAAACGCGGTTCCTGAAAAATTTGGTCCCAACTGTCAACCGAATCTGCTAGAAGTTTTTGAAGTGAAAACTTCTTTAGAGTGGGTATTATAAAACTGCTTTGACAGTTAACTTGAAGTTAACTTTTTGAATTACATGTAATTCTAGAAGTTAACTTTAAGTTAACTGTCAAAGCAGTTTTATACTACCCACTCAGAATCGTTGGGAGTGATTTGAGATTCGATGAAACGAAAAAGCGACACTTTTTTAACACGCTTATATTAACACACAACACACAACAAGAACCTGGGAACAAGCCAAGTGAGCTGGAACAAGTCTGGATAAATCTGGATGAAGTCTGGAAAAGTCTGGAAATATCTGGAAAGAGCCTGAAAATTTCTGGAAAAGTGAAAAATAATTTTTAATATAAACAGAAAATATTAATGAACAAAAAATACTAGAATTATTGTCAAAAAAGCGTGGGGTGCTCAATGTATGAGAAATGTGGAACAAAGCACCCCAGCGTGTATTTTAATGGCGTTTCCGATTGGTAGATCTAGTGCGGAACTAGTGCAATTTTTTTGATTTTTGTCTTTTTCTTCTACAGGTCGATTGAAAGGATGCAAATACACTCAGTGCGCACTGAATCTATCAATCGGAAACGCCATTTAGATTTTTTAAACTATATTTATTTGCGTTCTTTCTCAAGTCTTTTGGAGGGAGGGGCGCCACTGTGTATTAGTATGTGTGTAATGCATGCAGTTCGATTAACTGCACAGGATTTTTTTTTCGATTTGTTTTCAAATTCTGACATTTGCTTGTTAAGTTAGGTGAAAATTTTTAAATTTTTTTATTTTTCTTCCGCTTTCGACTTGTATTTGCGGTGAAAACGGAACAAGAGGTGAATTTCATTTATTCCTGACGATTGCTTATTACGAATATATTTTTAAGAGGATAATATTCTATCATCTAGCATCCAAGCCACACCAAAACTGAACCGAAGCGTTCCACACATAAACCGCATTTTCAGGAACCAAATTTTTAACACAGAGGCGGCGTTCCGTATCTTAACCAAAGCTAGCGATCGGTATTTAGCGGTTCGTTTATGGTGACAGTCTGGTTCCTGAAAATGCGGTTTATGTGTGAAACGCTTCGGTTCAGCATATATTATCCTGTTAAAAATATATTTGTAATAAGAAATCAAATGAATGAATGTAATATTCACCTCTTGTTCCATTTTCACCGCAAATGCACTTCGACAGCGGAAAAAACATGAAAAAATTGAAAAATTATCACCTAACTTAACAAACAAAATGTCAGAAATTGAAAACAAACCGAAACAACCAAAGCTTTTTGATCGATAGATTATAGATTCGGTGACACTGGGGTGCGTTCAAAGACGGCAATGCTAATGCCAAAACCTACTTTTCCCCCTCCACCGGTAATGCCGAACCACGTAGGTTGGAGCCAAACTTGAACGCAAAATGCCAATTTTGGCTTGGCTGTAGCCATTCCTGAACGCAGCCTGGTGACGGAACCGAATTTTTCAGGAACCGCGTTTCATAACCTAACCAGATTTCAGGAGTGGTTGGGTTACGGAACGGGAACCGGAAAAACCAAGAATAGACACTTTAAGCAGGTCCTGAATTCGAAACGTATCCGTATCCGCATCGTTCTGCGCATGCGCAGAATAGATACGGTGGTTTCGTTGCGTTGCGTTGCGTTGTCCGTATCGTTACAGGCCTAGCCTCGTATCCGTATCCCGAAACGTATCTCAGTTATTTCACAATATTGAGAGATCTTCCTGTCAGTTATCTCTAAAATAACTTCAACAACATAAACACAGTACTTATAGATAAAAAGAAAACCTACAAACACAGCTACAAAATCAACAAAACACTTTTTGAGGTTAAAAAACGTTTCATCCAAGGATACGATCGTTTACGTAATGTATGACCTTGCTTAAAAGGAATTTTAGGCCGTCAACGTAAGTCGATGCGTTTACGGATGCGGATACGGATACGTAGAAAAATTTAGGGTTTGCTCAAAGTGTCTAATCTTGGTTAACTTACGGAACGTCACCAGGTCATAGACGAACCGCTTCTCACCGATCGGTAACTCTGGTTAAGATACGGAACGCCGCCTAAATTCATGATGAAAAAATATTTAATTTTGATTAAGGCCGCGTTAATGGCCGCCATGTTTAAACTGTGATTGGTTGATTTTTCAAAACTTGTTTTAAGGTCTTTAAAAAAACGGCACATCAGAATTGGCTCAAATTTGGCATAAACATTATTTGATCGATTATCTACAATTCCTTATTTTGGTTTTTCGATATTCAGCCTTTTTTTGAAATTAAAAAAATCATGTTCGCAACCACCAAAACAATTAAATGTGTTGGTGGTTTCATATTTGCATGTTTATCAAGCTTGGATCCGCTAAAAGCATATTTTATTGATAACCACGGAAAACTATAAAAAGCTAATTGTAGAGATTGTGGATAATATATCGAATAATGTTTATGCCAAAGGATTTGGGAAATTATTGCGTATTTTTTAAGATGACCTTAAAACGAATTTTGAAGGTGAAAACAGTTCAAACAATTTCAAGTAGATGGCGCCACGGCAAAAAAGCTACATTGGGAGCATCATAATTGTATATTTGTCTTTCTCTATCACTAAGTTTTTCACCGACAAACAAATTTTGTTTTGGACAAATATTAAAATATTGAACCTTATGTCTAGAGTGACGCAGTCGTCTTTTTCAAAAACTAAATTTAAACATGGCGGCCATTAACGCGGCCTTAACGAAATCGGTAAAAAGGAAGATGAAAACGAGATCTAAAAAATAATTGTTTTAGATTAATGTAGTAAAACCAAGTATGCATAAAGCAAAAGCCCGCGGAATCATAACCTATGGTGTAAACAGCCTACGTCACAATTGGTGATTTGGCGTGGTGGCGGCTTCAGATTTGTACCTCACAGGCCTTATGAGGATAGGCTATCCTGTAGTAGTAGGGCCAAATTTATAGTTTTTCTCAGGCTTCCTCAGACCTGGAGGAAACCTTGAATGTTTGGAATTGAAATAACTATTTTGTCAAATAGTAGCAAGTGCCCATTCTACTCCATGACCTCCCCTGTTAGGGCGGGTATTATAAAACTATTTTGACAGATAGCAAAAAGTTAACTTGTGGAATTACTAAAATCTGTTTTTTTGTTAAAGATAAAAGTCAAAATGACATTATGTTGGCAATACAATGTAAAATTGTTAATGCTTTCAAATTTTTTATGTAGAAAAGGCTTGTGTTGCCAACATAGTTACTAAATTTTTGACTTGGGAATTATCTTTAAAAAAAAACAGACTTTATGGGAAGTAACGACAGTAACGTCATTCCAGAAGTTAACTTTTCAATTACCTGTCAAAACAGTCTTATAATACCCACCCTTACTCGGCTTACTCTATTAAAAATTTGCCTCAGGCGTGCAATAAATGCCGGTGCCATTCCATTTAGGTAGGATACATTTAACTGGCTTTTGCTTTATGCATACTTGGTTTTACTACTGCATAATTACCGTTCTAAAACAACTCCTTTTTAGATCTCGTTTGGATCTTCCTCTTTGCCTATTATGTTAATCAAAATTAAATAATATTTCTCGATTTTGGCACCAGCGTATCCAGCCCATGGGTCTGAGGGGGGGGGGGGGGGTAATCAGCCCAGGCCAGCGCCGCCGGAAACAAAAATTCTTTACCGGATGCCGAGCTCAAAAATGTTTATTTTGAGCCTTCAAAATAATTTATCTGTACTACCAACAGATAACAAAACCGAATTCTGGGATTCCCCAAAAACTTTTAAATTATAGCGAATTTTATAGTATAGGTAGAACCAGTCCAAAATAGTTATTTATGCAACAAGTGTGTAAAGTGAACCTTTTTTCACGAATGTGAATGTTGCCGCACGAGCCGAAGGCGAGTGCGACAATCACATGAGTGAAAAAAGGTACTTTACGCACGTATTGCATACAAAAAATTTTCTACTACCATTCAAATATGTGTAAAAAAAATAAACTTAGACAAATTCTTCTCGCACTAGTGCGTAAAGTCAGAAAAATATTAATTTGACATCTGTCATTAACATTACTTTACGCACTAGTGTGTGAAGTGAATTACTTTACGCACTAGTGTGTGAAGAGAAATTTTACGTCTTCTGAATAGTGCGTAAAGTGACTACTTTACACACGGTAGAAGAAAATAGTTATTTATGCAACAAGTGTGTAAAGTGAACAATCACATGAGTGAAAAAGGAGCTTTACGCACGTATTGCATACAAAAAATTTTCTACTACCAATCAAATATGTTCAAAAAATAGATTTAGACAAATACTTCACGCACTAGGGCGTGAAGTATTTTCACTTTACGCACTAGTGTGTGAAGTAATTTACCAGAAAAATACTAAATTGACAGTAGTCAACATCTGTCATTGACATGACTTTACGCACTAGTGTGTGAAGTGAGTTACTTTACGCACTAGTGCGTGAAGTGGAATTTTACATCTTCTGAATAGTGCGTAAAGTGAGTACTTTACGCACGGTAGTAGAAAAAATGTATTTTTATCTTTTTCTTATGCAAGCTAGTAGAAATAACAGACACGAATATACTCAGTGCGCACTATTCCTTCCAGAATTTGCTATAAATGGCATGCGGACAGTGCGGACACTGTGCAAACTAAAAAACAAGTCTGTAGAGAGAAACATGAATGGGATCCAGCGTCAGCCCTTAGATCGCAGTCACGTCGCAGCAGTACTTGGCAAGGTGGCAGAAGTCTGACTGTTCTATAATAGTTTTTTCGTCATAGTGTACTATTAACTTACTATGGGCCGGCTTCTCAATAGAGAGTCACCTCCGGGTTGGTTTTCACTCCAGGGGCCCCATTTTTGAAAAATATTGCATACGAAATTTAATATATGATTTCGAACGCACAGGTTAAACGTGTCCAGTTGCAATGTTTACCCTGGAGTTATGCTTAATCCGGAGGTGACTTTCTAATGAGAAACCGGCCCTATAGCTTCAGCGAAATTGAAATCGAAAAAGTGTTAAAATATAATTAACGGCCACGGACGCCGGCCGTAATTTTCAAACATACCCCTAAATAGGAAGAGTGTATAACCACGTATAACATATAAAAATATGAAAAACCATAAAATTATTCGTACAATAAAGCCTTACTTTATGTACTTGTTATATAAATAGCTATTATTTATAAGGTGTTTAAAGGTACATATTTTTCGTCCATCGCAACCATCTTGGGGGGGTAATTACCCCCATTACCCCCCCACCTTTGTATACGCCGGTGGATTTTGGTGTGAGTTGAGACTCGAGAATGGGTACCAGGCGGTGCCAGCAACTAGTTCAGTAACTCAGCAGGGACTTTATTCTCGAAATAGGGGAGCAGCGTTCTCATGAGAACAAAGGTTCTGTCTTCAGCCGCTTTCCAGCTAGCTGACGCTTTTGAGCACGCAATCGAGCTTTTGCGCGCGCAAATAGTTGTATTCCTTTCACACCTAGGAGGAGCTCCGGAACAGCTCCGGGGCTTCATGCGCTTATTCCATTCGAAAAGTGTTTGTTGCACCACGTATCTGTTCCCTGCAAATCGGGGGCGACTAAACACCGGAGCGAGTAGCTCGAGTGTTTCAAACTCTTGAAAGGAATACAACTAATGCTTCAAGCGCGTGTCTGTGTTCCAGCCGTACTGCGCTTTGAGAGCTGCTAACTTTTGCGTTTCAAACACAGAACACTGTGCTGCACCGTGCTTGAAGCACACAGCTGGAAAGCGGCTTTCATCGTCCGTATTCATTTTCCATAACACTCACAATGACAGCTTATTTAGAGTAATCGTTCCAAAATGCTGTTCCTCAGTTTCGAGAATAAAGTTCCTGCTGTGCTGAGTGGCCGAGCTTAGCCGCTGGCACCGCCTGAATGTACCCATGCCATTATTCTCGCAAGCAAAATCGTTTGAGAATGAAGCTCATTCTTCAACGATTTTTAGGCTGAGTTCGGCTTTACACTCGGTAAGCTCCGAGCTCGATCGAATCGATAAGAGCCTGTTCGTTTTAGCGCTCAGAGTGTTTTCTTTTGCGTTCGGGTTACAATCGAGCACGTACTCTGACTGCGCGCTCTTATCCCTGGACGGGTGGATGGAGGATATAGACCCAAAGAAATTATAGCGTATTTCATTGGTAGAGCAAGTGCAACACTCGTTTTGCACCGACACTTTAAAAAAACTGCACGCGTGCAGTCCCAATAGCCGCGTGTGGCTAAATTCAGCTGGTGGAATGGTAGAAAGAGCAGTGTTGTTAAGGGCGGGTATTATAAAACTACTTTGAGAGTTAACTTAAAGTTAACTTCTGAAAATACATGTAATTGAAAAAGTTAACTTCAAGTTAACTGTCAAAGCAGTTTTATAATACCCGCCCTTAATTAAAAATGATTTGACAAGCTGTGGTTTGGCATTGGCATTGATGAATTGCAATCACCGCATCCGTGGCGGTGCAACATTTTGGTGAATTTAGCAACACGCGGTAGTTGTATTCCTTTCAAGAGCTTGAAGCACTCGAGCTACTCGCTTCGGTGCTTAGGGCGGGTATTATAAAACTACTTTGAGAGTTAACTTAAAGTTAACTTCTAAAATTACATGTAATTCAAAAAGTTAACTTCAAGTTAACTGTCAAAGCAGTTTTATAATATCCGCCCTTAGAGTGGTCTTTCATGCATCCGTTTTTCCGACGAAATATGTCCGAAAAGTCTTCTATTTTGACATATTTATATACGATTATGTCAGAATAGAATGTTAAACGGACATATTTCGTCGGAAAAACGGATGCATGAAAATCCTCCCTTAGTCGCCCCCGATTTGCAGGGAACATATGCGTGGTGCAACAAACACTTTTCGAAAGGAATAAGCGCGTGAAGCCCCGGAGCTGTTCCCGAGCTTCTCCTAGGTGTGAAAGGAATACAACTAATGAAACATCATCGTACTGCACCATCCCATATGCGTCAAACCACAAATATGGAATTTCATCAAAAAAATTATATTTGTGCTTTCTATAAATAATTATTATAATTTATTAATTTTATTAAAAAAAAGTTCATCCCTCTCTGCTAGAAGCCCTAAAAATCAGAGAATCACTTTCCCGGCATAGGCCGGAAAAGTGTTTCCCGTATTGTTATTCATTGATTGCTTAGCAACTATTGAAACATAATTGAAATACCAGAATATTGAGTTTTGCGACCTGTCAACCGGTCAAAAATGCTTACATTTCTTGTCAATCGCAGAAAAAGAAACTTTTTGCAGATGCTAGTTTGTTTGTGCAATGAAAGAGTGAGGCGTTTTCTCGCGTCCACTTTTTTGAAACTGGTTCAAAACTGTTTTCAAACAGTACATTCTCGCGATAAACCTATGACGTCACGTCAAATTTGGTTTAAACTGTTTCGAAATATACAATCCAATCCACATTTTCAAACCATTTTCTCGCGCCGAGAAATTATGACGTCATGGTGACAGTACTTAAACCAGTTTTGAAGAATGTTTTGAAACATTTGAGACGCGAGAAAACGCCTCTGGATTTTGTTGGAATTTTCGACATTTTTATACAACAATCGTAAACAGGATTGCTCTTTCTAATAAGGCGTAGGTTCACCAATTCTTGAGCAGGCAGGGTCTGCGAGTGACGTCGCCACAGATGCTAATAGTGATGACGTCACCCGCAGAGCTCGATCGAAGGCTTGCGATTCAGGCTGTGCCCGTTATTTGATTTTTTCGTCGATTTTAAATGTTTTAAATATAGAAAAGGTGATTGCAACAAGATTTTAACGTTTAGAAATTTCACTCCAAAAGTTGAGGTATGCAGCTGACATAGCAGTGTAGAGACTTTTAGCTTAATAAGCAGTCCTACTAGGGATTGAAAACATAATAATCTCTGCCATTTTCTAGAGACCTGAAACCTGAAACTAAGATGATTCGTTTTTTTCCCTACGAATGTGCGGAAAAAAAACTTTTGGCATGCACAACAGAGTAATCTTTCCGCACACCCTTGAGAAAAATTGTGTTCCTTAGTACTAGCCTAGCCTAGTACTCATAACAGCGAAATTCGATCTTTTTTGACATTGCTTCGACAATTTGAGGTTTGATTCACGCATAGAACGTCAAATTGTCGAAGGAATGTTAAAAAGAGCGAATTTCGCTGTTATGAGTACTAGGCTTAACACTTGCGAGAAAAGAGCCGCTTTCCAGTACGGGAGTGTGACACTCGGAGCTACCCGGAGCGTTGAGCTCCCGAGCTATACGTACGGACAAACGTCATGCGTCATGATATTGGAACGGTACAAATCTAGTGCGTGGCGCTCCCGGAGTGCACTAGAGCGCGCCAATGTGCACACTGGAAAGCGGCTATGGTATTTCCCGCACTTGGAAAAATAAATATTTTTTTTCCGAATTTGATATGAAAAAATTTCCGCCCTGTAGAGGAGAACAAACGAGTTTCCAGTTCCACTCCAACCAAAAGGCAGCTGCCTGCACTAGTGCTTCAAAATACAAAATTTGTAGTTTCAATTTTCAATTCATTCAATCATAAGCAGTATAATCAAATTATGAAAGATTATTATATTCTGTGTCCACTCAAAACACAAAAGGCCGGGATAATAATAATAAATAACTGTGTGGCGTGGCGTGGCGCTGATTCCAGTCCAAACATGAAAATGCCAAAAATGGCAACGTCGCATATAAATTGTTTCGGAGCTACCACCAAGCTCTTGTAATATAAAAAACACAATAAACAAATAAAATTTGGGACTTTCTTCTAATGAAAAACCATCAACCACCAATAACCTCAATTTCAAAAATAATAATAAACAGCTGCACTGAGTGCGACACGAGCTTTCTAGCCGGTGGCGGTGGCGCACTAACAGCACTCAGTGCAAAACTCAGTACATTGCTTTCCCAATGAAATACAAAAGTGCAGCGCGGACTCTGCCAATAAATGACCAATATTGTACTAATGAAATATGCTATTATTTTCAACCACATATGTAATGTTGACATTGCAGGTTTTTCAAAATCTTGAAAGTGTCACATTTCTGGACTTTGACATTTATCGGGACGGTAATGCATATGCCTGCCTAGGACGGAAAAGCATTTTCCGTCCGGGACGGCAAATGCTTTTCCGTCCCCATTTCCCTGCTCGTTCCAAATTGATAATTTTCATACAGCTCTCACATATAATAATAAAACCACATGTATTACATGGAACTAATTAAATCTATTCACTTATTTACATTAATTGTTAAATTAGCATTGTTGTTTATAATGGAAATCTTGAGACCATCCTGTTGGAATTGTGTTTCGTTTGGAACTATTATCTCTTGCGCTTGCGGATGAGTTTCCGCATGTGATGTACTTGTGGATGCACTGGACAACTGAATACCTTTGGAAGTAGAGGATAGCATCAGAGCAGTCTTACTTTTGTTCTCCAAAGATGCCTCTATGTAGCCTTCAGCAACCGTGCTCGATTTCCACCCTCCCAGTCTTTTGAGTTGCAATAGATCGGCCCCGTTGTCAACCAATAAGGTTGCGGAAGTACGACGAAAAGCATGCCCTGTAAAAGTTTCAATTTTTGGAAGCTTCAAAAAAGCAGCTATTTTATGTGGAAATTTTGAGATTGAATGATAGCCAATTGCTTGGTTATGTAATTTCCCATTTCGCCATTGAACAAATAACCTGTCATTTTTCAAATTTTTCCGCAAAGTGAGGTATTTGTGGAAAATAGCAACCCAATCTGGATCGCTTATGATAAACGATCGACTTGTGTAAGTTTTTGTGTGTGGAATTTCTATAGCGATCTTTCCTTCCAAAACGTTGACGTGCTCCATTTTCATCTTGACTAGTTCATCGCTCCTACATGCACCCGACACACCAACAATTAGCGCTACCTGAAACCAGATAAAAATAAAATGGGTAACCTAGCTATAGCATACAGAAAATCATTTTGATTTTCGCATTTTTATCTTCTTTGTATATTTTTTGAAAACCTACCTTGATGCTAATGAATTCTTCAGCTGCCTTCGTGAGGAACTCGTTAATGTTTTCTCTGGAAAAAACGCTCGACTTTTTCGGCTGAAAGCCCAGATTTTGCCGCTTCAAAAAAGCTATAAGTTTTGCGTAATTGGAGATATCAACTTTCTCTTTCAATTTAATCATGGTTTTCAACATACTGTAAGTCGACCATAAAGTCGAAGGCTTCTTTTCCTTAGATAATTCGCCAAAATACGCCAACAAAACGGTCTCCGAGGCAGTATTTCTCGTTCCTTTCTGGCTACACCATGCTTCGAATATTTGAAAAGCCTTTTCGTACCGAAATTTGCTTTTTGCTGGAAGCAAACTCTCTCCAATCCTGTCTGCTGCTTCTTTTAATTCAGGTGGGGTACAATCCATCGCTTCATCTTCACTTTCCGAAATCATTTCTTTGGGGAGAACGGGGAGAAATCTAGTGAAAATCTATTATTTCCGCAAAAATACTGAGCGAAAACTACCGTCGTTAAGGCGTTGTTGATCTTATCTATGGTTGTTGATTTTGCGGTTTCCTGTGGTTTCGTCTTTTGTTTTGGCCTTTACAGGGCCTTTGAGATCGTCAAAATTGATGACATTGACAAAAAAAGTGAAATATTTTTTTCTAAGGCCAGTTTTACACTATATGAAAATTTCGTATAACAGAATCTTTAGTTTTTGCATCAGAAAATTAAGGGTTGAAAATAAAAAAGTATACAAACCTCGACGGAAAACTTCATTTCTGTCTCGAGGTTGAGTTTATCTCGACGCTTCGCGTCTCGATAAACTATAATAACCTCTCGACCAGCAATGAAGTATTTTCCGTCTCGGATTGTAATATGCTATTAGTCAATAACTATCAACATTTTTGAAAAATTATAACCTAAAATACTTTTAAAAAAAATTAATTCGGTTGCTGTGTTCGGTTGCGATTCCGGTTTTTTTCCCCAGTTTTCTGTTCTACATTTATTTCAGGTCCATTACTAATTTACCTACTCGTTTACTAATAAAATAAAATTAAAATCAAAACAAACTGTGACGAGGGTTTCAGCATTTTTTTTTTTCGATCTGCGTTCGGCTTATGACCTTGTTCAGGGCGCACTCTGCGTATGACGTCACAATATCCATGCTCATACCGTTCCGCTTCGTGCAGTGCAGAGCCGAACTCAACCTTAGGACAAAAACGAAGTCCTCTTTTTCGTCGATTTGCTCCAAAATTTTGACAGGCACGTGATTTGTAAATTGAAACTGACTGATCCAGTCAAGTGCCTTTAAAAATTTCGGAGCAAATCGACCAAGAAGATGAAAAAAACGAACACGGCCAAATTATACCTATTGGTACCTTCAAAATTTGTGAAACTTTCTGAAAATAACTTGAGGTAGAAAATAAAAAAATCCACCTGTCAGGTTGGTAAGTAAGTGTCACCCAAGGATGATACACACTACTACTACACAGGATGGCCTATGCTCATAAGGTCTGTGTGTAACAAATCCCCCCCACCCGCCAAACAATCAGTTGTGACGTAAGCAGCATGGCGTTTCTCGCCTTGTCGTAGGCGGCTTAAACAGCTGGCGACTAGTTATGACATCAACAATGGTTGTAAACAGTTGAAAACCAATATGGCAGCGATTACCAAAAACGAGGCCGATAAGCTCCTGAGTGTGTATTCTCCTTGAGTGTCACCTAAGGATGATACATACTACTACTACAGGATGGCCTATCCTCATAAAGCTTGTGTGTAACAAATCTTCTCTTTCTCCTATTCTAAAATACCAGCTGTGACGTAGGCAGCATGTTATTTCTCGCCTTGACGTAGGCTGTTCAAACAGCTGACGACTTAGTTATGTCGACGGCGATAGTGGCACACTAATATTGCGGCGATTACCAAAAACCAGGCCGATAAGCACTTTTTAGTTCGGAATGGGATTTTAGTGCAGTGCTAGTGCAGTGTTCATGTAGTGCAGTGTTATATCACGTGATGAAGGTTTAATTGGCTGTGTAACACCGAATACACCATCATTTAGTCTTCCAATAACTGTTTTTTTCTTGGAAAAATAGTGCTGATGCACTAATAAAATAACGTAGATCCTTTAATACTGCGAGACAGTATTTAATAGTTCCAATAACTCTCTATTGACGAACGTGAAGCCTAGTGCCGCTGCTGCGGAGGGGATACCTGTTTTTGTCGCACTATGACAAAACTTTCCAAAACGTCATATGTCAGCGAGCAACAGAAAAAAACAACATTCCCCTTTGTGGCATCTGTCTTTCATGGCTTCATTTTTTTGGCAGATATCGCAATGTGTGCGCATTCCAGTTTTTGACTATAGTTCATTGCTCCACACTCTAAAGCCTAGTTCTCATGCTGCGGGATTCCGCATTGCGGGTCCGGAAATCGTAGTTTTTTGAAAATCGTAATTTTTGATGGCTCACATAAAACGGAATTCCGGATGGGGGGCCGGATTCTATTTTACGAGTCGAGTTGAAATTCGTATCGAATTGTCAAAATAGCGATTCTATTTTTCGATTTTTCCATACGTATTACACGGTACGTCCGGAGCTGTCGTATTTGATATCGAGACAATTCGATTCGACTCGTAAAATAGAATCCGGGGGGCGGTTTTATGTCAAATACATGTGATCTTAACCTAACATATTTTTTGTTTTTGTTTTCCTGTGTGCCTGGATGGATAATTAAATTGCACAATTAAATTATTATCAATGGAAAAGACAGAGAGAGGTATGAAAAAAAATAAAGTATCTGCTACTACGACAAGTAGTAGTATATTCTTCGTAGTGTTTACTTCAAAATGAAGTAGATTCTACATTTCGAAACTACCGGAAATTAGTAAATCCTTTGTTGTGAAGTAAATACTTCGTAGAATATACTACTACCTGTAGTAGTAGCAAGTACTCCGTTTATATTCAGACTACCACCCAATATACGTTAGTATTGGGTTTGCTATCAATCCATAATATGCATGAAACTTCATCAAAGAAGTAGAATAGCAGGGGAATATTAAAAAAAGGAAGATGTTCAGAAATATTCTTCTGAAAAGGCATGAAAAAGGGTTTGCCGTAATAATATGTATTTGAAAATAAAAAAAGCACACAAGCAAGCAGATCAATTTATTTTTGTTAGGTATTAATTGTTTAATTGTTTTTTGTTTGAGGTTAGTTTATTTGTTTATGTAGAAATCAAACAAAGATGAGAAATGTTTAAACAAAGACAGAAAAAAAAATCGCAAGAAAGTTGAAAATGGTTCAACTTTATTGCGGATCCGCAAAAAAGTTGACGTTTTCCCGCCAACGGAATTATTTCAAAAATTCCGCACCCGCAATCCGGAATTCCGCATCATGAGAACTAGGCTTAAGGGCGAGACCTCACGGGCGTAATTGACGTAAGCGTAACTTATCACGTGATTTAATTTGTACGATTTCATTGGCGGCATTGCAGCCATCTTGAATTTTTGACATTACGCTGTCACTACGGCAAAAAGTTGGGTTTTGTTGAACTTTTCGGCGTAATCGTGGCGAAGTTGTGACGTTTGGTGGGTTCGGCTTGCTCACTCCGAGTGACTTCATTCGCACTCCATCCGTTCAGGTATTGCTTTGTAACATATTAGGGGTGACTCCATTAGCGTTCCACTATATGGAGTGGAGTAAATGGAGCTCACTCCAAAAGTTCCACCTCGGAGAGAGAATTTTTCAGAGTAAAGCCTAGTACTCATAACTGCGGAATTCAGATTTTTTTGACATTGCTTCGACATTTTGACGTTTGATACACGCATAAAACGTCAAATTTTCAACGCAATGTCAAAAAAATGCGAATTTCGCAGTTATGAGTACTAGGCTTAAGCAGGCGCAGAGGTGAAATGTGGAAACTGTCAAGTTTGTGGTGTCAGTGGTGTCACGTTGTGGTTGTTGTTAAAAAAATTAAAAATCGTTTATGTGTGGATGCGGGAATTGGTAAAATCATCGAGTAAAATAAACTGTGTTTTTTTTTAAAGATAAAAGTCAAAATGACATTATGTTGGCAATACAATGTAAAATTGTCAAGGTTTCAAATTTTTTATGTAGAAAAGGCTTGTGTTGCCAACATAGTTACTTAAATTTTTGACTTTAATTGATCTGATTTTAAAATTTATTTAACATGATGGGAAAATTTCTTTGACAAAGTTAAACAGACGCAGAAGCATCATAATATTATTCATTATTCTGGAGGGATTGAAGTTAATTTATAGTACACGAAAGACCAAAGACAAAAGTGAAAAAAAAAAAATGGAAACCCGGATCGTTGTAAAGTCACAGTTGACTGTTGTTTTGGAACAAACATATCATTCGTGTATTAATTTTTCACTCTAATCACTCCTAGATCACGTGACAAAAATCTATTCTTACTCTACTCCAACTCCGTGCTGAATAGCCGAACCCCGCTATGATAGATGATAGAACAATCACAGAAAACCACAAAAAACTAAAGGAAAAGGACTACATCAACAAATTAGTGAATTCTATTTACAACCTGGCAAAAAATAAACAAGATATTTGGGTTAGAAAATGTTTTTGATTTGGTTTTGATGCACTACATGAACATGCGGGATGTTACGCCAAAATTGGCCTAGAATTGACGTTCATGCCGATTGCGCTAATTACGCTCGTGGGGATTCGCCCTAAGGGCGTAATTAGCGCAATCGGCGTCAATATACGCCAATTTTGACGTAACATCCCGCATGTAGTGCATCAAAACCACAACAAAAACATTTTCTAACACAAATATCTTGTTTATTTTTTGCCAGGTTGTAATGAAAATTTACTTATTTGTTGTTGTTGTAGTCCTTTTCCTTTGATTTTCTGTGATTGTTCTATCATAGGTGAGTTCGGCTTGTCAACTCTTTTGACTCCTTTGACACTTTTCACTGCAAAATCGTTCGGGTCAGGCCACTGGGAGCAAATAGTGGAAGCTCCACATCGTTTTTGTCCAGCCAAGTAGAGTGAAAATAATTAACGGGCCCTGGCTCCACCTCGAGAGATGAAGCTCGCGACGCGAGCATGCGTACCTCCTATATTTTCAAAAGGCGGTAAAATTTAGGGTTTCAATAATTCACTATCCTCATGATCTTAACCTAAAGAATTCAAAGAAGATTTTTTTTTGCTAAGGGCTTGGTTGCCTCCTGAGGCTCCTGGTAGAAAAAATGGCATCGTTCCCCAAAATATCCGGAGAAACACATGTTCCGGTTTGTGATGGGGATAAGCATTCGGGGGCCGAGGCATTTCTTCATTGGTCGCGGCTCGCCTTGGTCCAGATGCGTTCGACTAACCATTTTACTCTTTTCCCTCTATGATCAGGTTACTATGAAACTGCTCTTTATCCACTCCAACTCCGTTCTACCAAGCCGAACTCACCTCATATATTACGTCACAACTTTGCCACAATTACGCCGAAAAGTTCAACAAAACCCAACTTGTTGCCGTAGCGGCAGCGTAATGTCAAAAATTCAAGATGGCTGCATTACCGCCAATGAAATCGTACAAATTAAATCACATGATTAGTTACGCTCATGTCACGCTTACGTCATATACGCCCGTGGGTTCTCGCCCTTAAGCTTACTTTTCATGCATCATGCTTATCGGTCTCGTTTTTGGTAATCGCCGCCATATTGGTTTTCAACCATTGCTGACGTCATAACTAAGTGGTCAGCTGTTTAACAAGGCGAGAAACGCCATGCTGCTTACGTCACAACTGGTTGTTTGGCTTGAGGGGGTACGGGGGGATTTGTTACACACAGGCTTTATGAGGATAGGCCATCCTGTAGTAGTAGTGTGTATCATCTTTGCTTTTTGATCATAACAGTCAACGAGAACGTGCCTGTGAGCGTAAAGACATAGGTACCTTCTATATAGATAAACAAAGTGTGCACAAAAAATTTATATTGTTAATGGAAATAAACACTATCAGGATTATTCAAAATTCAATAAAAATAAAGGTGTTTCAAAAAGTGGTCCTTATCTCGTTTTGACTAGAACCGAATTTTCGCGACGAACTACTTCCATGATTTCATGATGTACTTAATGAACACAAGCACTTTCGCGAAAAACTCATGACGTCATACTGTACGTAGTTTGCCGGAAGCATGGACGCAGCTTCTAGCCAATGTTCAAACTCATGACGTCATAAGACGAACTATGGTTCGTCCTTCGATGAACTACATTCGTCCCGAAAATTCGGTTTAGTTTATATTAGAGAATATATTTTTCTATTTTAAATGGGTGTTATTTATTTTTGTCTCGAACAAATCAACTAGTAATGCTGAAATAATGAGTGTAGATGGGCTCTAAAAGACATAAAATAATATATGTAATTTGGTTTGGTGCGCCCGCGGCGGGCTTTTGTCTGCTCACACCGTCACGCTTTTCCAAAATTGAAATCTGGCAACCCTATTTACACGGTACGTCCGGAGCTGTCGTATTCGATATCGAGTGTCATAACAGATAATTCGATACGACTCGTAAAATAGGCAGCAGGTCAATCGAATGCAACTCTGAATGCGAAACAGTCGCAACATTTATATGAACGCACCCACACCCGGTATGTTGTTTCCCGGATCGGGACGCGATCCAGCAGTCGGATTCTATTTCACGAATCATGTCGAATTTCGAATTGACGTGTCTCGTAATACGTGGTGTGCGCGCGCAACTCGGGTTGCAGGTGAGCGTCCAATGAAAATCGAGTTTGTTATGGGCTTGCGTCATATTCGTATTCAGGGACGAGTTCAGAATTAATCGTTCCTTCTTTCTTTGTAACGTCACAACGTGTAGTTCGACAAAGAGCAAACTAATACTTTACGTATTACTTGAACTTATCGCAGTGTCGTTTAAGGTTATGTTAGATTATACTTGACATATTTCTTTGCAATTTTATTGTGTGATGTTGCCGAATGAAACATTTATCAAAATAAAAGTACTATCGATGTTAATATACACTTTAAAGCTCTTCTTTTGTCTGATTTAAGGCGTTGTAAAACACTTGACAATATATCACTTCTTTAATGTTATAATGTTCAATTTGTATTGTCTACATTTGTTTACAACAATACAATCTGGCTACACTGCAACCACGGGTTGCGCGCGCATGTCATTTTTTATTACTTTCTGACTTATATTTATTACAATTAAGCTCTCTTTTTCTATTTCTGCGAGACACGTCAGTTGTCTGTTATGACCAATGAACTATAGCCAAAAACTGGAATGCGCATACATTGCTATATCTGCCAAAAAAATGTAGCCATGAAAGACAGATGCCACAAAGGGGAATGTTGTTTTTTTCTGTTGCTCGCTGACATATGACGTTTTGGAAAGTTTTGTCATATTTACCTTCACAGGTTTCATGAATTGGAATACGTGTTGGAAGCAATTTCCGCCATTTAACATAATGAGTGCGACAAAAACAGGTATCCCCTCCGCAGCAACGGCACTAGGCTTCACGTTCGTCAATATGTGTTCGCATTCCAATTTTCGTTATAGTTCATTGGTTATGACTATAGCTTTGTTTTAGTTTCAATCAGAACTAGTTCGGAATCATTCCGCACATGCGCATATTATTTATAATATGCGCATGTGCGTTTTAACGCGTTTTCGTTTTGTCCAGAATCGTAATCGAATTGCATTGACAGTGTTTTGGTTTATCTAAAGTATGTTTTTTTAAAAAAAATAAAAGTCAAAATGACATTATGTTGGCAATACAATGTAAAATTGTCAATGCTTCAAACTTTTTATATAGAAAAGGCTTGTGTTGCCAACATAGTTACTAAATTTTTGACTTGGGGAATTATCTTTAAAAAAAAAACAAGCTTTAGAACTATTTAAGAACAATTCTGGGATTGTTCTAAAACGGTTCTCTCAGTTCTTGCTTTGAAGGAGGAACTGTTTGAAGCAGTACTCATAACCGCGAAATTCGCTTTTTTTGACATCGCTTCGACAATTTGACGTTTGATTCACGCATAAAACATCAAATTGTCGAAGCAATGTCAAAAAAGAGCGAATTCCGCAGTTATGAGTACCCTTGATGAGTACTAGGCTTTAGAATTTTGTGATTTGCGGCGTGGTTTGGTTTTTTTTGTTCCGAATCTGTTCAGAACTAGTATTAGAACAGTCCTCTATTATTTTTTATGCGCAAGCAAATCTGCGCAATTCTAGAATCGCTCCAAGTTTCGAACCAAAACAAAGCTATCGACACTCGATATCGAATAAGACAGCTCCGGACCTACCGAGGAAAACGTATCGAAAAATAGAATTGCTATTTTGACCAGGGACCCGGACCGGAACGATATTGGACCGAAAACCGGAACGAAACCGTTTTTTTTTGCGTACCGGAACCGGAACGAAACCCATATTTCATAGAAATGTTGTAGGGCAGGCAGAACCGGAACCGATATAAATTAATCGGTTCTTACCGGTATTTTTCGGTTCCAAGATTTTATAAATTAAGCTGTTTACTGTTTGGTTGTATCATAATAAAATTAACACTTTAAAAAACAGAGCGTTGGACATTGGACAGCGCGCATTTCTGAACTCGGCTAGGCTACAGACCAAGGATTTTACATACTACTACAGGATTGCTAATCGGCTTCGATTTTTGGAATCAAGTTCATATGTTGTTGAACCGTTGCCGACGTCATCAACGGTCTCGTTAGCTGTTTGCGTTCGTAGTATAATTTAAACTTGATTAACAAATAGTCAATAGACAAGAGGAAGATGCTAATGAGATCTAAACAAGAGTTGTTTTAGAATATTAAATAATGTACTATGGTTCTAAGCCGTTTCGAAATACAATCCAATCCTCGTTTTAAAAACATTTCCTCGTGCCGAGAAATTATGACGTCATTGTGAAACTGATTTAAACCAGTTTTGGAGAATATTTCAAAACTTTGAGACGCGAGAAAACACCTCCTAATCCGTGGTGCAACTGGTGCAAGCACTACGTCAAGGCGAGAAACGACACAAAATTTTATTTTATTAATAGTAATTATTATAATTAATAAAGTTGTTGCAGATAGGCAGAGAAATTCAAAAAAAATAAACCACAAATTATAGAAACATAAATTCTTCTGTAATGACCGTTTTAAGGGATGCTTCTTGAAATGGTCAGTGCAAATGGCCATTAGATATTTGTGAAAAACTATACCGGTATGAACCGTTAAAACCGAAATTATTGGTCCGAACCGAATCGAAATATTTCTCTTAGAACCGAAACCGTAACGGAACCGATATTCGTCATGACGCTGTGGACCGGAACGGAACCGATATTCCATTTCGGTCCGGGTCCCTGTTTTTGACTATTCGATACAAATTTCGACTCGACTCGTAAAATAGAATTCGGCTGCTGATGTTCCTACTTCGGTTCTAGGTAGGGATGCCACCCTGAAAAGTAAGTTGAACCGGAGAAAAAAAAAACCTTATTGAAAAAAAAAGCTGAAAAAAAAAATCCTACAAATCTGATAACAGATGCATTAGGTACACTCTATCTATATACAAGTCACCCCTGGCATCACCGGATGATGCTCAGGGTTGGGAGTTAAGACGGTTGGAGAGGTAGATTCCAGGATTATTACACACTACACAGGATAGGACAACCATAGGATAGCCTATCCGCATATAGCCTCTGTAGATCAAATCTCAAGCCCCCCACCACGTCAAAACGCCAGTGATGACGTAGACAGCGTGTCGTTCCTCGCCTTGACGTAGGGTGTTTGCACCACAGGCTATGTTTCTGTTGACTTTTGCTCTATGCATACTTGGTTTTAGTTTGAGAACATTAATGGGCAATGGCGACGAGATCAATCGTTAGTCAAGTCCTTGTTAGTAAAAAACAACCTCAGATTGTGCCACACAAAAACAATCTCATATTGATATTAACACAATCTGAGGTTTTTGTTAACTAACAAGGACTTAACTAACCTTAGAGCGGGTAATTTCCTAGGTGGGAGGAGTAGGAACATGAAGCTGTTTTTTTCCAGGTATTTTTAGATACAAAATAATGGCGGTATAGCTAATTCAATGCTTTACCTGTCATTTGCTGTACAAACACCTGCTTAAAACTGGCTTCACTTTAGTTTCATAGCAGAATGGCGCGTTCCTACTCCCTATGTCCGTAGGACAGCGCTTTACCTGCTCTAAGTAACTAACGATTGATCTAGCCGCACTAATAGTCGTTTGCACCAACCATTTTAAGGTAGGTTTAACGATAATAAACGCTTACAGTGACATTTCTACATGTCACTTTAAGCGTTGACTATCGTTAAAACTCCCTTAAAATGGTCGGTGCAAACGGCCATAAGCAACATTCTAAAACAACCCTTTTTAGATTTCGTTTGCATCTTCCGGTTTGCTTATTATTCAAAATTAAATAATATTATTCATCATATATTTATATTTTAAACTAAGACCGCTGGCGCAAACAATCAACGACACCGTTGATGACGTCGACAACGGTGCAACACCATATGACCTTGATTCTAAAAATCGAGGCAGGTGAGCAATCCTATAGTAGTGTGTAATATCCTTGAGGGAGAGCAGGAACAGTATTGCGCTGTTGCTAAATCTTATTTTTTTTTTCCTGAACATAAGAATTATTTTTACGTTTTTTTTGTTAAATGCGGTTTCACCCGGGGAAAACGCCTAGTAATCCGGAACCCGGAGACCATATGTGAAAAGTGAAAACCCTTAGACTCCGGGTGAAACCCGTAGAGGTGGTAACCCTAGTTCTAGGAGAAGGTGACATTCTTGAGCGAGTTGAGCGCATTCAATGGACGTGACTTTTTGCCTTGTTTCAATTACAGTGGGTTTCAACCAATGAAACTGATTCTGACTGGTTTGCTGTTTCTGTGTTTATCGTTCTTGGAACAGACCTCTACTATGGGTGAGTTCGGCTTGCTCACTCCGTGCACTCGGAGTGACTCCATTCGCACTCCAGCCGTTCGGGTTAAGGTTCGGGTATTGCTTTTCACGGTATCAGGGGTGACTCCATTAGCTCTGTTCATTCCACTCCAACTCCGCGCTGAATAGCCGAACTCACCGTATAAAAACAGCCGGAAAGTGAATTTAATTTGAGTAAAATTTGAGAATAGCATACTACACAACACAAACACAACCGAACTCGCTTTTTTGACATTTGGCATTTGGCTCCCGACCGTCACGCCACGGCACGGTTGCGGAATTAAAGGAAACCGCTTGCCGCCACAGAACATTTGCCGCTATTATTTTTATAATCTCTGAAGTTCGTGTTGTGCTGTGTTTTTCTTCTCGAATTAATTTCAATTTACTGAAAAAGTGAGCTACAAATTAACTGGAATTAAACTTCATCTCAGATCCCTGCTCACTGCCTATTAAAATATTTATTTTAGGTCAGTATCAGCAAAAAATGCTTCCCAGGCTCAAACATATAGAAATTGAAAATTTCAAATCCTACAAAGGACTGCACGTTATAGGGCCCCTTCAGCCCTTTACCGGGGTCATTGGGCCGAATGGATCAGGTAAATATAAATAATATTCCTACTTGTTGAGTATTTAGATTATTATTCACATAAATCTCTCAAAAGCAATCTAGAATTCGAAAAAAAAAACACGTACGTTACGCTAGCTCCTAAAATGCCAGCTCCTAAAAATTAGTACATGGATTCGGAAACGCAGTCGCTTCTGTGAAGCTGGCTCCTTGGCTGGCTGTTGATTATTTTATTGCATATTTTTCCGATTGTTTGATTATTATATGAAAAATCGAACTTTATACAGGGTGTTCCGAAACTATTGTGCCAAAAGTTAGGGGATGATAGATCTCGCCAAAATAAAATTTTTTTACTCATAAACCCATAGGCGCGTGCGCTTCGGTTAGGTGATAAAAGTACATTACAGTCCGCGCTGTGGTAGCCACCTTGCTTACGGAGAAACGTGTTCGAATCAGAAACTGAAAACTGGAAACTAATACAAACCCAAGGAATACTTGCAGTATTTATTAAAAACAATGATTCACATCAAAAGATGCTCAAAATTACGACCACCCGCCTCAATGCATGTGTGAAATATCGACTGCAAGAAACCCTTCCCGAACTGTTAGAAAGTGTTCCCCTGTGTGCCGGACAAAACATGTAGTAAAAACATGACGCAGGTCCACCACATTACTCGTAAGCCGTAAAGGAACATCTCAACGAAACATAACCTGGAAAAAGTGTTTGGTAAGGGCGCAGCTATTGCATGGCCTCCAGGTTCACCAGACCTGACCGAATGCGACTTTTTTTATGATGTCATATGAAAGTGAATGCCATTCCAATTGAAACAAAGGAATAGTTAGTGGAAAGGATTGTTGCAGCAGCTGCTGAAATTCGCGAAACGCCAGGAATTTTGCAACGTATTCAGGAGGCTATGTTATAGCGTTGTCAGTGTTGTCACGCATGATTTTGAGCATCTTCTGATGTGAATCATTGTTTTTAATAAATACTGCAAGCATTCCTGGGATTTCTGTATTATTTAATAACACAGTTTCTACTTCAAACACGTTTCTTCGTGCGCAACTTAGCTACCACAGCGCGGACTGTAATGTGCTATTATCACCTAACCAAAGCGCATGCGCCTATGGGTTTATAAGTAAAAAACGTTTATTTTGGCGAGATCTATCATCCCCTAATTTTTGGCACAATAGTTTCGAAACACCCTGTTTATACAGTGTGTCCATAAAGTAACGGATAAATTCATTATTTTGAAAACGGTAGAATTTTTGGTAAAAATCGCTCAGACACGTCAATTTTGTTTTTTTCTTTGAAATTTATTGATATATTTTTTATTATTTATTATCTCAAAAATAGCTCCGCTGCTATCAACTTTGTTTTTTCAAATGGATCACCCTGTATATTATGACATTTATGGATTCTGCGGAAAATGTTTGATATATTTCATGTACAATGTTTATTGATTTTTTTGCAACTTTGACAAGCTGTAAAACCTGAACGGTTAAATTTGGAGGAAAACCGATTTTACATTCCTATCTTAGATTTTCATAAACTATCATACGACACCAACTTTGAAGTTAATCTGTGATTAAAAATTCCGGTTAAATTTAATCTCCGGGTAAATTCAAAGTTGGTGTCGAATGATAGTTTATGAAAATCTAAGATAGGAATGTAAAATCGGTTTTCCTCCAAAATTAACCGTTCAGGTTTTACAGCCTGTCAAAGTTGCAAAAAAATCAATTTTCAACTGTCAATATTTCCGAAACAGTTGAAGATAGGTACATGACATTGTACATGAAATATGTCAAAAATTTCCCGCAGAATCCATAAATGCCATAATATGCAGGATGATCCATTTGAAAAAACAAAGTTGATAGCAGCAGAGCTATTTTTGAGACACCCTGTATAATGGAAAATATATCAAAAAATTTCAAACAAAAAAACAAAATTGACGTGTCTGAGCGATTTTTCAAAAATTTTACTGTTTTCAAAATAATGAATTTATCCGTTACTTTACGGACACAGTGTATAATAGAAAAATCGCAATAAAATAATAGCTATTTATATAACAAGTACATAAAGTAAGGCTTTATTGTACGAATAATTTTATGGCCGAGCGAGCTTGCGAGCGAGGCTATTAAATAATGAGTCAATAAAGCCTGTTTATGCACGAACGGGCGTAAAAGTGCACTTTTACGCCCGCATTTTAAAGCGTGAAGTAGTACTTTTACGCCCTAGGGCGCCTTTTATGCCCGCGGGCCTGAAAGTTTCAAAAATAAACAAAAATTCGTCATTTTTTTAAAAACTTTTTGTATTTCTATTGCTTAGTCCAAAAAATACCAACTTTTTTCAACAAAACAAGCTTTATTTCAATTAATAAGAATAATGAAATAAGCAATAATGGTAAAATTCAATCTACTTTGAAATTGAAAATACAATTTTTATAGTTTTTAATTTTTAAAACCGGCCCTTTTCCACAGAAATACACAAAAGAACTGTTGCCTTCAACATTGAGTAAAAGCTCCATAGGGTGGATGGCTTATTTTTTTTTGCATTTTTCATATTAATGTATATGCCAGGCCAGGAGAGTTTCTTCTACAAAGTACTGCTGCTCATTTACACTATGTTGGGCACATCAGGAAATAAAGTCCTCATATGTTTTTTCATAGAGTCTTTTGGACTTTGAAGGTATACATGTTTCTTGGCCTCTTCAACTGCCTCAAGAATAAACTTGGGCATGCTATTTTGCTCCATTTTCAGACGCACTACCATCATAAGAATACCATACACGTACACTACACAGCATATAATTATTTGTTTGTATTGTTCTGGGTTGCTATAATAGTTACGTGATACTTTTGTCAACAACTGCTTCCTTGATCTAAATTTGACAAAAACTTAGGACCTATTGCGGTAAAGATGAAAATTTATATTTTGAAATATTTTTGATTGATGTCATTACAAAATTGAAAATATATAATTTTTTAAATATCAAAATGAAAACATGCTCATCGTGCATAAAATCTTGTATGCACCTCAGTCAAAAAGAGCTTTAACGCCCTCAGCGTGTAAACAGCCCTCGGCTAACGCCTCAGGCTGTTACACACGCTGCGGGCGTTAAAGCTGTACTTTTTGACCTAGGTGCGTAAATAACTATTATGTAAGCGTTATATACATGATTTTATGTACGATTCTGACTGGTTTTTGTTAAAAATTAAAAAAATTGAATGAAAAAAGTAAAATTCGCGTAGGTATACCTGTTTCACCTTGGCAGGTTGTCAGGACCTGTTTCACTTTGGCAGGTTGTCAGAACCTGTTTCACCTTATCAGGTAGTCCAGGTAGGCAATAAAGTAGCACATTATTTTACTAGTACAATAAAGTGCTACTTTATTGACGCAAAACTGTTCTATAAATAGCACTTTATTGGTCAATCGGACATAAACACAATTTATTTATGACCAATGTCATTATTTTAGAGGTTACGTTGAAATAATAATCAAGAATAGGAATGTGCACGTAATCGATGTCGACGTCCAACTTTCTTAATATGCGGATTTTAAAATTGAAACTTTCGGGATACATAAAAGGCCACTAGGGCTACTTAAATCTACCATCAAACTTGGGTTACATACGCAGGCTTTATGAGAAAAAAAATTAATTTCGATTAAGGGCCTAATTAGGAGCTGAGGCCGTACCGCCTTTATTGGCAGGATTCTCAACATGAAATTTTCAGGCTAGATAGAGGGTCCATAGGGCTACCTAAATCTACCCTCAAACTTGGGTTACATACGCAGGCTTTATGAGAAAAAAATTAATTTTGATTAAGGGCCTAATTAGGAGCCGAGGCCGTACCGCCCTTATCGGCAGAATTCTCAACATAAATTTTTTAGGGTGGATGGAGGGTCCATATAGGGCTACTTAAATCCACCCTCAAACTTGGGTTACATACGCAGGCTTTATAAGAAAAAAATTATCCGGGGAAGTCCGGCCGGAATTCGGAAGAATGTACGGGAAACTCGGAGATCGTGAAAACAACCTGAATTAATTTGTTTCTCATAAAGCCTGCGTATGTAACCCAAGTTTGAGGGTAGATTTAGGTAGCCCTATGGACCCTATATCTACCCTAAAAATTTCATGTTGAGAATCCTGCCAATAAGGGCGGTACGGCCTCAGCTCCTAATTAGGCCCTTAATCAAAATTAATTTTTTTCTCATAAAGCCTGCGTATGTAACCCAAGTTGGAGGGTAGATTTAGGTAGCCTTATGGACCCTCTATCTATCCTAAAAATTTCATGTTGAGAATCCCGCCAATAAGGGCGGTACGGCCTCAGCTCCTATTAGGCCCTTAATCAAAATTAATTTTTTTCTCATAAAGCCTGCGTATGTAACCCAAGTTTGAGGGTAGATTTAGGTAGCCCTATGGACCCTCTATCTAGCCTAAAAATTTCATGTTGAGAATCCTGCCAATAAGGGCGGTACGGCCTCAGCTCCTAATTAGGCCCTTAATCGAAATTAATTTTTTTCTCATAAAGCCTGCGTATGTAACCCAAGTTGGAGGGTAGATTTAGGTAGCCCTATGGACCCTCTATCTACCCTAAAAATTTCATGTTGAGAATCCTGCCAATAAGGGCGGTACGGCCTCAGCTCCTAATTAGGCCCTTAATCAAAATTAATTTTTTTCTCATAAAGCCTGCCTATGTAACCCAAGTTTGAGGGTAGATTTAGGTAGCCCTATGGACCCTATATCGAAAGTAAACTTTCGACCCGTGGGCCGAAAGTAAATGAAATTGTTAATTATTGTATTTTTTAGTTTTAATTTAAATGAAAATTTCAAAATTCGAATGATTGTAAATAAAATAGTATACATACCTCGGTGAAAAGTTTCATTACTGTCTCGAGATTTCGGTTAGACCTCGGCTGCGCCTCGGTCTAACTTAAATCTCTCGACAGTAAACAATTTCCACCTCGGTATGTAATATACTATTATTCTATCGCGAATGGTAAACTATCATTTAATCGACTCAAAACTCGTTGTTAATGTACCACTTTATTTGAAGTAGTGAAATCGAACAATCATTACCCACTCACGAGGGGTTGACCACTCGCCGCAATACATGTACGTTCAGTCCGCATTGTGATCACATTTCTCGCATTATATGGCATTTTAATCAAATTAGCAGCATTTTCCTACATTTTCCACATTTCGCCACATTTTTATGCATTTTGCCAAATTTTCACGCATTTTGCTGCATTAATGTCGCATTATCAATAATTTTGTGAAGACATTATTTTAATTAATGCGAAAATGCGAAGTAGAGGGGAGAGGACTTGATACTCTTCTGATTCTGATATGGCGGACATCGAGCCGACATATTCATATTACACGCACTCACGCAGTTTGACATCGTTTGTAGATGTACTGATTTTGTGTTCCGAGTTTTGTTTCATCAGGTTTGCCTGATTGAGATAAGTACTATATAATACTTTTTATATGTACAAACTGTAGATAAGTGATACCTATTTACATTCAAATTTGTGTAGAAAAATTCTTCATATAGGCCTGGTTTAGCCAGCTCTTAGGCCTCTTAGGGATTATTCTAGATGATGCGTCAAAGTCGTTTGAAGTTGTATCAATACCTTTATCAACGGAACAATTTGAGGATAATGAATCCGAAAATGTAAATTCCTTTGAGACATCTAAGGAGACGACACCTAATGAAATGAATCTGGAAATGAAGGAAGAAGATGAATCAGAAATAATTGAAGATCTAGAAAGTTATGGGAAATTATTTGAAAATATTAAAACCACCGACATAACGGATGCCACTGACACTCAAAACATTAATCAGCACGATGGAGTTTTGAAATTAAAAATGAAGAGTAAACTAAAACTAGTAAAAAAATCTACATTACGTTGGGTTTTTGAGCTGCGTCAAGTTAGCCCCCCATATTCGAATTTTCTAAAAAAATTGCAACCTCTTACTGTGCTCGAAGTGTGCTTTACTGTGCCGATGATATTTTGAACTGTGCCGTTTCGATAACAAAGTTATAGGAAAAAATAGATGAGGGGCTAACTTGACGCTCAGCCCCCCCAAAATTTTGGAAATCAGATGAAATCAAAAAGTATTCTTATCCAATTTGAAGTGTACTGAACTGTGCTGTATCAGGTTTTTCTGAAAATTTCCATATTGAGTCATTTTCCGATAAAATCCTACTGGGGGGCTAACTTGACGCTCAGCCCCCCCCAAAATTTCGAAAATCAGTTTGAACAAAATTGAATTCTTATCCAATCTGAAGTGTGCTGTGTGCTGAACTGTGCTTTATCAGGTTTATCTCAACATTTCCATATTCGGACATTTTCCGACAAAAAACTAAGAGGGGACTAAGTTGCTATGGCCGTTCGACTTCGAGAAAGGTCCTAACAAAATTAAGTCCAGAAACATAACCTGTAAAAAAGATCACGATTCTTAGTGGGAGTGGGTTCCGTTTCCAACCTTGGTTACAGTTATACGTTTCGTTGAAAATGCCGATGCAATCGGCTATCGCTGAAAGGTTTTTCGGTAACTGTCTGCTATCGTATTGTCATCTTCGTTCCGTTTTTCCGGTTGGTTATTATTTTGTTGTTTATTTTAAATTTTATATTATAATTTTCTGTATTATTCCGCATTTCTGACAATTTTTATGCCTATGAGTTTGAAAAAGTGAAGTATAATGGAAGTCGAAAAGAGAATGCGAAGAATGTAATGCCCAAGGTTCCTAAATATTAATTGCTTTTAATAGGTTATTTGGTAAGGGCAAACAGATGACGTCATCGGGTGGTTTCTATGGAGATTTGCATTGTGCTTAGGCATACAGTCATAAAAGTTATCAGGCAACCTATCTCTTTCAAGCAACTTGTGTGATGCCTAAATTACAAAGTTCCAAAGTCACTGCATGTCTTCAATTGAATCACTGTCAACAGTGCTGTCAACCGAAGATCTACAGACCAGGTAACCAGGGTTGGGAACGGAACACTTTCCAAAATGGATAGGTGATTATACATTAGTCTGCGTTCCAAGTCCCAACTGCTACCAGTGCAACCGGAGCTCGGTTCGGATTGGCAGCTCCTTCTACTTTTTCAACACTCTTCTAAGCTCTTAAGTCATTCGGGTACAACCAGTTAGAGCAAATGTTGACTCCGTATCGTTCGGGTGTGTTAGAGCAGCTTTCAAAGAGTTAACCCTACAAACCCTGCCTTGAGAAATGCTGGTCGTAGTGCAGGCATGCGAAGTGCGATAAAAAACTGATCTGATAGTTCTTTTATCGTTATCTTTGAAAAACCAGTAGTAAATCATTAGGAAAATTATTATAATTTCGTGAAATCTGGTAAAATTTAATTAACAGGAATGTATGTAAGTTCTCAGAGCTGAGCGCAGTGCTGTCGAAGCTACCGAAATTTCGGTATTTCTACCGAAATGGCAACGAACCTACCGAAATACCGAATACCGATGAATTTTTACCGATTTTCGACAATAATTACGATTCTGCCAATTTTTTTACCGTTTTTCGCCAAAAAGTCAATTTTATCGTTTTTGTTTCCGCCGTTTTGTTGACTAGGTACCTAAACTATTATCGGGCAGAAACTAGATAATTTTTTGTGTTTTTTGGCCCATGTGTGGCCGCCACGCCATCTTGAGTGTCACGTGGTTTGGATTGCCTAATATGTCCAAGGAATATTGGTATATTCCAAATCGCATTCATTAATCTGTATCTTTCTTTTATTTATGTCTGTATTTTCTTAAATAAATTATATTTGATTTTCCGATTTATAATTTAATATTTATTAAATCATGCAAAATACGGCAATGGTGGATAAATCTTTACTCTTTATGTTATACCAGTTTAGTTACCTATACCGATTTTGCGCAGTAATCTACCGATTTTCAACGCCAGTTTCTCCCGATTTAGTATTTTGACGTTCGACAACACTGGCTGAGCGTCAAGTTAGCTAGTAGGATTTTATCGGAAAATAACTGAATAAGTATGTAAATTTTGAGAAAACCTGATACAGCAGATTTCAGTACACTTCAGATTGGATAAGAATTCAATTTTCTTTCATCTAATTTTCATCATTTTGAGGGGGCTGAGCTTCAAGTTACCTCCCCAGTAGGATTTTGTCGGAAAATAACCGAATATGGAAATTTTGAGAAAAGCCTGATACATCACAGTTCAGCACACTTCAGGTTGGATAAGAATCCTTTTTGGTTTCATCTGATTTTCAAAATTTTGGGGGGAGGCTGAGCGTCAAGTAAGCCCCTCATCTATTTTTTCCTATAACTGTGTTATCGAAACGGCATACAGTTCAAAATATTATCCTATTATCGGCACAGTAAAGCACATTTCGAGCACAGTAAGTGGTTGCAATTTTATTAGAAAATTCGTATGTGGGGGGGCTAACTTGACGGAGCCGGGTTTTTGGTCAAAAAAATGGAAAGGTATCCACAGACAGAATTTTTCGAGGAATTTTTAGATTTAGAGGTAAACCTGGCAACAAGGTAGGTAAGCGAAAGAGTATTGAGAAAAAAAAAAATACAAAAAGCAAAAAAAAACCTAAAACCAAGTTCAATGAAAGCGAGTCTTGTGAAGTGAAGCTTCTAAAGTGAGTGAAACTGTGATTTACGAAGAGAGCTCTAACGAAATAGATCAAATGGAAGTGAGTGATAGGTAGTGGGAATGAAATGGAAGAACCTCAAGAAGAAATCTGTATAGAAATCGAAAAGTATTATGCTGTGTACTATTATACATCATGGCATATTGGCACAGCAGATGAATCACAAAAAATATTCACCATTAAATTTTTAAAATATGATTTAAATGGCTACATGGCCTCGTAAAGAGGACATTCAAAGAATTCAACGTGATTTTATTTTCTATGGGCCTATTAATATGACTGGAAATGGGCCATTCCATATTAAATACATAGAAAAAATTTAGATCGCTCGTATAAAATAATTAAAAAGATGTAATCCTGCGGGAAGTAACAACAAATAAAGTGCAGTAAAATAACTTGTAGGCAGTTTTTTTTTTTCAAATGGTCACACAAAAGTCAATAATTAGGTTTTTATATTAGTAATAGTAATATTATTTAATATTAAATTCCGAAGTGACCAATGTGACCATTTCTCCGCATTATGCCAGATAATATGGCATTACCTTCACATTACGTCTAATTGCATCATATCGTCGCTTATCTGACAAATGGGCGTAAGCACCATAAACATCATTTGTAAGAAAAGCAATTTTAAAAAAATGTACCATATACATGGTTCCGTGTTTCTGTTATTTGAAAGGCAGTTCCAGTGATAATATATTATATAGACAGATTAATAATAAACATACTTTTTCCAAGTACTATTCGAATTTAATAAATTTCAGGTGAACATGATAAAATATGACTTAGATGGACATACGTCCCTTCGTGGGATCTGAATATTATTATTATCGTACTTATGCCTAGTACTGCACTTAACAAAACATCAGTAATAATCTGTGGTAAAGAACAAAAAAAAAATCCCACTTTATAACGAGACACAAACAAAAGTTAACATTGAAAAAAAAGTCCCTGTAAATCATAGGAAATAAAATAAACAACTTTATTGTAAAAAAGAAATATCTTTGTATTTATTTGCTGGGAGTTTTATCTGGCCCACTGTTTGATTTGGGTAGGTTTTTGAAGCACATCAGATGGTAGTCTTGGTAGTGGCAGTTTCTGATATTCAGCATCATGGTGAGTTTTTTAAATATTTACTATAGTGATGTCATCTTTGTTTACCATTACCTCCTTAATTTTGGTCCAATCGACATTTTCACCAGAGTCCAGTTTTCTGGTTACACAAAAGTGGATTTTTTCAAAAACCGTGTATGGCCATTTTTTTTCTGGCGAGTTTGAAGATGGGGGAACTGTGCTGATATATAAATATTTCCCGCGGACCGAATTGCTGTTGCAATAGAACTATGGGCGGAATCACAGGGTTGTATAGAAAAATCCATCATTAGAAAAACCCCCTGGGTTTTATGGGTGGGTTTTTGTGGATCTTTGTTATAAGAAAAATCCAGATGGGTTTTTGTAATAAAATTTGCTATAACAACTAAGAATTAAGAAACACGAAACACCGATGCATATCAAATCCAATTTCCAATTTATTTTTAAAAAAAATCTTGCTTTTTTTTACATTTAATTTTAATTTTGTTAGGAGAAACAAAAAATCAAGATTCCAGATTCTAAAAATCTAAAAGCAAACAAAAAAATACAAAATGGAGATGTAATGTAATACAATTACAAAATGAAAACCTTGTTCCTCTAAGTACATATTAAGTAATACTAATATAAGTGATATGATAACAATAACATTATACCTATTATAAAATTATTTGGATTTGGTTTGGTTGGATGGTTTGTTTAAAAATCTGTAAATTTTCACCATCTTCGATACTTTTTCAACACCTAGCTTTAACCAAAAGTTGAAAATATGCGTTCTATTGATGCACTTGAGGCTGGACAGCTATGCAAGTTTGAAAAGAAAGAGCACATATCAACTGGGTTTTCATACTTCTCGATTAAAGTTTCATTGATTTCATTTTGTTTCTTTAAATCCTTTAGCTTTTGCATAAACTTATCTTTATTCAAAAGCCACCATTTGTACCCATTGAAATTTTTTAGGATTTCTTTTTCAAACATGGTCTTTGAAAATAGGTCACAGTCAGACATACAATAACTTAAAAAACCAGGCACAAATTGAGGATACTTATTGTGCAGCCACTCTTCAGCTCTGACGCGATTATCATAATCTAAATCCGAGTTATTTGGTCCTAAAAAAAGTAAATTTAATTTACATTACATTGGCTCATGGGCACACAAAAAAAATACCTTGGATATCACCAGAATTCAGTTTTAGTTTTGGATCTGTCAAATAGGCTAGAAAGTGAAAGGGTTCCACTGCCTGATTAAATCTTTTTTTAGCGCTTCATTATAAAATTCCAATTTTTTCTCAGAAATTAAATTTAACCAGGTTTCAACTGCATCCGATAGTCCTACGTTATCTCCTTGAAGAAAATCTAGGGATTTTCCAACAATTTCCAGCTGTTCTTGCAAATCAATAGCGTTTTTGTATAGATTCATGTCATCTATTTTTTTTTTTAATCTGATTATCAATATCGTCATAGTTTTTGGCAATGTCTCTGTATAAATGAAAATTTTGAAAAAAGTTTTTAGGCAGGCCAACTGAGAGTTCCATCTGGTATCATTCGGTAACTGTGGCATTGCACCATCTCGATCTTTTAGAAGGCTGTGTGGAATATGATGGTTTCTAAAATATTTATGAATTTCCACTATATGTTTTATGATAGTTTGTGGCGTGACAGTTTGCTCAACCAAGTTTAAGTAATGAGAATTACAACCTAGGTTAGTATATTTGGATTTTCCTCTTCGATTTTTGTTCTTAAACTTTTCATTTTATTCTCGTCTGTCACGACAACAAATATATCTTTGTTAAACTCCTGATTTACTTTTGTTATGTTTTCATGAATAATCTCATAACAATATTCAGCAGTTTTTTTTTCTTGTCCACATTCTATTGTACTCAGTAAACTGGATGACTTTCCTGTGTGAATGCTTACTGCTATAATCGGATCGTTTTTTATACTAGACCAACCATCTGTAACTAGTGTTATTGGCCTATTTTCTTCGGCCATGTCTTTTTGAATTTGAGCATTGACTTCTCCAAATACTTCATTTAAGAGGCCAACAACAAATTCAAGCGCGCGAAATTCATTCTTTGTCGCCGAGTTCAAAGTAGGACCGTGATAGACGACGTTACGGCAAATATTTCCGAGATAACGGAAGGGTGTGATCAAATTGCATGGAAGGTGAATAATAAATCCTATGGGCTTTTGTGGAGGCAAAACTAATACACCTATCATATTTAATCTAAATTAAAAAGTATACAGTTATAATAATAGTTTTATAATTTACATTGTGCTTTTTATTTAACAAATAAGAATGTGGAGAATGAAATGTGCGGAAACACAAAAATATATTACAAAGATAATAAAATTTACCTATACAAATACAGCAAAATAGATACTTGAAATGTTTACACAAAAAAAAAGTGAGGTGGCGTAGTTACGAGGGTGGGAGAGATGATGTTTATTCGTTTATTACATAAAGAACTTCCAGAAAACCTAGAAAAATAATAAACATTGGTGAGATTGCTCATGAAAACCTCGGACACATCGATTTTTGATTTCAGTTGCCGTTTTTCTGATGGTAATATCATGTATACAGGGTGACCCAGAAACAAGTTGTGACCGCTAACTTTATTTTTTTAAATCAAAACATTAATTTTGAAGTGAAAACTTCTTTAGAATCGTTGGGAGTGATGTGAGACTCGATGAAACGAAAAAGCGACAAGACACTTTTTTAACACGCTTATATTAACACACAACAAGAACCTGGAACAAGCCAAGTGAGCTGGAACAAGTCTGGAAAATGTCTGGATAAATCTGGATGAAGTCTGGAAAAGTCTGGAAATCTCTGGAAACGTCTGGAAAGAGCCTGGAAATTTCTGGAAAGGGTCGGAAAAATTCTGCCAAAGGTCCCAAAAGACCTGGGGATCATTCTCCAGAATCCGGATCAGTCTGTACAAGTCTGGATAAGGTCTGAATAAATCTGGATTAAGTCTGTAAAACTCTGGATAAGTCTGGATATTGTCTGGAAAAGTCTGGAAACGTCTGGAAAAGACTTGGAAATTTCTGGAAAGGGTTGGAAAAATTCTGAAAAAGGTCCCAAAAGACCTGAGGATCATTTACCAGAATCCGTATCAGTCTGAACAAGTCTGAATAAAGTCTGGATTAATCTGGATGAAGTTTGGAAAACTCTGGAAAGCTCTGGATAAGTCTGGATAATATCTGGAATTCTCTGGAAACGTCTGGAAAGAGCCCGGAAATTTCTGGAAAGGGTCAGAAAAATTCTGCCAAAGGTCCCAAAAGACCTGGGGATCATTTTCCAGAATCTGGATCAGTCTGTACAAGTCTGGATAAGGTCTGGATAAATCTGGATTAAGTCTGTAAAACTCTGGATAAGTCTGGATATTGTCTGGAAAAGTTTGGAAACATCTGGAAAAGACTTGGAAATTTCTGGAAAGGGTTGGAAAAATTCTGAAAAAGGTCCCAAAAGACCTGGGGATCATTTTCCAGAATCCGGATCAGTCTGAACAAATCTGGATAAAGTCTGGATTAATCTGGATGAAGTCTGGAAAACTCTGGATAAGTCTGGATAATGTCTGGAAATCTCTGGAAACGTCTGGAAAAGGCCTGGAAATTTCTTGAAGGGGTCGGAAAAATTCTGGAAAAGGTCCCAAAAGACCTGGGGATCATTTTCCAGAATCCGGATCAGTCTGAACAAATCTGGATAAAGTCTGGATTAATCTGGATGAAGTCTGGAAAACTCTGGATAAGTCTGGATAATGTCTGGAAATCTCTGGAAACGTCTGGAAAAGGCCTGGAAATTTCTTGAAGGGGTCGGAAAAATTCTGGAAAAGGTCCCAAAAGACCTGGGGATCATTTTCCAGAATCCGGATCAGTCTGAACAAATCTGGATAAAGTCTGGATTAATCTGGATGAAGTCTGGAAAACTCTGGATAAGTCTGGATAATGTCTGGAAATCTCTGGAAACGTCTGGAAAAGGCCTGGAAATTTCTTGAAGGGGTCGGAAAAATTCTGGAAAAGGTCCCAAAAGACCTGGGGATCATTTTCCAGAATCCGGATCAGTCTGTACAAGTCTGGATAAATCTGGATGGAATCTGGAAAACTCTGGGAAGCTCTGAATAAGTCTGGATAATGTCTCGAAAAGTCTGGAAATCTCTGGGGCTGACACGCTATTATAATACATCGAACTAAAAAGTGAAAAATAAATGTATTTTAAAAAAACTAAAAAACACGCTTTTATAGTAAATTGAACTAAAAAGTGAAAAATAATTTTTAATAGAAACAGAAAATATTAATGAACAAAAAATATTAGAATTATTGTCAAAAAAGCGTGGGGTGCTCAATGTATGAAAAATGTGGAACAAAGCACCCCAGCGTGTATTTTAGTTTTTTCAAACTATATTTATTTGCGTTCTTTCTCAAGTCTTTTGGAGGGGGGGGACGCCACTGTGTATGTTAGTATGTGTGTAATGCATGCAGTTCGATGAAGGTTTCACTTCTACCGGGTGTGAACTGTACAGGATTTTTTTTAATTTCATTTCTTATTTCTACGTTACATTCTGAACTTATTTAATGTATCATATCCTATACCTATCTTCAACTGTTTCGGAAATAATAAGAGTTGAAAATTAACTTTTTTGCAACTTTGACAGGCTTTAAAACCTCAACGGTTGATTTTAGAGCTAAACCGATCATACATTCTTATCTGAGTTTTCCATGAACTATCATTTGACACCAGCTTGGAAATTAATCCAAGATTAAAAATTCCATTGCTTGAGTTGTATTTTAGCTATTTTTGGGTTTGAAAAAAGGACGGTTCTAGAACGGTTCAAAACAATCGCACAGTTTATTATTGAAGTTTGTGATAGCTGAACTGTTGTCATTTAGTTGATTGATGAACTGTGCGATTGTTTTGAACCGTTCTAGAACCGTCCTTTTTTCGAACCCGAAAAGAGCTTTTATGAGAGAATTTCATGAATCAAAAATTTAAATTTTTTGTCAAAAAATGTTAAAACACCAGTGTCGCGCCAATTATCGCGTGAAGCCTAATTCTCACTTGCGCGAGATTCGCTCTTTTTTGACATTGCTTCAATAATTTGACGTTTGATACACGCATAAAACGTAAATCAACAATCAAAACATGTCAGTTTATTGTTGGAATGTCAGTTTTGACAGATGTATGAAATTCTAAATGTCGAGTGCAATGGAAATTGTCGATAATTTTTGGGAAATTTGCCCGGATGCATTTTTAGTTAAAAAGGAGCACCAGTGCTTTTTCAGTGCCCATTTCTGTCAAAAACGCATGAGTGCAAATTTGTCAAAAATTGAAAATATATTTCCATTGCACGAGTTGTACAGGGTGGCCCGTTTAAGAGGGGCCTATACCTTATCTCGAAATCTACGAGGGCTGCAAAAAAAAATTAAATACAAAAGTTGTTTCTAATAAAATTATCTAAATTTTTTTTGCATTGTTTTTGTTGTTACTCTACTATATACAGGGTGGAGAGATAAAATTTAATTTTTTTTAATGAAACACCCTATATATTTCAAAACACTTTCATATAGCCCTTTGAAAGACAAATCCAACGATATACTTGACATGTGTCTGTGATAAACCGTTTCGAACTTATTAGCGATAATCTTCAGGATCTGGGGTAATTTCAAACAGGCATTATTACGTTACTCATAAACTTTTAAAACTTTTTTTTGCATGCTATTTTTCTTAAAATAATGCTCTTCTTTAGACTATTTTGAAATTTGGAATATTTGTTCAAAAAACGCCGTGTTGCCACGTTTCGCAAAATGTTACGCTTTTCAATTTTTTTAAATGGGACCTCCTGTAAATTTTCGAATTTTTGGATAGCCCTTTAAAATACAAATTCAACGATATACTGGAAATGGGTTTGTGATGCACCGTTTCGGCCTTATTGGCGATTATCTTCAGTTCTAGCACCATATTTTATGTCATCCCTGTTGAATAAAGAAAATGTCTAATTTTGCAGTAGATTAGCTGAAATAGTGCTCTTTATTATTATTATTCATTCAGAAGTAGTTAAGAAAAGACGTTTAAGTTTTTGTTTTCATTAGTTTCTCGCCTTAATAATGGGGAGAAACTTTGACTACTCTTCGAACAAATGATAATAAAAAAATATTTCGCAAATTATTTAATAATACCTACTGCAATAAACTATAGTTGCAGTAAACAAGGAAAGCATTGAATTATAAAGTCCAAAATAAAGGTTACTGATTAAGATTATATGAACAAACATTTTGAGAACTTCAACTTCAGGCTAACTATAAAATTAATTTAATTAAATTCTCTGTGTCCGCCATTTTCAACAATACAGGTAATATATCTTACTTGTAAATGTGTTATCGCATTTAACACGTAATTAAGTTGATCTGACAAATATACCAACAGAGCGTCACGTTTCATTTTTTGTTTTTATCCAAATTTCTCGCCTTTTTTATTTTAATAATGGGGAGAAACTTTGACTACTTTTTGAATAAATAATAATAATAAAAAGCACTATTTCATCTAATCTAATGCAAAATTGGACATTGTTTTTTATTCATCAGGGATGACATGAAATATTGTGCTAGAACTGAAGATAATCGCCAATCAGGCCAAAATGGGTGCATCACAGACCCATGTCCAGTATATCGTTGAATTTGTATTTTAAAAGGCTATCCAAAAATTCGAAAATTTACAGGATGTCCCATTTAAAAAAAATTGAAAAGCGTAACATTTTGCTAAATTTCAGTATAGTCTAAAAAAGAGCATCATTTTATAAAAAATATCACGCAAAAAAAAAGTTTCAAAAGTTTATGAGTAACGTAACAATGCCTGTTCAAAATTACCCTGAATCCCTGAAGATAATCGCTAATAAGTTCGAAACGGTTTATCACAGACACATGTCCAGTATATCGTTGGATTTGTCTTTCAAAGGGTTATGTAAAAGTGTATTACGATATAGGGTGTTCCATTTAAAAAAAATAAATTTTATCTCTCCACCCTGTATATAGTACAGTAACAACAAAAACAATGAAAAAAAAATGTAGATAATTTTATTAGAAACAACTTTTGTATTTAATTTTTTTTTGCAACCCTTGTAGATTTCGAGATAAGGTATAGGCCCCTCTTAAACGGGCCACCCTGTACAGTGTTTCCGCTTCAGTTCGCAACATATGGGAAACTTTTTTATTATCAATTTTACAAAAAAAAGTTATTGTTTATGAAAGTTTCAGCTTCTTGAAAAAATATATAGTATTAAACTATTAAAACTTAGAATAGCATGTACCGGGTGTTCTTTTATCTTTGATATCATTTTGATCACCTGTAACTTTTTTGTTTTCAAAGATATCAAGGTAAACAAAAAAACAAAATGTAGGATTAATAGCCAAGTTTTTTTTCAAGTTACACATGAAACAAAACATCAAAACACTATCAATTTTTCGACATATAAGCCTACATTATATTTTTTTTATTTTGGTTTCATATCGAAGTCTTTTCGACACTAAAAGTAGTTTCGAAAAGAAGCTCTTTGTGACACTCCTTTTTCACTTATCGGAAGTTGGTAACACTGGCTGACTGATGGCCATCGCACTGTCATTCTCGATTTTATAGAAGATTTAGGGCGAGTATTATAAAACTGCTTTGACAGTTAACTTAAAGTTAACTTTTTGAATTACATGTAATTTCAAAAATTAACTTTAAGTTAACTCTCAAAGTAGTTTTATAATACCCGCCCTTAATTCTATATTTGGCATGTAATGTTACCAACCTAAACATGAAATCAGGAAATATGAGAATAAAATTTCCAAGAAAAATTTGTTTTTTTTTAATTAAACAATACCAGAATAGAAAAAATAGTATAAAATATTCGTTTCATAAGACATTTTATCGCACTCGTCCTTTAAAAATCTCGCCTCCGGCTCGTTTTCTAATATAGGGCTCATGCGATAAAATCACGTCTTATGAAGCTTGTATTTTAATAAACTATTTTTAAATGGAACACCCGGTATATTATATGTGTGTACGTTAGAGCATATTATTCTGATTACAATGATATAACACACTTCATATTTTGTTCCACTCGTTTTTGACAAATCGGCAAAAATATATGAAATTTTTATATGCTCTCAATAATTTTCGTCCCAAATATCAGACCGCGCCGCCTAATAAGTTTCACTTCGAAAGTTTCATATTTTTGTCGATTTGTCAAAAACGAGTGGACCAAAATATGAAGTGTGCTATATCATTGTAATCAGAATAAGATATTATATCGAACACATATATAATATACAGGGTGTTCCATTTGAAAAAATATAATGTAGGCTTATATGTCAAAAAGTTGATAGTGTTTTGTTTTACGTGTAATTTGAAAAAAAACTTGGCTACTAACCCTACATTTTGTTTTTTTGTTTACCTTGATAACTTCAAAAACAAAAAAGTTACAGGTGATCAGAATGATATCGAAGATAAAAAAACACCCGGTACAGGGGGATTAAAAAATAGGAAAATATGCAGGGTTTTTTGGTAAAAGTAGAAAAAAAATGGCACATCACTATTTTTTTAAACCTTTGATATTTTTTTCAGATTAAGCAAGTCATATTTCAGTCAAAAGAAACCTTTCGTTATCACAAATCAACCTGCCAAATTTAAAAAAAAAAAAAAATGGAAAAATTTTTGAGCTGAAAAAACGATTTTTTCTAAAACTTTGACACCCTGTATCTCAAAAACTACGCATTTCTGGTCACATATTTATGGGAACTTTTTTTGTTAAAATATCGTAAGGAATGACATCCTGAAGTTACGGACCGTACTTAGGAAATACCATGTATATTTTTCTATTTTTTGACCACCCTGTACATGCTATTTCAACTTTTAATACATAGTTTGATATTATTTTTTCAAGAAGCAGAAACTCTTATAAAGGATAACTTTTTTTCGTAAAATTGATAATAAAAAAGTTTCCCATGTGCTGCGAACTTAAGTGGATACACTGTATTTTATGAGAAAATTTCATGAATCAAAAATTCAAATTTTTTGTCAAAACACCAGTTCTCGCATTAGTTACTATGCAATAATTTACACTAATATAAATTATCACGTAATTCCAATCTGATTGGTTCAAATCAACAATCAAAACATGTCAGTTTATTGTTGGTATATCAGTTTTGACAAATGTATGAAATTCTTATCAAAAAAACGGCCACTAAAATCAAAAATCGACGTATCCGAGATTTTTTGAAAAAAAAATCAACCTTGTATTTTTGATGGATTTTATTCCTAACCTTCACGTACTAACTGTATTTAACTATGCTATATGATATCCTCTTTCGTTTATTGAATTCTAGTAAAGTTATCTTTGTTCGTTTTGAGTTCATTATGAAATATATTCACCATAATTATTTACACAAACTAATATCTGGCCTTGCAGTCCTCTCGCGTCGTGTAATTTTTACTTACCCCGGTGCGAAATTAAATCCGCCAGAGGCAGCACGTCGCTGCAGCCAAAATTTTTGAATTTCCGTGTTTGCAGAGCTTACAATTTGAGACGAGATCTCAAAAACTACTTAATATTTTTGAGTGAGTCAAGAAGATTCGAAAAGATAATAAAATTTAGAACAATGCTCTTGTTTCATTTTTTTTAAAAAAGCGATGGGTTTGGATGTACCGAGCGATAGAAATGATGCTTTTTTTCGAGTATTTAGGTCGTGATATTTTCAATTTGCAATTTTTTTTTCGAAAAACTAAAACAACAGCATTATTCTTTAGATTTTTATCTTTTATTATTTTCTAATCCGGTCAAAAAATATTACAAAATAAGTGAGTTCTCGTCTCAGGAAATTAACCCTTTTTCTCAATTTTTAACGGCTTGTTGTTGGCCTCTTAAAAGACTTTCTGACAGATCCTTTCTTGTAGGAGGTTTATAACCTGGGCGTAACAATTGTAAAAGTTCTTTAAACTGTGTAGATTCTACCTGTCGAAACACTCAACCAAATAGTAGCATAAATAAAAAGAAGTTGTTCTTAGATTTAATGAACAATTCATTAAAATCGGTCCAAAGAACGGTTTCTTTGATTACATGAACTCTAGGTTATTGAAGTATGAACAATTTCTTAATTCCTATTTCGATTCATCTTGTGTATGAACAACGAACATTAAGGTATGTAGTAAGGTTTTTGTATTAATGAAACTTTTCATAGTAACAATAAACATCGTTCTTAGTTTATATGTACTTTTTCATTGTCCTGATGAACAGACAGCATAATATTAATGAAGCCCAGATATAATTTGATGAAACCCTTTCATTGTATTTATGAATCACAGTCTTGAATACTAAGAATTGCATTCATTATATTTAATAATGACGTTTTCAATAATATATACCATATTCTTTATTTTTATTAAAATAATTTCATGAATTATGCCTTAAATATACTTATGATTTTAAATGGGGTAAAGGGTCATTTTTTATATTTGCGTGTCCCCTGTACTGATGAATATGAGCAATAGGAAAAAAGCTTTTAATGCAAAAGTTGCATGGTTTCTTCGTATCATCTTCCAGAATTGTCAAACAAACCAATGGGCATCCCAAAATCTGAAAATTTAAAAATCTAAGTACCTACTTATGTATTTTTATTTTAAATGACACTAACCGTATATTCTATTATCTTTCAAATTCTCCTTAAATCCTGTTTCCATAAATATATATTATATCTATATTTGTTCCAGCTGTTTTTGAACTATCAACATCCAAAGTTTCTAAAACAAGCCACATCAGAAAATAAGATTTGATGCTTTGGCTGGTTTCCTTGCTTCGGCTATGAAACACTAGCTGCGGTATTGAATCTTCTGCTTTTCTACCTAGTGAAACAAAACCATTTAACAAAAATATATCGATTAAAAAAATTACAACTTGATTTGGGATTGAGTATACTTACTTTTAGAGACTTCAGTATTCCTTAGAAATTCTGAGGAGCTCTTGACGCTTTTGTCTTTCACGTTCTCCCCGGATGACATTTAAATCTGTAGGTCATTTCTTTCGCATTCCCATTTTGAGACTAGACCGTCTCCGTGCAAGGCATCCAAGTCCTACCTACATAATAGGTATACATATTATAGAGGTAATAGAGGTATACAACTTACCTTTAGAAAAAACCGGCGACAGGTATAATCGACTTTCTATTTAATACTTCGAACAACACAAAACCGAAAAAACCGACTTGAACGAAGTACGTAGCAGTGCACCCAGAAAATAGAAATGTAATTATTCCTATTTCAACATATTTTTCTATGTCGTTGCCCGACTGCAGCTACCTTTGCGCATGTGCTTAGGAACTGTCTACATTAATGCTATGAACTGTTTCATTGTATTTATGATTTATCTTGATGTAATGGTTGCAGCTTTGTTTCTAGGAATACTTGCTTGTTTTAAATGAACCGTACATTGTATCAATGAATTTCGTTCTTAAAAGGATAATTTTCTAGTAAGGTCATATGAACCATATTCATATTATTCATGTTAATATTCATTTATATTATGAATATTCCGTGGAAGCTCCCATCAAAGAAATTTTCTTTAATATCAAGGTTTAATTTCATAATATCAATGAACTTAGTTCTTGTAACCGATGCACGATTCAACATAGATTCATGTAGATGACTATTCATAACTTGATGAAGCTTCATTCTTTATTTTAATGATAGCTGTTCATGAAATCATAATACTTACAGTTTTCTGTACCTGGGATTAATGAAAATTTCACTGAATCAATGAAAATGTAATTTATGAACGCAATTCATTGATATTATGATCAAGATTTTTTTGAGTGAAGGCAGTATTTGAGGCATAAAAATACCTAGCTACAGCCAAGTCAATTTTACGTTTGGTTTCTTTTCCTGTTTTTATTACTTCAAGTTTTGCCTGTTTCAGTTTCTGTTTTGGTTTTTGATAAGGTTCTAAGACATTTCTTTTACGCTTTAAAATTGAAATGCCGGAAGCAGAAGCAATGGTCGAACTCAAACAAGACATTGATGATGATGATGATTGCGTATTTTCATTGTCATTTATATTTAATTCCATTTAATCATTTTCATCATTATTATCTTTATCTTTATCATAGTTTGCAAAAGGGCCGCATTTATTTTTAACTAAAAGAAAAGAAACAAATACTTAATCAGGAAAATCCCTGTTGAAAATGAGTAAAATAAAATTACCATGCTATTTTTTATTTTACATTTTACGGCAAAAAAAAATATATTAAAGGTGTATGGTGTATCAACTATTAACTAATTGTAATTAGTAATTAGCTAAATTAACACATACCAGGTTCAGCAGGGTCCACTGTGGGATTTTCTGAAGAGCTGGCTGCGTTTGGTGTAAATATAATATTTTCATTTTCACTTTCTGTGTCTGACAGTTCGGACACAGACACCAAATATTTTTTACACTTTCTTAAGTGATTTTTAAGTCTTTCTACTTTTGCACTAACTTGCAATTTGCAATCTTTGCATCTACAAATATCCCCATCCTTGAAAAACCCGTTCCATACATTGGATTGCCGTCTACCTCCTCCTCTATTTGAACCCCTCACAGATCCTCTTTTTTTGGTCTCAAATTTTGACAATTTTTTATCCATTACAAAAACGTTTTACCCTTCAAGTCTTTTATTGAATTTTACTGTACTGTAATAAATAAATATGAAATTAATTATTGTTTGAATAATAATACAATAGTGATAAAGACTTGCTTACCTTAATTTAAACTTAGTAGCAAGTAAAAACCAAAACACAAATAATCACCTGCACTGGCTGCAGACTAAACCCAAGTGAAAAACAATGCGAATCACTGCTGATGGTCTCTACCGTGACGACTGCCTGACTGCCAACAACTGCACCTGCACACACAACTATTCACCCCCTCATAACAGCTGTGAGCTGTGAATCCCCGAACTCCGCGTTGGCGCGTTGTAAAACATAAACTAATTTATTAACAGAGTTGCCAAAGCCAATACACAACACACATTACATGAGGAAAAGTCAGATTAACCCTTAATTTATAATTTAAACCAAAATATACATTAATTAAGTAAAATTAATAAAACTAAAATCATGCGAAAATGTTATTAATTATATTTGAATAAACATAAAGCCATCCATACTTCATATTTTATTTATTTTCATAACAAACAATTGCAGTTGCGTCTTTAAAATTGCATGTTTTGGCATCAATGCATTCAGGCAACTGACAACTTCCACTATTTACCACTAATAAAAGCGCGACATTTTTAAATTTGCAAAAACCCAAAATTTTTCAAAAACCCACAAAAACCCAGGAAAAACCCAGTGGGTCGTCTTTTTCTAAAAAAAGTGGGTTTTTGCACAACCCTGCGGAATCATCTTCATTTTGCTCATGATTTGTTTTGAAAAAAGACAATACAATTTCACGTATGTTTTTTGAATTCGCGACAGCTTGTAGTAACATGGTGAAAACGATTGTGTTTTTATTCTGGCCACCACAACCATCTGCGTTTTACTTCTTACTTCTTTGATTTCTTGGTTGTACAGTTGCGTAAATATCTGCCAACGCATGTAGAAATTTCATTGGCAACCCTTTTACTTATAACTTCAGACCAAGAGAAGTACTACGACGACGATAAAACAATGCATTTTCGTTACTTATAGGTAACTGAAACTGAATAACTTGTTGCATGTGAAAAACAGCAGCAGCTATTAAATCTAGGTTGTTTTTGGACATTTCCTTAGCATCCTCCTTCTTTTTGCGCAGTGTTTTTCTCGGCGACATGTGCAGTGCATGCATCTTTGAAGCTCTAATTTTTTATTTGCATCAGCTTCCCTGTACGACGAACAAAGACTGCATTGGTCCTTCCTGGAATGGTAGAAAGACAGGGGACAGATTCAGTGATTCAAATACTCTACGGTAAGTATGGTAGTTGCATTTTGGCTGCTCCAGGCTCTCTTCTTGGTACAAGTTAAACATTTTCTTCACGTTAAGTCGGGGTGTAAATATTCTTTTGAAGTCGATTTTCTACAAAAGTGCGACTCCATTTTTTGGAACTTTTGTATGTGCTGAGGATCTCATAACTTCGTCTTTTTGTCGAATTTCTATAACGCAATGCAACACGTTTATCGAACAAAACTCTGCCTTCCACCGTTCTCTTACTTATTGCCGTCCGAACTGCTTTTTCGGAAACTGCCAGTGTGTTCTGAAACGTAATTTCACAAACTGGTAAAGATCCTCTGCCTTTTGGTAAGCAATAAGCCAAAGTCCTTGTTCTTCTGGACTCTGTTGCAGCAGTTTTTCTCCTGTAAACATCATTCTCATTGAAATGGCGTACAATGAGCTCCCTCTGTAATTGGAGACTTGGTATTGTAGAAAGCATGAAATATTTTCTGGCGCTCTTGTTCTTCCTTAGTAAACAACTTGCAGCCCTCATTTTTACATTTTTGAGAATCACATCGCGGCTTCATGATTCTTTGCAGAACTTGCTTTTTCAAAAAGGAACTCACGTATGCTGTTCCTTCTGTTCTTAGGGTGCGTGCCATCTTTTTCATGTTGTTTTTATTTATAACTACTGATAACTTACCTATACAGATACCACTGCAATAAAAGGCACACTCAAACTCTTAATATCTTCACTTTCAACAGAAAAATGTAGAAAACATTGCAGGGTAAATACCACAGGAAGCAACTGGAATGATTATGTATGAGTTTATGCTACATGATTGCCGGTGCGAAGTTATAGCTCATCGGGGGCACATCAGCCAAACATTTTTCGTTGGAAATCTGACAAAAAGGCGTAAATCCGTTTTCGGGATATACGCCTCTTAGTAAGATCCTGCAGTTACTTTTGATGTCGCTTCCGCCCATACCAACCACGTTCTAATTGGGAAAATACTACTTATACAGATACGCCAGTTGGTCAGATCATAAATGTACTCCATGGCAATATTTACATGGAATAATCTGTATTTTAGAAATATTGTCGCTTACGCCCATTTGTCAGAAAAGCGACGATATGTTTTAACATTTTTAGCATTTTTCCGCATTGTCACAGGCATTATCCATTAATGCGCCGAATTATCCACATTATCCCGCATTGCCTTAAAATGCGAGATAATGCGGCAATACATGTACATATTTTCCAGAGTGGTCAACCCCTCGCCCATTCATTTGTCAATTTTACCCACTCATACGTCAATTTTACCCACTCATATATCAATTTTACCCACTTGTTCAAATCTTTTATAAAAATTTAAGTGTTTTTGACAGAAATCTGTTGTTTTGTGGTTATGTTGCATGATTGATAACACCAGAGTAGTGTCAGTTTGTTAGGTACTTTGTCAACTTGTCATAATCCATGTAAAACTTTAACACATTTTCGCTTATAATTTCAGCAATTGTGGTAAATAAGAAGTTGCTCAAGAATAAAATAGAATATTACACACGACGGTAAAAAAGCTTTACCTGTTCGTGGAATTAATCCACTCGCTCCTTCGTCGCTCGTGAATCAACATTTTCCACTCACAGGTAAAGCATCTTTTTATCGTCTTGTATAATAAATTAATAGGGAACTTGCAAGTGAACTAAATAAAATTCTCCAAATTTGTTTTAAATCGATAATTTATACTGCACAATATTCATATGACCAGTTTTTATTTAACTGATATCACCCTTCTTACACAAAAAATAATACTAAATTTGAAATAAAAAAATTCCCGCCAAAACGATGCTTCCATGATGGCTACCTTTTTTGACGTCACGATTCTGTAAACAAACCTGTCAATAGGGAACTTGCAAGTAAAAAAAACTTACAAAAGCAGTCCTTTACAATATTTTTCATCAATTGCGACAATTTTCACAAAAAGCAAACTTTAACACACTTGAATAACACAAAAATAGCACTGCGTCAGCAGGAGTTTGTTAACTGCATATTTGTTGTTTACAAAATTTTAACGTCACAAGCGCTGTCATATTGAGATTTTGTGTTTTCGCGCCAAAGTTTTTTATTTGAATTTCACTAATTTTTTTTTTTTATTGATAACCTATTTTACTTATTTAAAGTACTCCTCAGCGTGTTTAAATCCAACATTCAAAAACGCGCGTGTTTTAATAAAGTTACCATGACAACATCAACAACCCAAGAAAGAAGTCTAAATGTCAACTTTTTAATTATTGATTTGTCAGACAACGAAAGGTATACCAGATGTCATATCACGAATTTAGCATTCTATAACTATTAATAATTTATGATTTGAAAGTATAGGTACCAATAAAAAAAAATAGTGTAAAGTATTCGTGGATAACTGGTCGTTAAAACACTTGCTCTATTTCGAGCACTCCGGCTGCGCCGTCGTGTTCGAAAAATCGCGCGTGTTTTAAAGACCTTAATATCCACTTATACTTTAATATACTATTTTCGTACAACGTATAAATTAACATGGGAAAAAAGAAAACTATGTAATAACTGATTACTAGAAGTATCTAAAAAAAAATAATTTGAGAAATATGAAAATTCCCTATTAAACTAAACTATTATTTAATTATTTATTGGAAGTGTCTAGAGTCCCGAACGCGGGATCGCTAGAAAAACGCAAAATCCCGAAGAAGCGTGGTTTAATAACGGCGTTCGGGACTTTCCAAAAATAATTCTAATCCCGACTTCGGGACCATGGTAACAAAAGTGAACTCCCGAATTCGAAATAATCTTGGAGCAGGTAAAGCGCTGTTCTACGCACATATGGAATAGGAACGCGCCATTCTGCTTATGAAACTAAAGTGAAGCCAAGTTTTTGGCAGGTGTTTGGCACCAAAATGCAGGTAAAGCATTGAATTTCCTATACCGCCATTTTTTTGGTGGCTTCATTTTCCAAATCCAGGTTACTGCTCCTCTTTACCTTTACCTGCTCTAAGCTAATAATTATTTATGTACCTATTATTTGTTTATCCTATACACCTATACTTTATTTTATCCCAAGATAGATTTTGACATTGAAAACTTTGAAATATAAACAATAACGCTTGACCCTGATTGGTCGCAAAATGAGGTGTTTCTGCAGGTTGACATCAGTTTTACAATAACGGCCAATAAGTGGCATTAGCGGCATTAGGCGATTTTCAGCCTGGAATGATTATTATTTCGTTATAACCAATGCATTTCCGCCGTCGCGGTTTTAACCAAAGTAGGGGAAGTTGTAATGTCACATATCAGCTGATTTGCTTTTGGTATTTACCACTTATAACCGATTATAACCCAGCTTTGGACTTAGGTTAATCTTTTGGTTACAGCTTTTTGATGTTATTTTTATTATTTTGGGAATTATTGGTGTTTTGTGATTTTGCAGTTGTGTTGTGGCCTGGCACAATGTAAGAAGTACTTGTACACTCACTCACTCACTGCAACTCATCATGTTTAGATCGAGGTTTAGATCATCCCCTAAGATAATCTGTTCGATAAACGAGACTAACGAGAGATTCCGCTCCATTTTTTGTACCTAAACAACAAACCATTGTTGAAATGAAAAAATAAATAGGAATAATAAACATAATCCTTCACTACTATAACCAAATCATTTCAGCGGTCAGTTCCTTGGGTTATGATTCTTGAGTGGTGGGGGGCTGTGACGTCACACGTGGCTGTCAAAGTTGTCAACCAAAAGAATAACCACGGTATTTACCGATAAATAATCATTCCAGGCTGAAAATCGCCTATAATTTATGTTTCAAAGTTGACAATGTCAAAATCTGTCTTGGAAAAAAATAAAGTATAGGTTAGATTAGCCAACTGCTGTCTGTTTTGGGCAGTTTTGTCTGAGAATTTGTACCTTTATTATGGATTGTTGTTGATACCCTTATCGAGACTTATGAGATTCAGGACTATGATGAACAAGAACAGCAGTTTGAACATTCTGAAATAATCCATCATGAACAAGACAACAAGTTGTCGTTGATACCCCTATCGGGATCTGCGATGTTCGAGATCTGCGATGTTCGAGACCATCCAAGTTACAAGTAAGTGCGGGGTCATTGATCAGCTTGATAGCTCGTTTTTGCACGGTGTTCAAAAGCATTAAGGTATGTTTGGGTGCTGCACTCCATATATGTGAGCAGTACTCCATAGTTGGTCGAATCTGGGCTTTGTAGAGTGTCAGCAATTGGCTTGGTGTGTACAGATGTCTTGTACGAAATAGCACCCCCAGCTTTTGGGAGGCCCTTTTAGCAATATCTGCCACGTGACTGTGCCAAGACATGTTAATCTCTGCAGTAACCCCCAAGATGTTCAACTGACTCTGTAATGTGACAGCACTTCCAGATAGCATGATGTTTGGCTCACCGGTGCTGGTCTTTTTTGAAAACAGAGCTGCTTGGGTTTTCTGCGCGTTGAACTGTACAAGTTTTTTGTTACCCCAGTCCTCTATTATCTCCAGGTCGTTATTTATCTGCGATATTTGAGTTAGTCTAAGATGATGGAATTCACGTGCGGAAAGACCTGTGGGTGGTATGAGTGAGGAGACTACATTGCCATCGTCTGCAAAGCAATAAAGTGGATTTATTGTTTTATCTATGAGGTCATTTATGTAAATCAGAAAAAGAGTTGGCGAAAGGATTGCTCCCTGTGGCACACCAGCATTTATTTGGTTAGAGTTGGAGTTCTGACCATCCAGTGCAACATAAATGGATCTGTCCTTTAGGTAACTTTCAAACCAAGTGCAAAGTTTCGGCGATAATCCCATTGCTTTGAGCTTGTTGAGCAGATTTTCATGCCAAACTTTGTCGAATGCTTTAGATATATCTAAGGCAATTGTTCTTGTTTCACCCCGCAACTCAATCGCTTTTTGCCATAACTGAGTGACGTATGTAAGTAAATCGCCAGTTGACCTATATTTTCGAAATCCGTATTGCTTATCGTTGATAATTTTGTACTTTTCCAAGTACTTGGTTAGGTGATTGTTCACAACTCTTTCCATTACTTTTGATATCACCGGAAGTAGAGCAATTGGTCTATAGTTTAACGGATCTGTCTTTTTTCCTTTCTTTGAAATGGGTTGTACTGCGGCAGACTTCCATGATGATGGATATACTCCTTGCCTGTAAGACAAATTGAATAATTTTGCGAAAGTTGGGGTGAGTTCGTTGGCGCAATTTTTGAGTACTATTGCGGGAATGCCATCCGGACCCATTACTTTCTTTGTATCTAGCTTTTTTAGGGATTTTCGTATTTCTCTGTGACAAAAGGGTACCTCTGGCATACTATGGGAAACCCTTTCAATGAACGGTGGAGTTTTTCTGTTTGGCACTGTTAGGTTGGAGTTGGAGGAAAACATTTGGGCAAGCATATTGGCTTTTTCCTCTGATGTTGTGGCTAAGTGATTATTTTTATCTGTAAGTGGTGGTATGGATGACTTGGTAAAGTTAGATCCAACAGCATTTGCAAGAGACCAAAAAGACCTAGAACTACTTGGACAATTCAGCAACCTGTTTTTTATTCTTTGATTGTATGTTTCTTTAGCGGAGTCAATAGTAATTTTGCAACTATTTCTGGCTTCTATAAATTCTGTGTGGTTTTGAGCGGTTTGTTGTCGTTTCCAAAGGTTATATGCTCTGTGTTTTTTTGTGTACAGCCGTTTGACACTGGCTGTTGAACCAAGGTTTTGCATTAGCTCTACGTTTAGTTGTATGTGGGATATATGCGTCCATTCCAGATAAGATTACTTGTGTTATTTCATTACAGCAAATAGTGGGATCAGCTGTTTTAAAGCAAACCTCTTGCCATGGAAAATCCAGGTAATACTGTTTTAGGTCATTCCAATTGGTATACCTATACCTATTTGCAATTCAATGAAAACAAATTTCAGAACCCTATCAAAAGTTCGAGGCAGACCTAGAGGCAGGAATTTAACGGCGATAGACCTGCCAGACTGTCAGCTTAAAAGAAAAAGAAAAGATCTACAAAATGAGATATGAAAGTTTCTTTTCCATTTTTTTTTACCTACTAAAAATACACGATATTTGTTTTTTTGATATTTGCTTGTTTTTCCATTAATTGTCTGATAAAATTATAAGTCGGGAGTTTACTTCTGTTACAACAGTCCCGAGGTCGGGATTCAAATAATTTTTGGAAAGTCCCGAACGCCGTTATTAAGTAACGCCTCTTCGGGATTTTGCGTTTTTCTAACGATCCCGCGTTCGGGACTCTAGACAGTTCCTTATTTTATTGTGATTTTTCTATTATAAATATATAGTTCGATTTTTCATATAATAATCAAACAATCGGTAAAAAAAATGGAATAAAATAATCAACAGCCAGCCAAGGAGCCAGCTTCATAGAAGCGACTGCGTTCCCGAATCCATGTACTACATTTTTAGGAGCTGGCATTTTAGGAGCTAGCGTAACGTACATAAAAAAAACTGCTCTTTTAAAAAAATTTGCTTCAACTTCAATTTTTTGCACAAAAACTGATTAGGATAATCTAAAAAACATATCCAAATACCTAGCATGAATCTTGGAATGGGCTGAAAGAGGTTTGATGGTTTAATTAATAAATGATAGTTCAATGCTTGAAACTAATTAGGTAAAATTAACTCTTTCAAAAATTTTTGCTACACCTCCAAAATTTGGAAGAGAAAACTGCTAGGGGTAGGGTTAGGGCAATTTGTGTAGGGGTTATTAATTCAACCCTTAAAACCAAATAAATTTATAACTTCCTTAATAATTGAGGGGTGTAGTTGCAAGTTGCAAAAGTCACAATCTCCGTCATAAGCAGTTTCTAGGAAATCGCAAAAAACTTGTCGCTTAAAAACCTCAATTTTTTTCTTAAAACTCATAATACATTAAAAATCAGAAAAAAAAATCGCTTTTCGATGGTACAAACCAAAATGCGATATTTTGAACATTTTCGAAAATATTTGGAGGTTTGTTTGGAAAATGTGAGTTCTGCTGCATGCTTTTGAAAAATGTGAGTTTTGTTGGTTTGTTGCGAACAAACTTGAAAATCGATAATACCATAACCGTTAAATCGGATTGAGTTCTGCAGCGAAATCTTTGTTTAAGGTTTTAGTACTCCTATTAGGGGAGAATGTGATTTATGATCAGAGTTTATGATACTTTGAGAATTACACATAAACGCGTTTCGGATATTGTAGTTTTGCTGCGAATCACGACTTTCAAGATTTAATTTTTATGGGATATTGTCACTTTTGCCGGAATTTTATATTACTATGGTATAGAATTTAAATTTCTTTATAGTCCAGTACCATTAACTCATTTTTGGTCAAAAGTGGATAATGTAAGTTCTGCAACTACACCCCTTGAACAGAGTTGGGCCCTTTGTGTAGTTCACTAGAGGGTTGTAAGGCCTCCAAGGTCCGTATCTCTGTGCGTGACGTCCAGGAATTATTGCCTGAAAGTCACTAGTTATCTTGAACCAAGATAACGACTACAAAGCCCTTAGGGAAGAACTTTGGGGATAATTATCACAAATGGCTACTTTGTGTAATTAAATGAGTAGAAACTATTATTGTTTGATACTGGCTTTATTATTCAAATTGATTCTTATTTATATTAAATATTTCAATTTGAACCTAACAATATTTATCATAACTAATAATAATTAATTATAATATTTTTCATAACTTAATAACAATTAAAGGTGTGTTGACTTTGTATCTAAAACACTGGCGCTACGCGGTATCATAACGGAAATTAAGGTGAAAAACCCGTGAACATCGATTCGTGGTTTTTTAGTAACTTTGGGCAAGGTTTGCGATGGGTTTAATTACCTTGCCTTATTTCCTAATAAATTGTGGATTTTATAATGATGTAGAAATTTCAGATTAAATTAAAATTTATGTTGAAATTTCTAATTTATGTTGATTCAACATTCTCCCCTGTCTCGACTGAGTCTAGGTTGCGTAGTGGCTGCAACTCGAGCATTTCAGTTTGTTTTGCTGACTCCGGCCTATTCCTCTGCCTGCGTCGGGTTGCGTTCGTTATTTGTTTTTGAATGACCCATACTAATAATAATATCGCAAAAATTATTGCTGCTGACACTCCAGTGGCGGCGTATGTGTGGGTTTGTATGTTTTTCCAAATTGCCGTTTGTAGCTGTTCCCGAATCTTTTCTTCATTTAGTCTCACTGTATTCAAGCTGTCGGAGATTTTGAAAATTGGCTCTTCTTCGAGTTGTTCTGGTTCGTTATTTTGCGGGACGTCTGTTATGTTGATGAGAATCGCCTTGGAATAACTCGCAATTACTGGAGCGGTGCTTACTCGTCTTGTCGTCAGAGTGTTTTGTTTCGTTTTGACTATGCAATCTTGTTCCACTTGCAGTATTCCACTTTGGTTCAGAGCAATGTCTTCTCTGATTCCCTTGCATATCACTGGTATTTTGGTAGGATTTTTTGTGATGAATAGCCATGTATTAGGCATGTAGAGTTGCTTCCAAACAATGGATGTTAGTCCATTCTTCCGGACTCCGCACCGAGTTGACTCCGATCTTTGATATATTTCGTCAATTATGCAATTCGGATTGGTCTCTATATTTTTCACTGCTGTCGGAGAGCACACATATTTGTTTTGTGATGTCGATATGCATGAGGTGAATTCTTGATCGCTTTGCTGGAAATATTGCTGATTATTGTAGTCCACTGCTACTATCTCACTGGGAATTTCAATTGTCCAATATGACCCATTTTCTACTTTTAGTGGCGTGGGCACAATCTTCAGAACTTCAAACTTGGAAATATCTTCGATCATGAAAAATGTAAATATTTTTAGTGATTGCTCGTCCTTTTCTACCTTCGTCAATGTGATCGGTGCTTGTACTATCTTCAGATTTGAGGGTAGTTTTTTGTTTGCTTCTGTGATGATTGTCTTTACGTGTTTTGGCGCTAATAACTCATACAGTGTTGCGTTGTTGTACAGGATTCTGAAGAGTTTCTCGTAGTACTCACATAGTTCGTCGAGGTAGTTGTTTGCTAGATTGTATGCACTCAACAGATGAATATTCAACGAGTTGGTATCGACGGCGCTATACCAGTTTTTCATTGCATTTACTGCCTCAATGCCTTGATTCAATTTTGTTCTGAACTGTTCCAATTGACGTTGGATGCGAACTTCTGTCTCGTTTATTTGTGAAATGGCACTGATCATTACTTTGCTCTGATGGTTGGCTGCCTTTATAAGTTCATCTTGATTCGACTGCAAGCTGCTGATGTCTCTGTATACCTCGTCGTTTACTCCAAAGACTGAGGTAAGTAGTTCTCCAAATAATCCTCTTTTCCTGCGGGTTCCTGCTATTTGCATACTCTCTTTCACAAGAAGAATCTCTTTTTCTCTTTCAATTAAGTGCTTGGACAAAAGATGACACTGGGTCTCCTGGGATAGGGCCTTTGTTTTATTGCACAGCTGCTGGAATTCTTCGATGATTCTCGAAGCATTTGCTACGTCTTCGTTGATCCTTGTTTTGTCTATATTTATTTGTAATCGGAACACCCCTCTGTTTATGCTTGCTACTCCTATATGCTCCACATATATGCCTTTTTGCGGATGATGAATCGTGTAGTTCGCTTCACTGGTAGGTGTCCATATGACACACATTGCTAGCAGGAGGAATTTGCACACTTTGCTCATGCTTCTATTTTTACCGTTGTTTTCTCTCACGGCTTTTTCATTGGCTTCTGGTTTTTCCTGTATTGGTTCGTCTGTTTTTTCTACTGGTAACGGAATCAAGCTGGTTATGGCCCGTTTTAGTGTTGTGTTGCCTTTTCTCAAGGTGACAACTCGGATGAGGTCATCTTTGCCAGGATGTACTTCTATTATTTTTGCTAGCGGCCATTGCGCTGGATTTATGAAGTCTTCTTTTATGATGACGATTGTTCCGACTTTCAAATTTTCCTGTGCCGTGTTCCACTTGTACCTGACTTGTAGTCTGCTTAGGTACTCTGTAGACCAAGCATTCCAGAAATCTCTCTTCATTTTTTGCACTAATTTCCATCTATGGGAAAGGCTAGGATTAATTTCCGTGCTTATCGGGTCTGGTGGGGATACTATTGGCCTCCCTATTAGAAAGTGTCCAGGCGTAAGTACCATCGAATCATCGACGCCATCACTAAGTGGGCATAAGGGCCTCGAATTTAGGCAGGCTTCGATCTGATGCATCAGCGTTGTTAACTCTTTATAGGTCAGGGTGGTTTCACCAATGACTCGTTTCAGATGATGTTTCATCGATTTCACACCCGCCTCCCATATTCCTCCGAAGTGAGGTGCTGTTGGAGGGATGAAGTGCCATTTCGTTCCTGCTGTGTGCATTACGTCCAGGACTTGCGATTTTTCTATCACTTCCTTGACTTCACTTTCTAAATGTCTGGCAGCGCCGACGAATGTTGTCCCATTGTCGCTGTATATGTGTGAACATTGTCCTCTTCGGGCGGTGAATCTTCGAAACGCTGCTAAGAACGTATCCGAAGACATATCGCTTACCACTTCAAGGTGTATTGCTTTTGTGGCAAGGCATACAAAGACTGCTATGTATCCCTTGTATGATTTGTGTCCTCTGCCTTTGGTTGCCCGAATCTGAATTGGGCCTGCATAGTCGATTCCAGTGTGGCTAAAAGGAGGTGATGATGTCACTCTTGGAGTTGGAAGTTCTCCCATTTGTTGTTGTGCGGTTTCTTTTTTGTACCGAACGCACCTAACGCACTGATTGATTACAGATTTTGTCGCCTTTTTTCCATTAATGATCCAATATTTTCTTCTCAAATAAGCTATTGTTATCTGATTTCCTCCATGTAACGTTCTTTCATGTGCGTCTCTTATCAGTAGCTCTGTCAAATGCGTGTGCCTCGGAATTATTATTGGATGTTTTTGATCGAACGGCACTGTTGAATTTTCAAGTCTTCCGCTAACTCGTATCAAGCCATTTTGATCCAGAAAAGGGTTAAGATTTAGTATCTTACTTTTGTTATTCAGTCCCTTTTTGTCTGCTAGGGCTTGATATTCGTCTGATAGTTCATGTTTCTGCACACATCTAATTATCGTCTGTAGGGTCGTGGACATTTCTTCTGGCACCAAATTGTTTTCTTTTGGAGATCCTTTTATAAACCTTCGGCAAAAGGAGAGTACTCTTATCATTCGTGTCAAGTTCGAGAATTGATTCCATTCTTCTTTATGCATTTTAACATTGGCATGGTGACATTGTTTTACTTCTTGTTGATTTTCTGGCACAATGTCTGTCTTTGGCCACTGATTTTTATCCTTTATCCAAGCTGGACCATTCCACCATATGGATAAATTTTTCAGGATAGTCAATTCGGTTCCACGTGATATGACATCTGCAGGATTGTCGGCTGATTTCACGTGGTTCCAGCACTCGGACGGTATTAACCTGCGTATTTCACAAACTCTGTTAGCCACAAATGTCTTCCATCGAAGTGGGTCTCCTCTTATCCATCCGATGGTTATCATGGAGTCTGTCCAGGCATGAATCGTTACATTCTCTATTTCCAAAGCTTCAATTGTTTTGCTCATCAATTTCGCTAGAAGAACGGCAGCACAGAGCTCTAATCTTGGCAAGGTAGTCTTGTTCCTTGCAGGAGCTACTTTAGATTTTGCCTGAAGTAACGTTATGTACGGTTTTCCCGACACCATTGTTCGGCTGTAAATTACGGCTCCATATGCTTTCTCTGAGGCGTCGCAGAATCCTAGAAGCTCCATTTGTGCGCCATTGAAATATGACCACCTCGGGATTTTTATCTCATTTATGTTCTTGAGATCTTCTTTGATTTGCGACCAGCGTTCCAATGTTTCGACGCTGACCCTTTCATCCCACGCAAGCTGTTGCAGCCATAGATCTTGTATCATCATTTTGACTTTGATGATAAATGGAGCTAGCCATCCAAGTGGGTCGAAGATTTTTGCAATTTCGGACAGAATGTGCCTTTTAGTTATTTCTGACTCATTGTCGATCTTTGCTCTGAATATGAACACATCCTCTGATGGGGCCCATAGGATTCCTAATGATTTTTTGGTTTCTTCTCCCAATAGAAAGTTTGATTTCTCCCTTAAGTTTTCGGGGACTTTTTCCATGAATGCAGCTGAGTTGCTCGACCACTTCCTTAGAGAGAAGCCACCTGCTCGCAACAGGCCAACTAATGATTTTTGGAGTTCTTGCGCTTCCTCTACACTATTTGCTCCTGATAGTACATCATCTACATAAAAGTCTCTCAATGCGACTTGTGACGCTTCTTTGTAGTTTTCCTCTTCGTCTTTGGCTAATTGCTGAAGAGTCCTTATGGCTAGGAATGGCGCCGAAGCGGTTCCATACGTTACAGTGGTCAGCTCATATTCTTGTATTGGTTGTGATGGCTTACAGCGCCATACTATTCTCTGGTATGGTAGGTCATCTTTGTTTATTTTGATTTGCCGGTACATTTTTTCAACGTCGGCAGTAAACGCAATTCGATGCTTGCGCCACCTTAGTATTATTTGTGCGAGGTCTTGTTGTAATCGAGGGCCGACGTACATCGTATCATTCAAGCTCACGTTTGTGTTTGTTTTGCTTGATGCGTCATACACTACTCGTAGTCTAGACGACGTGCTCTCTTCTCGAATTACAGCTTGATGTGGTATATAATATTTGCCTTGATTTAGCTCGTGGTACGGTACTTTTCGCATGTGGCCAAGTTTCAAGTATTCTTCCATGAAGGATACATATTGTTGGTGTAGATCTTTATCTTTGGCGAATTTTCTCTCGAGCTGTTGTAGCCTTGCCACAGCTCTTGGTTTTGATTGGCCTAACTCTGGTGTTGAATCTTTGAAAGGTATTTTGACAGTGTAGGATCCGTCTGTATTCCTCTTCGTTGTTTCGGTATAAAATTTCTCACATGCTTGATCTTCTGGTCGGACATGTTGATCGTTAGCCACTTCTTCGATTTCCCAAAATTTTGCTAGCTGCTCGTCTTCTTTTATGCGGGCTACCATACTAGCAACTTTCAAGTTGGCTGATTTGCTGACTATCATTTGTCCTGATAGCATCCATCCAAATTCCGTATTCTGTCCTATCAGTCCATTAATGTTTTTCTTAAGGCCTTCTAGTAATATTTTTCCGTACTCTTCGGCCCCGAGGAGTATGTCTATCGGCCCTGGCTTGTTGAAAGTCGGATCTGCTAATATTTCGTTTTTCCAATCGTTACTGTCGGGTTCTGGTAATGCCTGGGCTGGTAGTGCCTTCGTAATTTTCGGGAGCACGAAAAGTTGCACGTCTAGGGAATATTGACTTGGAAATCTTGGCTTCAGTTGGACATCAATTCTAGATTTTGAGATCGTGGGATCTTTGCTTCCTAGTCCTGATATTTCAGCTCTTATCTTTTGTCTAGGGCAGGCTAGTAATTGAGCGGCTTCTTCGGTTATGAAAGAGGACTGTGATCCTTGATCGATTAGGACTCTCAGTAACTGGGGCACGCCTGTCGCGGAGTAACTCGTAACCACTGCTGTCGCTAGTAGAACTTCTTTTTGACAGTTTTCTAATGTTATTTTCTTTTGAGCGGTGGTGTGGTGGGTACTTCCATTTGCTCGCCTTTCTTCTCGGGGGTAATTTCGTCTGTCTTCTCGTGGGTAGTTTCTTCTTTCTTGGACATGTGGAGGGCGCCTTTCTTGGTGAAGTGAAGTATGATGATGCTGATTGCATATTCTGCACTTCAGCGTGCTTTTACAATTTTCTCTGGAATTGTGATTCATGCAGTTCATGCAGAGATGCTTCTCTCTTATCGTCTTTATCCTGTCGGCTACCGTCAAATTTTTATATTTTTGACATGTCCAGATAGGATGGGCTTGATGGCAAAGTTGGCACTCTGAATTTCTTGTGTCTCTTTGGAATCCGTTTCTTTCACTTCCGGCGATTGCTTCCAGTGAATGAAATCGTCTTTTCAAAAATTCGAATATGTCTTGCAGGTGCGGCACTTGATGTGGGTCTACCAATTGTTGCTCGTACAGTTTGTTTGTTTCAGCGTCCCATTTTCTGGCTATTATTCTCCCAATAATGGGTCCCCATGTGCTGGTGTCAGAACCCAAATTTTTTATAGCTTCTAGGCATTCATTTGTAACATCATGCAAATTTTTTATTTTTTCTGCTGATTCCTTCGTCAGTTCTGGAATATCCAGGATTCGGTCTATCAGTTTCGACACAACAAGGCGGTCGTTTTGATACCGTCCTTTTAATAATTTCCATGCTGTTTCGTAGTTCGTTTCTGTTACAGCTAAATGCTTGATTAGGTTTTGAGGGTCACCACGTAGCTGAGTTTTCAGGAATTGCATCTTCTCTGAATTGCTGATGCTTTGGTTGGAATGGATTATTCTTGAGAAGAGATCATGGAAGGCAGGCCAATCTTCATATCTTCCATTGAATAAAGGCAGCTTTAACGCCGGGAGACTCGTATTCGTCACCATTTGACACTTTTTGATTTTTTCCTTTATGGCATCAAGAGTGTTCCGATACTTGTGTCTAATTTCGAACTGAGTTGCAACGTATTCTTCGTCTACTTGTGTTAATGCTCGTCTTACTTCATTTTGGTATAGTACTGAGTTCCATTTTTCCTCAAGCTCTTTGAGTGACGTTTCATAATAGTTTGCTGACTTATTTTCGGACAGTTCATCTTGAATGTTGGAAATTAGATAAGTTAGCTCTTGAATTGCTTCGTCCATCCTACTTTGTAAGTTCAGCTTTTCTTCTGTTGTTTGAGTCCTTCTTGTTGGCGATCGGTCACTTTTGGTACATTCTTGGAGATATTTCGACGTTTCTATGAACTTGTTTTTTATTTGTTCGAAATAGTTGGTTGTGAAGTAGATGTGATCATTAACTCCCAATGCCTTAATATCTTCGTGGTTCTTCTCGACACTTTTCCATATCTTGTCTAGTATTGCCATACGGGAAACGACATATGATGTGGTTTTTCTTTCTCGGGCATCTTTTTTCCAATTGCTAAGATTTTTCACAATCTCATTGCCCAGCATTTCCTGCTTCGCGGCTAAATTATTTGTTTCCTCCATTCTAGGGCTAAGAATATGCTCTTCTTATAGGTGTAGGGTTACGAATGGCTCTTTCGTAGATTGGTTTGGTTTGTTGATTTGAGCGGCGACTGGGGCCTTGTTGGTTTGAGCGGCGACTGGGGCCTTGTTGATTGAGCGGCGACTGCGGCCTTGTTGGTTGAGCGGCGACTGGGGCCTTGTTGATTGAGCGGCGACTGGGGCCTTGTTGATTGAGCGGCGACTGGGGCCTTATTGGTTTGAGCGGCGACTGGGGCCTTGTTGATTTGAGCGGCGACTGCGGCCTTGTTGATTGAGCGGCGACTGGGGCCTTGTTGATTTGAGCGGCGACTGCGGCCTTGTTGATTGAGCCGCGACTGGGGCCTTGTTGGTTTGCTTGTTGAGGGCGGAACGGCACACTCGCAGGCTCGGATTGTGTCCTGGGGGCTGAACGGCACTTTTTGCTTGTTGAGGGCGGAACGGCACTCTCGCAGGCTCGGATTGTGTCCTGGGGGCTGAACGGCACTCTCGTAGGCTGGTTTGGGTTAGGCTCGAAGGACCATGAACAGCTCGAAGGACCATGAACAGAGTTGGGCCCTTTGTGTAGTTCACTAGAGGGTTGTAAGGCCTCCAAGGTCCGTATCTCTGTGCGTGACGTCCAGGAATTATTGCCTGAAAGTCACTAGTTATCTTGAACCAAGATGACGACTACAAAGCCCTTAGGGAAGAACTTTGGGGATAATTATCACAAATGGCTACTTTGTGTAATTAAATGCGTAGAAACTATTATTGTTTGATACTCGCTTTATTATTCAAATTGGTTCTTATTTATATTAAATATTTCAATTTGAACCTAACAATATTTATCATAACTAATAATAATTAATTACAATATTTTTCATAACTTAATAACAATTAAAGGTGTGTTGACTTTGTATCTAAAACACTGGCGCTACGCGGTATCATAACGGAAATTAAGGTGAAAAACCCGTGAACATCGATTCGTGGTTTTTTAGTAACTTTGGGCAAGGTTTGCGATGGGTTTAATTACCTTGCCTTATTTCCTAATAAATTGTGGATTTTATAATGATGTAGAAATTTCAGATTAAATTAAAATTTATGTTGAAATTTCTAATTTATGTTGATTCAACACCCCTCATGAATCCGGCAACACAGCGCAACCGGGGCGCATAATTGAGGGGTGTAGTTGCAGAACTAACATTATTCGCAGCTTTCGTGATTCGCAGCAAAACTACAATATCCGAAACGCGTTTATGTGTAATTCTCAAAGTATCATAAATCACATTCTCCCCTAATAGGAGTACTTAAACCCCAAACAAAGATTTCGCTGCAAAACTCTATCCGATTTAACGGATATCGTATTATCGATTTTCAAATTTGTTCGCAACAAAACTCACATTTTTCAAAAGCATGCAGCAGAACTCACATTTTTCAAACAAAACCTCCAAATATTTTCGAAAATGTTCAAAATAACGCATTTTGGTTTATACCATCGGAAAGCGATTTTTTTTTCTGATTTTTAATGTATTATGAGTTTTATGAAAAAAATTGAGGTTTTTAAGCGACAAGTTTTTTGCGATTTCCTAGAAACTGCTTATGACGGAGATTGTGACTTGCAACTACACCCCTCTCATAATAAACTATTAAAATTGTGGTGAAAATAAAGCCAAGAGTTGCCGACATAGATAAGGGATACAAAACTCTCTCGAACCTATATTATAGATAGGCAACTCAATACAAACATTGGGTACAGTCAGGCGGTCCCAGCGGCTAAGCTCAGCCACTCAGCAGGAACCTTATTCTCGAAACCAAGGAACAGCGTTCTCATAACAACGATTGCTCTGTCATTGTCAGTGTTATGCCGGACGACAAAGATAGAACAACGAATAAACGCAGATACTGTCATTCATTCCTGCATGTCTTCCCCAGCTGCAGGAGATGTCAAACTCAGTAGCCTTTCAACTTCCGATTCGAATTCTTGTAAACTCTCGCAGGGTTTTTGAATTCTTGATTTTACTTGAGTTCTAAATACTTCTTGTCTGTAATGGTCTGGTCTCCGAATCGCAATTCTCACGTCTGACTTAGATGTTGGTAGTTCTGTTGGTAGATTGAAGGAATGGACTGAAAAAGATCTAAGGCAGGTCCTCGTAGCGCCACTATCATTGCTGTTGCTTTTTCTTGATTGTTCCATCCAATGGTATTTGCAGCAGCTTCAAATTGTCGGACATACATGGTCCAGGAAGTAGAGCCATCAAAAATAAGTGATTTTATCTTCATACTAGAGAATGCCCCAATACTACGTTGATTGATGGACTGTATTTCTAATTTATTCACCTTATCTTCAAGTGCTTGAACTTGGTCCTCAACTTCTTGTATTAATTTCTGAACATCGGCTTTGACCTCAGCTTTAACCAGGGTCGGCGCAACCATTAGGCGAACTAGGCGGTCGCCTAGGGTGGCAAACTTAAAGGGGCGGCAAAAAGGCAAAAAAAAATTTTTGAATTCTGCTTTTCTTCCTATTATTCAGAATTTCATTTCCCTTGCAAACCCCGAACACAAACTTTGCCCTTCTCATGAGCACATATATAAAAGTTTCTGCTATACCTACTTGTTTCTGCCAGTCGCTTAATAAAACATATTTTCAAAAATAGCCATGCATATTTGTATTTTTACTTGATGAGGGCGGTAAACAGTACATTTGCCTAGGGCGCCAAAGTCGCTTGCGCCGACCCTGGCTTTAACTTCCTGAACGTTGTTTTTAACTTCTCGAACATCGTCTTTATAGTCGGGTGGCTTAGCCCAAAAATATTTCACTTCTGGCGGAGAAGCTGCCCTTTTGGATTTAGATTCTAGATACATCAAAGATTAAAAAACGCCCCAGACCCAAAAAATTTCTTACCCCCACTACCAGTTATGACGTCGTCAAAAAAGGGGTCAGAAAACCGCTATTAGGCATGTAAAACTTTACTCAAACATATTTATTTAGTAAAATTTAGCTTAAAATATGAGTTTACTGTAGTTGAAAAGCGTACCTACTTATTATTATAAAATTCACTTAGAAAAAATGGAATTCAACATGTCAATAAAATGTCAAAAGTTTAACATTCTTTTTGCATGTAAGTGTTGGCTATCAATTTGAACGTCCTTTTATCAAAAAAATTGCATAGCAGTTGTAAACATATATAAAGATGACCATTTGAACAGATTTCTCCCTTCTCCCCTTTCCCGCTCATCCCCTCCCGTTCTTCCGCGCTCCTCTTCCATCATTTTCCATAGTCGCCACTTAGTGTACATACACTTTAATGTTCTTGTAAGTTCTAGAAGACGTATATTCACATATTCTACAATAGATAAATTTAATAATTTTGAGAACAATGACCTTCACAGTGGCATAGTTGGGTAAAACGAAGGCCGCTTCTTACACATTTACATGCTGCCATACATCTTTGTTTGCAGCTTGCAGCTACAGGCAATAAGTTCTTCACAACTTTTTGCGACAACTGGAATAGTAGACCACAATGGTTGAGAGCCGTCATTGGATTCTTCCCAACCCCAGATATCGGGTGGAGGAGTCTGGTATTCATTTTCTAGGCAGTGAAGCCATGAAAGACCTTGCAAGGTTGCTCTGTTTGCATATTGGAGTAACGCATTTTCAGTTGGTGGAATGTTTTCAATTGCTCTATTTTTTTTTTTTATGACAAGGTGTTGTCTGCATTCGTTGACAGAGCTGAATCGTAGAGAAGAACTACAAATCTTTGAACCTCGCGCATTATTTCTTCAGTTGGAGGTCTTCCCATAAGTAGTTGTTCAAAAGCTGCATTAATATTCGGATGTGCCATCCACACCTTCCACACCCCTCTCTTACCTACTCCGCAAAATGACGACACATGCAGTATCGCAACCTGTTATGGAATGAAATATTGGTAAAAAGTTGCAGATCTCTTGAGATAAACGAGAGCAGAGCTCATGGATTCCTATAAACCTTCAATTTTTTCCTGTCCCAAAATCAATCCAAAGTTGTTGAATACTTTTAAGTTTTGACAATGCAGATACTGCAATAACAACATCCGAATCAACTGTTCGAATGCTGACGCGGCTGTGGCCATTACCAGCTGCATGCTTGGCATGAAGGAGTAGACGGCCGTCTGCTTCTTCGTGCCACCAGGGTGATATATCGGATAGATTTAGCTCCGCTGAAATGTTATTGCTGTTTTTTCAAGAGTATTGACCACTGTTTTTCCTTGAAAACTCTCTCTTATTAGTTGTTCATCCAAGAAAGTAAATAACTGTCTTTTATTCTCATCTATACGTAAAAATTCGTTAAATTTTTTTGGAATCATGGTAGAGGGTGTAACTTTTATGTGCACTCCCGTTCCTCTTGATTGACGTGTATCAGGTTTTGATGAATCACTTCTATATCTATCAAAGACCAAATCAACTCTTTGTGGCCGCTATATTCTACTTTTTTTTTTAAATGATGATACTCGACTACATTTGAGAAAAAAAAAACGATTTTTGAGAGAAATGATGGGACAAAATTCTCAACAAAAGTTTATACGTTTATGCTTAACGTGTTCTTTTATCTCTACATTGATGACGTTATAACTGGTAGAGGAGGTCAGAAATTTTCTGGGTCTGGGGCGTTTTTTATTCTTTGATATATCTACTATCTAAATCCAAAAGGGCAACTTCTCCGCCAGAAGTGAAATATTTTTATGAATTTTAAGACTAAGCCACCCGACTATTAACTTCGACTTTTACTTCCGTAATCTTTCGTTTTATGTTAACGACAAATCCGTGTATGTTTTGAAATATTTTCTGTAGTTGTTCAAGGTCTTCTTGCCGTTCTTTTTGTCGCCTGGCCTCTTCGTGTTGTTTTTCTTCCTGTCGTTTAGCTTCTTCTTCTTGTTTTTCGTTTTGTCACCTGGTCTTTTCGTCTTGTTTTCTTTTTTTTTTTTTTGTCGTTTAGCTTCTTCTTCTGGTTTTTCTTCTTATCGCCTAGCCTCTTCGTCTTGTTTTTCTTGTTGTCATTTAGCTTCATCCTCTTGTTTTTCTTGTTGCCGTTTAGCCTCTTTTTGCTGTCGCCTAGCGTCTTCCTGTTTTTGTGTTTGTCGCCTTGCCTCTCCGTCTTGTTTTTCTTGTTGTCGTTTGGTCTCTTGAAGTTCTACAACTTTTTGTTCTTCCATTTTTGCTTGCTGTCTCATAATGGGCATATACAGAATGTTCTAGAATTTCCCTCAAACTTCCTTCAAATATTTTTTCTGATCGTTGCTTGAAGTTCATAGTCCCCAGTACATCGACCCTAAAATTTTGTAACTAATGTACACGCCAAAATTCCTGAGCGGCTTCATAACACCAAGTCGGACAATATTTTTCATATCTCCACCCTGGGCGATGGGACATTGTCGCGCTAGCTCTTCGTGAAGTTGTCGTTCTGACGTCCCTAAGGAAGTTGATACATTTACGTGTAGTTTCAATGCTAATCGACTGTTTTTTACATTACATTACCGATATCACATTTATTTTGTCGGACAAAAACCATGTGGCTTTGGGGAAGGTCCGACGCCCTCAACATGTCGCTGTGGCGTCCCTGAGGAAGTTGATACATGTACGTGTGGTTTTGATGCCAATCGACTGTTTTCTATGTTACATTATTGATATCATATAGGTCGGACAAAAATCACGTGGCTTTGGGGGGGTCCGACGCCCCCAACATGTCGCTGTAGCGTCCCTAAGGAAGTTGATACATGTCCAACAAAAATAATTATGAATAACAATGTAATTTTAAAACATGTGTAGTAAATGTCGGACAAATAAAATGAGTATTAAAGTCAGTCGGACAACAAAAGCCCTTTTGATCAATTTCTGCCGAAATTCAGGATCTTCACTCCTGAGATTGCACAAAAAACACGACTGAATATCCATTATTTCTCACACGCGTGGTTTTGAATGACCGTTCACTAAATAATTTCCGTAAATACTCGGAGAACTATCAAAAAAACTGATCAGGGAATATGACACTGGGCCCCACAGGTGTTTGACAAAGTAGGTAAATAATAAACTGACTAATATGCACGTTGCGCTAATGCAAACTAATTTGAATTTTTTCATCGATTGTCTCAAATTTCTTGTCCGACAAATGTGATATCGTTAATGTAATGTAAAAAACTGTCGATTGGTATTAAAAACACACGTACATGTATCAACTTCCTTAGGGACGCCACAGCAACATGTTGAGAGCGTCGGACCCCCCCGAAGCCACGTGATTTTTGTCCGACATATATGATATCGTTAATGTAATACAAAAAACAGTCGATTGGCATTAAAACTACACGTACATGTATCAACTTCCTTAGGGACGCCACAGCGACATGTTGGGGATGTCGGACCTTCCTCAGAGCCACATGGTTTTTGTCCGACAAATGTGATATCGTTAATGTAATGTAAAAAACAGTCGATTGGCATTGAAACTACACGTACATGTATCAACTTCCTTAGGGACGTCAGAACGACAACTTCACGAAGAGCTAGCGCAGCAATGTCCCATCGCCCAGAGTGGAGACATGAAAAATATTGTCCGACTTGGTGTTATGAAGCCGCTCAGGAAGTTGGGAGTGTACATGAGTTACAAAATTTTAAGGTCGATGTACTGGGGACTATCAGTTCCAAACATGCTGGTGGAGTTACAAATTGGATAACTTGCTTTATTCTTGAGAAGAATGTTCTAGAATTTTCTTGAAGTGTCTTTTCTGAATGTCGATTGATATAGCAAACACGTCGGTGAAGTCATTAATTCAATATCTCCCTTGGTTTCCAAATAGAATTTTCCCGAAATTCCTCGAAATTTTTTTTCTGAATGACGATTGTCGATTGATGTATCAAATACGTCGGCTAAGTCAGAAATTCAATATCTCAAATAGAATTTTCTAGAACTCACTTGAAAATTCACTATGACAGTCAAAATCGGGTATACAGTCACTTCCGGGGTAATTTACACGATCGGTTAAGTCTCTTTCTGTTATTGTCACTATTTTCACTAATTGTTCCAGTGTTTCCTTGGCTTGGCCACTGCAGTATTGTCCTCACTACTCTGCAATCGGATTTCACTTTACAGTACTTGAATTATATATATCCCACTTTCGACACCAATGTCACGTAAAATCTTGGATTCGTTTATTCCAAAATTAAAGTATTTTTTTTAATTTTGCCCAAATATGATTATTCCGGAAGTTATACAAATATTAAGTTTTGTGTATACAGGGTGTCAATTTGAAAACTTCCCACCCAATTATCTCGGAGTAAAAAAAATTCCGAAAAAAACCCTGGAACACGTCAACTATAATTTGAAGGGGGATAAGTTTTTATGCAAAATTCACCTCCCCTCTTTCAACTCCCCAACCCCCAGAGCCACCCCCTAGAAAAACTTAAATAAGAAGAGGGGTCAAATGATACATCATTTTGCAGGGTTTTTAATTCCATACATTTTGGTACCAAATTTCAATACCTAAGTTCAACTGTTTTGGAAATATTGACAGTTGGAAATTGACTTTTTTGCAACTTTGACAGGCTGTAAAACCTAAACGGTAAATTTAAGAGGAAAACCAATCTTTACATTCTCGTCTTAGATTTTCATAAACTATCATTTAACACCAACTTTGAATTTAACCAGAGATAAAATTTTTAACCAGAATTTTTGATCATGGATTAAATTCAAAGTTTCTGTCAAATGTTAGTTTATAAAAATCTAAGACAATAATGTAAGAACGGTTTTCCTCTCAAATTAACCGTTTAGGTTTTACAGCCTGTCAAAGTTGCAAAAAAGTCAATTTTCAACTGTCAATATTTCCAAAACAGTTAAACTTAGGTATTGAAATTTGGTACCAAAATGTATGGCATTAAAAACCCTGCAAAATGATCTATCACTTGACCCCTCTTTCCATTTAAGATTTTCTAGGGGATGGCTCTGGGGGTTGGGGGGTTGAAAGAGAAGAGGGAATTTTGCATAAAATCTCATCCCCCGTTCAAATTATACTTGACGTGTTTCAGGGATTTTTTTTGAGAATTTCATACATCTGTCAAAACTGGTATTCCAACAATAAACTGACATGTTTTGATTGTTGATTTGAACCAATCAGATTGGAATTACCTATTGTTCGTCGATTTTAATCTGATACTCGGACGGAATGTGAGCTGGTGGCTCCCTACATTAGAACGCCAATGGTTACCTGACGTCACACCTGTTTTTGCCATATGAAACACCCCCTCGCTCCTCATACCGCAAGTGTCAGTTAAAAATCGACGAACAATACGCAATAATTTGCACTAGTGCAAATTATCAGATAATTGCTGGTGCGAAAACTGGTGTTTTGACATTTTTTGACAAAACATTTAAATTTTTGATTTCTGAAATTCTCTCATTAAATAATTTTCGACAAATTTGCAGTCATGCGTTTTTAACTGAAAAAAGCACTGGTGCACTACGTGCACTCGTGCTCTTTTTCAACTAAAAATGCTTTCGGGCAAATTTCCCAAAAATTATCAATAATTTCCATTACACTTGTTATACCGGGTGGTCCTCCGGGAATGACATCGATTGCTTATGGGAAAACTGTGAAAGGTAAAAATTTGAAAATTTGGCAACATAGCAATGTCGATGCGGGACATCCAGGTAAAATATTTTCAAGATGGCGGCATTTCCGGTCATACCGGAAGTTGATACCAACTCGGTTATTTTAAATAGAACACCCCATATATTAATGTATTTTTGGATTCTACATAAAATTCTGAGCAGATTTCATGTAATATACCCTATACCTAAGTTCAACTGTTTTGGAAATATTGACAGTTGAAAATTGACTTTTTGCAACTTTGACAAGCTGTAAAACCTAATTGGTTAATTTTAGAGGAAAACCGATTTCACATTCCTATCTTAGATTTTGATAAACTATCATTTGACACCAACTTTGAACTTAAACGGAGATTAAATTTAACTGAAATTTTTAATCATGGATTTAATTCAAAGTTAATGTCAAATGATAGTTTATAAAAATCTAAGATAGGAATGTCAAATCGGGTTTCCTCTAAAATTAATTGTTCAGGTTTTACAGCCTGTCAAAGTTGCAAAAAGTCAATTTTCAACTGTCAATATTTCCAAAACAGTTGAACTTAGGTATAGGGTATATTACATGAAATCTGCTCAGAATTTTATGTAGAATCCAAAAATACATTAATATATGGGGTGTTCTATTTAAAATAACCGAGTTGGTATCAACTTCCGGTATGACCGGAAATGCCGCCATCTTGAAAATATTTTACCTGGATGTCCCCCATCGACATTGCTATGTTGCCAAATTTTCAAATTTTTACCTTTCACAGTTTTCCCATAAGCAATCGATGTCATTCCCGGAGGACCACCCGGTATATCCAGATATTAATTGTAAAATTGATTTCCTAAATGAATGCATTCTGAAACTTTTTAATAAGCACGCGCCAGTTAAACAGCTCAGAAAAAATAAAAATTACTCATACTCACCTTGGATTACCGATAATGTAAAACTTTTGCAAAAGTTAAGAAACAAAGCTCTCAAAAAATTTAAGGACACAAAGCGCCCATGTCACTACGATTACTACAAACAACTTAGAAACTATACAACATCAGCTATTCGGGCAGAAAAAAAAGCGTATTTTCGGTATAAATTTCAGAATACCGATATCAGGGGTAAATGGACAGAGTTGAAGAAATATAACTTGGTTCAAACCTGGTCAAGATCTCCTAAATTTCTACAAAAATAACCGAATTGGTAGGGTCGATCAGGAGTTTAGTTTCAACCTGTCGACGGAGGAAGAAATTTTTAAAATTATTCGAAACATTAAATCTAAGGCTATCCTATCGGTAGTGATCAGCTGAATATTACTCTTATTCAGCTGTGCTGTCCATTTATTTTACCTTTCATTACACATATTATTAATGACTAGCTGTTGCCCGCGGCTTCGCACGCCCTATACAAATTTTGTAGGTGTAGGCTGTAGGTAGCATTAGGTAATCTTCTTTCAAAGAGCTAAGGGGATAGTTGCGTCAGACATATGGTCATGTAACTCTTATTTTTGCAGCACCTCTCTGTAAACCACATTTTTTGTTCTGCTTTGTGGCTGCAGAATTTGAAGACTATTTTTTGACAGCTGACGTTAAATTTTTTTGAAGTGCCACTCGCTGCTAATAGCTTTGTTCGCGGATCATATTTTGAACCGATTCAGAACCAGTCCGAAACTAATTGAAAACTATCGTAGAGCGCATGCCCAGTTATAGCTGGGTTCGGCTTGCTCACTCCGTGCACTCCGAGTGATTCCGTTCGCACTTCAGCCGTTCGGGTATTACCTTTTAGCTTATCAGATAACGGCTGGAGTGCGATCGGAGTAACTCGGAGTGAGCAACCCGAACCCAACTTGTGAATGGGTTCAGGCTCCTATTTTATCGCGAACAGTTTTGGAACCGAACAAAAGCTCCAGAACCTTGCTCCAGACTGTCGAAATACGTGAACGAATTGCGAATGTCATGTCTCAAACTTGAAGTTAGCTTAGCCTGGGACCGGTGGAATTTGTTCAGAATCGGTTCCGAATCGTTTCTGGTGAAAGCATGAAAATATAACGACAATGTGACGGAACTAGCTATTACCCTTTTGTGGACTCTAGTCATTACCGCACCAGGGATGTCAAAAGTTTTTACTTTGACTGACTGTAAAAATTAACCATTAGGTGTTGGATCATTTAAGCCTTGTATTGAACTAGGGGTGCCTTGATTCTCATTTATACAAATAAAACGCTGAAATAGAATAGTTATCAATTTAATTAATAAATGAAGTTAATTCGGTTTAATCAGCAATCAAATCCTATCTAATAATTCCTATTTGGACGTCCAGTCGAACTACAAATTTTATACTAATCTAAAGTAAATAAGCGAGTAAATAAGTATCTTGATTTATAAAAAAATAGTGAAATTTCATAATAATAATATCATTTATGGTTGAATGTTCAAAGAACGAGAACACAAATTAACTAATTTAAATTTACGAGAGCACAACACAAATAATTCGTGAACTTCAATCAGCTCACTGTATTCACAAAATGTTTATAATCCTTGAAGGTTCTTTTGTTTATTGAGAGTTAATAATTTGAGCACTTTTCTGCTGAAGTGTGTAAACAATAAGTGCAAGAAAAGTCTATATATATATGCTCAGTTTCTATATACAAATTTACAAATTAATGTTCATTTCACGAGTGTGAAAACCAAATTTCTGTATTAAAGGTTAGAACAAACACTTCAATTTATAGTGCATTTCAACCGAATCGGTATTCAGTATTTATTAATTTATTGTTCGACTGTTTTGAGAAATTGAAACGGTCTTACTTGCTTAATCCAGTTCATACCGGTAAATCCATATAGTGATTATTTATCCATTTATCACTATTCGTAGTAATTTGCACTGTCAGCTAAGGGATTTTCCACTAAGAGAGAGAACACAATGATATACAGAGTTGAAGCCCGTCGAGAGTGAGACAGGAATAACCTTAAACAGGCGTAGTAGAGAATTTTGCTAGGTCCGAGATGACTTGCAACAATTTAGGGGTTAATTACATGAATTGTAATCAATAATATCGTTGATAATATAGGCCATGTCAGGCCTTGAGACACTGGGAGTAGTATTTTACTATAATTCGCGTACTAACGGGGGTTTTCTGGGGGTTTTTTTCCTCTGTAGAGCGTTCAGAGGCGAGAGGGTGCAGAGTCTTTGCTTACTCTTCTGCTTCTTGATTACTACTGTTGTGTACCGTGCGTCGAGTCGACTGCCTTTTTCGGAGCAGGTCGCATAAATCAGGGATGTTGGGTGGCAACTGACCAATCACAACAACAAAATAGATCCATTGCTCATAGGGTAATGAAGAAATCTGTAATTTTACCGATTCAAAAGGGCTGCTGTTGCCAGTTTTACAGGATTCTTTTTTTAGAATATTATTTTTATGATAAATAATAGAAATTGAGATTATATTGATAAACTACAAATAATAACATTTTAAACTTGTTGTGGGTTATTTCCGCAACATATTCCCCCCCTTGAAGTTTCCAAACTTCAATGAGAGACGAAACATTAACAAAAAAAAATAAACAACATATTTACAATAGAGAAAGTAGCAGGTTTTAATCCTGAATTGGTAAAGGACATACCTTTGCTATTCCTCGAGTAAAAACACCACTTTGTGTTTTCAATTTTACCACTCTGGTTTTATTGTCTCGTCCAGGGAATACCTCTAAGACTCTGGCTAAAGGCCATCTTAGAGGTGGAGTGTCATCTTCCTTTAAAAGTACTAATGTATTGGGGGTTAGATCTAGAGAATTCCGGAACCATTTAGGTCGATTTTGGAGTCTGTTCAAATAGTCCACTGACCAACGCTTCCAAAACACTTGTTGGATGTGTGAAATTTTCTGCCACATAGAAAGGCGGTTCTCATTAAGATGACTTAAATCCTTATCTGGGTGAGCCGTAAGGCTTGAACCAATTAAGAAGTGACCAGGGGTTAGAGTTTGATAGTCGTTTGGGTCGTTTGAAAGAACGCATAGGGGACGTGAGTTCAATATGGCTTCAATTTGCACTAAAATTGTATAGAACTCTTCAAACGTGAAGCGGGTTTCCCCAACCAGCCTGACGATGTGGTATTTGGCGCTTTTAATTGCTGCCTCCCAAATGCCACCGAAATGAGGACTTCTTGGAGGGATGAACTTGAATTCAGTTTCATTTTGAGAGAGAAAGTCCCTGATTGAGTTCAAATGGGTTCTATTTCTAAAAAAGTTATGCAATTCCTTCAATTGATTTTGGGCGCCTTGGAAATTGGTGGCATTGTCACTATGTATCACGGTTGGGTTACCTCTCCGGGCAATAAATCTTTTCAATGTCATGATGAAGTGTTCGGTAGAGAGCCCTGTCACCAATTCAATATGAATTGCCTTGGTGGCCAAGCAGACAAAAATTGCAATATAGCATTTAATTAGGGGAGCATTGCGTAGCTTGGACGATTTTATTAAGAAGGGTCCGCCATAGTCTATTCCAACTTGGCTGAAACAGCGGGAGACATTCACACGCTCCTTTGGCAGACTTGCCATAATTTGCTCTGCTGGTTGAGCTCTGAATCGGAAACAGGTAATACAATTGTTGATTATACGTTTTGTCTCCCTTAAACCATCGAGTGGCCAGAACCTTAGGCGAAAATTCGATAACACTGTTTGTGCGCCTGCATGACCTAAACGCTCATGTTCTTGGATTAACATTAATGAGACAATATGATTATGGGAAGGGAGCAAAATGGGGTGTTTTTGATCGAAGGAGACATTAGCGTTGTCTAATCTTCCACCCACTCTTAAAAAACCATCCTTATCTAAGAAGGGTTTGAGTTTAATCAGTGATTTGTTGCTCAAAAATATGTTTTGATTCAACTCTGAGATTTCCTTTGAAAAATGAATTGACTGGAGAATTTTTGTGATCAAGTTCAAGGCTGCTTTCAGCTCTTGGACTTCGAGAGAATCTTTTGTTCTATCGAGATGTTTACATTTTGTGTTATGTGCAAATCTCAACATGTACCCTACTGTGCGTTGGAGCTTACGAAATTTAGAAGCTCGATTGAATATTCCGGGCCAAAACAGATCTTGATCTTTCTTATCAGTTCCTACTAGAGCTATTTTCTTTTCCTCAGGGACATCAGACAAACTGGGAGTGTTGCCAAATTGGGAGAGATTTAATTCAGGGTCATGAAGAAATTTAGGGCCTTGCCACCAAGTATGGCACTCCTGGACTTGGGGTATTGGCAAACCTCTAGATGGGTAATCAGCGGGGTTGTCTGAAGAATTTATATGACGCCATTTGTGATTTGAGGTGAGTTCTTGAATTTGTGCTACTCTGTTAGCCACAAAAACAGTCCAGCGCGACGCATGGGAATTTATCCAGCAGAGCGCAATTTGCGAATCTGTCCACAAATTTACAGAACTCAATGAGAATCGATCTTCGAAGATTGCGATTAACTTTGAAACCAACTTTGAGAGCAAAACCATGGCGCATAATTCTAGCCTAGGCAATGTAACTGTTTTCAGAGGAGATACTCTAGATTTAGAGGTAATCAAATGACAAGATACTGTTCCATCAGTATATAGGGCGCGAACGTAAACGCAAGCGGCGTATGCCTTGAGGCTGGCATCAGAGAATCCGTGGAATTCCATGGAACTTAATGTTTTGTCAGAAAAAAGGTATCTAGGGATCTTGAGCGTTTTGAGGAGAGGAAGGTCATGTATGAAACCATTCCATTCTTGCAAAAGTGAGTCATCAGTAATTGGGGTGTCCCAATCCAACTTCAGAGTCCAAAGTCTTTGTACAATTATTTTTCCTGTCACAATGACTACAGATAAAAAACCAAGGGGATCATAACATTGAGCTATTACAGAGACAATTTTTCTTTTCGTAATAGGGGTTGTTAATTTTACTTCAGGAATAGAGACGCAGAAGAAGTCGAGAATTGGGTTCCAAATAAGGCCAAGTACCTTATTCGGGTTTTCGTCAAAATTCATATCTACTTCGATTATTTTTTCTTTATGAGAGATTTTGTCTAGAAATTCCTTTGAATTTGAACACCATTTGTGTAATTCAAATCCAGAAGCCTTTAATAAAGAGATAAGTTCGCTATAGAGTATTTCTAAATCCTTAAGGTCATCACATCCACTTAGGATATCATCCATGTAACATTGTTTCAATAGAGAATGAGACGCGAGGGGATAATCTGAGCTATTTTTTAATGCAACATCGTTTAAGACTCTAGTTGCGAGGAATGGAGCACTGTTAGTGCCATACGTGACAGTGGTCAATTCGATGCACTGAAGTGGTTTTTCAGGCTCGTCTCTCCATAAAATATTTAATAAAAAGGTCTGAGTGGGATTTATCTTTATTTGTCTGAACATCTTCTCAATATCAGAGGTGAGAGCATATTTGAAAGATCTGAAGCGTAACAATATGTCATAAAGGTCAGGCTGGACCTGAAAGCCTTTGAGAGTTATGTCATTTAGGGAAAGGCCCGTTGTGGTTTTGCAAGAGGCGTCAAAGACCACACGCAGCTTCGTTGAGCACGCACCTTCTCTAACCACAGCATGATGAGGGAGGAAGCATTTGAGCTCCAGATTTTCATTAGCAGAGGAAAGGGGTAGGAACCTGGCATGTCCAAGGTTAACATATTCATGAATAAATTTCTGATATTCATGAAAATAATCTGGGTCCTTTACAAATTTCCTCTCGAGATTGTGAAATCTTTTTGTGGCTATAGACAAAGAATCACCGAGTTTGAGATTTTCAGAGGGAGATTTCAAGGGTAAGTTAACTTGATAAGAGCCATTTTCTAATACTTGAGTTGTTTCCTTGAAACAAGCTTCAGCCTTTGCATCTTCAAGGGAGAGAAGGGCTTTGGTATGAATTTCTTCCATGGACCAAAATTTAGTCACTATATTTTCGAGAGAGCTATTGTCCGGGCTTTGAACAAACATAGAGACAGAGGAGTGCACTTGTTGTGCAGGGCTACTAGTGACTAAATGAGAGCAGTTATTATGGTGTGAATTTTGGGGAAACGTTCCTCCAAGAATCCAACCGAGATGAGTGTTTAAGACTGTGGGCAGGCCATGACCTAGATGAATCAGGCCTTTTGTCAGGAGATTGTAATAGAGGTCTGAACCAATCAGAAGGTCAATTTCCGAAGGACGAGTGAAACTAGGATCAGCAAGAACAATGTCGCTCGGTATATTCCACGAACTGACATTTATTTGTATAGAGGGGAGGGGTCCTGTTATTACAGGGAGAACGGCGCAGGAAATCTCAAATTTCCTATGAGGATACAAATTTGAGTATATTTTCAAATCAATCATCTTATTAGTAACATTGTTACTAAGAGCTATGCCAGACACATATGTTGTTTTGACATAGGGGACTAGTTTTAACCTTTTAACTAGTTTGTCAGTTACAAAGGAGTGTTGCGAGCCATTATCCAAAATGGCTTTGGCTTGAAGGGGCCGCCTGTCTGCGTCATAAAGTGTCACGCATGCGGTTGCTAAAAGAGTTTGTGAGTTTTTTGTAGAGAGTGCTGAGACGGAGTGGAGACTTTGGGAAGATTTGGGAAGTTCATTTTGGTTTGGTTGTGAGTCAGCTTGATTTTGTGGTCTTGAACCTTGTGTCTGTGTCTTGGGAGGATGCTGAGACGGTTGCTGCTGACCATTAGAATAATTTGGTCTAGCAATCGAAGGGTTATTATGATGGGGTCTTTGTTGGGGTCTGTGACCTTGAGCTGGAGGATTTTGAGGGACAAAAGCATTGTGGAGCAATGTATGATGCCTTTGAGAGCAGATAAAACAACCTTTGGTTGCTGGGCAATTGGCAAGAGTGTGTTTGGAACCAAGACAATTAAAGCAGAGTTGTTTTGAATAAACAAAAGTCTTCCTTTCCGAGTCCTGTAAACCTTTAAACTTATTACAAATATAAATTTTGTGAGAGTCTTGATTGCAATATAAGCAGTGTGTAGTGACTTTACTTATATTATTTTGAGCGAACAGAGCAGCGCCAGAGTTTGGGGTTTTGTTTACTTTTCGTTGCCCGTTTTGTGCTGAAGGCACTTCCGTACTTGAGAGATTTTCCAAAGCTAAGCATCTTTTTTCGAGGAATTCAAAAAGGTCATCAAGTTGAGGGAGTTGATTTAAATCGCGCTCATTCTCGAACGCCTTGCGCGTGCCAAAATCAAGTTTTTTTCCCATTAAATATATTATCAAAAATTCCCAAAGCTGTTCGTAAGAATAGTGCAAATTCTTTAAAGAAAGTAAATTTTTTCTACAATTTGTAACAAACTCTCTGAGAGTTTGAGCGTTACATTTACTGAGTGTGTTTTGTTCCAAGAGAGCAACAAAATGAGCGTTTATTACAGAGATTTTGTTTTCATATCGTTTCTGCAATATTTCTAGAGCGATATCAAAATTATCGTTTGCCACAGCCAAGTTTTCGATCAATTTCAATGGTTCGTTTCTCAAAAATGACTTTAAATAAATAAATTTTTGTATTTTACTCAGGTGAGTATTATCAATTATCAGAGCAGAGAAGATTTGAAAAAAGGAAGTCCACTCAGCGGTGTCACCTTTAAAGGGGTTTATATTTATTTGAGGGAGTTTCACTTCCATATGTGGTGGCAAATTCAGCTGTGGCAAACTAGTTTGGCTTATTGGTGGAGTGTTCAGGGTAACCGGAGACAATGTTTTAATACATTTTTGTATCAGAGAGAGAGTATCATAGAATTGATTTTCAACAATATCTCTATTTTCGTTATCATTTGCAGTGAATTCTTCAAGATAAGTTTCAATTTCATCTTGAGTCATTGAGTATTTTTCAAAGTTATCTTTTAAGTTAACTATACGATTTTCAAATTGAGTTGGATCTACTTCAACATCCTTATTGTTTTTCACCCAATTGGCAATGCGAGTAATAGCGCTTTTTGCGCGAGTACGGACCTGCTTCATAGCATCAAAATCCATATTGAGAAATAGCCTTTAAATAACTCCACCAATAATAATCAATTAATTTAAAATGAATTAAGAGAGCCAAACAAGCTAATTAATAAATTGTACCTATACAAATCAATACACAATGTACCTATTTACAATATAGAATATTTACAACAGAGAATGTACTTACCAAGTACGAGCAATACAGGGATTCGAGTAGGCAAATTTCAATATATAATAAAAACACAAGTTTTTATTGAGCAGTGTAGAAATGAGAATCTTAAAGCAGTCAGAGATAGAGGCATAAAAAAAACATTAAATTTTTTAATTAATTACATTTCAATCAAGGCTTTAATCCGGCTCGAAGGACCAATGTGACGGAACTAGCTATTACCCTTTTGTGGACTCTAGTCATTACCGCACCAGGGATGTCAAAAGTTTTTACTTTGACTGACTGTAAAAATTAACCATTAGGTGTTGGATCATTTAAGCCTTGTATTGAACTAGGGGTGCCTTGATTCTCATTTATACAAATAAAACGCTGAAATAGAATAGTTATCAATTTAATTAATAAATGAAGTTAATTCGGTTTAATCAGCAATCAAATCCTATCTAATAATTCCTATTTGGACGTCCAGTCGAACTACAAATTTTATACTAATCTAAAGTAAATAAGCGAGTAAATAAGTATCTTGATTTATAAAAAATAGTGAAATTTCATAATAATAATATCATTTATGGTTGAATGTTCAAAGAACGAGAACACAAATTAACTAATTTAAATTTACGAGAGCACAACACAAATAATTCGTGAACTTCAATCAGCTCACTGTATTCACAAAATGTTTATAATCCTTGAAGGTTCTTTTGTTTATTGAGAGTTAATAATTTGAGCACTTTTCTGCTGAAGTGTGTAAACAATAAGTGCAAGAAAAGTCTATATATATATGCTCAGTTTCTATATACAAATTTACAAATTAATGTTCATTTCACGAGTGTGAAAACCAAATTTCTGTATTAAAGGTTAGAACAAACACTTCAATTTATAGTGCATTTCAACCGAATCGGTATTCAGTATTTATTAATTTATTGTTCGACTGTTTTGAGAAATTGAAACGGTCTTACTTGCTTAATCCAGTTCATACCGGTAAATCCATATAGTGATTATTTATCCATTTATCACTATTCGTAGTAATTTGCACTGTCAGCTAAGGGATTTTCCACTAAGAGAGAGAACACAATGATATACAGAGTTGAAGCCCGTCGAGAGTGAGACAGGAATAACCTTAAACAGGCGTAGTAGAGAATTTTGCTAGGTCCGAGATGACTTGCAACAATTTAGGGGTTAATTACATGAATTGTAATCAATAATATCGTTGATAATATAGGCCATGTCAGGCCTTGAGACACTGGGAGTAGTATTTTACTATAATTCGCGTACTAACGGGGGTTTTCTGGGGGTTTTTTTCCTCTGTAGAGCGTTCAGAGGCGAGAGGGTGCAGAGTCTTTGCTTACTCTTCTGCTTCTTGATTACTACTGTTGTGTACCGTGCGTCGAGTCGACTGCCTTTTTCGGAGCAGGTCGCATAAATCAGGGATGTTGGGTGGCAACTGACCAATCACAACAACAAAATAGATCCATTGCTCATAGGGTAATGAAGAAATCTGTAATTTTACCGATTCAAAAGGGCTGCTGTTGCCAGTTTTACAGGATTCTTTTTTTAGAATATTATTTTTATGATAAATAATAGAAATTGAGATTATATTGATAAACTACAAATAATAACATTTTAAACTTGTTGTGGGTTATTTCCGCAACAGACAAAAACACATTTTTTTTTGCACTGATTCTGCAAATGGAAATCGGTATGAATTTGATTCTGCTTGTCATATTTCTGAATTTGACAGCTGACACGTCGTCTGTTTCTGTTTACATTTTTTTCCCCGAATTCCCGCACCACACCGTTTCTTATTTTTGGTTGTTAAGGGCGATTGCTTAAGGCCATGTTGATATTATTTCTTAGTGAGCATCTCCAACCTATTACCTACCTGTTTGCAAAATTTCATCTCGATTGGTTTAGTAGTTTTCGAGATTTCGTGTTTAATCAGTCAGTCAGTCAGTCAGTCAGTGAGTGAGTGAATTTCACGTTTATATATATAGATTGTATTCTAAATTCTTATTTTCCTCTACCGTGGAAGCGAGCACAAGTTAGGCCTTTGCCCAAAATCAAGAATCCTGTTGAATTTGATCAATTGCGCTCTATAAGCATTCTTCCTACACTCTCCAAGTTCCTCGAGAAAATCATGGACAAACAAATTCGAGAGTATTTAAATTTATATAATATTTTGCCTCCCAAGCAGTTAGGTTTTCGTCCAAATCACAGCTGTGAGAGTGCACTAGCTGATATTACTGACGACATTTTTGGGGCATCGGATGAAAATAAGGTCAGTGCTTTGGTACTCCTGGATTTTAGTAAGGCTTTTGATGTTCTCAATCATGAAATACTTGTCTCAATTCTTCACTTCATTGGTTTTGGTGATGCTTCGGTCCAGTTCCTAAGTTCTTTTTTGTCAGATCGTGTACAACAGGTTGTCGTTAATTATAATTATTCTAACCCCTTGAACCTCGCAATGGGTGTACCCCAGGGTAGCATTCTTGGCCCTTGGCCCTTTGTTGTATACAATTTTTACTTCAAATTTTTTAAATTCACTCACTTATTGTAGCTATCATTTTTATGCCGACGATACACAAATACTATTTTCTTTTCTCGATGATGAACTGGTTGACTCTGAGGATAAAATCAATACTGATTTAAATAGTTTCTATGCCACTGCTTCTGATCATTTACTGAGACTCAACCCCAATAAATCGTCGGTAATATTATTTGGAAACGATACTCAAATAAGTAGGGTTAAAAGTAATATGGTGATTAAACTGAATAATGTAGCAGTACCTTACTCTGACTCCTGCAAGTTTCTGGGTTTAGTGTTGGATTCAAGATTGCGCTTCAAGGATCATGTGATCTCAAAATTAAGGGTTGCTTATAGTAATCTTAAAGTAATTTATAGTAATAGACACTGCCTTTCCCAAGATATTAGAAAGCTACTCAGTGAGGCTTTGGTCCTTTCACAATTTAATCACTGTAGTGGTGTTTATGGCCCTTGTCTTGATGCTGTTGATAGCAGGGCCCCCGCCAGACCTAAAGCCGCCCGCGTGCGATTTCATATTTTGGCGCCCCCTGGTAAGGGTTGACGGTATACAAGCTTTTTTTATTGAAACATAATAACTAATATCACAAAAATTAACAAAAGGATCCTCAAAATTTCTAAAACTTAAACTGAAAACATACTTTGGTGATAGGTAAATAACTGATCAGATCAACCTAAATTAACTAAATGCATACCTACATAATATACAGAGTGGTCCATTGAAAAGTATCCACCTAGATTTACCGGTTTTTGTGAAATTTAAGAAAAAAATGCTCGGACACGTGTATTTTGTTTCGGAGGGGGAAATATTCTCTGCATATTTTTAGCCCTGTAACCTTCAACCCCTAACGGGGGTGGGCTCCAACCCCTTAATCTTTAATGGAACGATGGGTCGAGTGATAGCTCGATTGAAAGGGCACGAAATTAGCTTTCCAATGGTACCCTGTTTGTCGGATTTTACTTCGACAGTTAATGCGAAAACGACGCTAAGAGCCTCACCCCTGTATTTTTGGAATCAATAAAACAAAGCAGCAACGTAATGCGGAGGCGCTACATCTTGTTGGAAATGAAGCCGATCAACATTATGATTTAGGTCATCTTCTATTATTTCTGTTATCAAAGGGTCAATTGCATCCTCAAGCATGTTTAGGTACACTTCGCCAGTTAAATTACCAGGGATAAAAAGTGGTCCTACAATATGATTTCCTAAGATGCCACACCACACGTTTATTTTTTCAGGGTGTTGGGTATGGGCCTCACGGAATAAATGTGGGTTACTATCATCCCAGTAACGGCAATTATGTCTATTGAATGTACCATTTAAATAAAATGTACACTCATCAGAGAAGCAAATGTTAAATAATAAGTCCGGTTCTTGCATTAAACGCTGACTCATTTCTTCACAAAACTGCATCCTTCTATCAGGATCATCCTCATTAAGTTCCTTTACTAATCTAGTTTTGTATGGATGAAATTTGTGCACTTTTAAAATCCTTAATAGGGACGAACGGGGGACACCTGAGACTTGAGCCAGTTGACGGGTACTTTGGGTATGATCCAATGCCACATGTCCCAAAACAGCTACTTCCACAGCTTCATTTCTGTTGTGTTGCGGCTGGCGTTTCACATTAGCAACAGATCCAGTATCGGTAAACTTTTGCACTAATTTCGCCACATACGAATGATTGACATTTTCGTTGGGATGAGCGTCATTAAATAAACGAGCAGTAAGCCTAGCACAACTATTATTTTGAAAATAAAGCTTGATAATTTCCACTCGTTCTGCAATGGAATGAATCATTTTTGTCAGTAAAATTTAGATCGTCTCGAAATCAACCAAACTAAATCAATGAACGGAATAAACCTAAATTCTTTTCCTTCATTTACCAAGTGTGTATCTGCTTACTTATTTTTACAAAAAAAAACGCACACAATAAATGAATGCATTTAATTCTGATAAAAGATAACAAAACATTAAATTTACCTATTTTGTCGTGTTTGGCTTTTTGTATTAAAATAGGGCGGATATTTTTTGGCGTTGAAACAATGAGTTTTTACTTAAATAAGTAATTTGAATTATGATTGTAGCTCTTTTGAATCGCGATAACTGAAATTTAAGTCCTTCATTTTATTGATTCCAAAAATACAGGAGTGAGGCTCTTAGCGTCGTTTTCGCGTTAACTGTCGAAGGAAAATCCGACAAACAGGGTACCATTGGAAAGCTAATTTCGTGCCCTTTCAAACGAGCTATCACTCGACCCATCTTTCCATTAAAGATTAAGGGGTTGGAGCCCACCCCCGTTAGGGGTTGAAAGTGACAGGGCTAAAAATATGCAGAGAATATTTCCCCCTCCGAAACAAAATACACGTGTCCGAGCATTTTTTTCTTAAATTTCACAAAAACCGGTAAATCTAGGTGGATACTTTTCAATGGACCACTCTGTATATAACTTTCTTCGTACTGAATTTACACAGCAAAACCCCAAAAAAATTACAAAAAATTGACTTTTCTACTACTTTTAACTCTTTCAAAATCTTTCAAGACATTTTCAACATTGATAAACTCTGTCTAACCAAAGTTGAACTTTGAAGGTCACTTACTCATCCTTGTAACCATAGGATTCACACGTTCGGACCCTTTTGGTTTGATAAACACAGTGCGAGTGCAATAAAGACAGCAGCAAAAAGCAACGTCTGTGATATATTCGAGTAAGTGACCTTCAACGTTCAACGTTGGTTAGACAGAGTTTAGTCTCCAAAAGATCATATTCTATGGACAAAATCACTAATTCAGATAACCTTTTTTGTAACATTGTAGATCTTAACTAGTTTTTTAGAGGTTTTTTTATAAAAACTCCTAACTACATTAATAATAATAGTCCAGAGTAAGTTTGAAAGAACCAACAGGAAAATTGGCCCACTGGCTATACGGAGCTAAGACCTGCAGCCTGATTCTCGCTCGATACGCACGACGCACGAAGGCGCAGAGCAGGGTTCCATTTTTAGTCTTTGTCATATGATTTCACATGGAACTGAGAAGGACAGCCAGGACAGGGCACTTCTTCCCAGATGAGGGCGTTTCGAGAATCAGGTGCCTGGTCTTTGAATAAAAAGGAAAATAATTGAAGAACTTTAGGAAAAAAATTAAATTATAAAATATTAAATAAATTACAATTTTTTTTATTCATATTTTTTCTCGTGTGATTTGCCGCCCCTAGGCTATGCCGCCCGCGTGCACCGCACGCCTTTGCGCTTATGGTAGCGGGGGCCCTGGTTGATAGATACAGAGTTCAAAAAGTGCAAAACTCTTGTTTACGTTTAATCTATGGTGTTAAAAGGAGAAATCATATTTCACCCTACTTGGCTGAGTCCGGGTGGCTCAATATGTTCAATCGTTTTAAGTTGCACCGGGGTAAGTTTTATTATCAATTAATCAAAAGTAAATCCCCTCAATACCTGTACAGAATAATTACATTTCGCACTGATGTGCACAACTTAAATTTAAGAAGAAGAAACGTGATCCGAATACCACAGCACCGAAAAGAACAATACAAACGTTCATTTTCTTATAATATAGCTACTTTGATAAACTCGCTGGACTTTGTTGATTGGCGCTGGTCGTCATCTACTTTTGGAAAGCATTTTAAATCACGTTTGCTTCTAAATCAGTGATGTCTCGCTCTCTGGTGGAAAGTTAACCATGTTTTAGTTTTTTCCTTATTCTTCTCCCATTGTCATTCTAATCCTCTCCTTTTCCTCTTCCTGTTTACTTATGTATGTTTTTTATTCTTTAATTTTTTTCATATAAGATGTAAATCGAACGCACAAAATTGTCTTCTATTTCTGTTCTTTGGTTTCAAATTATTTATCTAAAATAGGGCCTGAACAGTATTTGAATCATTCAGATGTCTGCGTTTTTTTTCTAGTGCCCATTGTCAACCATATGTATATTTTAATATTATTATGTAAAAACTGATTGTAATTTTTATTTTTTTTTTTGGTTTTGACAATAAAAGTATTATTATTATATAACTATTGAAAATTTTTCTACTCCGAAATAATAGGGGTGGGAAGTTTTCAAATTGACACTCTGTATAGATATACTAAGCACTTATTTATATGATAAGTGACGTCATAGGCATATTTCATAGCGTTGTATCTCCGTCAATTTTTGACTAAGAAGAAAAAGAAAAAAACACGTGTTGAATTATTTTTTATCAACTAACGAAATTAGCGATAAAAAAAATTTATGCAAGTATCCCATTGACTCAAACAGCTTAACTCTTCACAACTTTTACAATAATCACTATCTAAAACGTATCACAGCCAAACTTAAACTTAAACTACTAACTTAGGCCGGCTTTTATATATCCGTAATCTATTCTTGCAAAATCCAGAATAATCGCGATAGACCTTTTTTCCAAAAATCACTGTTAAAATCTAGAATTCTGCTATCCGATTTTGTCGGAAGCGCACGTAAATTTAGTTATATTATAATTAAACTTTTTTAGGTAAATCCAATTTTATGGATGCCATCAGTTTTGTTATGGGAGAAAAAATGCAAAGCTTAAGAGTAAAACGATTGAGCGACTTGATTCACGGTTCAGTGATCGGCAGACCTGCTTCCAAAAGGTTAGTCATGATAAATGTTACTAATTTGAACATTATACAAAAATAATTCTCAAATTTTTAGCGCATCAGTAACTGCCGTGTTCACTTTAGGCGACGATTCAGAAAAAGAAGTGGTATTTCAGAGATCTGTCCAGGCCTCTTCCTCCGTGTTTAAAATTAATGATTCGGTATGTATGTATTATTAGGCAACTATGTATTTATTATATTTGATGTTCATGCTACATGAAATTATATAATCAAATGCACTGCACATGAAAATATAAGCGGTTGACAGTTTATAATACCGATCTTATTTTTTTGTTGGAAATACGCCAGCCAAGCCACTGTGTTAAATTGAATGTACAGGAAGGAAAATATTGAAAAAAGTTACCTAAAATTGTCTTGAATTGATCACATTGAGGGGTAGTTCCCGTTAACCGGATGCACCTTGGCAATGACTACGTTTGTCTTTGAGAGGGGCTAATTGAAGAAAATATAAGTTTAGCAAAGATCGTTGAGACCCCTTGTATTTCAACTCGCTCTCCAACATTGGAGTAGGAATAAAAAAACATATATTTATTTTCAGGTCGTTTCTGCCCCCGAGTATTCGACTGAGTTGGAAAAACTCAAAATCAATGTGAAAAGTAAAAATTTCTTGGTTTTTCAAGGAGCCGTTGACTCAATTGCAATGAAAAATCCTAAGGAGATGACGGCACTTATAGAAGAGATAAGCGGGTGGGCTTGCAATAAAAATATGAAATCAATATTTGGAAAAATTAATATCATCATTTTTCTAGATCAGTAACATTAAAAGAGGAATATGACAAACTAAGGAAAAAAATGCAAGAAGCTCAAGAAGCGTTTAATTTGGCAATGCAAAAGAAAAAACGTTTAAATGCTGAACGCAGACAAGCTGTAGTAGAAAAAGAGGAGGCCGATAAGTATTCTAAAATTAAAGACGATTTAGTGAGTACAATTCTATAATTAAAAATGTAATGTATGCATTATTCATTGTATTATTTTAGAATAAAAAATTGGTTGAACATCAATCATTTAAAGCATATCACATTGAGCGACTTATGAAAATCCGAAAGCAAGAGCTTAAATCTAAGCAAACAGAATTAGACAAAGTAAAACAAAAAAAGGAAAAGTTTGAAGGTATTTTGAAGGATAGAAAAAAGGACTTTGGTATACTAAACAGGTAAGTTTCAAGCAAGGCTTTTCAAATTAAAATTTATGTTGAAATTAATTTCCTATTTATTTTTCAGAGATATGGCAAAAATTGAGCAGGATATTCGTGAGGCCCAAGTAGAAGTTTATAAAAAGAAGCCCATGTTTATGAAAGCAAAGGAAGAAGTAGCTTATTTTCAAAAAAAAGTTGACGGAGCTTACAAGACTTTGGATGAAGCAAAAAAGGCTGAAGATGCCAAAAATAAAGACATACGGAAACTCAAAGAAGAATTAGTTGAAGCTCAAAAAGAGTATGACAACCAGCTAGCCGCTGAATCTCAAAGTCAGGTTAGTTAGGTTTTCATTTAAAGTTTTTTTTGAAACTAGAACGTCTCTATAATTTTAGGGCATAGATATCCATTTAGAAGAAGCCCAAATCCGGCAATATCATAAACTGAAAGAAGAAGCAACTAGGCGTACAGCCATGTATATGCAAGAGCTAGGGTCTATCAGTAGAGACCAAAAAGCCGATCAGGATACACTAGACAATATATCTAGATTGAGAAGAGAAGGTGAGAATAAGCATTCGCAAAAAACTCACGAAAAAGAAGAAATGGTCAAGAGGATGAATAAATTAGCGGAACATATTCACACCAGCGAGCAAGCTTTGCATGATCAAAATAAATTACTAAAAGACCTTCAGCAAGATGTAGGATCGTCTAAAAATAAAGTTGATGAGGTTCAGAAGCAGCTAGATGAAGTCTTAGAGCAATTAGGTAACGCTAAAACTGACGAACACGACGATAGAAGAAAAAAAAAGAAGCAAGAAATCGTCAATCATTTCAAGGCATATTATCCTGGGGTTTATGGGCGCATGATCGACATGTGTCAACCCACTTACTCACGTTACAATGTGGCCATTACCAAAGTCTTGGGCAAACATATGGAGGCTATTGTAGTGGATACTGAACGTACCGCACGTCGGTGCATACAATATTTAAAAGATCAAATGTTGGACCCAGAAACATTCCTTCCATTGGACTATTTGCTGATAAAACCATCAATTCGAGATCGTGTGCGTAATATTACTGAACCCAAGGGAGTGAAACTTCTGTATGACGTTTTACAATATGAACCGCACGACATAAAAAATGCAGTTTTGTTCGCTACCAATAATGTCGTAGTATGCGAATTTCCAGAAGATGCCAATAAAGTAGCATATGAACTGGGAAGTCGATTTAATGCAGTCGCTCTTGATGGAACTTTTTATCAAAAATCGGGAATTATTTCTGGAGGAACTGTGGATTTGGCTCGTAAAGCTAAAAGATGGGATGAAAAACACTTAGCCAGCCTTCAAGAACAAAAAGAAAAGCTCGCCAATGAACTGAGAGATGCCATGAGAAAAACACGAAAAGAATCTGAAATTATTACTGTGCAGTCTCACGTGAATGGTTTGGAAAGAAGGTTGAGTTATGCCAAAGGTGATATGAATACAACTGTAAGTACATAATTTTTAAGGATCTATTATTCTTCATGCTTGTCTATTCAGGGCTAAAACGTGATTAGAATCCGATATTTCCGCATCTCATCTAAAGTCTAAATATTCATTGAAAAATTATTTTTCCAAATAACCGCGATTTGCATACCCTCTAAAAACGTTTAATTTTTGTTGTTGTTGCAGCAAACACAAATTGAAAAACTTGAAAATGAAATTGAGAATCTAGCTAGAGAGATTCGAAAATATGATCTTAAAATTGAAGCTACCGAACAAGATATGCAAAAACGAGAGATGCACATCGAAAATATCAAAGCAAAAATGAACAACGTGGAAGATCAGGTTTTCTCAAATTTTTGCAAGGAAATTGCAGTGGAGAACATCAGACAATATGAAGGCCGCGAGTTACGCCACCATCAAGCAAGAAAACAAAAATGTATCGAATGCCAAATGCAAATCGATCGCATTCGCAGCAATATCGAATTTGAAACTAATCGCGACACTCACACCAACGTAAGTCGCTGGGAGAGGATAGTAGCTGAGCAAGAAGGCAACTTGAAAACAGCAAAAGTCAAAGAGGCGAGGCAAAGGGAAGAAATTGACAAAGCTATGAAGATTTTGGAAGAGCACGAGTCACTAAAAACTTTGAAGAAGAAAGAGGTGGAAAAAATGGAAAAGGAATTAGGTAATTGATTTATTTACTAGCCTAACATATCGATATCTAGTTGGAGTGTGGGGTTACAGAACTCATTCTACATAGTCTATTTATTTTGTTCTCTAGGAATCAAACTTAATGAATGCACATAATTATCACATTCATTTCTGGTTTGATTTTAACCATAGTGTGGGTTTGATCAATAGAAAATGTTGGACAATTTTTTTGATAAGAGTTAGGTAACTTTGGGAGTGTTAAATGAGTCAATAAATTTTAATCTCTTTTTAAGTTGAGCAATACGTAGTTGAAATATATTTGCAAAAATCCTTCTATAATAAAAAAAGAATGGTAATATCCTGTTTAGGTATTACATTATTAACGCACCCCTGTGTCTTTATAGTACATAATTATTAGAGTTTTTTACGTCTAGCGCGACTATTTGGGTAATGTGTGCGTTCTGAGGTAAAATTTATTACAAAAATAACGATTCGTGCACTCTTGATCGTTGTTTATTTCGTGTTCAGTTCGGATTTCATGACCTGAACCAGTGTCTCAGTGAAAGAGTGATCAGTTCGTGGGTTGTAATGCCTTTCGTTAATGAATCAACTATGGGCCATAATATGCTCAGTTAGCTCAGCAGATAATTACGTGTGGGTCAATTGTTTATACAGCCTGATTTGGACGCCATTGAATTTTATGTATAAAAAAAAAAATTATTGGAATTAGATGGAATATCAAAATGCTAAAATTCATTAAAACATTCTAAAAATAAAATTAGATAATAAAGATAGGTAATTAAGTTCTTCAGATGATAATCCTAAAAAAAAAATAACATACCAAAATAACTCAATCAACTCGGAACCCAGGTGATACCAAAAAAAACAACTAAATAAAATTTTTGATCAAACAGTGTTTAATTAATTCTAAGTGACTGAAATCTACATTAAAAAAATATATACAGGGTGTCACGAAAGGTTTGTTACAAACTTCTAGGGATGGTAAATCTCGTAAAAATAAAACTTTTTTCTTAATAAACATGTGTCCGGAAATGCTTCGTTTTCCAGATATACAGGGTGGCTCAAATTTGAGCCTCATCATTGGGATCTCGGTAACCGTAAGAGATACGGGGTCGGTTAAACTAGGGCAAAGTTGCGCAATTTTATGACCAATAGAATACCGTTTTGAAACTAGAAAGATTCCGAATACTTCCGGAGATATTCGGAAAAAACCAAAATTTTGAAAAATCGTTTTTTTTTTCCCCCGGGCTTATTTGAAAAGCAATTTTAAAATAAATGTCACTTCGTCATTGTCACTTCTTCCCCTTTAGAAGATGGTGGTACTAAATTTAAAATTCAACGTTTCGTGTTCAGGCGGCCATCCTTAACTTACGTTTTTTAAATACGAACCTAGATTTTTTATTTGCGATTTTGTCATCTTTGGGCATCCTAAAACCGATACTGTTTATAATTTTTCAATAACACGGTAAAAAAGCAGGTCCGTATTTGAAAAACGTCGGATTTCAAATTTAATACTGCCATCTTGTATCTGATTTTATTTAAAAAGATTGTGGAAAACTAATTTCACCTTGCCATTGTCACTTTTTCTTCTCTACAAGATGGCGGTATTAAATTTAAAATCCAATGTTCCGTTCCTCCGAAATCATCATTCATTTTTTTTTTTAATAAGGACCTGCTTTTTTTGCTGTGGTATTGAAAAATTATAAACAGTATCGGTTTTAGGATGCGCAAAGATGACAAAATCGCAAATAAAAAATCCAGGTCCGTATTTAAAAACAAAAAGTTGAGGATGGCCGCCTGAAGACGAAACTTCGAATTTTAAATTTAGTAGCACCATCTTCTAAAGGAGAATAAGTGACAATGATGAAGTGACATTTATTTTAAAATTGCTTTTCAAATAAGCCCGGGAAAAAATAAAAACGATTTTACAAAATTTTGGTTTTTTCCGAATATCTCCGGAAGTATTCGGAATCTTTCTAGTTACAAAACGGTGTTCTATTGGTCATAAAATTGCGCAACTTTTCCATAATTTAACCGACCCCCGTATCTCTTACGGTTACCGAGATCACAATGATGAGGCTCGATTTTGGGCCACCCTGTACACATCTAAAGTTTTGGGACAGGTTAGTGGAGAAAGCACTAGATGCAAATTTTGTCGACTTTATAGCCCCGTTTTAGTACCACTTAACAAAAAAAAAAAGAAAGACAGACCATAATAGGTCTGTTCCCATAGAAATCACAAACCAGAGTGAATTTAATTGGTTGAAAACCTTAATGTTTGAAACCAAGGTTGTTTGAAAGAGGTAGATGTAGATTGGCTGATAAATTTTATGACGTCATCTGGATGCCTAAAATGATGCAAATCTCCATTAGATCTTCCTGATGGGGGATTCTCATCCTCTAGTCGCAACCTATCGTCTCGACTATCCCATTACCTTTCTACAAGTGAGCCGGGAAGATAAGTTGCGACTAGAGGATGAGAATCCCCCCTCTGATGATGTCATCAAATTTGGGCCACCCTGTAAATCTGGAAAACGAAGCATTTCCGGACACATGTTTATCAAAAAAAAAGTTTTATTTTTACGAGATCTAACATCCCTAGAAGTTTGTAACAAACCTTTCGTGACACCCTGTATATACAGGGTGAGTTACTAAGTACGCGGTGGTCCATATCTCCTATACTAACGGAGATCGAAGAAAAAACTAAATACAAAACTTGTAAATAAACATGAGTACTACATTCCTGAATTATTTTCTAGTATACAGGGTGGCCCAATGAGTAGTAGTGATACAAAGTTATATTTTTTCAAATGACTCCCCCTGTATATTATGACATTTCTGGATTCTGTGGAAAATTCTAGACATATTTTATGTACAATGTCATATACCTATTTTCAACGATTTCGGAAATATTGACAGTTGAAAATTAACTTTTTGCAACTTTGACAGGCTGTAAAACCTAAACGGTTAATTTTAGAGGAAAACCGATTTTACATTCCTGTTATAGATTTTCATAAGCTATCATTTGACACCAACTTTGAATTTAACCCAAGATTAATAATTTAAGCGCAATTTTTAATCATGAGGTAAATGCAATGTTGGTGTCAAATGATAGTTTATGAAAAACTAAGACAAGAATGTTTAATCGGTTTTGCTGTAAAATTAACCATTCAGGTTTTACAGTCTGTCAAAAATACAAAAAAGTTAATTTTCAACTGTCAATATTTCGGAAACAGTTGAAGATAGGTATATGACATCAGACATTGTACATAAAATATGTCTAGAATTTACCGCAGAATTCAGAAATGGCCTAATATACAAGGGGAGTTAGTCATTCAAAAAAACATAGCTTTGTAACACCACTACTTATTGGGCCACCCTGTATACAGCAAAATAATTTAAGAATGTAGTACGCATATTTATCTACAAGTTTTGTATTTAGTTTTTTCTTCGATCTCCGTTAGTATAGGAGATATGGATCACCGCGTGCTTAGTAACTCACCCTGTATATTTACTCAAGAAGAAAATATCAAGTCAATAGCAGTATTCATCGGCACAATTCAAAGTAATTCTGAAATCTACATTAACAAAAAATATTTACTCAATAAGAAAATATCAAGCCAATAGGCATATTCTTGACAAATAAAGCCTAGGCTTAATTTTTTTAAAATTATTACCAAGCTAAGCGAAAACAGATTTCCTAATTAGCTATTTTACTGGAAACAGATACCATTTAATTTATGAAACCTAAAAACACTTAAAACATAGAGAATAAAAAAATGATAATGGGACAGGGTAAAAAAAATTGATCAATTTTCTATGGCCACCGCTTTACATACTTACACATATTTCAGGGTTCCCAGGGGAACATCTACAATAAACGGCATTTAGAAGTCTATTCAAGTAATAAAAATGAAATATTAAAAATTTAATAATTAAATAGAAAAGAATAGAAAATACACTCACTCAATTGTCAAGAATGAGGCACTATAATTTTACAATCAATCAAATTAAATTTTAAATAGGAATTTTTAAGTCTTCCATATTTAGATTATCATATTTCAAAATAGGTAAATAAGGGGACTTTAAATTAAGTGTATTGAAAGGGAATGTTACCCATTACGCTTCATTTGTTCGGCGAGATAATTCCAGAGACGGATCGAGTGGAGGCCTGTAGATTTGGCAAATCGCCCTTCAAAAGAAATCGTGGCGGTTTGCCTGTTGCACCACTTTGTACTAGCAACTAGCAGGATTGTCAAGGTGGTCCAACATGGACACACGTGAAGGTTTTCTTCTTGGAAGAAAAGAGCAGTCTCGAAAACAGCCAATTTGTGTCTTCAAAGGAAAGAGAAGTTAACTCCACAAAAGACCCTAACATAATAGAAATATTTTCTTAAATAAAGATCGCTTTTGGATGGATTAAAAACTTACCACGTTGTGTGGGGTTAGAACACTGAATTTACAGGAAAATCACTCGACATTTTGGAATGCTTATTCCGGTAATCGACTGAACATCGCTTTTAGCAAGTTAATTTCTGTAGTATGATAGGTTGTTTAGTAAGTCGAACAAACCTGTTCGACTTTTGGAACAGCTGTTCCGGTTGGCCAACGGAACGTAGCCACTGAAAGATGACAGAGAAGTGAGGTTGTGTTGTTGTTGAGAGAGCGGGTTGGCTGGGGATTGCGAGATAAACATAATCAGTAAACATTGTAAAACATCTAATTAAATAAATCAAGTTAATCAGCAATTGTGTTTATTATAAATAATAATTAAAGTGAACTACATCACAGTACATGGCGCAGTCGCGTAATTGAACTTAAAAGCTCAAAATAAAATAACCAAAATAAGATGGATCTGAAGCCGCCACATTTCCATGTGGGTAATACTAATGCCGCCAACACTTGGCCAAAATTTATTCAATCTTTTGAAATTTTCCTGAGTGCCACTGACTTGCAAAACGCGGAGGAGAAGCGAAAATGTGCCTTATTGCTGCATTGTATGGGTCAAGAAGGCCTAGACATATTTAATACCTTCGAATTTAAAAGCACTGAAGTTGACAAGCTTGAACCATTAGTTGCTAAGTTTAATGCCCACTTTGTGCCCAAAATTAACATCACATATAGGTTTTTTACGTTATATTTAGGATGACGTCATAGAAGAAAAAGAGACAATGTTGTCAATGCCTATTTTTTTTCTTATAATTTATCAGAATGTCACATGACAGTAGACCTATCTATTTTACCAAACAAAGAGGTAATAATACGAAAACTTCATTAGATAAAAAAAAACACAGAACGCTCATTGCGCAAGACGAGGCAAAATGTACCAAATTTTGTTAAACTTATGCATGGCAATCCGTCCTCCTTATTTGCACGGGATAAAAAGAGAAGAAGAAAAACCGCGTGTTGTGCAACGTATTTATCAATGAACATTTCGAACTACTTTTGAGTGTCACTTGTCAAGTAACGTCAAGTTGAATATCAACCGTACTTTTTTTTTTGTCAGACCACGAGCAATGAACAAGGACAAGGAGATGTCCAGCGTGCAAAACGAACACTTCACACCTGTACTAGTTAGCTAATAGAAAGACTTGCTTCATGTTGCGCGCGCATACCAGGTAAAAATAGATAGGTCTTTTCTGTCAAACGAAACGGAAAATAGGTAATTTACTTACATGCCTCACAGCAGTAAGAAGCAAAAATGGTCGCGTTCCTGCTGGAAATACGTTATTAAGTATACTACCCTTTCCTGAGGCCGACTTCGACAAACCTGCGGGCATTTTCTGAGTAAGTTTACGCTACGAAAAAGTACTGAATTCTTGAAAGAACTTTTTTCTAACTGTAACGTATTTTTGGCACTTAATTGATTATACAAAATACTTAGTTAATAATAAATTATCAAGACGACTGGGCTGGGACTCTGTAACGAATAGAGATCTTTTCTCTATCTCTATTGACTGCTCCTCTCTATTGATTTCTAAAGGAAAGAAGAGGAAGCAAGTGCCATAGCGATGGGGATAACGATCTCTATCCGTTACAGAGTCCCAGCCCTGACAGCTAAAAATAACGAAATGAATCGACACGCATTATTTGAAAATGTTTATATAAATCATGCAACGTCGCGTGCCGTTGCCAACCAAAAACATCTGAAATTGCCCTACTTTAAATGCGTTGAAAAGTACTTTTAGTTTTGTTCGATTGGCAGCAGAAATTTACTAAATGTGACGTCATCCTAAATATAACGTAAAAAGCCTATATGAGAGGCATAAGTTCTTCATGAGAAACCAAAAAACAGGTGAGAGTTTTGACAATTATGTCACAGAAATAAAATCCTTGGCAAATTCATGTGAGTTTGGCTCGTTAAAAGAGTCACTCATTAGAGATCGACTAATTTGTGGTATTGAGCACACAAAAATTAGAGAAAGACTATTAACAGAACCCAAATTAACATTAAGTAAATGCATCGACATTTGCAAGGCTGTTTTGGCAACGGAATGCCAAGTGCAAGACATAGCAACTGAATCACTAGCCATAAATAAAGTGACGCAATCGCAAAGTAAAGGAGCAATATCAAGACCAAGACAGGATAAAAATATTAAAATGCCAGCCGAAGAAGAGGATAATGTGAAAACAATTAAAGATTGTTCTAGATGTGGCTACAACCACAAAGTGAACAAATGTCCTGCATACAATCAAACTTGCAATAAGTGCAACAGACGAAATCATTTTGCTGCGAGGTGTAAGCAAAAGCAAGTGAAACAAGTCACCATGGAAGAGGAAATCGATGATAGTGATGAAGAATCAATAATGTATATTAGATCAGTGCAAGGAAGCCAGGAAACGGATGATTGGACACAGGTAATTCAAGTAAATAAAACTCCCAAAGTATTTATTAAATTTAAGTTAGATACAGGCGCTCAAGCTAGCATTATCCCAAAAAAGTTATTTGACCAAGTTCAAAATGCAAAGTTATTGAAATTGAATATTAAATTAGTAAATTATAATGGCACAACCATCAGGAATTTGGGCAAATGCTTTCTTGAGTGTATTGTTTTGGACAGAAATGTTGGGTTGGAATTTATTATTGTGGATTCAGAAAATAGTCCAGCAATCTTAGGTTTACAGCATTGCAAACAACTAGGTTTAATTAAAAGAATTGCTAATGTTTTCTCAAATAATGTTCCTCGGGATTATGATGATGTATTTACTGGCATTGGTTGCTTGAAACAAGAACACAAAATTATATTAAAAGAAAACTCTGTGCCCGTTGTTTATAATGCCAGAAAAAATCCTTTGTCAATAAAAAATGAGGTAAAAAATGAATTAGATAGACTGGAAAAATTAAATATTATAGAAAAAGTGTCAGAGCCAACAGACTGGGTACATCCATTGGTCACTGTGAGAAAACCAAACGGTAAAATTAGATTGTGTCTAGATCCAAAAAGTTTAAATAACGTTATAAAAAGAGAATATTATCAAATTCCTACTATTGAAGAAATTTTGGCTCAAATATCGGAGGCCAAAGTCTTTAGTTTACTAGATGCAAATCAGGGCTTCTACCAGATACCTTTGGATTCACACAGTAAAAAATTATGTACTTTTGCAACACCATTCGGCAGGTACATGTTTGCAAGGTTGCCATTTGGTATATCGTCTGCGCCGGAGGTGTTTCAGAAGCAGTTTAAACAAATTTTTGAAGGTTTAAATGGTCAATTGTCTTACATAGATGATCTGTTAGTATTTGGGAAAGACCAAGAAGACCATGACAAAAATTTGTTAGCAGTATTAAATAGAGCTAGAAGAGAGGGTGTGAAATTTAATAAAAATAAGTGTAAATTCAATGTGAGAGAAATAAAATTCATTGGACATATTATAACTAGCAAGGGAGTAAAAGTCGACACTAACAAAATTAAAAGTATAATTGAAATGCCTTTGCCTCAGAGCAAGAAAGAACTTGAACAGATTTTGGGTATGATTACTTATGTGTCAAAGTTTGTGCCTAATCTATCTGAATTAACCAATGATTTAAGGAAATTATTGAATAAAAATACTGTTTTCATTTGGGAAGAGAATCATACTGAAGCTCTCAATAAACTTAAGCAAGTTTTGTCTTCAACTCCAGTGCTACAATATTATAATGTCAACAAGCCAGTAGTTTTGTCAGTGGACGCATCAAAAAATGGCTTGGGTGCAGTCTTACTACAGGACAACTTACCTGTAATTTATGCCTCTAGAGTGCTGACGGAAACAGAGAAAAATTATGCGCAAATAGAGAAAGAGCTTCTTGCGGTACTTTTTGGTTGTACTCGTTTCCATCAGTACATCTATGGCAAAAAAGTAGTTGTAGAAAGTGACCACAAACCACTTATGTCAATTTATAAAAAACCCTTAATAAATACACCCTTGAGATTACAGAGAATGTTAATTAAACTTCAATTATATGATATTGAAATAAAATATAAACCAGGTTCACAGTTATTTATGGCTGATTGTTTAAGCCGGAATTTTTTGAGTGAATTGACCAACAAAGATAAATTTAATTTGGAAGAGATCGAGGCACAGATAAATTTAATTGAGAAGATTTTGCCCGTCTCTGATGAAAAATTTAAAAAATTTCTATCTGAAACAAAAAATGATTATAAATTAAAAGAATTGATTAAAATAGTAAAAGAAGGCTGGCCGATTGAGAAAAATGAACTTTCCAATGAATTACAAAAGTATTGGGAATACAGAGACGAAATTATAACATTAAATGACGTTTTATTCAAAGGTAATAAAATTATTGTTCCCGATAATCTAAGAAATGAAATGCTAAGAATTATTCATTTTAATCATCTTGGTATAACAAAATGTCAACTTAGAGCCCGCCAATGTTTATTCTGGCCCAATATAAATAAAGACATTGAAAACTTTGTTATAAACTGTGAAACTTGTTTAAATTTTAGAAACTCAAATGCAAAAGAACCATTGATTCAGACTGAAATTTCTGGTAATCCATGGGAGACTGTTGGAACTGCTGTATGTTATATTAAAGGAAAAAATTATTTAATTGTGATTGACTACTATTCTAAGTTTATAGAAACAGGTTTATTAGAAAAATTGGATAGTAAACATACAATTGAGCTGCTTAAATCATTTTTTGCACGTCATGGTATACCTAAAATAATCAGATCAGATAATGGCACTAACTATAGCTCGGACGAGTTTAAGAAATTTGTAGATTCTTGGAATATTAAGCACATAACATCTAGTCCAACACACGCTCAATCAAATGGTATGGTTGAACGGTGCATTCAAACATTTAAAAACATAATGAAAAAAGCTGAAGTTGACAGTAAAGATAAGTACCTCTGCCTTCTTGAATATAGAAACACACCGATCGACCATAACATTCCATCACCAGCAACCTTATTGTTTAATCGAAAAATTAATAGCCTTTTGCCTGAATTTGATATATTTCCTAAAAAAGATAACTGTATTGTAAAATGTTTCAGAAATAAACAGCAAAGGCAAAAATCAGATTTTGACAAGCACGTTAAAACTTTATCTATATTAAGTGAGGGTGAAGGAGTCAGAGTTCAAAAACAAGACAAATCAGAATGGTTACCGGGTAAAATTGTGAAAAAAGTGGAAAAACCTAGAACATATTTAGTGAAACTTGACAATGGTAGTGTGATTGAAAGAAACAGAAAGTTTTTAGTCAAAGACAGTGGCTCTAAAGCTATTCCCAAACTTGACTGCAAAGCAAACGTTTCAACAAATAATAGATCTAAGCGTACGATAATACAACCCCGGAAATTGGCAGACTTTGTGCTAGATTTTGACAATTAAAAAAAAAAAAAAAAGTTATTTAAATAATGTTTTGTAAATAGATATAAATATTTCTGTAAAATAATTATTATAAGTTTGTTTAGAGTTAAGGAGGGAGATGTAGTATGATAGGTTTAGTTTAGTAAGTCGAACAAACCTGTTCGACTTTTGGAACAGCTGTTCCGGTTGGCCAACGGAACGTAGCCACTGAAAGATGACAGAGAAGTGAGGTTGTGTTGTTGTTGAGAGAGCGGGTTGGCTGGGGATTGCGAGATAAACATAATCAGTAAACATTGTAAAACATCTAATTAAATAAATCAAGTTAATTAGCAATTGTGTTTATTATAAATAATAATTAAAGTGAACTACATCACAGTACAATTTCGGAAACGAAATGCCCAATGGCTGTAATCGGTACTCGGTAATGAAACCTTTTATGCTTTCTTAAGGAACCAATTATGGCGGCCAGTTGGTTGAGCAACCAAACCGGACAAGGGACCCCGCAATTTTCTGTTCGAGAACAAATAGCTTTCACATGACAGTATTAAAGGAAAAAACTGTCAACCTGTCGACCCTCAGCCATAGAGTCAGCTATGTAAAAATTACTATGTTCGAAAACTATTAACGAGGTTAAAGAGCAACGAAGTACCGAGTCAGGCAGATCAAGATAGTATAAAGGAAAGCGCCTATGTTCTCTCGAAGGCTTGAATTCACTGATAAAATAATACATTCAGCCGGTAATAGATGCCCATTGCCGCCATATGACTGAATAATTATATAAAATTTTAAAATGTAAAAATTATTTATATTAAAAAAAGCGAGTGACATTTGCAATGTAACAAGGTGAGAAAATTTGAGTCTACTGGTTCGACTTCCAACCATAAAACTACGGGACGCCTAAGGTTCTGGTCTATCTGGTCTTTCAACTTGCAAGACGCTACGCTCTAAGTGAATTAAGTTTGTTTTTTGTACTTAAAATGCTCACGAAGACTAGATCGCACCATCGCGGACGGGTTATTCTGAGTTAGTTTGAGTAGGTTTGCATTACGACATCAATTTGAACCAATAATAATCAAGAAAATGCAGACTTGCTCAAACTAACCCAAAATAACCCGTCTGCCTAGTGCGATGTAGTCCTCGTGAGCATTTTATTAAAAAAAAAACAAAGCGTCTTTTAAGCGCGCTTTGTTTTTCAAATAAAATACTAACTTAAGAAAACTAGATCGCACTAGGCGAACGGGTTAGTATGGCTTAGTTTGAGTAAGTCTGCATTTTCTTGATTATTATTGATTCAAATTGATGTGCTGCACTTTTGTTTTGAATGTAGCTGTTTTGATATGTCACTGTTTTGATATGTCGCTATTTTGAATATCGCTAGAAGGAGACCGCCGTTTTGAATATCGCGTTTTGAATATCACCCTTTTGAACTGGAGCCCGTTCAGTTAGAATAAATAAAACATTTCTGCAGGTAAATATAAATTGAATTGTATTCAATTGTATTTTATTTTATACAATATTGCAATCAGAATGACACATATTCAGACCTATGATGTATCATTTTTTATTATTTTAACAGCAACGTTAAGTTTTCTGTTACTGTTTATTCTATACGTAAGTAGTTTTTTTGTTTTTTGTCCATCCCAACTAAAACTTAGAAAACAACCCTACAGTATGTTTTTTTATTTATTTAAATAACTTTAAAAATAAAGAAATTATGACCAGTTTAAATTGTTATCAAGATAAAATGACCACACTGTACAGGGTGCTGCAATTTGGAGTGTTCCAACTGGAAAAATATACTTTTAGATCAGAGAGAGGAAAATTGACTTAGATGTCATGGGATCGATTTCCGAGAAACGTCGTATCACGATATCTTCAATGGTACCATTAATACAGGGCGATTTTCAATTTTCTCCTATTATGAAAAATTTTATTCATTTCTGTGAAAACATTTGGAGAGACTTTTTCAAGCACAGTGGCGTATTCAGTTTTTTTCTATTTCGCTCCGATTTCGAGATATCGACCAAAGTCCGATATTTTTAAATAAGACATCCTATATATTAATAGCTCATTGGATAGGTCTGTTCTTGCTGATTTCTATGATATAAAGTTCGATAGGTTTATCTCAACAGTCTTATGAAAAAAAAAATGATTTCTGTTTTTGTCATAAGGACCAATGTGTTCGAAAAGGATTTTATATCTGTAAGGAAAATGAAGAAGGTCTCTTTCTAACACATTAGAAAGAGACTGTAACAGATATTTTTTTTCTCGAAAACTGTTAGAGATAAACTTATCGAACTTTATATCATTGAAATCAGCAAAAGCAGAGCTATTATTATATAGGGTGTCCCATTTTAAAAAATCGGATTTTGGTCAATATTCCAAAATGGAAGCGAAATAAAAAAACACTGAGTACGCCACTGGATTGTGCCCAAAAAAGTATCCCAAAGATGTTTTCACAGAAATAAAAAAAAATTGATAAACAAAAAACTTATGGCTATTTTTCATAATATAGTAGAGTTAAGACCGTGAAATAATCCTTCTAGAAAAGATTTTCGTCCGCACTTTATTGCTAAAATGTAAAACCTATTTTATATCGTTCCTCACACCTTAAGAAAGCAAAATCGATTGGTCGTCAAAAAATCGTGGGGTGCAGGGGGGTAGTTTGGGGTAGTTTTCCAAAAAATTGCAATTTTTTTTTTTTTTCATTTTTCGAATCGTGTTCAATGATCTGCAAAAGTTTTATTTCAAAATTCCAAGTAGAAGTATTTTATTTCGAATTTTGAAATTTTTGTACAACACGCATTTATATGGAGTACCTTAATATAAAACAGCTCGCACTGAAACATCAAAATTGCAACATCATTCACACATAGATAACTCAAAAATTCTTATTCTAATCAAAAAAACACTTTCTATAAACGCTGTAGATCAAAGATCAGCGATTAAAATGCTTTTTTATAATCAAAAATCCGATAAGTCGTTTTGTCAAAAATCTGTAAAATGTAAAAGTATGTCGTGGCGACCATGCCCGGACGCGGAGATGCGAGGATGGTTGAAATTCCCTTGGCACGCGATTGATTCTGTGTGGTGCAGGGTCCGTATGTATTTTCAGGCCTAGATGGTCGCTTCTCGTTTGAAACAGCGGAAAGTGCACTATTTCTGTGAAAAAGCGTCGTAATTTTCCAAGATTCAGATATAGATACATTAAAAGAATATAGTGGCTTTTAGTTTATGTATTTGAGTATAATATTTAAATAAATCAATAACAGTTAGACATAATATTATATGAGAAAATATGATCATTTCAAAAAACTGTTCCATAATTTATTGACCAGTTGGGTAAAGCATTTATGCTAAAATTTGCGTTAAAATCCAAAGGTAGGACAAACTTTATTTTACGTCATACCAGTATATTATTGTCTTTTTATACCTTAGATACCTTAACACGTTCGCGGACAGTACGGATAAAGCCGTCATATTCTACTTCCTTTCCTAGGACATGACGTCTATAGCAGTCACCCCAATTTTCTTCTATAAACAAATAACGGCTCTAGCCGTCTTTGATCCCGTAAAGCTACATGTATTTTCAATTGATTAGTCCTGCCACAGTGTCTATTCACCTCAAAATTGTCCAGTTCATGGTGAAAAAACCATACCAAACATGGAAATACAAAAATTGACATTCCAAGCACAACATACTTTCAGAAATTGTCCGCGAACGTGATATACATATTTTATCACTTTATGCCCGTGCGGGCATAAAGTACACATTCTGGCCCGCGCGGGCATAATGTACCATCGTCACCAAAAGTATCTGGGACAAAAATAATTCATATCAATCTCCTGGACTAATTCAACCGTCATTCATTTCAATGCATTTAATAGCTGATATGATGCTGTCCCAGTTACTTTTGGTGACGATGGTACCATTCTAAACATCAGGTTGACAATTACGCCGCAAATGATGTCGTTTGCGTGTACGCAATGTTGCATCGATTTCAAATAAAGTCCCTCTGGTATGACATAAAAGTTTGTATGCACCACGGATACTAATAGATATATACCCTCAGGCGACTTACGAACCTTCGGCCAGAGGCCCTCGGCTTTGTAAGGCTGTCGCCCTCAGGGCATAATCATCTACTTAGTACCCTTGATACATAAATAACTATAATGAGCTTTTGATAATAGGTAGATAATAATTGTATAATCAGACATATTATTGACGAATTTGAGGTTGTGATATAGCCAAGTATAGCACCGAGTATAGCACCTTATTTCCTATTATGGGTACTTGTGGTCGCTGTTCCATGATAGAACCTTCTATTTCTGTGTAGATAGAGAGATATTGCAAGTGCTTGTCTTTTTAAGGCAAGCCTTATTTTGACAGCTGCGCATGCGCAGTCTGCCTTATTTGGGAGAAAGTAGGACCTGCTTTATCTTTGCCTTATTTAATGTTCTTAAAGTATGGTTTTTTTTTTAAAGATAATTCCACAAGTCAAAAATTTAGTAACTATGCAGCAACACAAGCCTTTTCTACATAAAGTGCGTTTTTTTTTAAGATAAAAGTCAAACTGACATTATGTTGGCAATACAATGTAAAATTGTCATTGCTTTCAAATTTTTCATGTAGAAAAGGCTTGTGTTGCCAACATGGTTACTAAATTTTTGACTTGGGGAATTATCTTTAAAAAAAAACGCACTCCAAAAATTTTTAAACCATTGACAATTTTACATTGTATTGCCAACATAATGTCATTTTGACTTTTATCTTTTTTTTTCATACTTTGAGAATTGAAGCAAAATCAGAACAGCATCGAGGACAGAAAAGAGACAGACTGAGGTTAACGTAAAGTCTGTTTTTATTTTAAAGATAAAAGTCAAAATGATATTAGGTTGGTTATACAACTCACTGTACATTATTCCCATATGACACGAGAGGCTTAATAAGTGATAAGCCTTTTGGGATTATCGCGCTTGGTGGCATTTATGGAAAATTCTATTATAGACATTTTTTTAAATTTTAAAGTATTAAAGTTTAGTTCGTTGTATAACCTTTTGAATACCACTCGATGTTTCAGGATTACCTAATACTTTTACCTGACACTCAACGCGTTACCAGCAACACCACTCCTCCTTCGGAGTCGTGGTGTTGCTGCTTAACGCGTTTCGTGACAGGTAAAAGTATTATCCAGTAATCCTGAAACCTCTTGTGGTATTACATTCGACAATACAATGTAAAATTGTCAATGCTTCCAAATTTTTTATGTAGAAAAGGCTTGTCTTGCCAACATAGTTACTAAATTTTTGACTTGGGGAATTATCTTTCAAAAATAAACAGACTTTACCTATAACGATGAACTGGTTTTGCCGAGGGTTTTACAGAGAATTTATGTCATATTCCTTCCACTGTTCTACGATTTAGACGTACTATTCAAATATTTTGAACAAATAATTTCTTATTTTCAAAATATCTAAGCATATACATTTCACAGAAAGAAAACACTTAAAAAATTGGAGTGTTCATTTGTACTTGCTCTACCTGCTCAAAGAATCAGGAAGATCTGCTAGGAACTGCTATTTATGAGCTTATTATATGGGACAAGTTAACGCCGATCTCCTGCTGAGATCTGCTTGAAGCAAGAAATGCAGTACAAATGGACACCCCAAAACATTTACAAAAATTCAAGATTTTCAGGTTAGAAATGAGGCTCATCAGCTCCCAGTCATTTCTGGAAATTTGCAATATCTAAACTTATCATTCGAAGTAAGGAAATAACCTATCGCGTCTAAATAAGATTATAGCCTAATTAGGAGTGATTTGCGATATCTCTCTAATAAGGAGATAAATATTAAATAAGAATTTATTAACATTGTTATTAAACTATCTTACATCATTCAATCAGAATCCGAACTTTCTTCACTATCTGATGAAATATTCTGTGAAGTATTTTTGACCTAATACAGTGTCGTTGCCTTGACTAATGTTCATACGGACCTTCGTACATCCAATGAATTTCTGTCGGGATTTTTGATGAGATTCAAACAAGTTTTTTTGACAAAAAAAAACTTACAGCTGATATTTGATATTTTCAGCTGTATAATAGAAATACCTACTTACAAAATATAGTATGTAAGTATACCTTTTTACAAAAAAGAGACAATCAGGTACCCCGAATTAATTCAGCACTATTACAAAAGTTATTAATTACTAACTCTGTTATTATTGGAGCTACGAATTAAGTTAAATACAAGTTGTATGCAAATTTAAATCCAGTCAATGGTTTACACCAAAAAGTCATAAACGGTAGATATCTAATACGGACCGTGCACCACATAGAATCAATCGCATGCCAAGGGAATTTCAACCATCCTCGCATCTCCGTGTCCGAGCGCGGACATGCTTTCACATTTTACAGGTTTTTGACAAAACGACTGATCGGATTTTTGATTATAAAAAAGCATTTGAATCCCTGATCTTTGATCTACAGCGTTTATAGAAAGTGTTTTTTTGATTAGAATAAGAATTTTTGAGTTATCTATGTGTGAATGATGTTGCAATTTTGATGTTTCAGTGCGAGCTGTTTTATATTAAGGTACTCCATATAAATGTGTGTTGTACAAACATTTCAAAATTCGAAATAAAATACTTCTACTTGGAATTTTGAATTAAAACTTTTGCAGATCATTGAACATGTGTAGATTCGAAAAATGAAAAAAAAAATTTTTGCAATTTTTTGGAAAACTACCCCAAACTACCCCCCTGCACCCCACGATTTTTTGACGACCAATCGATTTTGCTTTCTTAAGGCGTAAGGAACGATATAAGATAGGTTTTACATTTTAGCAATAGAGTTCCGACGGAATGACACGATAAAATCATTTTTAAACTCCACTAATAGGGGGAAATCGAAAATCGCCTTGTATGAATGGTACCATTGAAGATATCGCGATACGGTTTTTGACAATCGACGTTTCTCTCTGCAGCACCCTGTACATTACATTAATTTACATCACATCTAGTCCTATACTTACCCTGGAAAGGACCCTACTCACAGTATACGGAAATTGTGTTTATGTCAGAATTGGCTGAATTTTGTAGATGTACAGGGTGCTGCAATTTGGAGTGTTTTAACAGGAAAAACACACTTCCCGACCAGATAGAGGAAAATTGACTTAGATGTCATGGGATCGATTTTCGAGAAACGTCGATTGTCAAAAACAGTATCGTGATATCTTCAATGGTACCATTAATACAGGGCGATTTTCGATTTTCCCCTATTATGAAAAATGGCTATAAGTTTTTTATTTATCAATTTTTTTAATTTCTGTAAAAACATTATGGAGACACTTTTTTGAGCACAATCCAGTGGCGGACTCGGTTTTTTTCTATATCGCTCCGATTCCGAGATATCGACCAAATTCCGATATTTTCAAATGAAGCACCCTATATATTAATAGCTTATTGGATAGCTCTGTTTTTGCTGATTTCAATGATGTAAAGTTCGATAGGTTTATCTCTAACAGTTTTCGAGAAAAAAAATTATATCTGTTTATGTCATAAGAAACAATGTGTTATTATCCTTACACATATAAAATCCTTAAATCCTTTTCTAACACATTGGTCCTTACGACAAAAACAGATATAATTTTTTTTCTCGGAAACTGTTAGAGATAAACCTATCGAACTTCATATCATTGAAATCAGCAAAAACAGAGCTATCCAATAAGCTATTAATATATAGGGTGCTTCATTTGAAAATATCGGAATTTGGTCGATATCTCGGAATCGGAACGATATAGAAAAAAACCGAGTCCGCCACTGGATTGTGCTCAAAAAAGTGCCTCCATAATGTTTTTACAGAAATAAAAAAAATTGATAAATAAAAAACTTATAGCCATTTTTCATAATAGGGGAAAATCGAAAATCGCCCTGTATTAATGGTACCATTGAAGATATCACGATACGGTTTTTGACAATCGTCGTTTCTCGAAAATTGATCCCATGACATCTAAGTCAATTTTCCTCTATCTGGTCGGGAAGTGTGTTTTTCCTGTTAAAACATTCCAAATTGCAGCACCCTGTACAGGGTGAGTTACTAAGAGCGCAGTGGTCCATATCTCCTATACGAACGGAGATCGAAGAAAAAACTAAATACAAAACTTGTAGATAAACATGAGTACCACATTTCTAAATTATTTTCCAGTATACAGGGTGGCCCAATAAGTAGTGGTGGCACGAAAATATGTTTTTTTAAATGACTCCCGTTGTATATTATATTTTTGGATTCTGCGGAAAATTCTAGACATATTTCATGTACAATGTCATATACCTATCTTAATTCAACTGTCTCGGAAATATTGATAGTTGAAAATTGATTTTTTCGTATCTTTGACAGACTGTAAAACCTGAACGGTTAATTTGATAGGTATATGACATTGTACATGAAATATGTCTAGAATTTTCCGCAGAATCCAGAAATGTCATAATATACAGGGGGAGACATTTAAAAAAACATAACTTTATGCTTCCCCTACTTATTGGGCCACCCTGTATGCTGTAAAATAATTTAGGAATTTAGTACTCATGTTTATCTACAAGTTTTGTATTCAGTTTTTTCTTCGGTCTCCGTTAGTATAGGAGATATGGACCACCGCGCTCTTAGTAACTCACCCTGTATACAGTGTCATTACTTAAGTGTGCAACATATGGGATTTTTTTTTAGTAATAGCAAAATCAAAATACAAACAAGGCCAAAAGTTGGTGCATGTCTGATAATCATATTAGGTGCACTTAGAATGGTTGCAAGTCCAACAGCGACATTTTAAAGTTGTGTTGAATATCATTGCAACAAACATGAATTTTGTGATTCCATAAAAAATTAAAAATCTAAGTTAATTTTACAACTATGCTTGAATTTGAACAAAGTTATGTAAAATTGATTTGATTTTAATTAATTTTTGAAAGTCTTAAGGGCGGAAATAGAAAATAAAAAAAATATAGAAATTATAGATTTTTTTCGAAAAAAAATTTAAAAAATCTTAGGAGGCTATATTTTGGTATTTAGGCATAACTTTTAATTCCAAACAACTTTTCTCTATAACATTTTGCTGAATTTTCTGAAATAAGGGTTTTTTACAGTACCAGCTTTGATATTGTTTGAGCTACCCTGTATGCTGTTTAACTTGCAACCATTCTAAGTGCACCTAATATGATTATCAGACATGCACCAACTTTTAGCCTTGTTTGTATTTGGGTTGTGCTATTACTAAAAAAAATCCCCATATGTTGCACACTTAAAAAATCACACTGTATATAGAAAATTCAGCCAATTCTGACATAAACACAATTTCCGTATAATTTGGGCAAGGTTCTATCTTAATTGTGTTTTTTTATGATAAAGTATAAGGGATTTTTTCCCCATTTGGTTCACCCTATATCTTCAATGGTTCCCAAAATCCCCATGTGTGCTTCAAGTTTTTACTCCGAACACTCTGTATAATCGTTATTTGAAATGTTATCCTATTGTTAGAAATCATCAAATTATTTTGATAATTTGTATTTGTCAACAAACTGCATTTTTTTTCTACCAGATAAACACCGACCGCAATCGGTCGCCTGGGAGGTAGTCATAAACCATACCCCGGTGCGCTCGTATCAAAACGCCGTCCGTGTTTATATTCGATGTTATTTTTGATAATATTTATTTAATTATAAGATTTCTTGTTCGTAAAATAAGTGTTAAATTGTTTTGCGCTAATTAAACATTCTGTTCGTACTATTTATTAATTGTTTGTGTATTGTTATTCTTACATCAGAAGTGAGACAGTACTCGCCACCACATATTTTTGTGAACTGGAGAAAATTACCGTAAGTCAATTGAAGTGAAAAAATGTTAATATAGAAGCCTGCTTTTCTACAACGAAATTTATTGCTATGAGGTAGAAATTGAAATAATTGGAATTTTCTTAGCTTTTCTTTGTATCTTGAAAGAAATAAGTTTATTAAAAAAATAATAATCACTACACTACGCATTGTTTGTTTAGGGTTTCTTAATGGCATTTTTGTTGGGTCGCCTTATCAGTTTTATACCTGTTATTCATGATTCGGCCTAGCATTCCTCGCAAGCATATTGGGTTTTGTTTACTCTAAAACTTTTAATGATTTGAGCGATATCGATTGCCGCTCAGATGATGCGACGTTGTCACGTTTACAATATTTATTACTGTCATTGCATATTTTCGTTTTTTTAAGCGGAATGGGCTATTTTTTTTTTCTTTCTTTCCAAGTGCTATCGTTGTGGTAAATCAGGGCATATCCAACGACATTGTACCTTTTCTACACCATCAGGCAGTCAAAAATCAAATGTACCTGCTGTGAACATTACTTCTACAAATTCAAAAGTAACAACTTGCTCATTTTGTGGGAAAACTGGCCACGATATTGACAACTGCTTCACTCGGCAAAATATCGAAAAACGAAAGAAAGTAAACTTTTGTAGTACCGGCAAAGACATGATACTGGAACAGCTCAAGATTGACGGACAAAACTACCTGGGGATTATTGATACGGGAGCCGACATATCTCTTATAGCCGAACGCCATATACCAAAATTTTTGCATAAGGTAGTCTCATGCAAATTAACACTTAAAGGAATACTGGCCGGTAGCGTTATTATCGACAAAGAGTTCAAGGCGACTTTAGAAATATCTGATGTCGTCACAAATCTGCTGTTCCACGTAGCACCAGATTATGTTCTAGAGCATGATGTTATAATCGGGCGCAATTTGTATGATGATCCCGAAATATCAACGATCACCGACCTAACGGGAACACGTGTAGTCCGCAATAAGATACCTCGCATTTTCCGAATTTCCGATATGACAAGTACCTTAACGGATCCAATAAACGTATCAGACGAATATCGCCACGATCTTTTAAAGCTGCTTTCGCGATTTCCTAAGTTGCTCCCTATCAATGGGTACTTACCTGAAGTGAGTAATGCTAGGTTACAGATTAAATTAAAAGATGACTTTGTGGTCAATAGAAATCCATACCGCTTGTCGGTTAGTGAAAGGAACGCTGTACGGGACATTGTTGATGAATTGATGTCGCGCAACATTATCAGAGAGAGTGACTCGCCATTTGCTAGTCCGATCATTCTAGTCAGGAAGAAGGACGGAACATACCGAATGTGTGTGGACTATCGTCAGCTTAACGCACACACAATAAAAAATCGATTTCCACTGCCGCTCATAGAAGACCAGCTCGACCGACTTGGTTCGGGACGTATATTTACATCATTAGATATGTCTTCAGGATTCCACCAGATAGTCATAGCGGAAGATTCTATCGAGAAGACGGCTTTTGTTACGCCGGATGGGCATTTCGAATACTTGCGGATGCCATTCGGTTTAGCCAATGCTCCAGCCGTTTTCCAGCAAGCTATTAATAAAGCATTAGGCTCCTTGAAGGACAATGTAGCTTTGGTGTACCTGGATGACATCTTGATCCCGTCCCAAAATATTGAAGATGCATTGCAATCGCTTGAGCTTGTTTTTGAAGCCTTACAAAACGTCGGATTTTCCTTGAATCTTCAAAAGTGTCATTTTTTCAAAGATACGTTGGATTATCTTGGGAGGGAGATATCAGCCGACGGCATACGTCCTGGTGTGCGTAAAGTGGAAGCATTAGTTAATTCCCCCATTCCAAGTACTGTCAAGCAAGTGAGACAATTTATGGGACTTGCTGGATATTTCCGCAAATTCATACCAGAATTCGCAACACGTACGGCAAATATAACAAAACTAACACGCAATAGTGAACCATTCATCTGGTCTGATCAACAAGAGTGCGCCCGGAAATATATTATCGATTGTTTGACTTCAAGACCCCTTTTGTCAATTTTTGATCACACTCTGACGACTGAGTTACATACTGACGCCAGTTCCATTGGGTACGGGGCAATGTTAGTGCAAAAGAAAGAAGGAAATATCAAAGTTATTGGATATTTTAGCAAGAGAACCAATAAATACGAAGAAAATTATCATTCGTACGAATTGGAAACGCTGGCGGTGGTCAATGCATTGAAACACTTCCGTGTATACTTGCTGGGCATTAATTTTACTCTAATCACCGATTGTAATGCTATAAAAGCCACTTCTACAAAAAAGGATATTCTTCCCCGCGTTGCACGTTGGTGGTGCTATATGCAGGACTTTGACTTTTCTATTGTTTACCGTAAAGGCAGCTCTCTTCCCCATGTTGACTTTTTGAGTCGAAACCCTGTAGTAGTACGTCGTTTGGATGCCACAGATAACTGGCTCTATGTGGAACAGAGGGGTGATGCCGAAATTCGACAAATAATTGAAGACTCGAAAGAGGGCCGTCTGGATCAAAAACGATACTCATTGAAAGATGGGATAGTACATTATGCTATCACGACTCCTGATGGTACGCATATGAAACCATTTGTCCCTAAGCAAAGTAGACTTGGACTTCTACGTATTTTTCATGACGAACAATGCCACATCGGGATGGACAAAACTATTGAATCCATTAGCAGGCATTTTTGGTTCCCAAAACTGCGATCATTTGTCAAAAAGTACATTAAACACTGTTTGGTTTGTGCTGTAAAGAAAACAAGATCTGGGCCCCTACAAGGACTAATTACAAATGTAAACAAGCCGACTACACCAATGCAGGTTATACATGCAGACTGCCTTGGACCGCTTGAAAAAAACATCTGAAGGATATAAACACATTCTTGTCCTAATAGACGCTTTTTCAAAGTATTGCTTATTACAGCCCTTAAAGACATTGAAAGCCGATGAGACGAGACTTGCATTTCAAGCATTTATCTCATTATTTGGAACCCCCCAACAGATTACGATGGATGCCGGAACCAACTTTAAGAATCTAAGCCTCCCTCAATATTTGGATAGTCTTGGAGTAGCGTATCATTACACAACGCCAGATGTTCATCGTTCTAATGGGCAGGTGGAACGCTATATGCGTACAATTATGAATCTCATACGCGTGGAAACAAGTATTAAATACGATTGGTCAAAAAGTATCTGGAAGATACAACTCGTTTTAAATTCAACCGTACAAAAGTCCACTCAAACTTCACCTTTCAGAGCTTTGATTGGAATAGACGGCTCAACACCTCTGATCCAGAGTTTACTGAGGACTCTGAACAACGACCTGCATCCGATCAGAAGTAGAGAGTTAGACCGTAAAAGAATAAACGACCAGCTTAATCGATCTAAAGATGCCATGATTAACGCCAACCTAAAGCGTCGTGATAATATCAAGTTTGCCAAGGGAGATTTTGTCTTGATGCACAGAGACGACAAAATGCATCAAGGAAAATTGAAATATGAATTCCAAGGGCCTTTCGAAGTTATGGGTATAACTCCCGAGGGTCGCTACGAACTCAAACGTGTTGGGAAATCCACCATCACCAAAGCTGCTAAGGAGCAGTTAAGAAGATGGCCGACTGATTGGTCTCTTTCACTTGATATGACTGACTTACTAGATGCCTTAGATGATGATGATGATGATAAAAATGATAAAAGGTGAGTTGTATTGTTATATTTATGGCACGTGTTAGAAATGTATGAGTGTTGAAAGCATGGACGCTTTGCACTGTTGATAATGAATAAGTGTTGAAAGCATGGACGCTTTGCACTGTTAGTGATGAATGAGTGTTGAAAGCATGGACGCTTTGCACTGTTGATAATGAATAAGTGTTGAAAGCATGGACGCTTTGCACTGTTAGTAATGAATGAGTGTTGAAAGCATGGACGCTTTGCACAATTGGTTATGAGTAAGTAGAAGTGTTGAAAGCATGGACGCTTTGCACTGTTGATAATGAATAAGTGTTGAAAGCATGGACGCTTTGCACTGTTAGTAATGAATGAGTGTTGAAAGCATGGACGCTTTGCACAATTGGTTATGAGTAAGTAGAAGTGTTGAAAGCTTGGACGCTTTGCACTGTTTTCAATGAATAAGTGTTGAAAGCTTCGAAGCTCTGCATTGTTGTAAGTAATGAGTGTTGAAAGCATGGACGCTTTGCACTATCAGTAAGGAATGAGTGTTGAATGCGCGAAGTGATGTATAGATGTTGAAAACATGGATGCTTTAAATTGTCGGCAATGTGTTTTCGAAACATAGAGGTTTTGCACTGTGCAAAATGTCTGAGCTCGAACGTTATACATTTTTATTAGCATTGAGAGCGCAGGTGTTTCGTACAGTGCATAACGCTGATAACAAACGCTACACGATTGATAAGCGATCTTTTTCCGTTATTTGCAGCCTGGACGAGGCAGCCATTCTCGAAAACGAAGCCAATGCTCTGCAACCTATTCCATGAAGAAATGGGACTTCGAGAGCGAAGTCCGTGTCAGAATTGGCCGTGTTAGAAATCATCAAATTATTTTGATAATTTGTATTTGTCAACAAACTGCATTTTTTTTCTACCAGATAAACACCGACCGCAATCGGTCGCCTGGGAGGTAGTCATAAACCATACCCCGGTGCGCTCGTATCAAAACGCCGTCCGTGTTTATATTCGATGTTATTTTTGATAATATTTATTTAATTATAAGATTTCTTGTAGTAATTAAATTTTCTGTCGAGCATAGTATACTATTTTATTTTTAACCATAACTTTTTGTCAATTCAAATTAGAAAAGAAATTGAACGTAGCTTCATGCTATTTGTTTAAATTTTATGTCATTGTCATCAATTTTGAAAAAAACTTGGCAATAATGTCTGCCCAGCGAGTCTGTGTCTACGGGGCAACGGTAAGGGGAATGCAGTTGTAAAAAAAATGGCTGATTTCATTCATAAAAGACCCAGCTGCGTGCGGAACTTTTTGGAAGTGTTATCGTATCCCAACTCGTACACGAAAATTGGCAATGACCAAACCTCCGCCACTGGATATTTCAATATAAATTGATATTCCAAGATGGGAGGATAAAATGACGTCAGGCCTGGCCAATAGCGAGACATAAGGTGACGTTGGCTCATTGACAACCGTATGGGTTTCCCATGGCAACGGCGATCCTGTCAAAAACTCCACCAATCAGGTTCATCCAGGCCGGATGCTTGCCAAATTGTCAAAAGCGGATGGTATATTCAGAAAATGTTTATTTTTTACAATAGATCAAATTGAAGAAATCAGGAGAAATAAGAATAGATCTAACAACCACGTTAAAATATTTAGCGTTTTATTATTGTTATCAATATTTTGTTATTAAAAAATGGATTTTCAAATGAACTATACTTCATGTCTAATATTTTCGCTTTTTTATAATTAAACGTGGCAATATGGCGCATTTACATCCGAATTCCTGCCGTAGACTCAGATCCGCTGGGCAAACAATACCTGCCACATAAATATAATGAAATGAGGACGGGAAGTGAGGACGGGAAATGGAGCAGGGGAATGAAAAGACAGTAAAGTGACATTTTCAAATTTTCAAAAAGTCTGTAATGACAACATTACATATATGGTTAAAAATAAAAAAATTTGTATTGAGGTACTACAATAAAAATGTGAATTGATTATGTTTTTCTATAGATCAAGCCAGACGAGATGCTAACGCTACAAATAAGGAAATGCAATCCCTTCAAAAAAATGTTATGTCTATTGAATCCAAAATTGATAAACTTAAGAGTGATAGACATGCTGTACTTTTACATTGCAAGGTATGTAACTTCTAAGTAGCTATATGAAGTTCATCTATAGTTTATTTTACTACTACAGTATTTTGAATTTTTATAATTTTATATACCATCAATGAGTAATTTCGACATTTTATCAGCCTTTTCTAATATAGTTTTATGGTCAAACTGTTCTAGCTTCAAACGTTATCTATTTTCTTTCATAGAGAGGATGGAGATTTGATAACATTTCAAGCCTTATCTCAAAATGGCATTTCCCATAATACTTAACGGCCTAGGGTATGGTTAGTCGATATCTCCTTCTTTCCAATGGCCCAATCTTGCCAGAATGGTCAAACTTAATTATCAACATTAATAAAATGGAATCTATTTTCCGACAAAATAGTATATTGTGTATTTAGGTCGAAAAGTGACACATTCTTGGCCGACGGTGTAAGTTGACGGGCGAGGCGTAGCCGAGGCCGGCAAACACTGAAGGCCGACACTGTGCTTTTCCACCGAAATACACAGACTATTTTTTCTGCGATCGGTTAAATTCCTGTTAAATGTTTGTCTTTTAGTTCCAATTATTCAGCAATACGAGAATCACTTTCCCGGCCTAGGCCGAAAAAGTGTTTCCCGTATTCATTGATTCCTTAGCAACTATTGAAACATAATTGAAATACCAGAATATTGCGTTTTGCGACCTGTCAAGCGGTCAAAAATGCTGACATTTCTTGTCAATCGCAGAAAAACGTATTTTTACAAATTCTAGTTGTCCTTCATCCGATGTATGTACGACACTATTGTCCGTCGTTTTTAATCTGAAACTTTCCGTATGAGGAGCGAGGTTGTGAAGCATTATGGCAAAAACAGGTGGGACGTCAGGTGACCATTGGCCTTCTAATGTAGGGTGCCGCCAGCTCACATTCCTCTGGAATATCAGAATAGAATCGACGGACTGTATACAGGGTGACACAAAGAATAGGGAACAACCTATAACTTTTTTAATGTATAAGTTGAAAATTTGAAATTTGGGGAGCTTAAACGAGGCAACTTTCCGAGTTTTTTAAAAGTAAATTGCGTTACCAGTCACTTCCGGTTAAACCGGAAGTGGCCATAACTTTTATTTTTTAAATAGAACACCCGGTATTTTTTGAGTTTTCTGGCATCAGCAGATCATTTTACGTACCAAAGGACCATTTTTGAAAGATTTATAACAAAAGATTTTTCAAAAGTTGTTGGGCTATTTCTACAGTTACAGATTTTCCTGATATTAAGAATATCCAACTAAATCAATTTACACCAGTGGCAGCTCCGAATTTTTTTTTTTCTAAAAATTAATTCAATTTATTTTTTTTTTGTTAAAAAATTTTCAAAAATATCGGGTGTCCTATTTAAAAATCAAAAGTTATGGCCACTTCCGGTTAAACCGAAAGTGACTGGTAACGCAATTTACTTATAAAAAACTCAAAAAGTTGCCTCGTTTAAGCTCCCCAAATTTCAAATTTTCAACTCATATAATAAGAAAGTTATAGGCTGTTCCCCTTTTCCTTGTGTCACCCTGGATGTATACATGAAGTACCTTCAAATATCCAGATTTATGCTTCAATATAAAATATGTACTAATCTTTTTAGATGGAAGACATTGCGATTCCCTTGTCAGCAGGTAATATGGATGATATAGCAGCTACTGACACGCAAACTTCTTCGGGTGCCAGCAGCACATTAGAACAATATGAACGAGATGCTACAATCCAAATCAACTTCAGTCAGCTGTCAGATGAGCTAATGCATTTAGAAGACGACAATGAATATAAGGAATGCGAAAAAAAGCTTCTTAAAGCAATTTCGAGCTTACAAGAAATTCTTCGAGTAATTCAGGCGCCCAACATGAAAGCTATGGAAAAGTTGAAACAAGCGCGAGGCAAACTGCGGTCGACCAATGAAGAATTTAACGAGCTAAAGAGGCGAAATAATGAAGCTCGAGCCGCCTTTGATACAATCAAGAATCTCAGAACCGCTAAGTTTAATGAATGCTTGGATCATGTGGCTCGTGAAATTGACGATATATACAAAGCCTTGTCCCAGAATCAAGCGGCTCAAGCGCATTTGCGTGTCAAAAATATAGAAGAACCGTATTTGGACGGTATCGATTATGATTGTGTTGCTCCAGGCAAAAGATTCCAGCGAATGGCCGATTTGTCTGGTGGAGAAAAAACGGTAGCGGCTTTGGCTTTGGTGTTTGCTATACACTCTTTCCAGCCGGCTCCATTTTTCGTACTGGATGAAGTAGACGCGGCGTTGGATAATACAAATATTGGAAAAGTCGCCAAGTTTATCAGCCAGAAAACTGAATCTTTGCAAATTATTGTTATATCCTTGAAAGAAGAATTCTTTTCTCATGCTAATGGACTTATCGGCATTTATCCTAAGGTAGGTGATCGTTTGTAAGCTTAAATGGAGGTTCACTTTTTTATGCTGTTTCAGCCTGGACACTGCCTCATCAGTCAAGTAGTTACGATGGATCTGACTGCTTTTGAAGTTTAAATTAATAATAATTATTATCGTTCTAGTTTATTGTTCAATTTTGCATAAAATGTATTTAATTTAAAGTTAGCTGTTTTGTTACTTATAGTTTTTATTAATTCAATTAACAATTTCTTGTAGTTTTATTTTTCATAATTTTAAATTAACTTAACGTAATATGTTGGTGTTAGTATTCCTCTATTCACTTTCAAAGTGAAGTTTGGTGAAGAAGAAGCAGTTTTCAGTTTATGTATCTCGCATATAATAATAATTATATATTTCATATTGTTACAAACTAACTTAATAAATAGTATTGGTATGCCTTTGAAAATTTAGTTTCTATCCATACCTTTGCAACCAAAAGAACAACATCGTTTGGTGCAACTGAAGCTTGGGATCTTGAGGGGTTTCAATTGAATTAAAACAGTAGGTTTTGAAACATCAAGATCAAAGTTGATTTATGATTTATGGTACTAGTGTGTTATGTTGAAAATAAGTCACGCGAGAAAAATTTATTAATAATACCAAATAATAATCAATAATTTCTCAAGTGACTTAAAAAACCTAATACACGAGTAGCATACAATGTTTTATCCAACAACTGAGAAATCACAACACTCACGAGCATGCAAGAACTGAAAAAACTAACAGACAACAAACTTCTTTAAAGTAGGACTTCTACACACCTTCTACATTTTATCCAAAACCTGCTAGTTATGAGAGTCATTATTTGTGCCAATTAAGACAGATAAACTTTCAAATAACTCACTCTCTTATAACGTCAACGCAAAATGTCAGGAAATAAAATAATTAAAATGAAAAGTTATATGACTGAACGATGAGAACACCAAACAGTTTTTAAAAGAATTAATTATATACTGGGTGTCCCAAATTCGAGCACTGTGATTGGATTGGGATATTGGAAACGGTAAGAGATAATAATAATATAATAATAATAATATAACGTTTATTAAACAAAATAGTTACAAATAGCTAGATATATGCACAAATTAGAATAGACGTGAAAAAATGTATCACTGAAGCACACTTGTGCTTGTGTGTGATAGTGTGTCATAGCCGGGAATATGTCTAAATTCGGTTTTTCAAAGTCTTAATAGGGTATACAAGTTACAGCAAGGGTTTAAGTCGATTTCGAGTATTTTTTTTTTTTTTTTTTATTATAATTTTTTTTTTTATTGAAAGCTTTATTTGAAACAAAAAGCGTTTATCTTATGTATTTCAGGTCAATTAAATTATTAAAAGCCTGTCTACCTTTCAAAAATATCCAGTTTTTAGCTTTTACCTTAAAAGATTTGCAGCTTTCTATTAATTTTATGTCATTTGGAAGCATATTATACAATCTTGGCGAATAATACTTTAGACTTCTCTGGCCATGAGTTTTATGGGATATTGTCGGATATGCTAAGGCGTGGCGTCTTGTAGAGGCATTTTGGCCAATGTTGAAAGTAATTTTTTCTTTCTTGATATTTTTAAGAATCTCCAGACAGTAGAGCTGACGCAAATCTAGAGTTTTACTTTCAGAGAATAGATCGTTTGTTGGATATGTTCTATCTTTGCCAAAAATAATCTTAATAAACCATTTCTGTATTGTATTAAGTTTCCGCAAATGAACTTCGGAAACACCTCCCCAGCCAAGAATACCGTATGTCAAATGACTTTGCACCAGAGACATATATAAGATTCTCATTTGCTCAGTACTTAAAAAGTCTCTGAGGTACGAGAATTTTGAAAGAAGCCCTCTTATTTTTTGAACAAGTTCATTAATATGTAGGTCCCATCTAAGCGAGTTATCCATTTTGATACCAAGGTATTTGAAAGATGTTGTTTCTGGGATTTCATAGTTTGCAATTTTTATGTTTCCGAGTTTTGGAAGAAAATTTTTGTATGTTGAAAATGGCATGTATTTGGTTTTTTGTACATTCAACGTTAACTTATTATATTGATACCAGTTTTTTAATTCCACAAAATCATCCTCAATCTGAACTTTCAAAAGTTGCCAAGATTTTGCTTTACAAAATAAGACTGTGTCATCTGCGAGATACAGGGTCGGTTGAATTATGGCAAAGTTGCGCATTTTGATGCTTAACAAAATGCTGTTTTGAAGTTTGAGAAATTGCGTATAATAGTTCCCAAAAAATACTCGAAATTTAAACCGAAATTTTACAAAAGCGTTTTCCTTTTTTTCTGAGCTTATTTGAAGAGATATTCCAAAATAAATGTCACTTTATCGTTGCCACTTTTTTTTGAAAATCATTTATTTCCTTCAAACAATCTATAAATTACAATTTTATAAGTTTCTTAAATCAGTATATAAAAATACTGGTCACAAGAAACAAGCTAATCTAAATATACTAAATATTCAGTGTTTTTTTTAAATATTATTTCTCAATAATAGTTTCCATCAAATACAAAAGCTCAATAAAACTAGGTTGTATCATATAATAAACATCCAAAAGACATCAATAACATACCCACTCCATAACACACTAATTATATTTTCGATTCAGAAACTTGTATTTTAAAAAACATTTATTTTATTGATTAAAAAACAGAGGTGACAAAAGAAAATATTCGGATCAAATTGCTACTGGCTAAAGCCAGAAAACAAATGAACGTTCCTTATGGGACGGCATCGGCTTAAATAAACATTTAATGCCGACATAGCAATTTGATGTTTACTTTACAACAATGTATTTAAAAAGTCCTAGAGGAAAGGGGTAAGCACATTATAGTTATTAATGATACAAGTTCGATATGAACGCCATAATGAAACGCGTGTAACGTTAAACCACGAGGCGTTAGCCGAGTGGTTTAGTTACACAAGTTTCATTAATAAAGTTCATATCGAACGTGTATCATTCAAAATTTAATCTACAATGGTCCAAATAGATTTGATTTGCCTTGAAATAGCAAAAACTTTTCAAATTAAAATTTGAAATTTAGCAGGTGCCCGTACTAGTCGAGAACCTGCTTGTTGGTTTTTAGAATTTTGACCACAGAACATATCACCTATAGAAAAATATCTCAAATGGAAGAATCGCGACAAAGGTTTTTAGTTAGATTTTCATTCAACGATGGCGACACTGTCGGGAGATAAGAGAAATTTACAGGTATCTGTGGCGTGGACAGTGATTTGTGTTGGTTGGTTTTGTCATTTATTTTGTCATTTTAAAAGTTAAAATTTGAATTTTTAAATTGTGTTGTTGTACCCCACGGTTTCTACGCGCGGTAAAGTGAAAATTCAAAAAGTTTTGGTTAAAAAAAAACCTAATTTTTGTTCGTATTTTTTTGTATTTATTCGTTTGTTTCGTTTCGTTCGTATTTGTATTTATTATTCGTATTTACTTTGCGATCTACCTATAACTGCGTGACTCTTGCTAACTTACTAACTCTTATTGCACTATGTTCGACATCGGAAACTTCCTGCCAGTCATAGTTTTTAAAAAAGTGAGGCGAAAAGAGCTAAGAGGAGTCAGCAAGCCAAATGCAGTTGAACATTAAAAATTATACAAAAATAATAAAAATATATGAAAAAAATCAATTCGCCTTTTTGTCAAGAATACTCGATTAGTTGGGTTTTCAGTCAACGAAGGCGCTGTAATTCATAACCGGTACATAACATTGCAGATACTTTTCTAGAGGTGATATGTTCTGTGTTGGCAGCTTCAATATTGGAGTCCATTTTTGTGCCATAAATTCAATTTTATAGTGGAAAATAATATTATTATTGGTGATTCTGAGTTTGAAAGTGTCTCTTCGAATATAGAGACAGCATTATTGAAAAGGTTCTTCTGGCAACTAACTTTCTTTTTGTATATTTTTCATTTCAAAATTTGGGTGTTATTATGAATTCTTAAACGCACTAGTGCTATTATGAAGGACCTAATGACATTCAAATGACAATGCTAAATGTGTCATAATGACACCGACGTAGATTAAAGCATATAAAAAATAGATAATTGATTATAAATCAGCATGGCAATTGGTTAATATAACTCCTCCCTCCTTAAGATGTTGCAAACGTGGATTGATGTGAATTCAAATCAGACAATTCAATTTGTACATTTGCACAACCTTTTTCTGAAGTTTCAAACTTCCTAAAACAGTAAAACAGTAAAATTAAAAATAAAATAGCAAGACTTAAACCTATGATTACAGATGTGTTTAAATAAGAGTGTTCAAAATACAATTCTTTTAGATTATGAACTCTTATTTGTTTCGAATTCTTGAAGGCTTCTTCTAAGTCTTCTTGGTTAATTTCTTGAAGTTCCAATGTTGTTGCGTTCTCTGGAAGTTCAGGGATGTCTATTCTTGGAATCTTCAGTTCAAAATTGAAGTTCTCGCTGGTTTTTGAAAATGTTTGATTTTGGATTTTCACAAAACATTTCTCAAAAGAAACTAGCGTTGGATTAGTTATTATTTCCATATGGTTTGTCTTGTCACATTGAATAACTATGGTCAGGCTTTTCTTAGGAATGACTAATAGTTGTCCATTCGGGAGTTGTCTCACTGTTGGTTTTTCATATTTCACTTTAGTGAAAGGACATTGTTGTGGTAGGTCAGTAATCAGGTCGTAGACACATGATTCTTCTTGTTTCAGCTCATCTTGGTTACAAAGGTACACACTTTCGACTTTCGGGCATTACCATAACGTGTTGTAGTAAATGTCCGTAGTAAATAATAGGTAAGGGTACTTATTCCTAATGGTAAGTTCTTGGATAGGAATTGGATAGATTTTATACAATATAAAGGGCTTGGGATCAATCATTGGTGTGTGTATAACAAATATAATTAACTCATTTTGGATTTTTACTTGAGTTTTCATTGTCTCATAATACTTGATTTTATTATCAAAAGGTATTTGCTGACTTTTGGGTATATTTGTTAATATTTGATTTAATTCATTATGCTGTAAAATAGTATAATGCATTATTCCCAATTGTGCAAAATTTATTGCTAATTGCACATGATCAATAAGATTCCTAATTTTATTACTTTGAATATTGATATTGTTCAATATTAGATTGAAAGTTAACATTGAGTGGAAATTTTGGTTTTCCAAGGAAATATTTTGCAATTTTCCTGTGATAACCTTTTGGTTGGATTCAATAGTTAAAAATTGATCGTGAAATGTTTTTGTAACTTGTTTCAATACTTGAGCTTGTATTTTTAGATCTTCATTGATAGTTTTTTGATTATCATTAAGCGTCTGGATATAAGAATCATATCTTGCGCCATCTTCAGCATCTAGGGTTCCGTAGAGCCATTATTGTGCTGTGCCCATGAAATTTAATAGACCTCTTTTATTACGTTTTCGGTCTTGATAGGATCTGATTGCTTGTTTCATAATCTTAATTTGAGAATGACTGTTTTCAATATTTGTTTGAAACAGTGCAACAAATTGGTTTGACCATGTTGTTTTGTTAAGAGTGTCAGATAATTTAATTAAGGTGATTTCCAGTTTATGGATATTTTGAATGATAATTGTCGTGTTTATGTGATAATAGGCCGTGTTATGTTGAGTTGTTACGTAAGTAGTTCCTAAAGAAATTGGTAAAATAGGATTTTCTACCGTCATCAATGTATACGCTTGGGTGACTCCAACGAGAGTTAGGAATACTAATGGATTTGTGACAAAATTTGAGATGTTACGAAGAATAAACATTTTGGTAGCGTGAATAATTCTGTCACATCTTAGTTTGCGTGGGTACCATAATTATGCTGTAATTAAATTTATTCTGAAAAGGGATACCAAATTTTCTGAACCGGAGGCAATCCAAACAAAACCTTATTTCTCTTCTTCTTCGGTTTTGGTTAGTGCAAAGGGTTATAAATTCAAGAAGACTTACCTTTTTATTGCCAATGTTGCTTCTCTTCTCAAATGCACAAACCGGCACGAAAGAACTTTTTACGCGTCCACCAGTGTTTTAGAGGGAATTTTAAAACCAGAAAAGAAAAGAGTAATTTTGAAAGATTAAACTAATTTATTTATAAGCGAAAAGAAAAGTCAGTGTTAATTATTTAGTGATAATAAAAAAAAAGGTTAAGTAAAATATAAAAAAAGAACAAAAAAAAAATATTACCTTATTTAAGACCATAATTAATTTTTAACTGAAGAAAAATTAAAGACAATTGAAAGCAAAGAGTAATTTCCCAATTAAAAGGTTTAGTTCCCAAATCTGATTCTTTATTGGAATTGAAATTAAAAAAAATAACAACTATCACCTCTTTGGAGAACTTCTACTAAAACACAGGGCGGCAGAACTAGATGATGAGAAACGGATCGAGAACTCGTTGAAACTTTGCGACTTAAATTTCCAGCGATCACTCGTAGTAAAAACTAGTTGCGAATTAGCGATAACTGAAGTTATGTGGCCTCTACATGTGCTTAAATAGGCGAAAGGAATTACCCTCTGGGTACCACTTTAGAAGCCCATTGGCTCCCCTCCGTACCCGGCTTGCTAGAATCGAGGATCTCCAACCCTCTTAGCTTTCAGCGATTCGCTGAGAGTACCCTTTGGTTTCTTGCCGTGTTCCCATTGGTTCTCATATTGTTCATTCTATTTGCACCCTTAGTGATATAGTTTGAAAGCCCTCCAACAGAGTTCGCTAGTCATATGGGAAATATAATTTCGATAACTGCAATAACTGTTTTCCCCTTAATTGGAAAATCCTACATTCTATATGCTTTCTTTTAACCTAGTCAAACAGTTTCTTTGTTTTATAATTATTATATACAGCCTTTAATATGACAGAGCTCATGATAATTATATAATATTCTTCTCAAGATTCCATCTGAATGTAAAATGCTTTAGACAGCAATAATATCCCAAGAAAATATTAGTAAACTAATTTTATAAATGTTTCACATAGCGCTAATAAAACAATTTTATAGATGTACGTCAACTAATGAACTAGTATCAGATAACATCAATATAAATCTAATATAAAACAGATTTGTTCGGTGAGCTAAAATGTCATATAAAATCATTGTGCAAACGTTCATAAAACAATATTAAAACTTGTTACCGAACTGTTTTGTATTTTTGCTCCAAGAACGTTCTTACGACTACCTTATAGAGCAGAATACTTTCTTGGAAGCTTAATTATCTCGCTTGCAATTTTAATAAAACAAATGGCATTCGACGAGCAGTGATAAACTAATTATAGAATAAAATAGCAGCGGAGAGTTAAAAATTATAAAATATAATTGCTAGTTGAGGTGTTAAATGAATTAAATTATTCTATACTTAAATACTAATTTATGCCTAAAATAATTGGATAGTTAACTATCTCCTTTGATTTTCCTATTCTATACAATTTCGTGTTATTATATCTTGGAAAATCGGGTCTCCGTGATCATTGTTTTAGCCCAAACACATACATGCTTCGAATATAAGTTATCTGACCATAAAACGGGAATTATATCGTTCTTGGGTACTTTATTACAACCATATGTCGTAATCTAGTGCAGCTGCAGATTAGAATCACATTTGGCGTTAATCTAGGAGAACACATAATTTTGCCTAATAAATTTGTCAATTTGGCTTATTTTCGACTTGAAAACTAATAAAACTTGATACATTTGGCTTTAAGTGTTTTTCCTCAATTCTCGACCAGATTAGTTATATCGTTCCCAGAATCGCCATATGTTTGTAAAACCCATTAAGATAAATTTTTATCTATTTCTTAAAACTTGAACCGAGATTTGAAAATTAACATTAATTCTGTTACAAATTACCCTCCCCTTAAGTTCGAAGCATGTTTGTACACTTCAAAACAATAATCACTCCCAACCAAACCTCCAAGATATAACACCTTATCCCGACAATTATAAATACGTAATAAACGAGCGCACACACTCGCGAACTATGGATCACGCGGATTAATTTTTTCGTTGTTCAATTTACAGTTAGGATCACTACACGGCGCGGTAGACTTCGGCAGTATTGGATAAAACGAACTGCTTGATTGTTCCTGGGGGGCGGTAGCATTAACTGACACTGGATTCAATTCATTCTTCTGGTCTTCTTCGTCCCGATTTCTTCTTTGGCTGGCTAACTGATACAAATATGTATGAGCTAAAGTATTCCACAGACTGGCTAAAAGGTATCGTCGGCGTCGTGGATGGTTAACTGTTGCTTCTTTGATGGTGAAATAGTTTGATACGACGCCGGCCAAATAACTAACGGCGCAAACTATGGTGTATAGGAACCCACAAATGGAAAATAAATTTCCCATTTTGGATAAAAATCCCCACACTTCCTCAGCAGCGGAATGTGCTAAATTGGTAAATTCGGTTTTGCTGAACAGATTTGGCATGTAATAAGGGTCTGAGCTATCGAGCGCTATGATCCTCCTGGCAACTTGATTAGTCACTGCTTTTCTGGTATTTGGATATAGGAGAGTTTGCTGGAAGCTTTCCATGTCTTCCTTGGAATAAATTCCATTAGAACTGATAGGGGAGATGGAAATACTTGGCATTGATAGTTTGTCTTCTTCATCATTGGCATCTAATTCTAAAGCGTCGGTGGTGCGCTTTAGGTCAGGTGTTACTTCTAACCAGTTATTTTCCAACTTGAAATTAACCGGAAGTAGTGGTTGACATTCTACTTTGGTTCCATGTTCAACTAGGATGTGAGTAATAGCAGTTCTGTATAGTGATCTATTCAGATAGGTAACGGGAAGTTCTTGATAACATTCTGAAGTCTTCCGATAATCTACGACAACAGCTCTACATTTAGCAATATAGAGTACTTCTCCCATCACTCTACTAACATATCCTGAGGTTTCTTTTACAAGATTACCCACTGCGTCGGGCGATTGTTTTGCCATTGCTAATCTGTTCTGTAATATCTTTTCTCTCAAATGACATCTCTTCATAATCGAGTCGTAGATGACATCAGCCATTTGTCTTTTTACTGCAATCTCCAAATACAACAGTTTACTTAGTACTTGAGCCATCATGTCTGTATTTTGAGGAATTCGAATAGTACGATGGTAATAGAATCCGACTGAATCCTCAAAAATTACAAGTAAGCGGTTTTGTTCAGTTAGCCAAGCCTTTTGAGCACAAATTTCTTCTGGTTTTGTCAGTTTTAAAGCAAAAACTGTATCTTCGGTTTCCACAACGACGTATCTATTAGGTGGGTTTCGACTTAATACAAGGAGAGTAGCGTTTCCTTCGTATAGTACGTCGACACCACTTGTAGAGCATAAACTAGATAGATGTTGTTGCCATGTAACTTCGCCTTCAACATCATCAAAACAATAACCATCATTGTACGGACAGACACCACCAGACCGTAGGGTAACTAGATTTCGTTCGACATCGGCAATCACAACATAATCTTGGAGTTTAATGGATATTGCTGCGGTAACTACGACATTAGTATATTGGATGGAACCCACGGCGAATCTTACACCTTCGCATCGACCATTGGCGTCGGCAAAACCTTGAAGAGTTGCCGAAACTTCTGTGGTCCCATTTAGATTAAGTTTGGAAATAACACCAGCTCCCATTCCTTGGAGGTCTAACTGACGGAATCGGTGAGCCTTCAGACATTGTTCTGGGTCTATGTGCTGAATATATTTTCCAAAACCTCCGGCTACGGTACTGCGATGACTATACATGCCGCAATGATCAATGAGTTGTTGGACAGTAACTTGACAGGTGAGTATATGAATTGGTACATATTGTCGTTTTTGTACCAGCTGGATTCGTCTGAAGTTGGACTCGGAAAAGTTACGAGGGTCTTGGCATGGTTTTACTGCCAGCAAAGACACTTTTGTCAATTCGGTCGCTCGGTCGGCGCAATCATAAGCAATAATCTCTGGGCGTGCTGTCCTCAAATAGTAGAGAAAAATCAAAACAAATTTTATGATTTTCATGTTTCTCTTCTTTCAAATCTAAAACATTCAAAAAAAAATAATTATATATGCTTAACCTAACCGTTTGAATTTGAAACTAAGATTTGAATACATATCAATACTGTCAGTCAACGACTACAATTCGGTATCCAGTTCTCCTAATCTATGCTGATTTCTTGTGCGTCTAGCGATATTCCTCTATACAAATATCAAAAACTGACAACCACAAAACAATAAATACAACATTATTATAACATTTCTACCCTATCCCTATTTAAGTCTAATCCAAGGAGTCTAAAACATAATCTTCAAACCTTTTTGGTAACTGTCTTATTCGTTGAGGTCGAATTTGCTGTTCTAAAGGCTCCGGGTTTCGTATGTTTATAGAAACTTGAGCTACATCATCATTTTCCTCTCGATCTGCATCCAAGGACCTCATAGAATCATTTTCATGATCATCAATTATTTGGTTATCATCATCAACACCATCTCTTGAAATATTCGAAGATCTATTCAAGGGATCCGTTTCTGCTATATTTCTATTACTTTCGGTATTTTCATTTTCCAAGACTGACGACATTCTATCAGTTCTGTCTACATTCTCCTCACTTTCATCCGTCACAATTTCTTCTTCACTTTCACTTTCACAGTCTAAAGGAAAATAATTTTCCTTAATTCGATATTTTAGAGGAATATTTGCCAATTGATTACCAGTTTCTTCCGTCGCTAAACATAATTTTAAACGGTTGACATGTACCTTTTTCCTATGTTTTCCATGAACTTCTGTAATTTCTGCATTTACACCTGTTAGTTTACTGATTCTGTATGGTCCGGTCCATTTCTTTGCCAATTTCTTACTGATTCCAACTTTATCCGCTGGTTCGTATAGATAAACCTTATCACCTAGTTTAAATTTATGTGGACTTGCTTTCTTATTGAAGTTATCATGGTATCGCTGAGTATTTCTTTCTATGTTATTTAAAGCATTTTTATGGGCAATTTTCATTCTTTGTAGAAATTCTGAAACATAATTTGTATCGGTATTGTACTTGACCCTTAAAGGTTTAAAAATCTCGTCAAACGGATATTCCATATCTCTGCCAAAGAGTAAAAAGAATGGACTTTCTTCTGTCGTGTTGTGAGTCGCTGAACAGTACGATGCAAGGGCAAAAGGTAACCATTCGTCCCAGTCTCGCTGTCCAGGTTCAATATAATGTGATAACAAATCCTTCAGAGTTCTGTGAAATCTCTCTAAAGCACCATTGGTCTGCGGTCTATATGCAGTGGTTTTGAGATGATTAATTTGTAAATTCTCACAAACACTTTGCATCAATTTTGACATAAAGTTAGAGCCTAAATCCGTTAAAAGCTGATGTGGTGTTCCATGTCTTAGGATAATTCCTTTAATAAAAGCTTTTGCAACTGTTTCTGCTGTTTGATCCGGTAAAGGAAACGCTTCCACGTATTTTGTTAGTGCATCTTGAACTGTTAAAATATATTTATTTCCCTGTAATGTAACAGGTAAAGGTCCTACCACATCCATAGCAATTCTGTAGAAAGGGTATTTGGGAATGGAAAATTTCTGTAGCGGGGCAGGTTTTTGATGACTGGATGTTTTCCGCCTTGCGCATGGATCGCAAGCATTAATATATCGACGAATGTCTTCGGTCATATTTGTCCAATAGAAAAATTTTCTTATTCGTGCGTATGTTTTATCAAAACCCATATGTCCCGAAAAAGGCAAATCATGATAAAGTCGTAGAATATGTGGTATCAAATATTTAGGTGCTAAAAGTATATCATTGTTAGTTTTGTCATTAGAAACTTTGTAAACTAATCCGTCTAAGTCGATGTAGTAATCATTCCTTTTTCCTTGATTAATTTTTTCAATAAGGCTTTTAATATTTTTATCAGCGTATTGTTGTTTTTTAATTGTGTCTCTACACCATATAGGCTCGCACTCATTTTCCTGATGAATTAATCTAATTGGCTTGATTCGCGATAAAGCGTCTACATTTGTGTGTTTCTTCCCACACTTATATTCTATTTTGAAACTGTATTCTGATAAGGCTAACGACCATCGCATGAGTCTATTACTTGGATCTTTTACTGACATAAGCCATTTTAGTGGTTGGTGATCTGTATAAACTGTGAATTCTTGTCCCCAAAGGTAGTTTCTATATTGTTTAATACCCCACAATAGAGCTAAACATTCTCTTTCAGTAGTGCAATAATTTTTCTCGGCTTTATTCAATTGTCTGCTTGCATATGCGACAGGATATTCTTGGCCTTCATATATTTGATGTAATATCGCGCCAATCGCGTAGCCAGAAGCATCTACTGACAAATAAAATGGTTTTGTTGGATCTGGATATTTAAGAATTGGTTGATTTATTAGCACTTTTTTTAAGTATTCAAAGGATTCTTCACAATTTTTATCAAAATTAAATTTAACATTTTTCTTAGTTAGGTGTGTCAAAGCTGCGGAATATTTAGAAAAGTCAGGTATAAATCGTCTATAGTATCCAACTAACCCCAAAAATGATCTGATTTCTGTTATATTTGTCGGTTTGGGATAATTTTTAACAATCTCCGTCTTCTTTGGACAAGGTCTTATTCCATTTTTAGATATTATATGACCTAGGTAAGGTGTTTCGTCTTTGGCAATTACACATTTCTCTGGATTGAGCGTTAATCCAGCTTCTCTTAAAGCTTCAAAAATTTCCTTTAATCGAGATATATGTTTATCAATATTTCCTGATGAAAATATTATAATATCATCCAAGTATACGTAGCAATGTGTCCCAATAAATTTGGAAAGAATACACATCATTAATCGTTGCCAGGTAGCTGGTGAATTCACTAATCCAAAAGACATTCTGTTGCATTCATAATGTCCCCAAGGTACGGAAAATGCCGTTTTTTCACGATCTGTTGGCTCTACTTCTACCTGCCAATATCCTTTCGTCATATCGAGAGTGGAGAACATTTCCGCGCCTCCTAAAGAATCTATAGTGTCCTGGATATGTGGAATTGGAAAAATGTCTCGTTTCGTAATAGAATTCAATTTGCGGAAGTCAATGCAGAATCTAAATTTCTTTTGTCCATCTAGGCTTTTCTTTTCCACTAAAACTACTGGTGCACTCCACGGTGATATAGAAGGTCTAATTATGTCTTGTTCCAACATTTCTTTTATTTGTTTATCCATTTCTTCTCTCATAGCATAAGGTATTCTGTACGGAGCTTGTCTAATTGGCAAATGATCCCCTGTATTGATCTTATGAGTAACCATTTGTGTAGCTTTCAATGACGTATTATCCTTTGCAAAAATATCAGAGTAACTCTGTAAAAATTGCATCATCTTACTCTTATCCCCTCCTTTTAAATGAGAAACCATATTCTCCACAATATGGCCTTCATAACAACTTGTATGAATTTCACTAAACTTTTCACTAACATAATCCGTTCCATCCGCTCCACAGAGAGCATCCGCGGTGGAACATTCTTTCAGCCTAGTCACATCCACCAAATTTAAAATGGGCGTGTTTTTATAAATGGTCTGCGGTATTGGAGAAGTATTCAGAATACGAACTACTATATTTCTATTTTCTTTTGTTGAATTTTCAGGAATTTCTATTACACTACACGCGGTAAGAATACCGACATCTGTATGATTTAATGGTTCACAGACTTTAATGCCTGCAGGGACCCGGGTGTTTACAGGTACATTAAAATCGCAACCGTGGAAAGCAGGTATTTCCAAGTTTTCACGCAATTTTACTACATGTGGTCCTTTAGATAAATGACCACAATTGGAGAATTGCGCATTTCCTCCTGTAGCAAACTGGCGAAATTCATTACTATTTTCTATCTCAGTGTAGTTCGTAAACTGTTTCAGTCTATTATCAATCTGGTGAGTTTCAGGATTTTCGTTAAGATACCCTGTATCTTCCCTATCTTCCTTACTACTCAAAACTATTGGTGGATCAGTCAACTCACACTTATTTTTCCCGTTTCTAGAGGTTGGTACCCCTTTCCCTTTAAATAAATCCACCACGGCCTCACTGCCAGTGGATTTAGTCTCTCTAAAACCATTTACATTAACAAAGTCATTTTCAATAACATAATCATTTTCAATACTCCGGCGACCTCTATAAACGACCTCTGTACCCCGATTCGTTTTTACAGGAAAAATAGTTACCACTTCTTTTGTGATACACGGAGCGTCAACTGCATTACAGCTCTGTACAGCCGCACTGTGACGTCGTTCTAAAAGTTCATTTAACAAGGCCAATCTATAACCACACATATTCATTTCATTCGCATTAAAATCGATCACTGGTTGATAATTCTCTAAAAAATCCATACCCAATAATCCATCTGTCGAAAAACTTAACTCATTTCCACAAATAATAAAATTGTGGCCAATTATTGTTTGCTTACTCCCTAAACTGCTTAAAATAAACTTAATTTCAGTGCTTCCAAAATTTTCTAAAACTTGTCCCGAAATGTCTCTTATATTTATAGGTTTCCTATTTACATTCAATAATCCTAATTTTTGAGCAGAATTTTTTTTTCTAAGTGAAACAGACGCTCCACTATCGAGCAGAAAAGACATTTTTGGTCCATCTTCAACATTTAATAAAAGAAATTTTGCATTTTCGGTGTTAATAGCAAGTATGATTTGTGTCTGTCGCTGAGGAACTATTATTTGTTCGATTGGTCCGAGGCTCCCTGATAGTTTAAATAACACTGTGCACGTAAATGACCAGGCTTTCCGCAGTTATAGCACTTTCTAACGTTTTCACGACTCGGAAACTTGTCTTTTAGGCATCCAACAGCCAAATGGTTGCTATCACCGCATTTATAACATCCTGCATTCCTTTGATTGCCTTGTGGGTTTTGATACCGGTTTGGTTTCTGGTTGAAATTATTATTTCTCTGAGGGTAAAAGTTCCTACTCCGAAAGTTATTACCATTTTGAGTTTGTTGCTTATTATAGGAGTTATACGGGGTTCTAGTTTCCTGTTTTCTTTCGCTGCAGTCTTTGGGTACAGCTCCTTTAGTTGCCTCTTCATTTATAACCCGTATTGCGGCTGCATATCGATCTTCGTAAAGGTTTCCTGGTAATTGTTTTGAAATAGAGTTCTCGTACTTTTCGGCTACGGCCAGTACCTCTTCTACTGTGTAAAAATCTCCCTTCTCTATTATTTTGTTTGCCAGACGCAAATCTATTCCCTGTATGAATTGTTCAACTAAAACCTTTTCTCTGTATATCCGTTGTGATTGACTAGTTCCTTCGTCTGGAAAAGCTTCTGTAGAAACTCTCCTAAGTCTCTGGACGAATGCACCCAACGATTCATCAGGTAACCTGACACTGGTCAAGAGTTTTCGTTTAGCTTGAATTTGTTCAGTTTTTCCTCCAAATAGTCTGCGTAGCCACGTACTTATTTCGTATACGTTTTCCGGACGTTCACTTTTCCTCAATGCGTAAAACTCTTCTTTTGCTTTTCCTTTCAATTTTTTCACCATGGTACGAAATGTTTCTTCTTCGGTCCATCCTTTAATCGTAGCGGCATTCTCAATGGCTTCTATAAAAGCTTCATAATCATTAGCTCCCACATAAGGATCAATCGATTCCAAAATATCTTCATCTTTGCGTAAAATCTCTCGAATTGCTTGTAAATCATTTAGATTTATATGTCCAGCGCTAGCCTCATGGGATTTTCCGTCTGAATCTTTAAATTGTTGAATTGAATGGAGTATGTTTAATTTTGTTTGTTCCTCAAGTTGCAATCTCATATTTTCGAGCTGGTCTCGTAAGGCCTCTGTGATACTTTCCGAATTTTCTTTTGGTGAATTACAGTTTTCGTGCTCGTTCGGCATGTTTTTTTTTTTTATAAAGTAAAATTAAGTTATTTCTTGAGTCAATAAATATAAAAAAAAATTAAGCGATTTAAAATATTTTGGTTAAGTTTCTCGACAATAATGCGAAAGGATTGGTTCGGGATTTACTCACACGCGGGCACACACACAAAACTAACTAATATTCAACCTCTTAACTCAATAAATACCTCCGATAATACGTCCTTAACAACTCACTTTAGTACTCTTTTTCTACGTGGGTTAGAAAACCCTATACGCCCAATTCGGCGAAACTCGGCCGCTCGTTTTATTTGAACTCTATATATCGCTAGACCCACTCGAACGTACTCAATTTCTATTCCTAATTTTCTAGTGCCTAGTAATTAGAATAACGGTAAATAGCTTAGGTTTTACCTTTTTTTTTCCAAAAATAAAATATTAATTTTATTTTTCCTAGAATTTTCCTCAGAAAATTATTATTTATAGGTACCCAATAAGTAACTCCTTGTTGCTTCTTTTCACAACTTATCTGCTTTTCATGTAGTGAGATCCGCGATCACCACTTTCCTAAAATTAAAACTTATCTTGACTTATTCAAAATGAATAACGATCAGAAATCCCTTTACTTTTAGCGTTGTTTTAGTTAGTCAAGTTCAAGCAATAACCGTACTATAAAATAAAAGGTAAATCTGGTTAAATACCTATAAATACACCTCTCTAAGGGTTAACTAACCGAACTTGACGCAACAATACTACCCAAAATAATAGTTACAGTGATTCCTTCCTAAATTTATTGTGCATTTATATAACCCATTGTGATATTGCTTTTTTTACTACTGTACCTACCTTATAGATAATATTATATTTTTTTTTTAATGATTAAACGACCTAATTCTTCGAAACTAAAATAAAATCCCAACTATACCTACGATTATGAGTTATTAAAACAAAGAATGTGAATATTAGTATCAACTGAAACATCAAAATCAATATTAAAACTGTTAGATGACACAGTTGTAAAATTTCACATTGTCAACATAGACATAGACACAGACTGTAAAATTTGTTTCCAAAATATGCTCAATAATAAAACGTGCCAGAAGATTGACCATATTTTTAATTCCAAAAATTTAACAAACTTCAAATAATCGCAAAACTGCAATTAATAACCATTGTGCTTCTTACATACGCAAAAAGACAAAACTAAACGACGGTCAGCAAACCAATGGAAACAATTTGGAATCATCTTCAAAATTTTGAAAGAGAACATTGAATCAGCTAATTTTCTTGATAACGCTATAAATCACCAAATTTAAGTCAACTCAGAAATTAACTCATAAATTGATAATATTTACACCCCAAAAGAAAAATAAAGTAAATCATAATAATATAAATAAGTAAACATATAACTAATAACTTCACCTACCGATAAATTTTCCTGAAAGAAAATAATAATTATTATTACCATCCTATACTAAGCAAATATCGCAATATACCTAGTTACATTCTGTACATTATACAATGACGCGAAAATGCACAAATCACGTCAAGGGAGTTATCACCAATAAAATGTTAGTTTCACCACAACTGATTCATTCCTGTTGTGATCACCAATTACCTTTACCTAATAATTTTTTTCTTTATAAACAATAACAATAACATAAAATTCACAACAAAAATAAAACCATGTTAGTAACTAAACAAATATGCAACGTCGTTCTTGAATTCTTCATCTTCCTGGGTGCCTCCGATTCTTTCTTTTATCTTATTTTCTTTATTATTTTTTTTTTTTTACTTTCTTTTTAAAACGTACCGATTCAAACCTTATCATAATTAGAAAAACCCTTTTCGCATAATTCGATCTATCAAATGACTTCTTTGATCTCATGGTCATCTCGACAAGATAAACTCTCTAAGATCCTAAATTGTTCAAGATTTCTTTAAAATAAAAATAATAATGCTTATCTATTTCCGTGAAATTAGGTATTTAAAAATAAATTAATTTCGTCAAAATCAATATCGGTAATATGGAAAATAAATTGAAAATTTGATGGAAATATGAAGAGTTTTTGAAGGAAAAGAAAATCTCAAATCCCACCGCTGCCACCAATTATTTATGTGACAAAATTTGCGATGTTACGAAGAATAAACATTTTGGTAGCGTGAATAATTCTGTCACATCTTAGTTTGCGTGGGTACCATAATTATGCTGTAATTAAATTTATTCTGAAAAGGGATACCAAATTTTCTGAACCGGAGGCAATCCAAACAAAACCTTATTTCTCTTCTTCTTCGGTTTTGGTTAGTGCAAAGGGTTATAAATTCAAGAAGACTTACCTTTTTATTGCCAATGTTGCTTCTCTTCTCAAATGCACAAACCGGCACGAAAGAACTTTTTACGCGTCCACCAGTGTTTTAGAGGGAATTTTAAAACCAGAAAAGAAAAGAGTAATTTTGAAAGATTAAACTAATTTATTTATAAGCGAAAAGAAAAGTCAGTGTTAATTATTTAGTGATAATAAAAAAAAAGGTTAAGTAAAATATAAAAAAAGAACAAAAAAAAAATATTACCTTATTTAAGACCATAATTAATTTTTAACTGAAGAAAAATTAAAGACAATTGAAAGCAAAGAGTAATTTCCCAATTAAAAGGTTTAGTTCCCAAATCTGATTCTTTATTGGAATTGAAATTAAAAAAAATAACAACTATCACCTCTTTGGAGAACTTCTACTAAAACACAGGGCGGCAGAACTAGATGATGAGAAACGGATCGAGAACTCGTTGAAACTTTGCGACTTAAATTTCCAGCGATCACTCGTAGTAAAAACTAGTTGCGAATTAGCGATAACTGAAGTTATGTGGCCTCTACATGTGCTTAAATAGGCGAAAGGAATTACCCTCTGGGTACCACTTTAGAAGCCCATTGGCTCCCCTCCGTACCCGGCTTGCTAGAATCGAGGATCTCCAACCCTCTTAGCTTTCAGCGATTCGCTGAGAGTACCCTTTGGTTTCTTGCCGTGTTCCCATTGGTTCTCATATTGTTCATTCTATTTGCACCCTTAGTGATATAGTTTGAAAGCCCTCCAACAGAGTTCGCTAGTCATATGGGAAATATAATTTCGATAACTGCAATAACTGTTTTCCCCTTAATTGGAAAATCCTACATTCTATATGCTTTCTTTTAACCTAGTCAAACAGTTTCTTTGTTTTATAATTATTATATACAGCCTTTAATATGACAGAGCTCATGATAATTATATAATATTCTTCTCAAGATTCCATCTGAATGTAAAATGCTTTAGACAGCAATAATATCCCAAGAAAATATTAGTAAACTAATTTTATAAATGTTTCACATAGCGCTAATAAAACAATTTTATAGATGTACGTCAACTAATGAACTAGTATCAGATAACATCAATATAAATCTAATATAAAACAGATTTGTTCGGTGAGCTAAAATGTCATATAAAATCATTGTGCAAACGTTCATAAAACAATATTAAAACTTGTTACCGAACTGTTTTGTATTTTTGCTCCAAGAACGTTCTTACGACTACCTTATAGAGCAGAATACTTTCTTGGAAGCTTAATTATCTCGCTTGCAATTTTAATAAAACAAATGGCATTCGACGAGCAGTAATAAACTAATTATAGAATAAAATAGCAGCGGAGAGTTAAAAATTATAAAATATAATTGCTAGTTGAGGTGTTAAATGAATTAAATTATTCTATACTTAAATACTAATTTATGCCTAAAATAATTGGATAGTTAACTATCTCCTATGATTTTCCTATTCTATACAATTTCGTGTTATTATATCTTGGAAAATCGGGTCTCCGTGATCATTGTTTTAGCCCAAACACATACATGCTTCGAATATAAGTTATCTGACCATAAAACGGGAATTATATCGTTCTTGGGTACTTTATTACAACCATATGTCGTAATCTAGTGCAGCTGCAGATTAGAATCACATTTGGCGTTAATCTAGGAGAACACATAATTTTGCCTAATAAATTTGTCAATTTGGCTTATTTTCGACTTGAAAACTAATAAAACTTGATACATTTGGCTTTAAGTGTTTTTCCTCAATTCTCGACCAGATTAGTTATATCGTTCCCAGAATCGCCATATGTTTGTAAAACCCATTAAGATAAATTTTTATCTATTTCTTAAAACTTGAACCGAGATTTGAAAATTAACATTAATTCTGTTACAGATTCATCTCGGAGTACCTGAAATAAATTATTGTCGTTTAACATTTTGTTTAGCAAAGCGATTCTGTGTTTTGCTATCATAACGCGGACTTATCTTGTCTCTATTAAATTGTTTTACAAAGATTGGATCTTGTAATTCTGGTTCAGGTTCACGATTTTTATTACGTGATTCTAAAGACTTTGTTTGTTTCGCTAATAATTTTTCTTGAATTTCTTTATTCAAATTTGCAAGGGATTCTGCCAAACTTGTTATATAGTCAGTTGTTAGTTTATTTTCCGTTTGTTCAATCGCTATGGCATAATTCAAATCTCCTTTAATCACTTGAAAAGGGTGTGATTCATTGTACTATGAGTACTGTTGTTATAATTCAATATAGCGATTGTCATTAGATCAATAATACTCTTATTCGGGTTTTGAAGTTTTAAACTCGTTATACTTTCACGTAGTGTCGAATGCAAACGTTCGATTGGACTATTCGAGTTCGGGTTTCTTGGAGTTGTGTAATGAAACTCAATTTTGTATAATGTACAAAGATCTGTCATTATAGCATTTTTGAACTCTGCTCCATTATCTGATGTGATTTTTTGAGGTATTCCATGATCACTAAAATATTTCAATAACTGTGCTAATATCTCAACAGCTGTTTTCGTATTTACAGGAGAGGCTTGACCAAATTTTGAAAAGCTATCAATAATGGTCAGATATTTCTGGTTATTGATTATATACGTGTCAATATAAATATGTTCAAAAGGTTTCATACCAATGGGTGTTGGTTTGAATATGATTTTGTATGGTTGACGTTCATACTTGGTTTTATTGCATATCTCGCATACTTTGACATAATTCTGTACGTCTTTCTCGATATTGGGCCAATAGAATCTTTTCTTTAAGGCTGCAACATTTTCAGTGATTCCTCTATGAGAGGTTTTAGTCTCATGATATTGCTGAATTTTCTCTTGTTGAAGATCAACTTCTGTGATGTCTTCTAATAAAGAGTTCGAGATGTACAAAGTAAATGAATTCGAATTAAACGATTCTTGTAATGCTCGTATCACAATAGGTTCTAAAGATTTATTTAGGAAATGAAGGCAATAAATACCAGGTGGCATGTATTCCTTTACTAAATTAGTAATTTGTGATGTTGTTGGATTATTTGGTAAGAAGAGTATTATTCTCTTTTTATTACCAAATAGTTTGATTATCTCTTTTCTAATTGTGTTATTATTGGAATATCGAAATACAATTTGATTTCCAAATACATTTACATGTTTCTTAGTATATGGAGCTCCTAATATTGGATTTTCCATAGACGTATGTATTGTTTGGTCATTTTCAGACAAGGCTGAAATTGTTGAAGAACGATTAGTTGGTGTTATTTGTCTATTACTTTTTTGAGTTTTCGAAGATTCTCCGATTTCTATAAGAATTTCTTTTTTCTCTTTTCTTGGAGGTATTATTAGTTGTGATAATATCTTTATTTTGGGTTTTACTTTCTTAGGTTCCTCTTCAGGTTCCTTTTCTGATGCTGTTTTTGTTGATTGAGATGATTCAGACATTGTTATCTCTTTTTCTTTAGCTATCTCGCTTTGTTTAGGAAGATATACTCTAGAATCTGTAAAGTATTTTGCTATGATTTCATCATCACATAATGGTGTATCTTTCAGCATTAATCCTAATTTTTTATGAAATTCTTCATCTGAAGATGTTAATCTGGCATCTGGATCTGATTTTTGAAGGGCATGAAGTTGTATAGCAGGAATTCTTGATAGTGCGTCTGCATTCATGTTTAATGTTCCTTTTTTGTATTTGATTTCATAATCAAATTCAGATAGTTTTAGTCGCCATCTGACTAGTTTAGAACTTGGTTCTTTAACATTAAATAGCCATTGTAGAGGTTTGTGATCTGACAAGATTGTGAATTTTCTACCAAAAAGATAAGGTCGAAAATATTTTGTTGCCCATACGATTGCTAAAAGTTCTTTTTCAATCGTCGAATAATTACATTCAGCTGGGTTTAACGTTCTTGATGCGTATGCAATGGGAAGATCAGCTCCGACAGGACCTTGAGATAAAACGACTCCAATTGCATAGTTTGATGCATCGGTTGTCAATAAGAAAGTTTTCTTAAAGTCAGGATGTTGTAGTATTGGGTCATTTATTAATACATTTTTACAAGTTTCAAAGCTATTAAGAAATTCTGCATTGTGTATTATTTTTTTGTCTTTTTTCAAACAAGATGTCATTGGTTTTGTTAATTTGGCAAAATTCTTTATGAATTTTCGGTAATAACCTACTAATCCTAGAAATGATTTTATTTCCTTCACCGTCTTTGGTATTGGGAATTTTTTTATTGCCATTATCTTTTTTGGATTCGGTTTTATTCCATTTGGTGTAATTACATGTCCTAAGAATTCGACTGTCTTGTGTAGGAATTCTGATTTGTCTAATTGTATTTTTAAATTAAACTTCTCGAGTCTCTCAAATACTTTCTTTAAATTTTTTACGTGTTCATGAAGTGAAGTGGAAAAAATTATTATATCATCCATTATCCATCACTCTCTGGAATGTCGCTGGGGCGTTTTTCAAACCAAAGGGCATTCTGTTAAATTCGTAATGACCATTTTCAACATTAAATGCTGTTTTGGGTATCGAATTTTCATGCATCTCGACTTGATGAAAGCCAGAGGCTAGATCTAGTGTCGTAAAATAATTACTACGACCAAGTCGGTCTAATATATCCGTAATATTAGGTAATGGATATCTATCATCAATAGTTTTTTCGTTAATCTTTCGATAATCAACGACCATTCTCCATTTTTGTATGCCTGCGGCATCTTCTTTCTTAGGTACTATCCACACAGGGGATGACCAAGGGCTACAGGATGGTCTGATTATGTTATCTTCTAACATTTTCTTTATTTGAGAATTTACTTCTTGTTTATGCACATGTGGGTATCTATACGTTTTTGTGTGCACTGGTATTTCATCCGTTGTTTTAATCTCATGTTTGACTTGATTGGTAAATGTCAATTTTTCATTTGGCTTCTGGAAAATTTTAGGAAATGATTTAATTACGTGTTTTAAAGCATCAAATTCCTCTGAGTTTAAATGATTAATACGCGACGACTTAATAGGGTCATTTGCATATTCAGCATTTTCTAATAAAGTCATTTGCTCTATATTAAATATCTCAAACTGTTCGTCAGCGTACGGTAATTTTATTTCCGCTAAGTTGTTTATGTTATATGGGACAATAATAGGCTTATTCATTAAGTTATGTACTTCTAGAGCTACGGTCTCGTGTATGACTGTGGCTATTGTCGATGGTATATAATACGTTGCATTTTTTATCGGTGGTGTAGGTATTTCAATGCCATCAGCTATATTTGTATTGAAATAACATACTTGAATTGAGTTGCTTGGAATCTCAAAATTTTGATTTTCGAAATCTGTTCTATATTGAAATGGAATTGTTGTTTTATAATTAGAAAGAAGCATATTAGAAAAATCTATATTTAAATTATTATCTTGTAATGCTTTGATTCCAATAATTCCATCAAAATAGTCATGGAAATTATACATTATCATTTCAATGTTGTTTTGAATATTATATTCTTGTAAAATTGGGATATTGATTTTTCCATACGTTTTTCTTGTACCCATGCAAGTGGTTAGCTTGTTTCTTGAATTAATTATAGAATTTGAAAAATATTCTTCTGCTATTGAGGGTCTTATTAAAGAGGCATGACTTCCTGTGTCAATTAATAATTTACACGGTGGATAGTCTATTTGAATAAAAGGCAGTTGGTTGATTTGATAAGCATTTAAAGTTAATGCTGACTCATTGCATCCAAGGCTTGTAACTGAAAATTTTCGTCTTCAGTTGCGACTTGATTTTCTTCAAAATTTGTCTCTTCATAATAGTTTTGATTTTCAGAACATTCGTCATTTTCGAAATTTTCGTCAGGATCAGGTAATTCGATTTCAAAGATGTTATTAATTTCTTCGATTGTATATTTAGAAGGGTATTGATGTTGATTTTGTGCTTTTGGTTGCACTGAAACACCGGACATAGGTGTGGGTTTCGAAAATTGTTGATTAGTATTTTTTCGAAAGGCATTATTGTAATTTTTGCCAAAAGTTCCTGAACTAGTAGGAAATTTTGTTGGTACATAGTCCTTTTTAGGTTGTATATTAATAGGTTGGGATGGAAACTGTGGTTTCTGTGGTACATACGATGTTTTTTGTGTATATTGAGGTTTTTGTTGAGTATAGGTTTGTTGTAAACGAAATTGCGTATTTTTATTTTTGAAATTTGAAAAATTTTGATGTTGATTTTGATTAGTAGAATGAGTAAGTCCTCTAATAAATTTCATGTGGTTTTCAGCTAGTTGATAATTTAACACAAATTTGTTAGCTGCATCCAACGTTTGTGGATTCTGAACCATTAAAATTGTTCTTAATTCGGTTGGCGAATTAGTGACTAGATTTTGAATAGCAATAATTTCGTTTTGTTCAATTAAGACATTTGCAACTACCGTTAAATTCGGGTCGCACATGATTTTAGATGTAATTCTTTGAACTAAATCTTTTAGTTTATCCAAATACTCAATAATAGCTTCTTTATTAGTTTTTGTGGTATACATAAGCTCTTGTACCAAATTCTGTCTAGAATATTGATCACCATACTTAATTCTTAACGCTTCTCTTATATCGGTCCATGTTTGTAAATCAGGACGTGCCATAAGAAAATTTCCTGCATCATTTATTAATTTTGATTTTATGGCGGTAACCACATACTCTTTTTGAGCATTTTCACCAGTATAATAGGTTTGGTAAAATTCATTTATGTTTCTTATGAAATATTCTAAATATTGGCTTTCGCCACTGAAAGGTTTTATAAGTTGTACAATTGATTTTAAATTTTCACTCATTGTTACGGTTGATCTTTGATTTTGGTTGTTACTTCTCGAATTAGAATTGTAAAGATGAGTTAAATTAAATTGAGTCAAAAGATTCTCGATTTCTTCTTCAGAATCTGACATATATATTTCTTTGAATTTTTAAAAGAAAATATTTTGAAAATTTAAAAAGTTTTCGAAATTAAAAGTTTTATTAAAATTAAAATTATAATTAATTAATCAGTCTTATGCGTTGCTTTTTCTTTAAAATTAAAAGTTGTTGTGGGTTTGTAAATTCGTTTGTTACTCTTTATTTTTGATTTCAGTCTTTTCAGCAAACCTTTTTGGAATTGCAAAAGAACAAAAATCTGAATTTAAGTCTTCTCAGTAAATCAAAAAATTAGAAATTACAAAAGATGAAAAATCCAAAAATCTTAACTATGGAACACCAATTACAAAATGTATAAAGAGAAAGGTTGTACTTACTAGGCAAAGCTAATAACAGTAGTCTTTCTTCACACGTTGTTTCTTGTTATTCCTTTTACTCAGTTAACCAATTCGAAGTGGACAGTATCTGGAACGTTTAATAGCAGCACTGATAATCCAAATTTCACTTTTCCGAAGAATTCACTTTTTCGAACTTCCTTCAGTCTTTTGAAATTTTCGCGACGGATTACGACTGTTACAACTCCCGAAACTTAAGCACTCTGAGCATCCGACCGACTGCGCCAATTATATTTTCGATTCAGAAACTTGTATTTTAAAAAACATTTATTTTATTGATTAAAATACATAGGTGACAAAAGAAAATATTCGGATCAAATTGCTACAGGCTAAAGCCAGAAAACAAATGAACGTTCCTTATGGGACGGCATCGGCTTAAATAAACATTTAATGCCGACATAGCAATTTGATGTTTACTTTACAACAATGTATTTAAAAAGTCCTAGAGGAAAGGGGTAAGCACATTAAAGCATATAAAAAATAGATAATTGATTATAAATCAGCATGGCAATTGGTTAATATAACTAGCGTGTGAACTCGTAGAAATAACTATACGAACTGACTCAACATCAAGACAAAGAATTACAAAACCCTTTCTTAAGTAAACGATTCCTCATCTGTTTACCTTACATATAAAAACTATTATAAACACATTTAGTCATCCATAGCTGCGATATAAATTAGCAAAGTATAGGCTAATAATCAAAGTTTAGTTTATTAATTTTTGTTTCACTGATATGAATATCAGTTTATCCAACACGCCACCTCAAAAATTTGATCAATTATACTAAAAGTGTAATACAACTTAAACCTAGTATAACATAAATAGGCCCGCTTTCCTTATGTGTGTCTTTTCTGGGGAAAATTACAATAACGGTCCAGCATTTGCTGCTCGGGATTAGGGAAAACCCAGAAAAACCTAATCAAACCATTTAACTTATTTACTAAGCCTAATTCCATTCTAATTTCTCAAATTTCACTTGCATCAATGGTTTGGTAAACATGTCTGCTAGTGGTTTATCTGTGGACAAATTAATATTTTATATTAATTACGATCAATTAAATATGATTTGATCTTTTGTGATTTGTTGGATTATTTGTAATACTTATTGAGGTCCATTGTTGTCCTCCTAGGTCATAATTGACTCTGATATTAATGTTTATGCATATTTTCTGCTAATGATTTTAACCAAAGAGCTTCTGTGACAGCTTTAAAAAGAAAACCATATATTCAGCTTCAGTAGATGATGCCGCTACTGACAACTGCCTTTTTGTATTCCAACATATCACACAAATTTCAAACAGTATAAATAAATATCCTGTTGTGCTTTTTATATTGTTTATATCATGCATCTTCACCTTCTTAGTCAGGATTAATAGAATCACTCAAGAAATTAATATATTCACAACTAAAATATTGTGTCAACTTCACATTGATGTTACCCTTAAGATATCTAGGACCCTTTTCAAATATTGCCAAAACTCTTTATTATTCTTGTTTTAATACCTGCTCAAAATATTAACAGTGGTCCTTAAATCAGGCTTGATATACATAACATAATATACATTAAACAGACGATTAGATTCCGGCAAGGGCTATCATGTTTTTCTTCTGAATTTAAACCAATCAAATGCAGTTTACTAGGAAGTGGAGTGCTGACACAGCTGATGGCACAACAGTCATTCATATTAAATTTATGTAAAATATTTTCATGTACATTTGAACTGTACCTTATGAAAATTGATCAAGAGTAATTTTATTTTTGATTACCTTTTAATTTTAATACCCAAAAATAGTTTACTGTCTTTCAAGTAAAACATAGAACAGTTATTTGCCAAATACCTTTTGAAACTATTCAATGTATTATTATCTGCAGTGGCAAATACCATCTAAAGAACTACATAAATAATTTTACATATTGCACCTTTGTGGTTAACTGATGAATTTTCAAACCCATTTTCTTCATGAACTTTTACTATTATTTCAAACTAACATCTTGTGTTTTATTTTAGTTCATAGATACAAAGCCTTGCAAACTTGGTTAGGAGGTTTACTTGTCACACCTTGAGCCAGCCACCCTTCAGCCTTCAGGAACCTTCATAAAAATGGCTTCCTTCAATGTCCCATCCGGGAAAGCTGTTTTTACATCTATATGATGTATTAAAAGGGTAAACTGATTAAAAAGGTTATTATAAACCAGAAACCTACGATTCTCGCCACCTGTGCAAAGGTTTCATTATAATCTACCAAGTAATGTTGACTAAAACCACGAGCAGCTAAGTAAGCTTTGTATCTAAATGGTTTTCCAATTTCATCATTTTCAATGGAAAATATCCATTTACAATCCACTATATTTTTATATTCGGGTCTTGATACTAACGACCACGTTTTATTTACCTATCTATTTTAATCACAGATTTACTATACTCATTATTTAGTTTAATGAGTTTATTAGGGTTAACATTTACCTACTTTCCTGGATTGTTATTCATCTGATTCAGCTATATCAGATTTATTAACCAAACCACCGATCTTGACAAACTGCCACTTTCAGGGGAAAGGTTTTATTAGACTATCCAAGATGCTGTCGAACTCAAATTAAAATGTCCGCCAAGAGGCACACAAACCCTATGTTTGCTTGTCAAAGTTACGTGTTTTGGATAGACTAATTACCAAAGTGTTACATTCATTTTTGACACTTTTTCAGTTTAGTTCAGTTCAGTTTATTAATAACTACTGATCTTGACAAACAATCAGAGGAAACAGCTTTATCATCAAAGTGTTTTACATTCACTTTTTCATAATCACTATCAACTACTAATATTGACTTACTCGAAACCCTGATTGAAAATCACTGAATAGTTTATATCTATCTACCTATAAACTCAACATGTTGCATATACACCATTTTCTCCAAAATTTTGTCAATAGTGCAAAACAAATTTATTGGATGCAATTCACTGGAGTATTTTAATTTAACTACTTTGGGAATCGTGATTATAGTGGAAATTGAATAAATGTCATTTGGCAGATCTGTTTTAACCACAGATCTACTATAATCATTCATTATATAGTTTGATAAGTTTGTGGGTTAACAGTTAGCTACTTTCTTGGATTGGTTGGTCATCTGATTTTGCTTTATCAGATTTATTAACCAGCAATCTTGGCAAACTGTCAGAGGAATCAGTTTCATCACCAAAGTGTTATGCATTCACTTTTTTAAACATCATTAACTAACCACTGATATTGACAGAGTCAGAAAAATTGGCTGTATGACCAGAAAAGTTAAACATTCACTTTTCAAGCTTATTAGTAACTACTGATCTTGACAAACAGTCAGAGAAATCAGCTTTTACAATTAAAGTGTTCTATATTCACTTTTTCAAGCTTGTTAGTAATTACTGATCTTGACAAATAGTTAGAGGAATCGGCTTTAAGACCATAAGTGTTCTGCATTTACTTTTTCAAGTTTATGATTAGCTACTGTTCTTGACAGATAGCCAGAGGAATCAGCTTTATGACCATAAGTGTTCTGCATTTACTTTTTCAAGCTTATGATTAACTACTGTTCTTGACAAATAGTCAGAGGAATCAGCTTTATAATCAAAAGTTTTCTACATTCACTTTTTCAAGCTTATTATTAACTACTGATCTTGACAAATAGTCAGAGGAATCAGCTTTATGCAGATTAAAAGGCTTGGAGGACAAAAACAAATTTGTCATATCTACAATAATATCCTTAACTACAACAAACTTATGACTAACCACATCCCACACTTCATATTCATTTGGTTCATAACCAACCAGTACAGCTTTCCAGGATTTGATATCAAATTTTGTTTTCCTGGTTTTTATGTACCTATAAACGGTATTATGGAACCAAACACTTATGAATATTTTACTTGAGGCTTTTTACTACGCCACATTTCGTATGGTGTTTCAAATTCTTTTAAAGTTTTAGTAGGGGTCAAACTAAGTGAGAATGTTGCAGTTAAAACTGCCTCCAACTTTTTTTTTATAGCTGCATCATTTAATTTGTGGGGTTCATGGAATTTTCAAATGATGACTTATCTTTTTGCATACCAAAAATCTCTCATTTCTGTAGCTAGATTTCACCTTCATTGTCACAGAATACATTGAAAATCTGTAAATTGAAATGTGCCCCACTTTCAGCAACTGAATCTTGAAACATACAAAATACATATGACTTATGACTCATCAAATATGTTACACAATAGTAAGTAAATTCATGCACAAACAGTACAATGTTTTTGAAATGGAAGTCGCGTTTGTTTATGCACGCTCCACATAAATACTCATTGTATAACCTGATCGATTTGCGCCCTAGTCCTCGATCTCTATTTTTTTTTTTTTATAATAATTTAATAATTTAAACCTCACCAATGTGGACCAAACGTTCAAACCACAATCGATAATTTGTTTATTTTTTATTTAATCGTCACTATTTATTTATTTATTTATTTATTTATTCAAAGATATCAACAGCTTAAGCCAATTACAGATATCCACTTATCCAATAATAATAGTAAAGTAATAGTATGTGTCATGCTATAATATTAAAATGTTAAATATACCTAATCCTAACAATAAACATACAAATAATACAATTAAAACACCTAAATACTATTCTTCTTTTAGTTTGGACAGAAAAAGTTGTTTAAACTGATTGTAACAAATGACATCAATGTCAATGTCACAAGCGTACAAGTTGAAAACATTGCACATTCTGTATATAGGGGAGTTTTTATAAAGATTAACTCTCGGATACGCCAGGTAAAATACTTTCGAATTACGCGAGTTAATACGATGAATAGCAAAAGGCAACTGGCTCAGAATATCAGGACTATTTGCTTGAATAATAGTGTTTTTTTTTAAATTTCCAATAACAGTGAGTTCAAGAGCAATGGGGTAGTATACTATGTATGAAAATCATTAAAAAAACTGCTCGGCGTTATTCTATAGGCTAAATGGTGATGGTATAGTGGTATACTAAATTATTTTCCAGCATAATGTCTATAGAATTAGTCAGAGAAAAACAAACTGTAATTTGAATTTAGCGCCACAGCGGCGACCAATCATATTCGAGCCGCTGACCATCTGGCAACGCTGCTCAAAATGCTTCAAAACGACAGCTGACTTCAACAGTTCAACGACGTGTGGTGGTGTTGTGTGACCGTGCGTTCGGTATTTTGATGAGTTCTCCGAGCAAAAAACCGTTCGTTTATTCAAAAAGTGTACTCGGTGCAGGCTCATTCACGTTCGTTTATTGAAATTTCGAGCCCTCTGATACAGCGTTTAACTGCTCTATACGCTCGCTGGCCTGATTACGGCTCCGCTTTGCACGCTCTGCTTGTTCTCTGAGCAAAATACCGAACGCAAGGTGAATCATGTGACATTTTCGTGGTTTGTTTTGGCGTTAAAATTTGACGTTTTGTTCTTGACGGTCAATGTTACAGTGACTCTATTACTCACAGTGGCGACAATTGCTGTCTTATTTTTGATTGGTTCTAAAATCCTATATATTTATATCGAAAACGCGGCCATCTTGTTCCCATCTGTTGCTTATTTCAAATATGAATATATGGGATTTAGGTGAACATCCATCATAAAACATGGAAAACAAAGTATTTGATGCCATTTGATGGACCTAATAATAATCATCAAATACGTCGATTTAAATTTTTTATGAAAGATGTCCATTTAAAACCTATAAATTCATATTTAAAAGTAACAAGAGGTTGGGAACAAAATGGCGGCGGGACCTCTATTGTCGCCACTGTATGTAAAGGTTTATTTAGCCACTGTAGTCAATGTCAGTGCACATTGTGCGTTCTCAAAACCGTGATGTGTTGCCAGATTGGGAAAACTAACTACGTCACGAACTTTTATTTTCACGTAGGGGCGGGGCTAAGAGGAAATTTGAAAAAAATAATTCCAGTGTATTGTGGTTTTTACAAAGCAACTGATAACACTAAATAGTACGATACGTCGAGTATATCACTATGCAGTAGTTAAAAATCACTTGTATACTACCCCTTTGTGAATACTAACACTTTTTTTTTTAGCAATAGTCATACTAGCCCTTTGCATTTTTCTTACAGACAGCAAATTGTAAAGGAACCTCTCTGGACAGTCCAGCCTATCCTAAAGACTTTCCTGTATGCCCATATTACTGAGAATACTAATTGTGCCTTTTTGGTTGCTGTTATAGGGGTTCCATTTTTTTTTTTTATTGATGGAATTGTTTTGTTTCACTTTTTTTATTGTGTTTTAGAGACTTGATTTTTTTTTTTTGAAATTGCTTTTAAAATCGATTTTAAAATATCCTCAACGATAATTATTTCTAAATTGCTGAGCTCTGATGTTCTTATCTAAGTTCAAGCTCTGTTAGCATAAAGCCTTTTGTTTCTTTTTAGTTTCAAATTTTCCATTGTCACATTACACACTCCCGGTTTTCACAACCGCAATGAATACACGTAGACTGGTCCCATAACCTGTTGGGAAATGGACTAAGAAATAAAAGAACTTGTTAATTATCGATATTCAATATATTTATTATATCGAACACAGCGTGGAAAGCAGAGCATGTGAACTCATAGAAATAACTATACGAACTGACTCAACATCAAGATAAAGAATAATTACAAACCCTTTCTTAAGTAAACGATTCCTCATCTGTTTATCTTACATATAAAAACTATTATAAACACATTCAGTCATCCATAGCTGCGATATAAATTAGCAAAGTATAGGCTAATAATCAAAGTTTAATTTATTAATTTTTGTTTCACTGATATAAATATCTGTTTATCCAACAGTCATGTGACGTCAGAGGAGTGGGGGGTGGCTTCAAGGTCATGTGACGTCAGAGGAGTGGGGGTGGCGTCAAGGTCATGTGACGTCAGAGGAGTGGGGGGTGAGCCGCAATCGGGCTTTGGACTCTACTATTTTCCACTGTAACAGCTAAAAAAAACCAGCAAAGAATTTTCTCCTGGGACTTTTCTCAGTGTATCCTGATACCCCTCGAACTTTGATTTTTATATACAGGGTGTCCCAAAAAGATACCGACATACTTTAAGGGTTAGTAGGGGACATCAAAACAAGCATTTTTAATTATATAAACATATGTCCGCAAATAAGCCATTTGGGCTGTAGAGCAAAAAAACTGTTCGATACTTTTATTCTTCGCAATAATTAAATCACTGTTTACTTATTAATTTTGCTTATTATAAAATAAATTATGGTTAACAATAATTGTTCAAAATGTTGACTATTTACTTCAATGCAAAGATTGCACCGTCGGGTCATTGACTGAAAAGTGTAGTCTACGAAACACCTGTTCGTAATGAAGAAGATCTGTTAGCAAGGATACTGGCGAGTTGTACCCATGTAGAAGCTATTCCCGGAATATTCCAAAGAGTTTGCGAGTTGAACAATTATTGTAAACCATAATTTATTTGTTAATAAAGCAAAATTTAATAAGTACTTAAACAGTGATTTAATTACTGCGAAGAATAAAACTAAGTACCAAACAGTTTTTTTGCTCTACAGCCCAAATGGCTCTTTTGCGGACATATGTTTATATAAACAAAAATGCTTGTTTTGATGTTCCCTACTACCCCTTAAAGTTTGTCGGTATCTTTTTGGGACACCCTGTATATAGATGATCTCGCAGAGTCTACAGTCTACGAAAGAAGTGATTATTTCGACAATATGAACAATTATCACTCATTTTTTCGAAGATTTCCAGTTACGATTGTTACGAAACCTGCAGATCCCAACATCCTGGAGAACAGAAAAGAAATTAAATTCCAAAATGATTTGTTACATGATAGATAGAAGAAAGTATGTCTTTCTGTTAATAAGTTGGCTAGCTAGATTACCCCACCTCATGCACCTTCTTGAAATCCAACTTATTATACAGGGAATGCCCTGCTACATAGGCACTTTTTTGGCGATATGAGGTGTAGTGGGTAGTGGTATAACAGCTACAGATAGATAGATAGATAGATAGATACTTGATAGAGTATGCAAATGATTTCGTACGTGATTACGCGCGGCATATCAGTTTAAAAGGAAAAATCGTATATGTATGGTTAAAAAATGTCATTTATCGTGTCGTTTGGAAGTGCATGTTGTCATGTACTAATTTTCGACGTGATAGTTCGATATGCGGCGTTTATGTCTTTGAATTAACCTTAAAACCCTCACGTGAAATGTCGTGTGGACACGGGTTCTGTACTATCATGTACTCAGGGTTGCCAACATTCCGGTTTTGACCCGGAGTCTCCGGATTTTCAAGGTAATTCTCCGGTCTCCGGATTACATGTATATTTCTCTGCGTAGAACTGGTAGGAGTTAAATAAAAACCAAGATACAAACATAAAATATGTTTTCTGAAAAACTCATGCGACTTGAATGGCATGGTAACGTCATAACAACATTTCAACCTCAAATTGCGCAATATAAATTCTTTCGTGAATTAACCAAATACACGCAAAGACAGAGACAACGTGATAGAAGGTCTGTTCTCACCGAAATCACAAGCCAGTCAAAGTGAATTTCATTGGTTGAAAATAGTCGAAAAACTGGTTGTTGAAGATTTGCACCAATCAAAAAAGCTCTAACTGGTTTCTGATTTCTGTGAGAACATACCTAGAAACACAGCTCATGGGATCTGTTTTCAGTTTAATGTTGAAATGATTGGGCGATTTGCGTAACATGGCAAAAAATGAGAACATTTATTTGGCTATTAGAACTATCAAAAAAATGTCTTTAACATTGTAGGTATAGATTTTAATAAGTGTGTAAAGTGCGACAAGTGAGTGAACCTTGGTAACGTATGAAGTAGCAGAGGGGAAGACGAAAACCTATACTATACGACGCGACGGGTCCCCGACGTGGTGCATTACGAAAATTGCGTTTACCCTGACGCGACGACCCGCGTATATGTATATTTAATCTCGGGCCAATCAGAAGGGTTATGCCCGCATTCCTTCCCCACAGGTTCACTCACTTGTCACACTTTACTATGTTGTGGAATGAAATGTCTTATTTTTAGTTTTTAATTTTTTTATGTCTGTTTTTCTGCAAAGTTCCTAAAGTTAAATAGGTTGTCTGGTAATGGGTAACTTGATGACGCATCTGGGTGCATTAAAGAGATTTGTATTATATGTTGGGGCACCCCAGATGACGTCATAAAGTTATCAGGCAACCTACCTCTCTAAAACAACCTTGGTTTTGCTGTTCTGGCATTTAACATATATTTTTGGGAAACGCCATTTTTATTTCAGTCGCAGAAAAATCTTCGGGTGAACGAATTTCAAAAGTTGGCAACCCTACATGTACTACTAACGCCATATTCCAGATGAAAGGCGACGTCTGAAATCCCTTTCCATTCTATCATTGCGTGCAGCGTGCAGCCCTGCTCACTCACGCACATGATTTTTCATAGGTTTTTACAAATGACACGATAAACCGCGCGAAATAACGTGTGTGTATGCCGGCCTATTGACACTTTTACCACAGCCTTTTACATTGTAATGCCAACATAATGTCATTTATTTTGACTTTTATCTTTAAAAAAAGAAGGCTTTATGTTTCAAAGCATAATTTGAATAATCATGTTAAACGGTATGTTAGTGTAGTAGAAGTACTTGTCTTACATTAGAAACATTCATTTCAATTTAGCGGGAAGGCCCCATTATGTTTGTTTGACCATCGATGCCGCTTTTACATGGGGTGCTGTAAGGGGTATTGTACGTATACCAAATTTGGGGTGAATCCAGCTCTCGAAAAACAGTCAAAATAATTAAAATTCAATTTATCCAATATTATCCTATTTCGACTACTGGGCTATTGTGAGTATTGTGTTTGGTAAGTGTAACGTTGCGCGGAGCTTGATTCAGGAAATTTTTGGAGCTAGAATTTTTGGCGCAGACTTCACACTACTTTAACCTAATTAATTAAGAGTACTTACTGCTAAACGAATTTATGCCTTCAATTGCTAAATTGTCAAGAAGGTGCAAGTGTTTTTTGGTATACTTATAAGGTACTGGCAGTGTTGCCAGATGAAATAGAAATATTTCGTGAGAATCGAGAAAAAAAAATCGTCAGAAATCGTGAGATTAAAAATTGCTTAATATTGTAAGAAAATAAAGCACAACAATGTTCTTTTATAGATTTTTGATAAAGTAAACATGATTTTACATCGATAAGAAATAAACATTATTAAATCTTGCATCCTTCTATTTTCCGTTTTTTAGCAGGTGTTTTTGAGAGTTGAACCTCGTTTTCACTATCCGCAGGTCGCAGGATTGCTCATTCTAATAAGGCGTACGTTTGGCAATTCTCGAGCCGGCAGCTGGTCTGCGAGTGACATCACCACTATCAGCAGCTGATAGTGATAACAGTACCCGCAGACCCCTATTGATTACTTGCGATTCAGGCTGAGCTTGTGAGTTAATTTTTTTGTGACTTTTAAATTTAGAAAAGGTAATTTCAACGTTCATGACTTCGTTTGAGAGTTGAGGTCTGCAGCTGAAGTCATAAATAGTGGGGTCTGGTGGAGTTGGCAGACACTTTCAGTTCAATTAGGCAATCCAATCCATCTGTCAAAAAAAAAAAAAAAAATCAATATGGCGTGGCGGCCAAACAAGTTTGTTTTGAATATGTTTTTATGCGTATTTTACATTATTTTGCTTAAGTTTTGCTTACAACTATTATTTTCATTATTTAATAAAATATTTGTTGATTAGGTACCTAAACTATTAAATCGGGCAGAAACTAGATATTTTTTTGTGTTTTTTGGCCCATGTGTGGCCGCCACGCCATCACCAATGTCACGTGGTTTGAATTGCCTAATAAGCAGTCCTAGGTTAAGTGTTCTTGGGCGCGCATGTACCAGGAACGGCGTAACATAACTAAATATTGTATACTAGATTTTTATTTCGATTATTTTCGATTACATTATATTTGATTATTGATTTTTATTACTACAGAGAGAATTCGTAAGAATTGCTACCTCATTCGTTAGATCGTGAAATTCTGTCCAAAATCGTGTAATCTTACGAATGATCGTGAGATCTGGCAACACTGCGTACTGGCTCTAAGGCAGCTTAATTGGTACAATAAAAGTGCAATTATTGCAATGTAAAAAGGAAAAAGGAGTAGACACCATTAGTCGATCCGATCGATCTCAGGGTGTTAAAGAAACAAATAGAAATACATTTTCTGTGCAGTAATGATACCTACCAACCGAAAACGCTTATTTACCGTCGTTTTTAAAATACAGGGTAGTAAAATTCTTGAGAGATTTAGGGCGGGTATTATAAAACTACTTTGAGAGTTAACTTAAAGTTAACTTCTTGAATTACATGTAATTCAAAAAGTTAACTTCAAGTTAACTGTCAAAGCAGTTTTATAATACCCACCCTTAGTTGTTTTTTTTTATTTTCATTGATACCAAAAAAATGCTTCAGGTTTCAGTCAAGTCAAATATAATTTAGGGGACGTTCCGTAAGTTAAGAGGCCAACAACAAATTCAAGCGCGCGAAATTCATTCTTTGTCGCCGAGTTCAAAGTAGGACCGTGATAGACGACGTTACGGCAAATATTTCCGAGATAACGGAAGGGTGTGATCAAATTGCATGGAAGGTGAATAATAAATCCTATGGGCTTTTGTGGAGGCAAAACTAATACACCTATCATATTTAATCTAAATTAAAAAGTATACAGTTATAATAATAGTTTTATAATTTACATTGTGCTTTTTATTTAACAAATAAGAATGTGGAGAATGAAATGTGCGGAAACACAAAAATATATTACAAAGATAATAAAATTTACCTATACAAATACAGCAAAATAGATACTTGAAATGTTTACACAAAAAAAAAGTGAGGTGGCGTAGTTACGAGGGTGGGAGAGATGATGTTTATTCGTTTATTACATAAAGAACTTCCAGAAAACCTAGAAAAATAATAAACATTGGTGAGATTGCTCATGAAAACCTCGGACACATCGATTTTTGATTTCAGTTGCCGTTTTTCTGATGGTAATATCATGTATACAGGGTGACCCAGAAACAAGTTGTGACCGCTAACTTTATTTTTTTAAATCAAAACATTAATTTTGAAGTGAAAACTTCTTTAGAATCGTTAGGAGTGATGTGAGACTCGATGAAACGAAAAAGCGACATGACACTTTTCTAACACGCTTATATTAACACACAACAAGAACCTGGAACAAGCCAAGTGAGCTGGAACAAATCTGGAAAATGTCTGGATAAATCTGGATGAAGTCTGGAAAAGTCTGGAAATCTCTGGAAACGTCTGGAAAGAGCCTGGAAATTTCTGGAAAGGGTCGGAAAAATTCTGCCAAAGGTCCCAAAAGACCTGGGGATCATTCTCCAGAATCCGGATCAGTCTGTACAAGTCTGGATAAGGTCTGGATAAATCTGGATTAAGTCTGTAAAACTCTGGATAAGTCTGGATATTGTCTGGAAAAGTCTGGAAACGTCTGGAAAAGACTTGGAAATTTCTGGAAAGGGTTGGAAAAATTCTGAAAAAGGTCCCAAAAGACCTGAGGATCATTTACTCTCAGAATCCGTATCAGTCTTAACAAGTCTGAATAAAGTCTGGATTAATCTGGATGAAGTTTGGAAAACTCTGGAAAACTCTGGATAAGTCTGGATAATGTCTGGAATTCTCTGGAAACGTCTGGAAAGAGCCCGGAAATTTCTGGAAAGGGTCAGAAAAATTCTGCCAAAGGTCCCAAAAGACCTGGGGATCATTTTCCAGAATCTGGATCAGTCTGTACAAGTCTGGATAAGGTCTGGATTAAGTCTGTAAAACTCTGGATAAGTCTGGATATTGTCTGGAAAAGTTTGGAAACATCTGGAAAAGACTTGGAAATTTCTGGAAAGGGTTGGAAAAATTCTGAAAAAGGTCCCAAAAGACCTGGGGATCATTTTCCAGAATCCGGATCAGTCTGAACAAATCTGGATAAAGTCTGGATTAATCTGGATGAAGTCTGGAAAACTCTGGATAAGTCTGGATAATGTCTGGAAATCTCTGGAAACGTCTGGAAAAGGCCTGGAAATTTCTTGAAGGGGTCGGAAAAATTCTGGAAAAGGTCCCAAAAGACCTGGGGATCATTTTCCAGAATCCGGATCAGTCTGTACAAGTTTGGATAAATCTGGATGGAATCTGGAAAACTCTGGAAAGCTCTGAATAAGTCTGGATAATGTCTCGAAAAGTCTGGAAATCTCTGGGGCTGACACGCTATTATAATACATCGAACTAAAAAGTGAAAAATAAATGTATTTTAAAAAAACTAAAAAACACGCTTTTATAGTAAATTGAACTAAAAAGTGAAAAATCATTTTTAATAGAAACAGAAAATATTAATGAACAAAAAATATTAGAATTATTGTCAAAAAAGCGTGGGGTGCTCAATGTATGAAAAATGTGGAACAAAGCACCCCAGCGTGTATTTTAGTTTTTTCAAACTATATTTATTTGCGTTCTTTCTCAAGTCTTTTGGAGGGGGGGACGCCACTGTGTATGTTAGTATGTGTGTAATGCATGCAGTTCGATGAAGGTTTCACTTCTACCGGGTGTGAACTGTACAGGATTTTTTTTAATTTCATTTCTTATTTCTACGTTACATTCTGAACTTATTTAATGTATCATATCCTATACCTATCTTCAACTGTTTCGGAAATAATAAGAGTTGAAAATTAACTTTTTTGCAACTTTGACAGGCTTTAAAACCTCAACGGTTGATTTTAGAGCTAAACCGATCATACATTCTTATCTGAGTTTTCCATGAACTATCATTTGACACCAGCTTGGAAATTAATCCAAGATTAAAAATTCCATTGCTTGAGTTGTATTTTAGCTATTTTTGGGTTTGAAAAAAGGACGGTTCTAGAGCGGTTCAAAACAATCGCACAGTTTATTATTGAAGTTTGTGATAGCTGAACCGTTGTCATTTAGTTGATTGATGAACTGTGCGATTGTTTTGAACCGTTCTAGAACCGTCCTTTTTTCGGACCCGAAAAGAGCTTTTATGAGAGAATTTCATGAATCAAAAATTTAAATTTTTTGTCAAAAAATGTTAAAACACCAGTGTCGCGCCAATTATCGCGTGAAGCCTAATTCTCACTTGCGCGAGATTCGCTCTTTTTTGACATTGCTTCAATAATTTGACGTTTGATACTCGCATAAAACGTAAATCAACAATCAAAACATGTCAGTTTATTGTTGGAATGTCAGTTTTGACAGATGTATGAAATTCTAAATGTCGAGTGCAATGGAAATTGTCGATAATTTTTGGGAAATTTGCCCGGATGCATTTTTAGTTAAAAAGGAGCAGTGCTTTTTCAGTGCCAATTTCTGTTAAAAACGCATGAGTGCAAATTTGTCAAAAATTGAAAATATATTTCCATTGCACGAGTTGTACAGGGTGGCCCGTTTAAGAGGGGCCTATACCTTATCTCGAAATCTAGGAGGGCTGCAAAAAAAAATTAAATACAAAAGTTGTTTCTAATAAAATTATCTAAATTTTTTTTGCATTGTTTTTGTTGTTACTCTACTATATACAGGGTGGAGAGATAAAATTTAATTTTTTTTAATGAAACACCCTATATATTTCAAAACACTTTCATATAGCCCTTTGAAAGACAAATCCAACGATATACTTGACATGTGTCTGTGATAAACCGTTTCGAACTTATTAGCGATAATCTTCAGGATCTGGGGTAATTTCAAACAGGCATTATTACGTTACTCATAAACTTTTAAAACTTTTTTTTGCATGCTATTTTTCATAAAATAATGCTCTTCTTTAGACTATTTTGAAATTTGGAATATTTGTTCAAAAAACGCCGTGTTGCCACGTTTCGCAAAATGTTACGCTTTTCAATTTTTTTAAATGGGACCTCCTGTAAATTTTCGAATTTTTGGATAGCCCTTTAAAATACAAATTCAACGATATACTGGAAATGGGTTTGTGATGCACCGTTTCGGCCTTATTGGCGATTATCTTCAGTTCTAGCACCATATTTTATGTCATCCCTGTTGAATAAAGAAAATGTCTAATTTTGCAGTAGATTAGCTGAAATAGTGCTCTTTATTATTATTATTCATTCAGAAGTAGTTAAGAAAAGACGTTTAAGTTTTTGTTTTCATTAGTTTCTCGCCTTAATAATGGGGAGAAACTTTGACTACTCTTTGAACAAATGATAATAAAAAAATATTTCGCAAATTATTTAATAATACCTACTGCAATAAACTATAGTTGCAGTAAACAAGGAAAGCATTGAATTATAAAGTCCAAAATAAAGGTTACTGATTAAGATTATATGAACAAACATTTTGAGAACTTCAACTTCAGGCTAACTATAAAATTAATTTAATTAAATTCTCTGTGTCCGCCATTTTCAACAATACAGGTAATATATCTTACTTGTAAATGTGTTATCGCATTTAACACGTAATTAGGTTGATCTGATAAATATAGCAACAGAGCGTCACGTTTCATTTTTTGTTTTTATCCAAATTTCTCGCCTTTTTTATTTTAATAATGGGGAGAAACTTTGACTACTTTTTGAATAAATAATAATAATAAAAAGCACTATTTCATCTAATCTAATGCAAAATTGGACATTGTTTTTTATTCATCAGGGATGACATGAAATATTGTGCTAGAACTGAAGATAATCGCCAATCAGGCCAAAATGGGTGCATCACAGACCCATGTCCAGTATATCGTTGAATTTGTATTTTAAAAGGCTATCCAAAAATTCGAAAATTTACAGGATGTCCCATTTAAAAAAAATTGAAAAGCCTAACATTTTGCTAAATTTCAGTATAGTCTAAAAAAGAGCATCATTTTATAAAAAATATCACGCAAAAAAAAAGTTTCAAAAGTTTATGAGTAACGTAACAATGCCTGTTCAAAATTACCCTGAATCCTAATTTTTTTTTGCAACCCTTGTAGATTTCGAGATAAGGTATAGGCCCCTCTTAAACGGGCCACCCTGTACAGTGTTTCCGCTTCAGTTCGCAACATATGGGAAACTTTTTTATTATCAATTTTACAAAAAAAAGTTATTGTTTATGAAAGTTTCTGCTTCTTGAAAAAATATATAGTATTAAACTATTAAAACTTAGAATAGCATGTACCGGGTGTTCTTTTATCTTTGATATCATTTTGATCACCTGTAACTTTTTTGTTTTCAAAGATATCAAGGTAAACAAAAAAACAAAATGTAGGATTAATAGCCAAGTTTTTTTTCAAGTTACACATGAAACAAAACATCAAAACACTATCAATTTTTCGACATATAAGCCTACATTATATTTTTTTTCTACTCGCGTGCGCAAAGTAATTACTTTGCACACTCATTTGCGTGCGCAAAGTTCAACTTTGCGCACGGAAACTCTTTGCGCACTCATTTTTGTTAGGCATAATTACTGTATTTCTGCTCGATTTTTCAATGTTTTGATGGTTTCTGGGATAACCTAATATTCAAAAAGAAGGGTTTTAGCTGATTTTATCGCTTAGTAAATATCTTATTAATTTGAACCACAGGGAACATTATTTTTTGACTTCGAATAGGCAACAATTATTCCATAGATAAATAATGCCACCATGCGTATCATGACATGGTGTTTGTCACTTCATACTTTTGTGTTGCTGAGGCTGGGATAGCAACCAAATACAAACATTTTCTCAAACGTCAGAGAAGCGTCGACAAAGAAATTTGAAAAATCTCTTCGAATCCTCTCACAATGGAGGAAGAACTCCCAGATGATGTTCTAGAAGCCGCTAATTTGGCAAACTTAGAGCTCCTGCCGGCGAAATCGAAAGAAAAGTATATGAGAAGCGATATTATTTATTTGAAAAATGGTATGAAGAAAAAGGTGTGAAGACTTTGAAAGAGGAGGTACTTCTAGCATATTTTCTTAAATTAAACAAAGAATTCAGTCCAAATACCTTGTGGTCCAAATATTCCATGCTGAAGAGTGTTTTGAAGATCAAGAAAAATGTAGATATAGGCACGTTTTATAAACTGACGGCATTTATCAAGAAGCAAAATGTAGGCTTTCAGCCAAAAAAATCGAAGATTTTTTCGAAAGAAGAAATTTCCACGTTCCTTAATGAGGCTTCAGATGATATATATCTTTTAATAAAAGTTGCCACTATTTTTGGACTCGCTGGTGCCTGCAGACGAGAAGAACTCGCAAAAATGAAGACAAGTGACATTGAAGACAAAGGCAATTTAATTGTGGTAAAAATTCAAGACTCAAAAAACTATACTTCACGTTCTTTCGTCATATCTGGAGAAATAAACGATGGAAAATATTTGCTGTTCTATCGGAAGTATACAGCCTTACGCCCATCAACAACACATCAACGCTTTTTTGTAAATTACAAAGAGGAAAATGCACAAAACAATGCGTTGGGATCAATACCTGCGGGAAGATGTCTTCTGAGATCGCAGCATTTCTGAGGTTAGAGGTTGCCGAATCCAACGCTGTACACTGGCCATAGCTTCCGGCGATCTTCCGCAACGTTACTTGCAAATTCTGGAGAGGGACTCACGGATATAAAGCGGTTGGGCGGCTGGAAATCGAGCACGGTAGCCGAGGGATACATTGAAGAATCAACTAGCTACAAAAAAGGGTTAAGTAACAAAATTTTAAACAGTAGTCCCAAGAAACCATATGAAATGCCCAGTTCGTCAAACGCTATTCGAAAAGTTGAAATGCAAACTTATACCATGCCAACAGTGAGCAGCGAAGCATCATCATCAGCCTTCCCCTTTCCAAAAAATCAGCTACCAGCGGCCATAAATTTTCAAAATGCAACTAGCTGTACTTTTAATATTAGTATTGTTAATAATAATAAATAATAATTTTCTCCTGGATTTGTGTTGAAATAAAGTTCCATTATTTATTTTAGAATTCTTCTTTCCTAAGACACTCGTAGAAAAAGTAATGTTCCTGACACTTGCGCAAAGTGTCTTTCCCGCACTCAAAGCTTATCCGAACTCCGCTACGCGTCGTTCGTCTAACTGCTTTTTCGTGCGGGAAAGTATCACTTTGCGCACTTGTTAGGAAAATAACTATTTTATTTTGGTTTCATATCGAAGTCTTTTCGACACTAAAAGTAGTTTCGAAAAGAAGCTCTTTGTGACACTCCTTTTTCACTTATCGGAAGTTGGTAACACTGGCTGACTGATGGCCATCGCACTGTCATTCTCGATTTTATAGAAGATTTAGGGCGAGTATTATAAAACTGCTTTGACAGTTAACTTAAAGTTAACTTTTTGAATTACATGTAATTTCAAAAATTAACTTTAAGTTAACTCTCAAAGTAGTTTTATAATACCCGCCCTTAATTCTATATTTGGCATGTAATGTTACCAACCTAAACATGAAATCAGGAAATATGAGAATAAAATTTCCAAGAAAAATTTTTTTTTTTTTTAATTAAACAATACCAGAATAAAAAAAATAGTATAAAATATTCGTTTCATAAGACATTTTATCGCACTCGTCCTTTAAAAATCTCGCCTCTGGCTCGTTTTCTAATATAGGGCTCATGCGATAAAATCACGTCTTATGAAGCTTGTATTTTAATAAAATATTTTTAAATGGAACACCCGGTATATTATATGTGTGTACGTTAGAGCATATTATTCTGATTACAATGATATAGCACACTTCATATTTTGTTCCACTCGTTTTTGACAAATTGGCAAAAATATATGAAATTTTTATATGCTCTCAATAATTTTCGTCCCAAATATCAGACCGCGCCGCCTAATAAGTTTCACTTCGAAAGTTTCATATTTTTGCCGATTTGTCAAAAACGAGTGGACCAAAATATGAAGTGTGCTATATCATTGTAATCAGAATAAGATATTATATCGAACACATATATAATATACAGGGTGTTCCATTTGAAAAAATATAATGTAGGCTTATATGTCAAAAAGTTGATAGTGTTTTGTTTTACGTGTAATTTGAAAAAAAACTTGGCTACTAACCCTACATTTTGTTTTTTTGTTTACCTTGATAACTTCAAAAACAAAAAAGTTACAGGTGATCAGAATGATATCGAAGATAAAAAAAACACCCGGTACAGGGGGATTAAAAAATAGGAAAATATGCAGGGTTTTTTGGTAAAAGTAGAAAAAAAATGGCACATCACTATTTTTTTAAACCTTTGATATTTTTTTCAGATTAAGCAAGTCATATTTCAGTCAAAAGAAACCTTTCGTTATCACAAATCAACCTGCCAAATTTAAAAAAAAAAAAAAAATGGAAAAATTTTTGAGCTGAAAAAACGATTTTTTCTAAAACTTTGACACCCTGTATCTCAGAAACTACGCATTTCTGGTCACATATTTATGGGAACTTTTTTTGTTAAAATATCGTAAGGAATGACATCCTGAAGTTACGGACCGTACTTAGGAAATACCCTGTATATTTTTCTATTTTTTGACCACCCTGTACATGCTATTTCAACTTTTAATACATAGTTTGATATTATTTTTTCAAGAAGCAGAAACTCTTATAAAGGATAACTTTTTTTCGTAAAATTGATAATAAAAAAGTTTCCCATGTGCTGCGAACTTAAGTGGATACACTGTATTTTATGAGAAAATTTCATGAATCAAAAATTCAAATTTTTTGTCAAAACACCAGTTCTCGCATTAGTTACTATGCAATAATTTACACTAATATAAATTATCACGTAATTCCAATCTGATTGGTTCAAATCAACAATCAAAACATGTCAGTTTATTGTTGGTATATCAGTTTTGACAAATGTATGAAATTCTTATCAAAAAAACGGCCACTAAAATAAAAAATCGACGTATCCGAGATTTTTTGAAAAAAAAATCAACCTTTTGATGGATTTTATTCCTAACCTTCACGTACTAACTGTATTTAACTATGCTATATGATATCCTCTTTCGTTTATTGAATTCTAGTAAAGTTATCTTTGTTCGTTTTGAGTTCATTATGAAATATATTCACCATAATTCTTTACACAAACTAATAACTGGCCTTGCAGTCCTCTCGCGTCGTGTAATTTTTACTTACCCCGGTGCGAAATTAAATCCGCCAGAGGCAGCACGTCGCTGCAGCCAAAATTTTTGAATTTCCGTGTTTGCAGGGCTTACAATTTGAGACGAGATCTCAAAAACTACTTAATATTTTTGAGTGAATCAAGAAGATTCGAAAAGATAATAAAATTTAGAACAATGCTCTTGTTTCATTTTTTTTAAAAAAGCGATGGGTTTGGATGTACCGAGCGATAGAAATGATGCTTTTTTTCGAGTATTTAGGTCGTGATATTTTCAATTTGCAATTTTTTTTTCGAAAAACTAAAACAACAGCATTATTCTTTAGATTTTTATCTTTTATTATTTTCTAATCCGGTCAAAAAATATTACAAAATAAGTGAGTTCTCGTCTCAGGAAATTAACCCTTTTTCTCAATTTTTAACGGCTTGTTGTTGGCCTCTTAACCAAGATTCTTGGTTTTTTCGGTAAACGTTCCGTAACCTAACCACTCCTGAAATCTGGTTAGGTTATGAAACGCGGTGCCACACATAAACCACATATTCATGAACCAGACTGTCACCATAAACGAACCGCTCCATACCAATCGGTAGCTCTGGTTAAGATACGGAACGCCGCCTTAATTTATCCCATTTTGACGTTTAAAAATGACATTATTGAACGCATAACAATAAAGGTAAGTAGACGTTTATCACCTCAGTGATTTAAAAACATTTTAACTCACTCTCGGCATTTTAAGTCACTCTGCCCAACTAAAAATCTGAAACTTCAGTGATTTAAAATATTTTTAACTCACTCCCGGCATTTTTCCTTGTACTTTATCTTTTAAATTTCCACAAAATGGAATAAAATTTTGCCTACAACGCGTGAGTTAAAATGTTTATTCATTCGAAGAAAATTAACCCACTCGCTAGGGCTCGTGGGTTAAACTTTCTTCTCATGAATAAACATTCATTTAACTCACTTGGTGTATAAATGACTATTAATTCTCAAAGTTTGTTGCTCACTCTTGACTTGGCTCTCGAACAAAAAATCCATTGATATTCGAACAATCAGCACTTTTATGCTACATGCGCACATTTTATTAATATATATACAGGGTGGCCAATTGAAAACGAAACAGAGGTGATTTTGGGCTCCCCAAGACATTTAAGAAAAAACCCTCGTACCCGTCGATTTTTGATTTAAGGGGGAACCATTTTTCTGGTGGTTTCATTCCCTAGGGGGCAAAGCCCTAGCGGGGGTGGCAAGGGCCCCCAAAATTTTAAATGGAATGAGGGGTCGAGTGATATGTAGATTATAACCCCCGAGTCTTACATCGCTTTTTTTTTTTTTTTTTTTTTTTTTTTTTTACGGATATGCGCACTTGCAAGGAAATGTCCTATCACGCTCGAGAAGCGGCAAGTGCGCGGGGCTACTATCTACCTAGCCATTACAGGGGCTAATTAAAGTTACAAAAACATGTTAGAATATTTTTATTTAAAAAAATGCTTTAAAAACAAAATCAATCAAGTAAATGCTGAAAATGACCTCAGAAGAAAAAATCTAACGGGCTTAAATCTGGAGAACGCGGGGGCCGCTCCTTCGAATCCATTGTCCTGGAAACCTTTGGTCCAAATATTGACGAATCACTGCAGCATAGTGGGGTGGCGCACCATTTTGTTGGAATATTAGACGGTTTTCCATGTATCCGTTATCATTCTCTAGTATCTTCACCAATTCTGGATGAATCGCATCTTCTTATCACTCTAGGTACATTGCTCCTGTTAAATTTATAGGTAAAGAAGGGGTCTATTATACGGTTACCAAAAATGCTAGCCTAAACACTCAATTTCTCGGGATGTTGCGTATGTACCTCACGAAATATGTTTTCTGGGATTTGAATTAGCCCAATAGCGGCAGTTGAGACGATTCACCGTACCGTTCAAGAAAAAAGGAGCATTCATCAGAGAAATATACAAACTGCTGCTCCATTTATTGAAAAAAAATAATTGGGTTATGAGTTGAGGGAGGAGGAAATAAAACGAAAAAGGGGGTTAGTAGCACATCAACCAAAATACCATTTAATTATACTCCATTATTTAATACAATTTTTTTATATTCAATACAATATTTATTTAATACAATATTTCCTGGTATACATACAATATTTTCAGGTATAATACGTACGAAATAACGTCCTAGGGCATTATGGAGATGTAGATTATTTGAGTGTTTGGGCTAGCATTTTTGATAACCGTAAATAGGCCCCTTTTTTACCTATAAATTTAACAGGCGAAATGTACCTAGAGTGGTTAGGAGTTGCGATTCATCCAGAATTGGTGGAGATACTAGAGAATGATATCAGATGCATACACTAATATTCCAACAAGATTGTGCGTCATCCCATTATGCTGCAGTGGCTCGTCAATATTGAGTGACCCCCGCGTTCTCCAGATTTAAGCCCGTTAGATTTTTTCTTCTGAGGTCATTTTCAGCATTTACTTGATTGATTTTGTTTTTAAAGCATTTTTTTAAATACAAATATTCCAACATGTTTTTGTAACTTTAATTAGCCTCTGTAATGGCTAGGTAGATAGTAGCGATGTGAGACTCAGGGGTTATAATCTACATGAAAATGGCTTCAAAATAAGGTATCACTCGACCCCTCATTCCATTTAAAATTTTGGGGGCCCTTGTCACCCCCGCTAGGGCTTTGCCCCCCAGGGGGTGAAAACACCAAAAAAATGGTTCCCCCTAAAATCAACAATTGACAGGTACGAGGGTTTTTTCTTAAATGTCTTGGGGAGTCCGAAATCACCTCTGTTTCGTTTTCAATTGGCCACCCTGTATGTTATAACAACAAAACTAAAATAAAAGTAATAAATTAATAAAGTATACATCACAATAGTTTTGTATGAACAATAGACCTATCTATTTTTACCTGTATGCGCGCGCAACACGAGGCAATGAATTTTTATTGGCTAACTAGTACAGGTGTGGAGTAATCCTTTTGCACGCTGGGCATCTCCTTGTCTTTGTTCATTGCCCGTGGTCTGACAGGGATAAAATTATGCTTGATATTCAACTTGACGTAGTTTGACAAGTGATCGATTTTCAATTGTTTGTGTTTTTGATTGACAAATACGTTGCATGTCACGCGGTTTTCCTCCTTCCTTTTTTATCCCGTGCAAATAATAAGAACGGATTGCTACACGTAAGTCCAACATAATTTGGTACGTTTTGCCTCGTCTTGCGCAGTAAGCGTTCTGCGTCTTTTTCTATCTAATAAAGTTTTCGTATTATCACCTCTTTGTTTGGTAAAATAGATAGGTCTATTAAATAAATTTCAAATTTGATTTGATTGATTGCTATGGTCAAATTCACGATAGGAAAAAAAGTTGACAGTTCACTTTGACAATCCTAGTAATTTTTTCTGTAGGTTGCCAGCATTTGTTAGCGCTTCGATTCCGAGGTGGGATAAACGACAGGGCCGTATTTAGAAAATTGATTTACATTTCAGAATGAAAATTTATTATCAATTTCTTTAGGGGAAGTTAAGTTATTAAAATCCTGCATAGTAATAATAAACATCAATTAATTCTATGTAATTTTCGGCATTTCTTTTCAAGAACAAAAAATCAATTAGACAGGTTATAAGGAACACGTGGCTTTGGAAATAAAACAAATTTATTATTTTTAAACTTTAATTATGAACATTGATTATTTTAGGTCTTGTTTCAATGATATAGAAACGTGTCAACCAGAAACAGAAGCATTCCATGCATCCAGAATTCTCCTGAGGTTGGCAAAAAAGCTTCAAAAATAAGTACGATTAAGATATCTTAGTTTCTAAAAATAAACGAGAAAATTTCTGAAATAAAACGAATTAATGTTTATTAATTGAATAATGGAAAATTATATCAGGGTTTGTGGGGCTTTTCTTTCAAACGGCATAGAATATTAACAATCTTAATTTCTATAAATGATAAACGAAGCCATTTCTGAAACAAAACGAGTCAATGGATAAATTAAATAAGTAATGGGAAAATTATACCAGGGTTTCTGGGACTTTTCCTTCAGAAGGCATAGAACAAGAACAATCCTAATTTCTATAAATGATAAACGAAGCAATAGACCTATCTATTTTACCAGACAAAGAGGTAATAATACGAAAACTTCATTAAATAAAAAAAGACACAGAACGCTCATGGCGCAAGACGAGGCAAAACGTACCAAATTATGTTAGACTTACGTACAGCAATCCGTCCTTCTTATTTGCACAGGATAAAAAGGAAAGGAGAAAAACCGCGTGTTGTGCAACGTATTTGTCAATGAAAATGTCAAACAACTTTTGAATGACACTTGTCAAGTTGAATATCAACTTTAGATTTATTCTTGTCAGACCACGTGCAATGAACAAGGATAAAGAGATGCCCAGCGTGCAAAACGATCACCTCACACCTGTATTAGCTAGCCAATAAAAAGACATTGTCTCGTGTTGCGCGCGCATACCAGGTAAAAATAGATAGGTCTATTTCTGGAACGAAACGAGTCAATGGATAAATTAAATAAGTAATGAAAAAATTATACCCGGGTTTGTGTGGCTTTTCTTTCAAAAGGCATAGAACAGGAACAATCTTAATTTCTATAAATAATAATAAACGAAACAATTTCTGGAACAAAACGAGTCAATGGATAAATTAAATAAGTAATGAGAAAATTTTACCAGGGTTTGTGTGGCTTTTCTTTCAAAAGGCATAGAACAGGAACAATCTTAATTTCTATAAATGATAAACGAGGCAGTTCCTGGAATAAAACGAGTCAATGGATAAATTGAATAGGTGAATAATGAGAAAATTATACCTACTATTCACTATCACTAGTCGAGTCAGAGTCGAAGTTTATAATTAGGGGCTGCACTTTGCTCACAAGAATTATTATATTTTTTTCCTTGTCATATGCGGCCCTAATTACCTCATGCGTGTGTTTTACATAATGTGCCCATTGGTCTTTGGACACATTATCCAGCGCCTTCTGTCATGTCCCTAAGACATCTTTTTGCTCAAGGATCAGCTGGTCATAATACCGTTTAGCTTGACTCCATACCATTTCAATCGCATTGAATTGACAATGGTATGGAGGTAAGCGCAAAACCTGGTGACCCGCTTCCATAATGATATTGTCCACAACAAAGGATTTCTTGGTCTTGGGGACTTGTCGGATGATGTTCCACAAGCTTGCTTTTGTGGACGCTGGGTCAAAAGGGATAGCCTTTGCCTCCAACCACCTCTGCATCTCGTCTTTCTTCCAGCTCATAACAGGCCACTTTTCAAGTAGCCTGTTATGATAGGACGCATTATCCAAGATGATAATAGATGGTTCCGCTAATTTGGGAAGAAGAACATTTCGCAACCAATTTTCAAAATTTTCGCTGGTCTCCCCATGGTAGTCCCCTGAATTAGTTTTTGATTTGAAAATCAGGCTGGCACCATCGATAAAACCATCTTGTCCTCCCGCATGTAAAATTATGAATCTGAAACACAATGTTGCATTATTATTCTAGTTAAATAATAACATAAGTCTCTTAGGAATTCCCTTGAAAATAATATTATTAACTTGATTGCATCTTTTTTAGCTTACAAAAATAAAACGTATTTTTTTTCTTAAACTTACTCATCTGACAGTGTCATACCTGTTACCATCACCCTTGATTTTCTTCACGGAACGAGTATCCTCATCCTGCCAATACTTCCTTAAGGATCCATTTGAAAAAGTCCATGTTTCATCAAGAAACACATATGGAAGCTTAGCAGGACCTAAGGCTTCGTTGTCCATATAGGACTTCAGGAAAACTCTTCTCAGATGGCTCACCTCAGGCTTTTCCATTAGGGCTCTTCTTGGATCATCCTTTCTATAGGTAAATCCAATGGTGGAAAAAATTCTGCCTAAACTTGACTGGGAACCGTGATAAATTTCCCTTTCTTTCAACCGATCACTTACAGCTTTAAGGGTAACATGCAATTCTAAAAACGAAAAAGCTTGTTTAAATATTGTAGTAGTTACATTTTATAAATAAAATATACATAGTCATATCAGCCTTTCCATGTAATTGAATTATGAAAAATAGTTGACCAAAAACTATTGCAGAAGAGAGGGGTATGTTTTCTGTGCAATAGTTTATTAAGAAAATCCGCAGAGCGCTTTCGGCCCTGAGCCATCTCCAGTGCTGCTTGGTCGCAGGTACCATCGTCACCAAAAGTAACTGAGACACAAATAATGCATAATAATCTCCTGGACTAATTCTACTGTCATTCATTTCAATGCATTTAATGCATAGTTTGACAAATATTTGACAATAAAATTCATATAATAGGACAAGAGCTAATGTGATGCTGTCCCAGTTACTTTTGGTGACGATGGTACATACATCACTTACAAGAGACAACGGACACAAGTAGACGTGCATAATTGAATTCCACTACCAATTAATCGATTACCTGTGAGATTACAAAAACTGCTAAATTATACAAAAAAGGAAAAGTGACAGGGACGTGGGCGGCAGGCTTTTGACGTCCACCCTCCTATAGCGTTTAACCAAGAATTCGAACTTGGGCATCGGCCATCTGCAGATGGCACATTACGTCTTTAAATAATTAAAACATGCATAATATTAGATGATACATTGAATAGGAAGTTTAATTAGAAATTACCATGCTTAGAGATACCAAATACCACTAGGAAATATGACAACACAAAATGTTAATCATCTTAACAACAATAAACCCTACACACAAGATGAATCATGCAGGTACAGAAGCTTTGCAAGTTTCTAAAAGCTGTGTACGTCAGAGGGGAATATGGATACTTATCCTTATGAAAAACTCCAATAATTCAGTTATATTGAAGATCGAGAAAACAATGGTTCTAAGAAATGTCATGAAATTATAGAATGAAAGAAATCCTAGCAGCAGCATCTTAATTTGTGTTGACCTGAAATAAAAAACAGTATTAAATTATGAAAAACAGTTTAATTTGATCTGAGAAGTTCCAATGTTATCAGGTGTATTCTTTTTGAATCTGGTAATGTTAATATGAAGTAACATTGAAACAATTCTATGTTCAAAGTAGAACATCAACTTACTCTCGGTTTACATTTGGTATATTTCTGATCGAATGCTCTGTTTGACGCTTTCCCTTGAATCAGCTGTCTGCAACTTCTTACGCTTCCGTGTGACAGGGGTAATTTCAGAGTCAACTGGACCATCCTTATATTTATAGACAGTGGTGTGACTCAGTTTTAAAACCTTAGCTGTCTCCTAGAAGGGCAATGAAACAGTAAATTACAATTGATTTATTAAAAATTAAAAAAAGCCACTCGCTTCGAAAATATCCCCTTCCAAAACTTGTAACTACATTTACTGATATTAAGACGAAAAAGTTCCTATGATCAATCAACGATAATTTTATGATTATTAACTTACAGTTATGGGATTTTGATTTTCATGTGACACCATGAAATGGTTGTACACAAGCTGTATAAATTTCTGGGCCACAGGGTTCCCATAAACTATTGGTCTCTACAAAAGGATTATTTGCTTATATTTATTACCAGACCGAGAGCCGAGAGGGTTTTTGCATGTATCATAGGCCCCACGCTAAGGCTTGGGGGCTGATAGACAACGTTATTCCCCACTTTGAATTCCCGGTATAGCACTCCTAAAGTGTAGCTTTTAGGAGGGGTGAATTTTCAAACGTGTAATTGATATACATGCCCCTATATTATGGGCCCCAATTTGATTCTTGTTTTATGTCATCAAGGAGGTCGCCAAAGTCCGCGAACTCAATATGCCATACCAATATGGCGTCACTTAAGGCCCGCCATACTTACCGAAACGTGCAATTTTTCCACCATGGATATGGATCATGGGCCCCACGATGTTCTTTTGTGATATTTGTTAACAATTAACTGCAGAACAAATATTTCAAAATGCCATACTCCTGGGGCGTCACCAAGTGGCCGCCATATACATGCTCATTGCTAAAAATGACATGTTTGCCCTAATATGGCGGCTACTTGGTGACGCCCCAAGGGTATGGCGTTTTGAAATATTTGTTCTGCAGTTAATAATCACAAAACAACATCGTTGGGCCCATGATCTTTATCCACGGTGGAAAAATTGCACATTTCGGTAAGTATGGCGGACCTTAAGCGACGCCATATTGGCATATAGCATAATATTGAGTTCGCGAACTTTGGCGACCTTCACGACATAAAACAAGGCCTATGATCCAGGGGCATGGATATTAATTACAGGTCACTCCACCTAAAAGCTACACTTTAGGGGTGCCATACCGATAATTCAAAGTGGGGAATAACGTTGTCTATCAGCCCCCAAAGCCTTGGCGCAGGGCCTATGATACAGGCAAAAACCCTTTCGGCTCTCGGTCTATAAATTTAAAAAGACTACCTTGTCACTTTCCCTCTGGCTTGAAGAAAAAAGTGATTTGTCTTCAAAAAAAGCATCTCCAAGGTTTATTGCTGTTACCTAAAAATTATTGGAAATTAATTATGGCAATGGTAATTTAAAATTGCTAATTTTACCGTATTTTCTGAGACGCTGGAACAGGGCAAAGTCTCCAGAACCCTGGTACAATGGTCTGTCATTTCTGTCATCGCTAATAGCAAAATCGGCACTTAAAATCGTAATATTGTGTGAGTATTAGGTTTAACTCACCTGAAGGCGTTAAAATAAACCAGATAAAAGTCTTAAAGATTTCAAAGTAAACAGTTATAAAAAGCGTAAACACTTGAATCCAAACATCCAAACTAAAACTAGGTTTTAAACGCAGCACCGAAACACAAAGGCACAAAACACTACATGAAGAACCGATTGTGAATATAATAGAATAATAATGCAGAAAACGGCAAAAAACTGAAACAATTTCACACAAAAATCCGAATTTACAAATACAAAATTCAAAGATCCGAATCTGGATATTTTTATATGAGTCAAATCGAAATGTCATGTATCAATATTTGGTAGTTGCCAGGAAACAGCGGAAAAAAGAAGAGATCTGGGGATTTCTGGGGATTTTTTTTTTTTCGACTGGTGGAAATAACGGTCAAAATTTAAACTCTATCGTGAATATGACTATATACCGTTACAGCCATTCTATTTTACTATTTTATTTTCATCTTAACAATTCTTTAATACAATAACTAATTCTCTATCCTTGTTTTCAGCAGTGTTACTCCAATTTTCCTTCACATGTCTAGAAAAATGACGTTTCAAATATTCTTTCCGTATAAATTTCTTATGACAAACTTCACATTCCAAATAATCTGCTTCCGAATGTCTCATCGAATGGTATTTTATCCATTTTCCGTTTAAATTTTTCATTACAGATATTACATTCGAACGGAAATTCATTTGAATGCGTTAACAAATGATTTTTCAAATCCGTTTTTCGTTTAAATATTTTGTGACAAAAATTACAATTAAATTCGTATTTATCTGAATGTGATATTAAATGCCTGTCTAGCCCTTGTTTCCGCTTAAATTCTTTTTGACAGATTTTACACTTAAACTCAAATTTATCCGAATGTTTTACTAAATGTCTATCCAAATACTCTTTCCGTTTAAATTTTAAATTGCAAATATCACATTCATAAGCAAATTCATTCGAGTGTATCACTAAATGCCGTTTTAAACTTGATCTCAGTGTGAATTTGGAGAAACAAATATCGCATTGAAATAAATCTGCCGAGTTTTCTTCTTCAAGCTCCTCTTTTATGAATATTTCATTACTAGAGTCCAGTAGGGTATTTGAATCAATGCCAACTTCTTGCTTGATATCAGCTGATGAAGTTGAAGGTCTACAAAAAGTTATTTTATTTTATTTTTTACATATTTTACTATGTATTTTAAGTGTGATGTGATTAATGTTACATTCGATTAAATCTTCTGAATATTTCTCAAATTTGACATTAATATTATTAGGATATTGTTGGGCTTCATTTAAGGTCTTTATATCAATGAGGTCGAGTGAACAATCATCTTGAATATCTGTTTCTTCTATATTATCCATTTCTTTTTTGATATCTATTTCTTTTTTTACATTAATTTCTTCTTTGATATCCATCGCTCAAAAGTGTTGAAAAGCTGGAACAATATTTTATATCATCAGGGGCGTAGTCACCGGTGTTCCGCGTGTTCCATGGAACACGGGCCCGGTACCTCAAGGGGCCCAGTTTTAGATGTCAATATTATTTTTTACAAGAGCTTGGTGCTAGCCGCTAGCCCCAAAACAATTCTAAAAGGTTAAGGCAACGAGTGCTGCGTTGCCAAATTGACGTCAAAGTATATTATTTTGTTTGGGTTAGATTTTCCTAACATCTGCGGACAATGTTTATTGTTTAACGAGTGATGCAATCAGCAGTTTTTAAAATATGTAGGTAATGTTTCCAAGTTACAGAAAATGATTTTTGACGAGAATTATTTATTTTTCAATCGTCAGAAAGAAACTTTTTGCAGATACTAGTTTGTTTGTGCAATGAAAGAGTGAGGCGTTTTCTCGCGTCCACTTTTTTGAAACTGGTTCAAAACTGTTTTCAAACAGTACATTCTCGCGATAAACCTATGACGTCACGTCAAATTTGGTTCAAACCGTTTCGAAATACAATCCAATCCACATTTTCAAACCATTTTCTCGCGCCGAAAAATCATGACGTCATGGTGACATTACTTGAACCAGTTTTGAAAAATGTGAGACGCGAGAAAACGCCTCTGGATTTTGTTGGAATTTTCGACATTTTCATACAACAATCGTAAACAGGATTGCTCTTTCTAATAAGGCGTAGCCCAAGTAGCATAGAAATATTGTTATTAAACTGAAGTGCTTTATATCCGATTTGTTAGAGCATTTCAAGTAACAAAACTGATTTTTAAGAGACTCAATAAATAAATACAAATGTATCATGAAAACAAATTTATTTTGTTATTTTGCTATATAGATATTTTCAAGATTAATTTAAATAACAATTTTATAAGTTTGGCAATTAACTTGCTCATAAATATTTATATGACAAGACTTATAAAACTGTTTTTGTTTGAGATAGATGTATTTTGTAGTTGCTTTATAGCAATATTCACAAACAGATATATATCACTTATAAAAGTATGCATTTTGATTTATTACGGCTTTATCATAAGATTTTATAGTATTTATGGAGAATAATTTATAAAATAGTTCATTCTTAGCAATAATTTAGTTCCGTTCAATACCCTTATAAAACTATTTTATAATTGTTGTGGAACAAAATTGAATAAAGCACTTAAAAAAGGGTTAAATAACAGAAGTGTCTCACAAAATACAAAATTATTATTAGGGTAACCTTATAAAAATGGTATAGCATTAACCTAAAATTTAGTTTATCTACCTACCATAGGCGGTTCTAGGTGGGGGCGTGGGGGGGCTAAGCCCCTCCAAATCTGGAATTAGCCCCCCCCCCAATTTAAATTAGTGATGAGTGGCAAAAGCCCCTGAATAAAAAATATTCAAGCGTTAGGATTAATTAACTACATAATTTCATTAATTTCATTGATTTAATACCTAATTATCTCATAAAATTTTATTCAATTATTTCATAAATAGGTATCCGAAATAGGGACGTCTGGAAACAGAGGCAACCCTAGCCCCCACCGCTAGGGACAGGGTTGCCTCTGTTGCCTGTAGGTGTGTGTTAGGGTTGTCAACCCTTCTGATTTAGGCGGGAGTCTCCCGCTTTTTTACTAAACCTCCCGCCTCCCGCGCCCTTAAACAAAACTCCCGCTTTTCCCAAAAATGGAAATTACATGAAATATAATTCTGAATTAGGTGCCCTTATTTATTTTTTCCTACGAGCGTACGGTAAAGTGCACTTTGCCGCACTTATTTGCAAATGGACAGTAACACTGCGTTAAAGTATCACTTTCCGCATTTGTTAGGTAAATAACTATTACCATAATTTTAATACTTCAATCTGGCAACCCAACGCAACTGGGGAGCTTTACGCTTAACGTCGATGATAGGCGAGCGCACTTTGATAATATTATTTGAATCTTTCTTTATTTCTAATTCCGAACGAAGACAGAACTACTCAAGCTTGAGTGCTTGGGCATCAAATCTGAACTGAAGGTATCCTACGGCCTCTACTGCGATAGGCTTCTTTTCTTGGTCTCCATTCCAGTACTTGCTTTGTCCTATCTATTGTCGGTTACTTTGCCTGCCCAAATTCATTATAGAGTCGTTATTCTCTCTATTCGATTATGTTCCAATTTCTTGGTCTAAGCAAGGTTCTTGATCTTCTTCTTCAAGTGCCTTGTTCTCTACGAACGCTGGCAATCATCAGCGCTTCGTTGTGACGCTGACTGTAGATTGTAAAGTAAATTCAAGAATTCTCTGCCGAACTCCACTTTATTTAAGCCAGGTTCGGTTGATACGGTCCAAGTATACTTGGAGTCTTGGATGCTGCGCACGCCTCACTTGGACGACACTTTTATCATATTAACTGTTTATCCAAGTCCAGGATAGGTCCTAACATCTAACATCCAAGTAAGTAGGCTGACTGCCAACTTACTTGGTCCAAGTATAAGTTGTGTAGTCCAGTGCCGACAAAACTTTTCCTCTTGTAATAACTATTTATTGGTAAGTCTGGCAACAACGTCCATACAATTTTTGAATTCGTCTTGAATATAAGAATTTGTTTAAATTGCACCACTGGCCTCAGAGATAATTGACCGACCCGTTACTTTTCGTACACTCTGTATATGATAAAATGTGACAAAATTAGGGCGTGGCACCTGAAAAAAATTTCCGCGTGCAGCGAAACATTATTTTTCCCTCCCATTCACTACCTCCTGCTTTTCAATTTTGAAAATCTGGCAACCCTGGGTGTGTGTAATAAGTAAAATGAAACTTTTGTATTTTTCATAAATAAATAAAAACAATTTTGACTAAATATTTATTAAAATATAAGATTATTGCGCGTGGCAGCCAAAAAAAGGCGAGGCTTCTAGCAGCGCCTGCGGAGCGGGGCTTCAGCCCCCCCAGCACAGATGGGCTAGAACCGCCTATGCTACCTACGCTGCAGAAAAATCTTGACATTTCTAGTTTTAATTCCAGTGATAATTGATATAGGTACCTATTGCTAATTATCAATATGTCAAGTATTTCTTGCTGGATAATATTAAGAAGAAGTGGCAATTTCAGGAAAGAGGTACAGGCTAATTTCGAAAGATCTCATTTGATGTCATTTAAGCAACATATATCTGTATTAAGGGCCTTTAGCTTATAATAACGTAACATAACATAGAATAGTAATAAGGTGTCCAATTTATAATTTTCTTATAAATGTATTCTACGATAAAAGTATCGTAAAACTGATACATTCAGATAAACTTTATAATAATATTGTTATTTAAGCAATTTTTCTGAAGGCTATATAACAATAGTATTTTATAAGGGTTTTATTATTATCGCAATTTCTTCAGATATACCCACGCCACCTAGCACCATGATCTGAAAACAAATATACATGATTCAGAACAGGCGATGCGGCGTTGTCAAACTGAATATATTATCTTCAAGTATCCAGAATATTTATTTGAAATTCAATAAAAATTATTAAGGGTTGATTATGATCGAATGCCCTAGACAAATACGCAAACACGTGAACCGTAACAAGTTACTGTCTATATTAGGTAGTTACTGTAACCCTGCTGGTAAACCACAGTGAACTAAAAATTAAAATACAGAGAAGGTATAATCTATATACCTACCTATTTAACATAATTCAATTAAAAACTTGTTGGAATTGTTACGGTGTGGCCAAAAACTCTAATCAAGTACCTATGACTATTTTCTTCCAATTTTAAAATCCAACTTTTTTGATTCAATTCTGTCGGCCACGAGTTTTAAGTATGATTTTTTATAAATGAAGTTCGAAAGTTACTAGTAACTTTTGATTTTCATCCATACAAAATTGAAAATATATAAAGGTACACGTTTGTTCTTGACATGGCAACATTGCAATGTCTGGAATATTATGAAAGTTTTACGCTATGTCATTTTAGATATAATACAAATGTTTTATGGAACTGCATTATAAAACACGTTATAAATCAAATATGTTTTATAAATATCAAATTTGTTTATTAAACATTTTCTTGGCGATAAAAATGATATATTAGTCGACGCCATGTTTTCACGTTCAATTTCACTTGGTCCTATGTCGGCCATTTTGTCGTATCCAAAATAAATTAAATAAAATAATATTATTTAGAAAATTGTCGTTACTAAAAGAATAAAATCAGTTCACAATGACATAGGGACATGACATAATGTCGATTTTCAACTTCACGGATGATTATTGGAGACTTTCGTGAAATTTAAATATTTTTTATTTGCAATCATCTATGTAATCTTGTCATTACTGACTTTTTAAAAATTTGGAAGTGACACTTTACGTGTGTCACTTCCCTCTTCGATTTCCCTCACCGATTTCCCTATTCGACTTCCCTCACCGATTTCCCTCACTCTAATTTATTTATCTTTGCTGGCAACAATGAGAACATGTCAGGTAAAAACGTCAAAGCAGTGAATGACACATTTTGGCATGTTTGTTTCATTTTTTTAATATTAAAAAAATTGATTGACTAATCATAATTAATGGTGTGCTTGCAAATAAAATAGTATACAAACCTCGAAGGAAAGTTTTCATTTCTGTCTCGAGATTAATAGTCAATCTCGACGCTTCGCGTCTCGATTGACTATATAAATCTCTCGACAGTAATGAAACACTTCCCCACTCGGTATGTAATATACTATTGTAACTGTAAAACCTTGTTAAAATTGAAGCGCGTTAAAATATCTCTCAAAAATAACCCCCAATTGATCAGTAAAATTTGCTTCGCAGTAAGATTTGAGTGGTTGAACGGTACTTAGGTGGGCTATATACTTTTCCTAATTTACCCATGCATCCCTAGCAACATGTCGCCATATTCGTAATCCATAAAAGCAGAGAAGGTTGGACAACCATTTAAAAATCAGTTTTGTATTCGGCATTATGAAAATACGATAAAATATTTTTATTAAACTGTTTTAAGTTTGCTATAAAACATTATTTTATAAATGTTTTATTAGTAATTTCAACTACAGCTACAAAATTTCCAAATAATATTTATAAAGCTGTTTCATACTAAGGTTCACAAAAGACACAATTGCTATATAGGTGAATTTATCTCTTAACTTATAAACTTCTTATAAAACTGTTTCATAACGATTTTATAAAGCACTTCATTATATTTTGTAAATGCTATTCGCGATCCTAAAACAACTTTAAAACAATATTAATATTTTATAAACCTGGGCCTTTTTCATACTTATAGACGTCATATAAGCGTTTACAACCCAACTAAGAAATATCGCAGTTATATAGTAAGATGTTTTATAGCAATGTATATGATCCTAATAAGCACATTTGTGCTACTTGGGAGGTTCACCGCAATTCTTGAGCAGGCAGGGTCTGCGAGTGGCGTCGCCACAGATGCTAATAGTGATGACGTCACCCGCAGACCTCGTTATTTGATTTTTTCGTCGATTTTAAATGTTTTAAATATAGAAAAGGTGATTGCAACAAGATTTTAACGTTTAGGAATTTCACTCCAAAAGTTGAGGTATGCAGCTGACATAACAATGTAGAGACTTTTAGCTCAATAAGCAGTCCTACTAGGGATTGGAAACAGGATAATCTCTGTCATTTTCTAGAGACCTGAAACCTGAAACTAAGATGATTCGTTTTTTTCCTACGAATGTGCGGAAAAAAAACTAAAGAACACAACTTTTCTCAAGGGTGTGCGGAAATATTACTCTGTTGTGCATAAAAAAACTTTTGTTCCGCACACCCTTGAGAAAAGTTGTGTTCTTTAGTACTAGCCTAGCCTAGTACTCATAACCGCGAAATTCGCTCTTTTTTGAAATTGCTTCGACAATTAGACGTTTGATTCACGCATGGAACGTCAAATTGTCGAAGGAATGTTAAACAAGAGCGAATTTCGCTGTTATGAGTACTAGGCTTAAAGCTACATCCTCAATCAATCTGGTAGCGAAGTGACACTTTGGCACGCATGCTGGAAAATGTATACCCATCCTCTGCTGTCAATTTTCAGTCTGCTGTGCGTGTAAAATCTGTTTTTTTTTTTTAAAGATAAAAGTCGAAATGACATTATGTTGGCAATATAATGTAAAAATTTTTTATGTAGAAAAGGCTTGTGTTGCCAACATAGTTACTAAATTTTTGACTTGGGGAATTATCTTTAAAAAAAAAACGAACTTTAGTACGGTCACATACCGTGCATTCGGTATTTTGATCTGAGTTCTCTGAGCATGAATTTACCGTTCGTTTATTCAAAAAGTGTACTCGGGCAGACTTATTCACGTTCATTTAATAAAATTTCGAGCCCTCTGATACAGCGTTTAACTGCTCTGTGCGCTCGCTGTTCACGTGATTACGGCTCCGCTCTGCTCTTAGAGCAAAATACCGAACGGAAGGATAACCTAAATTATTTTCTACTGTACTGCGCATGACATAAGTCGGCACGCATCGAAAAAGCTGGCAGCTTGCAACCTTCACTTCAGAGTCGACGTGCATGCCAGCACGAAATTGAATTGAGGATGCCAACGTTAAACAACATTTTCCTAGCTTGCGTGCCGAAGTGCCACTTCGCTAACAAATTCATTGAGGATGAGCCCTAACACTTGCGAGAAAAGAGCCGCTTTCCAGTACGGGAGTGTGACACTCGGAGCTACCCGGAGCATTGAGCTCCCGAGCTATACGTACGGACCAACGTCATGCGTCATGATACTGGAACGGTATAAATCTAGTGCGTGGCGCTCCCGGAATGCTCTAGAGCGCGCCAATGTGCATACTGGAAAGCGGCTATGGTATTTCCCGCACTTGGAAAAATAAATATTTATTTCCGAATTTGATATGAAAAAATTTTCCGCCCTGTAGAGGAGAACAAACGATTTTCCAGTTCCACTCCAACCAAAAGGCAGCTGCCTGCACTAGTGCTTCAAAATACAAAATTTGTAGTTTCAATTTTATTCAATTTTCAATTCATTCAATCATAAGCAGTATAATCAAATTATGAAAGATTATTATATTCTGTGTCCACTCAAAACACAAAAGGCCGGGATAATAATAATAAACAACTGTGGTGGCGTGGCGTGGCGCTGATTCCAGTCCAAACATGAAAATGCCAAAAATGGCAACGTCGCATATAAATTGTTTCGGAGCTACCACCAAGCTCTTGTTTATTTTTTCCCTAGTAAGTAAAAAAATAGTACATTAAAATTTTCATAAGACGTCATTTTATCGCACGAGCCCTATATTAGAAAACGAGCCGGAGGCGAGTTTTCTAAAGGGCGAGTGCGATAAAATATCTTATGAAACGAATATTTTATACTATTTTTTCTATTTTGGTATTGTTTAATTTAAAAAAAAAAACTTTTCTTGGAAATTTTATTCTCATATTTCCTGATTTCATATGTTTAGGTTGGTAACACTACATGCCAAATATAGAAATCTTCTATTTTTTATCGCGAATGACAGTTCGATGGCCATCAGTCAGCCAGTGTCACCAACCTTCGATAAGTAAAAAAGGAGTGTCACAAAGAGCTTCTTTTCGAAACTACTTTTAGTGTCGAAAAGACTTCGATATGAAACCAAAATAGAAAAAATCCATTTCACACTTTTGACGCTAATTTATATAAAAATAAAAAATATCTATATCTACGTAGGTAAAGTCTTCATTTCTTACATTCTTATGTAGACTTATAATGATTTCTTTTATGAAAAACCTTTCGATTTTACTGCTTGTCGCGTATCGTATATCTTCAAAATTCATTAGTTCGGCCGAACCACTCCATAGTATGCCAGGATTGCCAAGTATGCCAACTCAAGATCCTGCAATCCCTGCGTTGTGGTTTGTTGTGTTGCCCTCTAATTAAGTGAATTATGCCGATTGCACCGTCTCTCTTAACTGAGGCTTAACGATAACTATCCCTTAAATTGACAGTTTTGCATGGGAAAATGTCACTTCAAGGAATAGTTATCCTTAAGCCTCGGTTAAAAGAGATGGTGCAATTGGGCATTAAACTCATAACAGCGAAATTCGCTCTTTTTTGACATTGCTTCGACAATTTGACGTTTTATGCGTGAACCAAACGTCAAATTTTCGAAACAATGTCAACAAAGAGCGAATTTCGCGGTTACGAGTACAAGGCTTTAAGCTTTAACATGAAGGGCCGGTTTCTCAATAGCGAGTCACCTCCGGGTTGGTTTTAACTCCCTGGTAAGCATGAGAAGTTGCAATGTTTACCCTGGAGTTATGCCTAACCCAGGGGCAGAGCTGGGCAGGGCTTGAGGGCTTTGTGCTTGTAAAAGTGCTTGAAGCACTTTGAGGACTTGAAAGCCCTGTGCTTCAAGCCCTTTTATATATTTGTAATTGGGGCTTGCAAAGTCAATTACATCAGAAAAGTGCTTGGTAATTTGTAATAGGGAACTTGCACATTAAATTAAATATGAAATAAATAATAAAATACAATAACAATCATCCTAATAAATGATGCAATTAGGAAAAGGATATAATATCTTATCTCTGGTTTTCAAAATCTTCAATTGAAAATACCAAATAATTCGAAATTCTTGACGAGATCAAAAACGTATTTCTATGGGTCCTGACGTCAAAGGGCAGTAATAATCGGGTCGCACCGCTGCCACACCATGTGCTGCTGGTGTTGTCAATGTCAAATCTATCATAAACGGCATACATAACAACATAACCATAATCTAAATCTACCTGCTCGCAGGTCACTGTCAACCAAGGACTGTGAACGGAATTTTGTTGCTGAGTGACGTCACACTAATCGGTCGTTTCAAATGGCGATGTTTCGAGCGTAACTTCAAATATTTATAAAAAATTAACGGCTGATTTTTAATGCTTGATATTTGGCATGACTATGTTTTTAGTGTAGTGCAACACATTTTTGAAATAAAAAAAAAATGTGCAAGTTCCCTATTGAAAAAAAGTAATTCAAGCCCTTTCAATGAGCTTCAATTACTTTTAGAGGGCTTGAAGCACTTTAAAAGGGCTTGAAGCACTTTGAAAGGGCTTGAAGCACTTTAAAAGGGCTTCAAGCACTTTAAAAGGGCTTCAAGCACTTTAAAAGGGCTTGAAGCACTTTAAAAGAGCTTGAAGAACTTTGAAAGGAATTTGAATTAACCATCATTCAACCTATCCCCTACCTAAAAATTTTGGATCGACGTGTTTTGTGGCTTAATTTTTTTTCTATTATTTGAACTAGGACCCTCCAATTTCTTTTCTTTATTAATAATGGAGGTTTTGGGTTTGAGCTTAGAATTTAATGATTGTTCAAATAAATAATTAATTTATATAAGGTATCCTATTTAACTTCATCACTGGAATTTTTTCCACTTTTCCTCATTTACCAATTTGAAAACCACAAAATTGAATTACCATGTAGTACTCCAACTACCCCAAGTACCCCAGAACTTCATCTTAAAAAATAAAATAAAGTACTACTGCTACTTTGTAAAATTTAAAGTTCATTTCTATTTCTACTATACTAATTCAACTGATGAGTGTATGTGCGGTAGTTTTTGCAACTTTGAGAATTGTATCACAAATTCAAAGTACTTTAGGCACATTTCAAGAGCTTCAAGCACATTTAAAGAGCTTCAAAGCACTTTTTAAGGCACCCCAAGCACTTTTGAAAAGGGCTTGAAGCACAAGCCCTTTTCAAATAACTTTGAGGGCTTTGTGCTTGCCAAGCCCAAAGCACTTTGAGGGCTTTGTGCTTGTGAAGCACTTTTGAAAATAAAAAGGAATTTGTGCTTGGAATTGAAAGCACTTTGAGAAAGGGCTTAGGGCTTAGTGCTTCAAGCCCTTTCAGTGAGAGCTTTGCCCAGCTCTGCCCAGGGGTGACTTGCTATTGAGAAACCGTTAGGGTATTTCTGGCATAACATTGCACATGAAATATGTCTAGAACTTTCTGCAGAATCAAAAAATGTCATGATATACAGAATGTATGATTTAAAAAAATGAAGTTGATAACGGTACGGTACAGCTGTTCTTTGAACCACCCTGTATAAAAAAATTGGTGTGAAAAAATCTCAAACAAAAGCAAAAAAACAAAATCAACGTGTTCGAGCGGTTTTTCCAAAACGCCTTCATTCATACGTTTTCTGTTTTTTATGCATTCTATAAAAGTTGATGAATTAACCACAAATAAATTACCTACCCCAAACTTTTTTTTGTGCTTTTTTAAAGTGAGTTGGGAGTTGGCTCATTATGACGTAACGGCCCCCCCCAATACCAAAGCCTTCGGAACGCCCCTGATTGAATATGTTCTCCATACTTTCGTTCACCCTGTATATTTAGAAAAAAAAATTATATATTTCTTTGACTTTCCAATTTTTTTATCTCACAGGAGTAGGGGCCCGGTAAAATTTTTAAACACGGGCCCGGAGCATCGTCACTACGCCACTGTATATCTTGCAACGTTACTATGACAATCTGACACTAATTACTTCACTAATTAACTCCAAAACTCAAATCAACTTAACTCTTACAATATTATTCACTATCTAAAACGTATAACAGCTAATTGTAGCATCCACGGCAAGTACTCTATTATTTAGGTTAGATGGTAAATTGCGAGCGGTCGTATTGATGGTAATTATTTCCTTGGGCAGCTACTGAAAAATAAAATTGTGGGGGCGGGTCTATTTGCATTTGAAAGAAACAACTGATTAATATGGTTATCCGTTAATAATTAAACTTTATTAATACGAAAATAAACAGATTTTCATTTCCTATAACAATGGTACAAATCGTCGGCATCATATGAAAATTGCCTAAGTCCAATTTTTTTCAAAATTAAGATTTTAGTGCAGTCTTGTGAAAAACTCAATAATCTATGATTCAACAAAATATTTGGGAGATAAATTGTTAGATAGAGCCACACAACCATGAAAAGAAATTTGCACAAGTCCGTCGTCGTCATAAGACAGAGTGAAACTTGCGTAAGTCCAATCTTTTCTGTGCATTTTTGCCGGTGATTTGTTACGATTTGTATCATGTAGTTTTTCTTCACAAAGGTTTTTTGCGCCTCCTGTAAAATTTACCTTTTTGGACCCTAATCCAACACCTTTCTAAACTAACTAAAATAAAAAATTCTGAATTGATGCAATCGTACAGCAACCACTACACTGTTTCTAAATGTGTTAATCGAATGATGTAATCAAAAAGCCTTGTGCTTTAATAACCCTTTTATATAACCCTACTACGTTAGGTACAATATTTTTAAATCCTAAACACCTTTTTCACCTCAAAACAATAACTCATAATTTAGTTTAAGTTTAATTATTATAACTTCCTGTTCTATAAACGTATAAAATCCCTGAAATTGCTTACTGCCAAATTTTGTACAATACTTATAAATCGTGTATTTAGCCAGAGTAAATACATCAAAACAATGAACATTTTATCTAAACTCGTTTAATTAGAAACCAAAATATCTAACCAATCATTTTCTAGACGGAGCAAAACAGTTAATTCGATTATCCAAACTTCAGTAAAATTCATTTCAATTAAGAGTCATTTGAATTATATTTCTCTATCTATACTAAGCACAAAAATAGTCAAAGTCAAGATAATAATAGTTATGCAATAAAGTTTCATAGTCAATTGTCATAGTCATTTCATTTCAACATTGATAAAGTCAAAATAGAACTCGTCACTAGAGTACTTACATTTCGTGCTTAAAACACTAAGCTAATCTAATTTAATTCTTTTGATTACTTAGAGCTCGCACATAATGTTGAACGAATTTAAACGGTCTTTCTTTAGCAATTTTCCATTACTTTATCAAAGTTCGATTTAACGCGTTTTCCCGAGGCAACAAAATAAAAGAAACTCTGCGAATTTCATCCGGGCTGACTCAATAGGTACTGTAGACTTAAACTCAAGACTGAACTGAAGACTAAGCTTAAACTTTTAAAACCGCTGTTTTTGTATTTTTCGTTCCCCCCAATAATTCCAATGTCCATCATGCATTAACCTTCTCCTTTTATTTGATTAAAACCGAATAATTATATCGCAATTTCCTGGTCTATCGGGGTCAACAGATTTGGTTTAAGAATGTGAGGACATATAAATCAATAAATCAAAGGATGCCAATAGCTCGTGTCAATTTGTCGGCCATAAATCACCAATTTGATTACGTTAGCCTCGCTTTTAATATTTTTATGTTTTTTTTTTTTCTGCAGGTGTCCTGAGATGTCGTAGCAATGGCTGCCTGGCTCGTCATTATCTATTAGGTACCTATTTCAATTCGACGACACACGGCTGATGACTAACTAATAAAATTTTGAACGTATTTTAGATATTCTAATTGATTTGGGTCAATGCTAATTGGTTTCATTTTCAATTTATTGATACTGATTTGAAATACTGGAAATTCAATTTTTGATTATTTATTTTGATTACATTTAATTTTTTACTGTTAAAAGTGTTAAGACATTGTAAACTACGGGTCTATTTTACCCGGGTCGCTACATCCCTCTGCCCTTTAAAACCGTAATTATATCGAATAAGATAATTCGGTCAAATCATATTCTATGCCCATTTAAAGTAGGTATTAAATTTCACCCTCTAAATTAGGTGCCTACCTCGTAAAATATGGTTAGGTCGGTGAACCTTCTGTGATTATGGTTTACTTTTCTCAATTTTAAAACTTTTGACGATAATATCATCCGAGAATTTATCAGTTCTTTCAACTTAATTATATGCAAGCTTCTCCTACCCTAAATTTCATATTTCTTAAAAATATCTGTTATATTTTCATTTTACAAAAAGGCGATACGAAATAAACCTTTTCCCGTGTAATTTCGCAAGCTCATTCACAATAATAATTATTAGATATTAAATTATGAATCTTTACTCAACACTAGATTTTATCCTTGCATCAAAGTTTTTGTTTATTCATAGCCAACATGTTTCCTTATGCATTCCACCTAATTTCTAGTTAGATATACATAGACTAGACATACTTTGATTTTTCTACATTTTACAGCTTCTTTAGTACGTAATCCTTAAATCCAGCGGGCCATTTTATGTCCCGTGTCCTCGTACCCCTTGGTACTTCCGGAGCGTGTTCTTCCGGATTTTCCTCATTTCCTAGGTTTATATTTTCTTCTTCAATTTCGCTATCGCTGTCTCTCATTTCTCTGTGCCTTACGGATAATTCTTGTCCCCGTGCTAAAAATTCATCTTCATCTTGCACTCTTATTCCATCATTGACGTCATTAATTTCATTTCGATCGACAATTTCTTCATTCTCGTAATCATTTCCTTATAGATTAGTGGAAATTCTATGATGTCTTCTCCTCTGGGTAGAACTTCATTGTCCTCCTCTTCATCGTTTTCACTATCTCCATGATCTAGTGTAGGATTTATCATTCTATCCTCCAACCCTTTACATGGTTTGAGTCTTTCAGCATGTAAAATCTGCTCTTTCTTTCGGTGCAATTCCTTTATTTTGAATGTAACCGGTCCTAACTTCTGATTGATTCGACTTGGTCTTGAATATTTACAACGGAATTTTGGAGTTCCTCCCTGGTAAAACTGGATTCCTCGCATAAACTAAATCCCCGACTTAGAATTCTTTCTCAATCCTTTTTCTATTGTGCTTCTCACATCTTTTCTTCATAACCTCTTGTCGATGGTACGGTACTCTATAAGGTCTTTTAATGATTGGTTGCACATGATTGGTATGTACAACCTTTGTTGTACAACTTAGTTTGTCTTCTGGTGCTTTAAACACGTCAATGAACTCAAGAACAAGCTACTTAAGCATTTGTTCTTCACTCGATTTGAGATTGTCTAAATTTAACTTCTCCAAAATTTCTTTGACTCCCTTTTGGTCAATACTCCTTATTTGTAATATTTGTAGATTTTCTTTTTCATTCTTGGCATGCTCAATTTCCGATTCGTATGCTCTTGCGATTACAGATCTACTCTTTAGAGTTAATTCTTTCTCTGTTATATTCAATAACCTCACCGGGACTATACCTTCCTTCTTACACGAAACACGTGCCACTAGCAATCCTGACAAAGCTTCTTCACATTGTTTGATAACTATGTGCTGCTGAGCCCTAACCCTTGAAGCTCTGTGTAGAGTTGCTTGACACACTACTTGACTCATCGGCAGTAATATCACCTCTTCTCTCAGTGTCACCAGAAAACCATCTTGATTTCTGAATTCCATGTCCTCTACTGGACCTTCATTAGAATCCCTTTTTAATGGACCCTTAAAATTTATTCGGAATTTCCGTGGAAGTTCACTGTCTTTCATTCAAACTGTCTTTGAGTACAGTCCAGCTGGTTGTGGTTTTGAGGGTTGACTCGGCTTCGATAAATTGCTTAGCTCGATGTCTTAGCTTTAATCGAGCTATGGAAATCTTCTGAGTGTCTGACCAGTTAGCTAAAATACTGGTTTCTTCTAGAATATTTAGAAATTCTTCAGCACTAGTAGTTCCAAAATAACCTCACAGTTGCTCCCAATGTATAAATAATACAACCCCACACCTGACACCAATGTAGCATCCGCGCCAAGTACTCTATTATTTAGGTTAGATGGTAAATTGCGAGCGGTCGTATTTGATTGTAATTATTTCCTTGGACAGCTACTGAAAAATAGAATGAGGTACTTGCATCAATTTTTATTGCTGATTTCGTTAGTCCATAAAAAATAAGTCAACACGTGTTTTTTCTTTTTCTTCTTAGTCAAAAATTGACGGAGATACAACGCTATGGAATATGCCTATGACGTCACTTATCATATAAATTAGTGACGTTGCACATGCTCAGTATATCTATATATACAAAACTTAATATTTGTATAACTTCCGGAATAATCATATTTGGGCGAAATAAAAAAAAGTAACGATTTTTTTCGATTTCCTATAGTTTGCAATAAACAATAATCAATTTAATTTTCCATGCAAGTACCCTATTGTGGGGGCGGGTCTATTTGCAAGAGAGAGAAACAAACTGATTTATGGTTATCCGTTAATAATAATACTTTATTATTGAGAAGATAAACAGTTATTATTTCTAATTAAAATGGTACATATTTTCTAAATCCTAATCCACCTTTCAATACAAAAATAAACAATCCTACATTGATGCAATCGTACAGCCAACTCTACACTGTCACTGAGCTTGTTATTCAAATGAGACAATCAAAAAGCCTCGTGCTTTAATAACCCTTTCATATAGCCCTACTACGTTAGGTACGATATTTTTAAATCCTAAACACCTTTTTCAACTTAAAACAATAATTTATAATCTATTTAGTTCGATTATTATAACTTCTTATTCTATAAACGTATAAAATCCCTGCCAAATTTTGTACAATTCTTATACTCAAAATCGTGGATTTAGCCAGAGTAAATACTATCAAAGCAATGAACATTTTATCTAAATTCATTTAATTAAAAACCAAAATATCTAACTAATTAATCATTTTCTAGACGGTTAATTTCGGTTATCCAAACTCTTCAGTAAAATATTCCAAGTCAATTCACTCAAGTTAATAATATTTATGCAATAAAGTTTCAAAGTCAATTTACTTCATAGTCATTATCATAATTGATAAAGTCAAAAATAAAACTTGTCACTAGAGTAGTTACATTTTAATTTTCGCTCTTAACAGTCACTTAATTATTCTAATGATTTTTTACTCAAAATAGCTACAGCACGTACATAAAAACAGAAAGGTTTACTTTTTTCTTAATTCGAGTTATTTATTTTAATTTTTACATATCCGAGGCACGACTTTTTTATACTTGAGATAATTCGCCACTTCTGAATACTACTAATTATTGAGTCTTAAATCTCGATAATTGACTGAAGATTATATAGAGCTAGCTAGGCATTTGTTAAAAGAGTTAATAAATCTATATTGATACTGACTGATTCCCAATTATTCAAAACCATATTATCTAGAGCCCGCACATAATGTTCCTTCTTTCACAATTTTCCGTTACTTTTTCAAATTTCGATTTAACGCGTTTTCCCGAGGCAGCAAAATGAAAGAAACTCTTTGCGAATTTTATCCGCACTAGCTGATTAAGTACTGTAGACTCAAACTTAAAACTGAACTGAAGACTCAACTGAACTGCAGGCTGAAGACTGCCCCCAAACTGATTCCAAAATACCCAAACCGCTGTTTTTATATTTTTCGATCCCCCCAAAAATTCCTATGTCCATCATTCATTAACCTTCCTCTTTTATTTGTTTAAAGCCGAATAATTACGTCGCAACTTCCTGGTTTATCGGGGTCAACAGATTTGATTTAAGAATAAAGAATGTGAGGATATATAAATCAATAAATCAAAGGATGCCGATACTCGTGTCGACGTGACGGCCATAAATCACCAATTTAATTACTTTATCCTCGCTTTTATTATTTTTATGGATTTTTTTCTGCGGGTGCAAGAACCTGGCGATGTCGTAGCAATGGCTGCCTGGCTCGTCATTATCTATTAGTATTTCAATTTGATGACACGTGCTTGATGACTAAGTAATAAAATTTTGAACGTATTTTAGATATTTCAATTAATTTGGGTCAATGCTAATTTGTTTCATTTTCAATTTATTGATACTGATTTGAAATACTGGAAATTTAATTTTTGATTATTACACTGTTTCTGGAACAAATGGACCCGGGTTCAATTCTCGTTGAAGGCTTAGTTTGAGTTACTTTGGAGTAGCTCTGTTTGGCAATACATTTTTTTTTTAATTTGGTTTTTTGTTTAGCGTTTGTATTTTTCTTTTAAAGATTATTAAGAGGACGGGTTAGTTTGGATTAGCTCTGTTTTTGTTTAAGATACTAACATACAAAGACTAGCACTTATTACGATGAAGCTCCGTCTGTCTGTTCCCTAGACTCTCGTTTCTTCAAGGGTCAGTGCTGGGACCACTGCTCTTCCTGATCTACACGAATGATTTGGAGGAATGTGATTCCAGTTCTGATCTGATATTGTTCGCTAATGATACGACTCTGATAAGAGAGGCTAAGGATTTTCAAACACGCAGACGGAGTTTGGAGGAGACACAAATTTACTGATTGGTTCTCAGCGAATAAATTGAGTATGAATGAATAAAAAAATAGCACCCTAGTAATATTCACTACGGAATTTGAATTGTTACAAAATGAGCCAGTTATGTTCCATGGGGGTGAGTATTGACACAAAGTTGACATGGATTCCACATGTCAATAACATATGTGCCAAAGTGGCGTCAGGAGTCTATATGCACTCGGAACAATGATGGAGAGTGTTTCCGAGCAAGCACCACGTGCCATCTTTTTTGCTTGTGTAGGAATGACTTGTGAAATCAAAGGTCTATCATTGCCTGATTCATGTCAGGTGTAATGTCAATGACTACCAGACTCATGAGGACATACACCAACATCTCACAAGAAATAGGGTCAACCTCTATACAAACTACCATAGAATACATAAAATAAAAATGGGAATTTCTCCATTAGAATGATTTTGTCGGCAAAATTTTCGAAAGGTATGGAAGTTTGTTGCTTGGCAATTTCGCGAATGATATTTTTGACTATTTCACTAGAGTGTATTACACCGGTTATACATCTCACTGTACATTATTTCCATATGACACGAGAGGATTAATAAGTGATAATCCTTCCCATATGACACGAGAGGCTTAAAAAGTGATAATCCTTTTGCACGATAACTGGTGTTTTGACATTTTTTGACAAAAAATTTAAATTTTTGATTCATGAAATTATTAATTAATAAAGAATTAAAGTTTAGTTCGTTGTATAACCTTTTGAATACCACTCGATTTTTTAGGATTACCTAATACTTTTACCTGACACTCAACGCGTTACCAGCAACACCACTCCTCCTTCGGAGTCGTGGTGTTGCTGCGTAACGCCTTTCGTGACAGGTAAAAGTATTATCCGGTAATCCTGAAACCTCTTGTGGTATCACATTCGCTGCAGACAATAAATTCGGTATTCACCTGACAATAATGCTACCTGGACAATACCAACAACATGGTATTTCAGCGACCATGCTGTTGGTATTGTCCAGGTAGCAATATTGTCAGCTGAATACCGAATTTATTGCCGGTGTAATACATCTTGTGAAATAGTTGCTACTATATCTTTGACTTGTGTAAACTGTGTGAAGTAATGCACCAATAAATTATTATTATTAATAATATTATTATTATTAATATAAATTAATAGTAATTTTCTATTAATTATAGTGACAATGTGTGGCTTGTAGGTTGAAGTATAAATTTATAGTAAATTTCTATTAGACTATCCAAGATGCAGTCAAACCTAAATTAATGTGCGCCCAGAGGCACACCAACCCTCTGTTTATGTGTTAACAAATGGTGTTATGAGTTTTAAATAGTGCTAATTAAGAAATGTTAGAAATAGTGTATGTAAATAGTAGTTTGTGATCCTCCTGCCGGCCATATTTGGCTTGTCAGAGTCAAGTGTTTTGGATAGGCTGGGCCAATGAACTATAGCCAAAAACTGGAATGCGCACACATTGCCATATCTGCCAAAAAAATGAGGCCATGAAAGACAGATGCCACAAAGGGGAATGTTGTTTTCTTCTGTTGCTCGCTGACATATGACGTTTTGGAAAGTTTTGTCATATTTACCTTCACAGGTTTCATCAATTGGAATACGTGTTGGAAGCAATTTCCGTCATTTAACATAATGAGTGCGACAAAAACAGATATCCCCTCCGCAGCAGCGGCACTAGGCTTCACGTTCGACAATATGTGTTCGCATTCCAGTTTTTGGTTATAGTTCATTGGGCTGGGCGCGTTCTTTTTTCCATCAGACATTCACCAGGTGAAAACATGGCCCATCACACCGCGTTCATAGTTAAGCCATTTGTTTTTGGGCCAAGGAGACAAAAGACCTTGCCAGGCTCAACAAATTTTCAACGGGGCTATCAAGGTCGAACATCTCACAGATAGGAAAACAACCTGATGGTTCAATGCAGTTTCTTCACAAGAATGTTAGAGGTCTTAGAGCAAAGCTTCAATCAGTAAATGTGTATTACCAGAACGTCAGGGGTTTGAGGACGAAGATTCATGAGCTCTCACAATCGATAGCTCTTGTAGACTTTGAGGTGATAATGTTTTCGGAGACATGGCTTCATCAAGATATTTTGGATGGTGAGCTGGGGTTTCAAAATTATATATTGTTTCGTTGTGACCGTTCAGGGGATTCTAGTCAACATAAACGCGGAGGTGGTGTGCTTGTGGCTGTTGACAAATCCATTACAACTAAGCAGATAGGTACAGCTATCAATAATATTGAACACCTCTTTGTGTTGATGTATTTTAAAAACTGTATATATACTGTTAGGTAGTGTATGTTTTCCATCTAGCTCTCCACTAGAATTATATAATGATTATTGTACGTCACTGGAAGAGGCTGTGAGTGTATCCGGTTGCACTAGTATGATTGACTGCGGGGATTTTAACCTACCCGGAGCAGAATGGTCGAATGACGCTTTAGGAGTGTCAACTCAAAATTATGTTTCACTTCAAGCCTCTGTTATTATAGATATGTTCGCTTATATGAATGTATTCCAGTTAATTGATGTCCCTAATGCAACGGGATCAATTCTTGATCTGGTCTTCTTTGATATGGAAAGTGTTTGTGTTGAACTTTGTGATCAGTCAATGTTACCCTGTGATAAGTATCATCCAGCAATCAATTTTAACGTACCACTAGATAAAGTAGATGCTAATGTTATGATCTATGAATATGAGTATTTTGATTTTAAAAGAGCTGATTATCGCCAGCTAAATTCATATTTGTGTAGTTTTGCTTGGGATGATATTCTCAATGTTGGAAGTATTGATACAGCCATGGATAGGTTTTATGATATAGTTTACACTGGTTTAGAAATGTATGTTCCTAAATGTAAGGCTAAAAATAAAAAAATCCCAAACTGGTATAGCGAAGAGCTATATTAAATAAGAAAGAAAAACATAAACTTTGGAAACAATCTCATGACATAGAAATTTATAAGGAATTCTGTAGCCTAAGATCGATAAGTAAGAACTTGATGAATGAATGTCACAAAAATTATATTAATAATGTCCAAGATAACATTATAAGTGATAGTAAAATGTTTTGGAAATATGTTCACTCAAAAAAAGACAACTTTGAGTTACCCAATAGCATGAAGTATAAAGAGTGTCCTAAGGAAATTGTAAATTTGTTTGCTCAACACTTTGGGTCTGTTTATAAAAGTAAAGATTGTACAACACCAGTTATTGGGTTTGATGGATTTGTTATTTTAATTATTGTGATATTGCCTTGCTGGATATTTTTAATTCAATTGGGAGCCTTAATGTGCACCTTGCGGCTGGAGCAGATTTGTTGCCTGTGATTCAAAGAATGTAAATGTGTTCGGTCAAATATCTTGCTGAAAGTTTATAGGTTATCCTTATCAACTGGTACTTTTCCAGACTGCTGGAAAATCTCACATAATATTACTCCGCTATTTAAATCAGGTGACAGACCATTTGTTGATAATTATAGGCCTATCTCTAAAGTCAGTATTGCCCCAAAAATTTTTGTATCTATAATTAGTGATAAAATGGCTCCTATCATTCAAGATGTATTATCGACCAAACAGCATGGATTTGTAAAGGGCCGCTCAACTTTGACTAATTTGTTAGTCTATGGTGAGGCTCTGTCGGAGGCATTGGAGGAGAGATGTCAGGTTGATTCAATTTACACTGATTTTTCCAAGGCCTTTGACAGGGTGCACCATGGAATACTTTTGCATAAACTGGAGCTATTTGGGATTCATGAAGTGATACTGTCATGGTTTAAGAGTTATCTAGTTGATCGGAAACAATTTGTAAAAATGAAAAATTTTGTATCTTATGAAATTGATGTGCCATCGGGCGTCCCTCAGGGATCTCATCTGGCTCCTCTACTGTTTAATGTCTTTATTAAGGATCTTGTTGCTGTTCTGGATTTTGGATGTAATTTATTGTTTGCTGATGATTTGAAAATGTTTATGAGGGTGGAAAATGAAAATGAGTGTCGCAAATTGCAAAATAATATTGATAAGCTTTATTCCTGGTGTAATGCTAACTGTATGGAGTTGAATGTAGAGAAATGTAGTGTTCTAGTGTTCTTGAAGCAGGCGAGCATAATAGTCTTCCCAAAACTTGGCAAAAACCTAACACAACCACAGTCCTTCAGACCAATTTCATTATTAAACTCCCTAAGCAAAATTGCCGAAAAAATTATTTCACGTAGACTTTCCGCTGTAATTGACTCACTGAACTGCCTTCCCGACGAACAATACGGATTCCGCCCTCAGCATAACACGACTCTAGCAGTAGCGAGGGTAGCTCAGGACACCTCACTTACATTCAATAACCGAGAGAGCACGTTCCTACTGCTACTCGACATAGAGAAGGCCTTTGACAAGGTATGGCTCAAGGGCCTTATCTACAAACTACTGACTGTACATAACTTACCTCTCCACCTGATTTCTTTAATTGCCTCTTACATTAATGACAGAACATTCAACATCAAATTTCAAAGCTCGCTATCCCCAACCAAAGCAATTCGGGCCGGAGTGCCCCAGGGCACAGTTCTCTCACCCACCCTGTTCAATTTATACATCGCCGACATACCCAAAACCAATGACACAAAAGTCATGATGTATGCCGACGATACCGCCATCTACACCAGTGCCTTTCTTGCAGAAGACGCGAGAAGGGCGCTGGAACGCCACATTAACCTCATCACTCCCTATCTTCAGACCTGGAAAATCACCCTCAATACCCCCAAAACAGAACTTCTTACGCTTACCAGGAAGCGTACGAACATCATCATGAACCCCCCTCTGACGATTAACAACGTCGTAATAGAACCCAAACTCACCGCCAAGTACCTGGGAATAGTCCTTGATAAGACCCTCAAGGGCCTCCCCCAGGTAACTCACACCCTCAGAAAGGCACAGATCGCCGAGCATCTTCTATCTCCCATCATGAAGACCAATTCTTTTCTGAGCCCAAAAAATAAAATCAGCATATACAAGACCATAATACGTCCTACTCTACTCTACGGAGCACCTGCTTGGAGCTTTATATCCAACACACAGAAGAAAAGGCTCCAAGTATTCCAAAATAAAATTCTTAAGAACGCCCTTTCACTGCCAATGGACGCCCGAACGATAGAAGTACATCGACTTGCCGGTATAAACACCATCATCGAATACTTCAATGAAGTCTCAATCAAATTCTTCAATCGTTCCACATACGGACCCACCCTTACCCGAAACCTGGCCACCCTCAAGTTCGACCCACACAACCCCGTAAAACACCGACCCATACACCATAGGTTGCCAATTTATTTCGAGCCGCCTTGAATCCGGCGAACGGAATGTAATTAAATTAGAATATACAACTAAAATAGTTAACTATGATCAACAACTCAATTGGAGCACCGGGGTATCACCCACGGACACGCCCACCTAATTTAGTTACAGACCGAGACCAGCCGGTACTAGCGCAAGCTTAAAAATTAACACCAAAGAAACGTGAAGGAGGGTTTTTCTCAATTTTTCCCTTCATAAATATCTTGGCAACTATGGAATGACTACTGGACACTGTAACATTTTAATTTTGCTCTTCCCATTAAATGAGTAATTCAGCGTTTTAACTGGTAACACACAAATATTATTTTAAAGCTGACTTAATTGATTGGATATTAATTACCTTACTCTGCATCTTTTTAGATAATTTCAGGCACAGCCAGACAAGATTTTGCTCCTTATCATTTGGCTAATGATTTAGTTGACCATTGCAGATGAATATTTATTGAACAATGCCTGGTTATCTTATTCTTGTTGTCCTTAAAAGGAATATACATAAATTATCAATTTCATTAGTCGATAGCCAACATTGTTTTGATTTTCAAATAAAAAGGGGTTATGTCCAGTTAATTGTCATTCAATTTTATTTTCGCGCCAGCTCATTTCGAAAGATTAATTCCTTTAGTTTTCAATCCCTCTCTGTCTCTCTCTTACTGGAGGATTTCATTTCTTTTATTTACCTGTTATCGAGTACCTATATCGATCAATTTGCTGGTACTTTGGTTTTGATCGCGTAGGGTTGGGTTTTTTTATAAATGTCGATATAATTGGTGTCGTGTTAGAGAAGGCATGGACAATATTATTTAATAAGTGAAGTTATTTATAGATTTTAACGAGAATAGTGTTTTCCTGATTTGTGTGGATTGAGTCGGTTCCATTTGTTGAGTCCCTTTGGAGGTTTCGCTGACGACTATCGATATCTTTGTCGTTATCTTTCAATCCTTCCTAAAGTGTGGAATGTGGAATTCGATAGGAAAAAAATGTAACATAAAAAAAAGTTAGTGCGTAGAAATTTCTGGTTTAGGGTCCCAAAAATCGTACAACGGTCTTTTCCATTTCGTCCAGCGACAAGAACACTTTGGCTTTGGCCTGAAGGATAGTTTTTTTATCCGGTTGACCATAAAGAAAATTAAGTGATTTTCTCTATTTAATTAGGATCCGGTCATCCAGATAATTTCAATTTTGGTTTTGCCAGTCTAGTTTTGGTTTTTGTTACCTTTTGGCAGCCAAATCACCTTTCTAAGGGATTTATCTATTTCTTCTAGTCGGTAAGTCCACCATTTTGTGAATTTGTATTGTTGTAAATTAATTAGTTCTATTCTTACAATAGAATATCATTCACGTCGCTTGGATTGAATTGCTTGAGCCTAGACTCTTAGAGCCTTGATTTTATTGTTGCTTGTTATTGTGAACTTCCAAATTGGATCAGCCAGCGTAGGTGAAATTAGAGTTCCATGACGTTCCTTTCACCTTCAACCTTTGAGCTGTGGCCCTCAAAAATCCACGAGGTAATTATAATTGCAATTTTCCATTTTAATGTTTTATTGGGGGACCATTCTATGCCACATTGATTGGTAGACTTATAGTTTTTTTATTTTAATATTTTTTTGGCAATGCAACTTAATTTAATGAATTGAACTCATTATATTTGGTAAATGGGTTAAAACTTGGGAATTGAAATGTACAATTTCATATCCCAAGTGGCATAATTTCAATGGGGATTTAAGGGTAATTTATTTACTCATTGGTGCTTTCTTTAGGGTCTTATGGTACGGTTTTATGCTACCGTTTTCGATAACGCAACTCAGTGGATGTTTTGATGGTCTGCAGTACCCACCACTGTATCTGAATAGCAAAGACTCGGCGAACTAGTTTTCATTGATGAGATAGATCATCTGGTACGAGTGTGAAATCCCAGACCCATTGTTAATTGTCGGCATAAAGCTAAGTAGTTTAGTGTAATTTTTTTTATTAATTATTTAAAAATATCGTATATGGCTTAGGTAACTTTAGTTACTCACATTTAAGTAAACATTTGACCCCATTTATTTGCGGAGTGATCACTGACGCTGGGTGTGTGTTAATTCGCACTTATTGGTTATTTTAGTTTTAAGTATAGCTCTCTGCTTACATAGGTATTCATACATATCAATACCGACAGACAGTTTTCTTAAATCTGACTATGAGGAAGCCTTTAGGTTCTTTATTCCTGCTAGTCGTCATACTAGCCTCTGAATACTTGTCATAATCATTATTTAATCACCATAACTTGTACTAAATCAATACTTAATATTCAATAAATACAGATTTTGTTGTATTGCCAATTACCTGCTTTCTTTGTCTTTTTGCTTATCCAATTATTTTCTTACATTTCAGGCATAATAATTTGGTTTGTACTTTAGTTCAACCTGCAGTCATCGCAGGACTTTTCCGATTTAGTTTCAAAAATTGGTGGCGCACGAATCCACGAACCGGGCACGTGGACACTTTAACAAACTCTGTTGAACTAAGGTCGCAATCCAAATAAGGTTACATTTTGGTAATTGATTTTTTTTTACTTAAAATAAAAGTGTTACAACACTTTAATCCACGAACACGACATAAAGTCAAGACTGTGAATTGACCTATAAGGAGCAACATTGATTGTCCCAGAAAAGAGTCAAACCGGACTGGTTGTCACTGCCACGCCTACTGTATTCCTACTTAATTCGAGCCACAAACATCGGCCGTGCCCCTCTGATGCACATAGAATTAAGTACTTATGATTATAGTAGATTAAGGTAGTTTTAAATTAATGTAATAATGGAAATAAAGACTAAATGCAAATGCAAAATGGATGTAATTTATTGTTTGCTGATGATTTGAAAATGTTTATGAGGGTGGAAAATGAAAATGAGTGTCGCAAATTGCAAAATAATATTGATAAGCTTTATTCCTGGTGTAATGCTAACTGTATGGAGTTGAATGTAGAGAAATGTAGTGTTCTAGTCTAGTTTCAGGGAGGTGCATACAGGCAGTGGCGGCGCGTGGATTGTTATATTGGTTCAAATTACTAATTCAAGAAGGTGAATGCCCGCTGCAGGCACCGTCGGAGCATGAAAATTTTCCTGCGTGCCACATCCAAAAACGATTATTTTTAGCTTAAAAAAAAAAAAATTTAGGTGATTGGGTAAGTTATATGATGTTTTTACCTCGGTATTTTCTCACTCACCACTAATTAAAAATAATGTTAAGGGTCAAGGGATTTGATCTCTACCAAACAACCAACTAAAGCCGGCGCCACACGATGTGTCGAATGCCTTCCAACGTTGGACACGGACACATAGCGATTTGTGGCATCGTGTAGCTGTGCGCTCATGACCAATATGTGTTTAACGATGGCTACACGCACCGTTTGAGCCGTGGTCGGCAACATTGTACCTACCCAACGTTGGATCCAATGTTAGGACCAATGGTTGGACGCATCGTGTGGCGCCGGCTTTAGTTGACTATACTATTTCGATTTAAATTTCCGTACACAAATCTTGTCTTTCCAGTTTTTTTTTTTAATTAGTGGCATAGGCTTCTCGCAATTTATAGTATTTTACATTATTAGCCAGGTAAAACAGTTTTTATGGTGATTGAAGGAAATGACTAGCGAGCCGTCAGGCGAGCTTGTCACCTTCAAGAGCCAGTAAAAACTGATACCTGGCGTATGATGTACAATAATTTATTTGTTACTCATTTGTAAACAATCTTAAACAATAAATAAAAAATTAATACATATAGGTAATACAATTTTAATAAATAATTCTCTGACCCTACTGACTTGTAAAAAGTTTTTACAGTTTAGCTGTCAATTTTACAAGTTAGTAGAGCCAGTAACTGGTAAAAATCAATTTTCGTTGTTTATGTTTTGACTTGATAAATGACGTTTTACAAATGAGTGACAAATAAATACTTTTTTCGGGCTATCAAATCGTAGAGATTAAAGAAATTTATATCAATAAAGTAGAAATTGAGTAAAGGACCCCGCACACTTCTTATGGGATTTTGGTTGAACGCGGAATTTAACCAAATTTTGGTATGTTGTATATTTCGACCTCCTGAGTAAAAGTTCTCATGGGTACAAACCGATCCTATGACTAGTTTCGGATATACGGGGGTTTTTCTAATATTACCTCAGGCAACCTGAAAATACTGAATTTTCATGCTTTTTGCGTTTATTTGTGGTAGGTAGCTTTGAAAAATGTTAATTAAGTTTAGACCTTTTACAGAAAGGTGCATGTTTTTAGTTAGGTGCCTATACAGGGTGAGTTACTAAGCGCGCGGTGGTCCATATCTCCTATGCTAAGGGAGATCGATGAAAAAACCAAATACAAAACTTGTAGATAAACATGAGTACAACATTCCTAAATTATTTTCCAGTATACAGGGTGGCCCAATAACTAGTAGTGACGCAAAGTTATTTTTTTCAAATGACTCCCTCTGTATATTATGATATTTCTGGATTTTCCGGAAAATTCTAGACACATTCCATATACAATGTCATATATCTATCTTCAACTGTTTCGGAAATATTGACAGTTGAAAACTGACTTTTTTGCATCTTTGACAGACTGTAAAACCTGAACGGTTAATTTTACAAGAAAACGGATTTTACAATCCTGTCTTAGTTTTTCATAAACTATCATTTGTCACCATCTTCAATTTATTCCATGATTGAAAATTCCGCCAAAATTATTAATCTTCGTTAAATTCAAAATTAAGAAATGTCATAATATACAGGGGGAGTCATTTAAAAACATAACTTTGTCTTACTTCTAGTTATTGGAACAACCTGTATACTGTAAAATAATTTAAGAATGTAGTACTCATGTTTATCTACAAGTTTTGTATTTAGTTTTTTCTTCGATCTCCGTTAGTATAGGAGATATGGACGACCGCGCACTTAGTAACTCACCCTGTATATGTGGATGTACGAGGGTATTTTGAAAAGTACTTGTTTGGTGGGCCTTTGGGTGTTTTTAAAACAAACACAAATAGAGGTATGACAAACTATATACTGCGTTTTTTCCCAAGATAGATTTTGACTTGACACTGTCAACTTTGAAACATAAACAATGCCGCTTATTGGTCGCAAGATGCCATTTGCACCTCATGCATTATAAAACTGATTATATACTGCAGGGACACCTCATTTTCCGACCAATCAGGGCCAAGCGTTATTGTTTATGTTTCAAAGTTTTCAATGTGAAAATCCACCTTGAGTTCTCAACAATAAGATTTTCATCCTCAAATCCTAACTCGTTTCGACGCTTCACAGCCAATTTACGGACTTCGGCATCTTTTAGTAATAAAACAGTGCGATTTACTCTAGTCCTTCATTGCACACGTAGCACATTACCTTTCCCGAATTGCCATTTTCACAAGAAAGGTGACAAAAAAGACAATTCGCTTTATTGACAGGTCACTGTTTTGGTTTCCATGGTTACCAAGTGGAATATGACATATGAAAAAACAATTTTCATTGCTTTTCTTTCCATGGCTGTTTTGTATACCTAATAACTAAACACTTAAACCCTAGGCCAAGGGATCATGAGGCAAAAAGTCTTTAGCACAAGCGTAGCGAGAACTGGAATTAATTGTGATAGAAAGTCACTTTTATCACAAAACGTAGGTACCTGAGTACCTACAAGTACACAATTTTTCACACTTTCGAACATTTTTGGTCATTAACTCATTTAGCTCAGTAATAGTCATAGTTTTTGAGCGCCCCTCGTATATAAAGGAAGAGTTACGAACACCTACTAAACATCTCTTAAATTTAAATATTAAAAATGAAGTAAAATCTGAAAATGATAAACAAATTCTCAAAACAAATCTTGAAAAACTAAACAATACCCTAAAAAATGAAAACTGGGAGAGTGTGTTGGCTTCTAGGGATGCTGATGTCTGTGCAGACTTGTTTATAAATATACTTAAATCACATGTAGCCTCAGCTACAGAAAAAATGCATATAAAGTGTAAAAATAGGAAGCTAAAACCCTGGATTTCTCTGGGCTTGATAAGGTCAATTCGGCATAGGGACAAACTCAAAAAGCTAAGTGTCATTCACAAAACTGATGACTCCCGGAAAAGATTTAAGGAGTATAGAAATATGTTGAACAATTTAATTAGAAATGCAAAAAACTCATACTATACCAAAAAGATAGGGCTAGTTAATAAAGACATTAGGAAAACGTGGAATATTATCAGAGAGGCTACAAATGAAAAATGTCATTCTTACAACAAAATAAGTTCTATTGTTAAAGAGGATGGAACGGAGGTAAGGCTGGATGTGGAAATGGCCAGGACCTTTAATAAGTATTTTAGTGAAATAGGGAGCAAAATGTCCAATAAAATAAAGCAACCAAAATCTAAAATTAAATTTAATAGTACATCAATAAGTAAATCAATATTCTTGAGACCCATATTACAAAATGAATTAATAATTCTAATAAATTCACTCAAAAATAAAGCAGCACCGGGTAATGATAACATTACTGTTGAAATAATTAAGCAAAATCATAATGCCATGCTAAAGCCATTGCTACATCTGGTCAACCTGGTTCTTGAATCCGGTGTCTTCCCACAAATCTTTAAGTATGCTATCATTACTCCGATCCATAAATCTGGTGACAAAAAAAACCTTAGTAACTACCGCCCTATAGCTCTTACAAGTAACATTTCAAAATTGGTCGAGAAGTGTATTGCGCTCAGACTAAGGGAATATTTAAAAGTTAACAACCTTCTTTCTGAAAATCAAAAAGGATTTACAGAAAACTGCAACACTGAAGATGCTGTCACCTGGGTAGCAGATAGGGTTAATCACTGTTTTAAAGACAATTTAAAATGCATGGGAATTTTTTTGGATCTGGGTAAGGCATTTGACACTGTGACACACCAAATTCTGCTAACTAAATAAGAAAAAATGGGCATACGTGGGAATGCACTCCACTTATTCAGAAGTTATCTTACAAATAGAATGCAAAGTGTGAAAATCAATGAGTCTATAAGTGAACAAAGGTTGCTGGAATTTGGTGTGCCGCAGGGGACAGTGCTGGGACCAGTCCTTTTCTCAATTTACATTAATGAGATTATGGGTTTACTACCGGACGTGGAGATTGTCTGCTTCGCGGATGATACAGCAGTGATAGTAAAACAAAAAACATGGGGAGAGGTCAAGAAAATAGCAGAAAACTCTATTAAATTAATAAAAGCTTGGTTTGATACAAACTATTTAACACTAAACGCACAAAAGTCAAACTTCCTGTGTTTTTCTATGAACAAAGCAGCTGATGCTCCATACACTCAAATAACTGTTCATGAGGTAGAATGTCAGGAGGGAACTCCATGTAATTGCAGTCTAAAAATCGAGAGGAAACATGAAATTAAATACTTAGGAATAATTTTTGATTCCAATTTAAAATGGCAAAAACAGGTTGAATATATATCCATCAAAGTACGAAAGCTAATTTATAAATTCTATCAATTAAGGCAATTCATGCAAAGAAACCTATTGAAAACAGGATACTATGCAATAGTGGAGTCTATCCTAAGTTATTGCATATCAGTATGGGGAGCAGCGTGCAAGACAGTTCTCAATCCTCTAGTGATCACCCAGAAATATGTACTGAAAGTTATGTTAAATAAAAACAAAATGTTTTCCACTAGCAGTTTATTTCTTGAAGCAAAAGTACTGAAAATAAATCAAATATACATTAAGTCTGTTGTTAGACTCATGTCTAAAAATAATTTGCTCATTCAACATGTCTCGCATGGTAAAAATACCAGGCAAATCACAAATCAAAAAGCTTTAACCCCCAATGCCAAATTCACAAAATGTCAGCATAGTCTTCTATATACAGTACCTAAAATCTATAATATGCTGCCCAAAGAAATAAAAGATAAACCCTACAAGAAAATTAAAAACAAGTTGCACAACTGGTTATGGGATCGGAGTATTGACTGGTTCTCCAAATAGTTTTTGATCTAAGTTCATGAACAAGAGATGTCTCACATGGTACATTGCCACATATAAATCGAATTAATTTCAAACATATTCAAATACCTAAATTATCTTCTTTTAAAAATATAGGGTTTCGATTGTAATTGTACAAGTATAATTTTTCCTTCGAATTTTCGCTATTATTGTATACCTAACTAATTATTATCTATCTTGTGCCATAATGTGACAGTTGCTAATAAATAATGAATAATGTGCACGCACAGACTATGTCTATTGTGCACACTTATAATACATTGGTAAAAATATTGTACTGTTATTTGATTTGAAATAAATAAATAATAATAAATAATAAATAATAAAATAAATAATTTTTAGTTAAGGAAAGATGAAATAAACAACTTTTAAAGCAATACATGCAAGTTTTTTTGCTTTATGTACACTTCATAGAGGTACTCAGGTTGCCTAAGGTAGTATTAGAAAACCCTCTGTATATCCGAACTAGTCATAGGAATGGTTTGTACCCATGAGAACTTTTACTCAGCAGGTCGAAATATACAACATACCAAAATTTGGTTGAATTGCGCGTTTAACCAAAATCCCATAAGAGGTGTGCGGGGTCCATTTGAAATTTTCGCCATTCTATAGGTTGATGGCGCGCGAAATAAATAAAATAACCCGATTCAAACAGTAACTTATTAAAAAAAAAACACTAATAATAAAATAAAAAATAATGTTCTCAATGTATTTCTGATAGGGGGGTGCAACTGCACCCCCTTGCACCCTGCTGCCGGCGCCCATGGGTGAATTATTTATCAATATCAATCTTTTATTTAGAAGCCAAAAAATTTGAGATCATTAAAAAAAAATCCTCATGTAAATCAATTTTTTTCTTCTGCAAATTTTCGAACGGGAGGCCGGCATTAAAATCACCCATATTCTCATCAGCTTAATAGCCACATTCAGCCCTCAAAATGCCAGACAAAAAAAAATGACTCCACTAAACAGCCCCTATCTCACAGTCTATATTGCGGTAAAGATGAAAATTTATATTTTGAAATATTTTTGATTGATGTCATTTCAAAATTGAAAATATATACCTAATTTTTTAAATATCAAAATGAAAACATGCTCATCGTGCATAAAATCTTGTCAGTCAAAAAGAGCTTCAACGCCCTCAGCGTGTAAACAGCCCTCGGCTAACGCCTCAGGCTGTTACACACGCTGCGGGCGTTAAAGCTGTACTTTTTGACCTAGGTGCATAAATAACTATTAAAACTAGAACTTGTCATTTAATTTTAAATAATGAAAACAAGGGTTAAATCACGTTTAATTACTTTACACATATATTTTAAAAAAATGAATCAATCATCATCCAGTGCTTCAGCCATGATAGTTAAAATCTTTGCTTTTACAATCATTTTTTTTTTACTATTTCCTATTTTGCCTAGGGACTCCGCTAAGCTTAGTCCGAAGTAACGGTCTTCACTGCTTGCTTGCGTTTCTCGATCAGCCGAATTTTCCTTTATAGAGGGAGATGGTGTTGCAGAGCACTGCTTTCTCTTTACACCCTGTCTTGCAGATATTGGTTGGAGGGAGGTCGTTCCACTCGGGGTGATTGCAGTGGTACAAGAAGCGGAATCATGAGGTGTCAAACCCTCTGAAATATTTTGAACCGCTTCCTCTGCTCTAGAATCCTCATCGGTCCGCCCAGACGTTTCTTGTAACGAGGATTCATCCTTTGCCACTATTGCAGACCATAAACTGGAAAAGTGCGTTTGAAGTGGTGGTAACACTCTTCCAGTTTTCTTGGTGGCAACATGACCAATGGATCTGAAATAAACAGTACGCTTTGTTCTATTTTACTAAGAAGACAAGAGAAAAGGTGAATTTTGTGACAAGCAAACAAACTAATTTTTACAGAGCTAGACAAACCGTGTGGGAAAGTATTCCTATTTGTTGAGACAAATTACAATATGTAGTTATTAAGTACTAACCTTCTCGTCTGTATAACGGAGGCTAAAAAGCTCATGCTTTTATATAGGGGCCAATTTCCTGAATAGGAAGCTGATCCTGATGACATCTTGAGGCTGCGTTTTCTCTCCCTAATGTATTTGAGCCGAAGACTTTTCCAAGAATCTTTGCAGCTTTCAACTGAAAAAAATCCTTTACATAGGTATGAAGAAGAATAGGAAAAAAAACATTTACCATTTTCAGCCATCATTATAGCAATGCTTTTCCAAGCATTCTCGACAATCAATGAATTCTGGTGCTCCTTATTCTTGGTGTTCCATATGCATGGAAAAGTCTGTATGGTTTCCACCAGAATCCGTTCGTCCAAGTTCATTTTCAATGGAAAAGCACTCTATTAACAATATAAAACGAAACTTCAAACACACGCAAACAAAACTCTCAACTGAAAAGTCTCTCAGTTGCAGGGTGAAACTCTCGGTGAAACCTAAGTGATCCCATCTGCACATTGTTACCTAAGTCTCACCTCTGTAGACTTAGCCCCCTCCCAAATTAAAATTTTTGAGTTTTTTCACTCTCATCAATTTATTTAATTTTTTTCAAATGATTCATCACTGTTTGGACATTCAAATCAAATTTCTTTTATCAGAACTAAAGCATAGCAACAAAATTAAATATGGCAACGCCGAAATAAGCATAGCAACTCAAAAGAATCTGGCAACGCGCAAGAAGAGCAGCGGCAAGAACGGCAAGCGACCAATAGAATCGCTCGGCGCGACCAATAAGCAAGAGCGGATGGGGAGCATAAAACCGGCCCGGGAAATTGTTGGTACCGGCCCTGGCCTGCCAGAGATCAGTATTTTTTCTGTTGGAGCCTAAAATAATTTTTCTAAATTTAAGTTTTTTAAGTAGGCATCTATCTAATGGTAAATGATGAGGTGAGCTATGTAATATGAATAGGTACTCACTACTAACATTGAAATTATGAAGAAAAAATCTCAAACCCAGCGACGGTTCAAAATTCTACCGGGCCCTAGGCCCTAGGCGGCAGTAGGTATGAGAGCCTTGCAGCCCAAAGAAATTTTTATAGACATCTTAAAGACATTCCTAAGATGTCCACAAATGACATTCAAGACGTCTTGTTTACGTCTATCAGGTGTCTCAAAGACATCTTGAAGACGTAATGTTACAAAACCCAATGTCTTTCAGAGATCTGCCTAAAGACGTCTTTAGGACTAAGACTTCTTCAACGAGATGTCTTGAAGACATCTTGGATTCTCTTTTCATATAAACCATTATTCACTTTCAAGTTTGGTTGAACCAACTAGCTATCACTAAGATATGAATTTACGACATTTATAGACAGGATGTTCATCAGCAACATGACATTAGGTTGGGTATGGACTCTACCTGAGTTGGGAATCCCACAGCTACAGAACAGTGTTGCCGATAGTGCAATTGGGGTGCTGTATGTGTGTCTCAGGGCGCGAGGTTGCCAAAAGATATTTGATTTCAGAATGAATTTCGGGACCAATTGAGCGTCTGGGCTTTAGGCGGCCGCCTAATGGTAAAACCAACCATCCAGATCTTAAGGCCGGGCCTAGAAGCAGCAGAGGATAAATGCTTTCGTTGCGACCGATAAGTAGGAATGCGCGCTTACCTTGTGTCATCACTATGGGCTAGCAGAAAAATGCCTTAAATATTATTTTATTTCCCAGTAAAAGAGTATGACTGAATTTCTTGATAAAAATAGTTTTTTCCTACAGCCGTTCGAAAAAATCGATTTTACGCACTGACATGCGTGCGGAAAATGAGTTTTCCCGCACGGTGCGGTAAATCTTTTACCGCACGCATATCAGTGCGGAAAAAGTTTTTCCGCACGGCTGTCAGTGCGGAAAAAATTGTACCGCACTGATCTGTCAAAAAAAAAAGAAAAATCTTACATTTTTACGCCTGTAGGAAAAATATTGTACCTAAAACTTGCGGAAAATATTTTTCCGCACGCGGCTGCCGCTCACCGCACTTGTTAGGTAAATAGCTATTAAAGATGAAGGATTTTATTTTTCCATATTATACAGGGTGTCCCACGAGGTTCCTCCCAAATGATCATTTCGGAACGCATCATCGTATGTTCCACTGTATAATTTTCTGTCATATCTTTTAACAAAGCCTCAACAAATATGGCATAGTCGATTTTGTAATTTAATTTTCTAACGAAAAATACCATAATATACCATGAGTTACATTTAATATTCGAAAGTTGACGTCACTTGACCAAAATTGAAGCAAAAATGGTAAATTTGGATGACAATGGTAGAAGCGGCACAAAAAGTCACCCAGATCTTCAAAATTTCAATTATATTGGATGACGCGTTCCGAAATGATCACCTGGGAGAAACGTCGTGGGACACCCTGTATATATGCTTCGACCGGCACGGAAGCAAGCGGCCCTTCGGGAAACTTCCCAAAATCCCTGCTGGCCCATCCGCCCCTGCCAATAAGAAGAGACGAATTCGAGAGAATGTCACAATCACGTTGTTGTTTCACCAATTAAAAATTCGTTTTGTACCGCAATAAATGGTTAATCAATTAAAGTATTAATTCTCGTTAATGTGTTTGGGTTCCCTTTGACCTATAATAAAGAGTGGACCTTCGAAAGTCCTCAGCAGAGGCATCAATCACAATTGTGCGAGGATTGATCGTTTAATATTACGTCTGTTTCTGCAGAAATCACAAACCAGTCAGAGTGAATTTCATTTGTTGGAACTAGTTTTCTGACTGCTTCTAACTGTTTTCAACCAATGAAATTCGCTCTGACTGGTTTGTGATTTCTGCAGAAACATACCTCATTTGATAGTAATGGTCTTGACTCATCATTCATTTATTTAATAGTAGAACTAGTACTATTAGTAGACAGTAGAGTATTAGTTTATTAATATTGAATCCAGGGATCGACAGATACAGTTTTTTTTAAAAAAAACCGATATTGCCGATACCGATACGATATGGCTTTATAGAAGGCCGATACCGATATAAGGCGGATACCGCTCGGGATACCGATATATTATTTGTTTTCTCGCACCTTTTCCTTAAGTTTGTTTTTTTAATTAATAAATAATTTCGAATTTGAGTTTAGATAAACAGAATGTTAAGTTTTTTTTTTATATAAATACCTAATTAATTAAAAATAAATTTATGAAAAAGAATTTCTAATATTTACTTTCTTCTTAGTCACTCTCATATGTACGAATCACAATTATTAGTTCTTTTAAGCTTCGAAAAAGCCTTAGTGATGATTACTGATATTTTAAAATATGATTTGTATCGGTCTAAAGTTATCGGCCAATGATTGGCCGATATGCCGATTTTTTTTTTTTTTTTTACGGATATGCGCACTCGCAAGGAAATGTCCTATCACGCTCGAGAAGCGGCAAGTGCGCGGAAATGTCGGTGTATGTTGGTCTTGAAACGGTTCAGGTTGTAACCTGCAGGGAAAACCGTCGCAGGGAGTTTATTCTACAGCGATGCTGTTCTCCAGAGATATGAGTTCTGATATAATGAGGTTCTTGGTGCCTCTAGTTTGACAGTAAATTCATGGTTACCGTCTGTTTGACGGGTTCGCCTGGTAGGCGCTACTCTCGGTGGAATCATACGTGCCAACTCTTCAGAGCATTTTCCGTGATAGTACCTGTAGAAGAGAGATAAATCGCCCACAGATCTGCGATGTTCGAGACCATCCAAGTTACGAGTAAGTGCGGGGTCATTGATCAGCTTGATAGCTCGTTTTTGCACGATGTTCAAAAGCATTAAGGTATGTTTGGGTGCTGCACTCCATATATGTGAGCAGTACTCCATAGTTGGTCGAATCTGGGCTTTGTAGAGTGTCAGCAATTGGCTTGGTGTGTACAGATGTCTTGTACGAAATAGCACTCCCAGCTTTTGGGACGCCCTTTTAGCAATATCTGCCACGTGACTGTGCCAAGACATGTTGGTCTCTGCAGTAACCCCCAAGATGTTCAACTGACTCTGTAATGTGACAGCACTTCCAGATAGCATGATGTTTGGCTCACCGGTGCTGGTCTTTTTTGAAAACAGAGCTGCTTGGGTTTTCTGCGTGTTGAACTGTACAAGGTTTTTGTTACCCCAGTCCTCTATTATCTCCAGGTCGTTATTTATCTGCGATATTTGAGTTAGTCTAAGATGATGGAATTCACGTGCGGAAAGACCTGTGGGTGGTATGAGTGAGGAGACTACATTGCCATCGTCTGCAAAGCAATAAAGTGGATTTACTGTTTTATCTATGAGGTCATTTATGTAAATCAAAAAAAGAGTTGGCGAAAGGATTGCTCCCTGTGGCACACCAGCATTTATTTGGTAAGAGTTGGAGTTCTGGCCATCCAGTGCAACATAAATGGATCTGTCCTTTAGGTAACTTTCAAACCAAGTGCAAAGTTTCGGCGATAATCCCATTGCTTTGAGCTTGTTGAGCAGATTTTCATGCCAAACTTTGTCGAATGCTTTAGATATATCTAAGGCAATTGTTCTTGTTTCACCCCGCAACTCAATCGCTTTTTGCCATAAGTGAGTGACGTATGTAAGTAAATCGCCAGTTGACCTATATTTTCGAAATCCGTATTGCTTATCGTTGATAATTTTGTACTTTTCCAAGTACTTGGTTAGGTGATTGTTCACAACTCTTTCCATTACTTTTGATATCACCGGAAGTAGAGCAATTGGTCTATAGTTTAACGGATCTGTCTTTTTTCCTTTCTTTGGAATGGGTTGTACTGCGGCAGACTTCCATGACGATGGATATACTCCTTGCCTGTAAGACAAATTGAATAATTTTGCGAAAGTTGGGGTGAGTTCGTTGGCGCAATTTTTGAGTACTATTGCGGGAATGCCATCCGGACCCATTGCTTTGTTTGTATCTAGCTTTTTAAGGGATTTTCGTATTTCTCTGTGACAAAAGGGTACCTCTGGCATACTATGGGAAACCCTTTCAATGAACGGTGGAGTTTTTCCGTTTGGCACTGTTAGGTTGGAGTTGGAGGAAAACATTTGGGCCAGCATATTGGCTTTTTACTCTGATGTTGTGGCTAAGTGATTATTTTTATCTGTAAGTGGTGGTATGGATGACTTGGTGAAGTTAGATCCAACAGCTTTTGCAAGAGACCAAAAGGACCTAGAACTACTTGGACAATTCAGCAACCTGTTTTTTTATTCTTTGATTGTATGTTTCTTTAGCGGAGTCAATAGTAATTTTGCAATTATTTCTGGCTTCTATAAATTCTGTGTGGTTTTGAGCGGTTTGTTGTCGTTTCCAAAGGTTATATGCTCTGTGTTTTTTCTGTACAGCCGTTTGACACTGGCTGTTGAACCAAGGTTTTGCATTAGCTCTACGTTTAGTTGTATGTGGGATATATGCATCCATTCCAGATAAGATTACTTGTGTTATTTCATTACAGCAAATAGTGGGATCAGCTGTTTTAAAGCAAACCTCTTGCCTTGGAAAATCCAGGTAAAACTGTTTTAGGTCATTCCATTTTGCCGATTTATAGTGCCACATTTTACGAGGAAGTGGTTGTTGGCTTGGTGGGATGATCATTTCGCACTTTGTTATTATAAGTTTATGATCGGACGAACCAAGTGGAGCATCTACTTGAATTGTGTACGAGTCAGGATTTGTGGTTAGGAACAAGTCTAAAAGCGCTGCAAATTCGCCCCTTTCTGAGATACGGGTAGGTTCATCGACAAGCTGCGTTAGACCACAACTTATGGCAAGAGCTTCTGCTTCTCTGCCTTCGTTATCTGTTTTGTTGTGGTGTTTCAGCCAGGGTATATTGTGGACATTGAAATCGCCTAAAAAGACAATTTCCGCCTGTGGATAGTTTGACTGTATACTATCACAGCTTTCGGATAATGTCGCGAAAAAGTTTTGGTACTCGGTGTTAGATGGCGGTCGGTAGAGGCAGCAGATAAACTTGGTCGATGACTTTGAGGTGAATTTTAGCCATATGATATCAAGGTTCGCTGGTTCTAGCTTCTCCTCTCGATGACATGAAAGGTCATTTTTAATGTACACACAGATCCCAAAATTATGTCGAAATCGGTGGTGTAGGTCATAGCCGGGATAAAGATAGTTCACAATAGGTGTTGCAGAACTGATTTTAGTTTCAGTGAGAACAAGGATGTCAGGTCTTTGTTCTTCAAGATGTTGGTGAACTGAATTCATATTTGTACTTATTCCTCTTATATTGCTAAAATCAATTCTGAGTTGAGTTTTTGATCTTTTCTTTATATCTTTGCATGAAGGACCCCCAGGATCACCCGACGCCCGGAGATCCGAGTGGTCGGGTATTTTACCTCCGGAATATTTTGATCCTGGAGGCGCCATCATGCTATCTGTTACTCATTGTTGGAACCGGACACCGATATACCTGAAAAAGGCCGATATGCCATATCGGTATCGGTCGATCCCTGATTGAATCACTTCACGTTTGAAACTTTTCTCGCGCCAGTGGCGCTACTCTCTGTGCCGTATCACCTGTGTCACTGCTCGCGGAATCACTTACTCATCGGCGGAAATCGCGCCCGCTGCTGGCGACAATACTGTGGTGCGTTCGCCAGCATGCATGTACAGAATTTTCCTTGAAATCTAGAAAATACTGCTTTATTCGAGCAAAATTATTATCGCGTTTATTCTGGATTCTACGCGAATAGATTACGGATATTTGAAGGCCGGTATTAGTTAGTAGTTTTAAGTTTAAAATTGACTGTGATACGATTTAGATAGTGATTATTGTTGAGAGTTGTAAAGAGTTTAGTTGTTGAGTTAATTAGTGACCGCATCTGTGGCGGTGCACCATTTTGGTGAATTTAGCCACACGCGGAATACGCCTAATATATCTGGCCAGTTCGGTTAATCCTCCGCGAGCTATAAGATGACAGCGTTGACAGAAGCTGACGGAATCTTTAATTTGAAGTTACAAAACTGAGCCGCTTTCCAGTGACGAATTTCAAGGTGCTCCACAGCTCCACACCTGTAGCTTAGCTTCACACTCTGATGCTCCAAACAACTGTTGTTTAACTGGAACGCACAAGCGTCAGGTTCGAGGTCGGGTTTTTAGAGGGCAGGGGAAAGCAAAAACAAACAGTTCACTTGTGCGAAATTCTAATGCATGGAAACGCCTATAAACATCCCAGGGCGGTCTAGAGCAGCTGGAGTTCTTCGATTGTGACGTCATTTTCGGTTTGCTAGGGCGGAAGCTATTCCGAAAATGCCAAAAATGACGTCACAATCGAAGAAATTCTACCGAATCGAACGGTTCGTTCTTTACAGAATAAGGCCCCTGGTGTCGGATTCTCAGTCGTTAAGTCGATACGTAAGGTCCCCGACTCCTTGTAGAAAAGCAAAGGAAAGTCGGGGTCGATAGGTCGCGACTAGAGGTTGAGAATCGGAGGGCAGGTCACATGTGGTTGTTGTCAACTTTTTGCTTGAGGAGTATTAACAGATTAACCACACTGTACAGGGTGGCCCATTTTCGATGTTTTAATAGGCTATATCGAAAACTAGCAGAGATATCAAAAATCTGGGAGCACATTCTCGACTTCTTTTTTTGAGAAAATAACAATGGCGAAGATAAATCACGGCTAACTTGATGCGTTTAGGAAATACAGGGCATTTTTCAAATTTTGTCCAATTTTAAAAGACACTCTAATTTCCTTATTATTCAAGATATCCAAAAACGAAAAATACTTTCTATAGGCAGTTTTTTAAGGAGAATCCAGTGGCATAGCCAATTTTTCTTCAGATGTCTCCGATTTTGGAATATTGACCAAAGTTGTGTTTTTTTAAATGGGACACACCGTATATTATTTTTTTATCTAATAGCTCTTTGTGAGCTGATTTCAATGATATAAGGTTTTATACCTTTACCTTCTATAGTTTTGGAGAAAAAAAAAATTGATTCTGCTTTTACATAAGAAACAATGAGCTAGAGAGAGATAAGTCATTGAATAAATCATATGTTGCCTATTTATCACCCCCGATTCATAGTTCAAATTAAAAAAAAAAAATAGCTGAACTGAAAAATTTAATTAAGAATTAAGAAATTTGTAGCCGATTCATAGTTCAACTATCTCTTTCTAACTCATTGTTTCTTATGGAAAAAACGGAATTTATTTTTTTTTCTCCAAAACTATTGAAGGTACAGGTATAAAACATATCGATGGGTTCAAGGCAGAACGGCATAAGCGCCTAAAATCTCGAAAATGACTTAAAGGTATGGGTAGGTAGAAAATTAAGTTCTGCGTCGGTCTGTGCAAGCGGCATATCCGCCAAAAAATTATTATTGCCGCGATTTCATTTTAAAGTTTGCACAAGCGCCAAATAACGGTCTCCTAGCTATTTCATTTGACACAAACGCCAGTGGTCCATAAGCTTTACATAAGTGCACTTCACGGGCTTTTCCAGGCGAATTTTACAAGAAACCGTTGAGAAAATTGATTTATTTTATATGTCATGTGTTCAAGTATACCAAACTATTGAATTAGGCGTTTAAAATATGATAAAGTTTGGAATTTAAGGCAAAATATTCAGTGACGCTTGTGCCAAAACAATTGCATCTAATTCTGTTTGGCACAAACGACATTGTACTATGTTATTTGAATGTGCACTTCAAATACATTTTTACCCCACACTGATGTTAATTTTAAATTAATGTAAAATGTAATTTGACTTTATACCCATTAAGTTCAATACCTAATTCTTTAAAGCAGGGATTTAATGAAGGAAAATTGTATAAAATAGCTGTTTGCTTAGTATGGCGCTTAGGTCTTTAGTAGGTAGGTAATGTACTAGGTTCTATCTTGTTACAGAAATTATGGATAAAAAATACTGCTCACGAGTCCGGAAATTAAGGAAATTGATATAGAAGAAACACAGAATAAAGGAGAATAAAAAAATGACCCATTTTTATTGCATTATTTTTGGCACAAACGACAAAAAATTTTTTTTTGTTTTGGCACTAATCCAGTTAACCGCCATTTCACCTTTTGGATATCTATTTGACACAAACGCCTTTGGTTACCTGACATAACCGCCATACGATAAACCTGTTTTGGCACAAGCGGCAATATTATGGATTTATCTAAAATACTATGTTATTTTAAATATGTAAGGTGGGTTTATACAGCACATAACATAACATAAGAAATAAGATAAAATAAGACATAACATAATATAAGAAATAAGAATTTTGTGGCGTTTATACAGAAAATAACATAACATAAGAAATAATTTCTAACTAATCAGCTGGTACGTGTTCTTATGTAAACTCTACCGAAAATACCATATTTGATGAAAAAAATTATTAATTAATAATTTAGCAGAAACAGAAAATAAATACCGCATTCCAAAAAATTACCAATAGCTGAAAACAGAATCAAAATATTTTTTTTTTGGTTGGAATGTTTTGTTTACTACTCTGCCATTGCCGAAATCAAGGGAGGAGCATGCGTAGATCCGTTTTCACATAAAATCTATATAAGGTACCTGTCCCAAATAATGCCATGTTAAGAAATTTTATTTTTTCTGAACACTATCCACCAAACCCGACAAAAATCACGAGCTTATATGTGAAGTGTTTCCCTTCTATTACTTGAATATTAACCCCAATTTATTTATTTTTACATATAAGTGGTGGTTTTTGCGTAAAACAAAGACCTTTATCATTGGCCTTATTTGTACCACTATGCTCCTAATAAGGCCATCAATAACAAATGTTTAAAATAAATAGAATAATTTATGAAAATATTATTTTTTGACAAAAAGTTCTCAAAATAGACCTTTAACGTTTGCTGCATTCTAAAAAAACAATAATTTCAAGTCCTGGGATGGTGATCCAAATAGGTCTACATACAACTAGGACAACTGAACCGCAGCTTTTCTTGCTTGGTTAGACTCCAGGCGCTCTAAAACACATCACTTAAGTTATAATATGACACATTCTTTTAAAAAAACACTGTGATGTGAGGCCAATTGAAAATTTTTCATGTGGCCTTATTAAGAACATGTTACATTGATGAAAAAAAGTCTGTAACTAGAAATCTAGAAAAGATATTATTCTGTACTTACTCTGTAGCTTTCTCAATACATAAATGTCCATGTAAAAATTAAATTCGCTCCATTCCCTTTATGAACCTGTGTATAAACTAATTAAGTTCCAGCCTCAAAGTTATAACGTGACATATGAAATATGTGGTTGGCCATTTTTCGACATATAACGAGTTGCTACGAATCCTTGCAATAATTTTTGATTTGCATTATAGATATCTTTTTTAATAATATTGTAATTTTTGAAGATGGGATTCAATATTAAGCAATAAGAGGCACTGGCCTTATTAGGTACATGGCCTTATTAGGTACATGGCCTTATTTGGGTCAGGTACCTTATATAAAAATCAAAGTTCGCGGGGTATCCGGATATGCGCTCCAAAACCACTTATCCGATTACGATGAAACTTTGGTAGGTTGTTATGGTCATCCCAAGGAAGGTTTGTGGATAGGTTACGCATCTCGGAAAAAGAAATTAATTTTGAATTAATTATTAATTTAATTGTAAACAAACTCATTCACATTACATAACAATATAAACCAACTTTTTTTGACAGCATGAAATAACATTGCCATATTTCATTTATTTAGGCTTGCATTCAACCGACGTAACTTTATTATTTTTTGAATTCAAGAACGGCTGGACCGCTCTTGAATTAATACCACGTACCTCTATACAGGGTGTCCCACGGTGGATGGCGTATAAGACGTTTATGGAGAACTAAAAAGCCGATCATTCTGAAAATTTGACAATCGAAATAAACGACCATAATCTACACTTTAAAAATATTTTTTTTATGCGGTGTTGCCGCTTCTACTCTAAACCAGTGGCAACATCGCTATTTTATATAGAACACCCTGTATATGATTGCATTTTTGGATTCTACGTAAAATTCTGAACAGATTTCATGTGATATATCCTATACCTAAGTTCAACTGTTTTGGAAATATTGACAGTTGAAAATTGACTTTTTGCAACTTTGACAGGCTGTAAAACCTAAACGGTTAATTTTAAAGGAAAACCGATTTCACTTCCTATATTAGATTTTGATAAACTATTTAAAATAGCGATGTTGCCACTGGTTTAGAGTAGAAGCGGCAACACCGCATAAACAAAAATATTTTTGAAGTGTAGATTATGGTCATTTATCCTGGTTGCCAAATTTTCAAAATGATCGGCTTCTCAGTTCTCTATAAACGTCTAATACGCCATCCACCGTGGGACACCCTGTATAAGGTGAATTCGATTGACCCAGATTAGATCGATTTGGGTTCAATTTAAGTGAACTTCTTCTGATCTAGATCATTTTTTTGTTGATGAGGGTGCACTGATCCAGCTTGAATCGAACACAGTGTGGTTCACTTAAATTGAACCAGATCGATCTAATCCGGTCAATCGAATCGGCTATAGAGGAGAGTGATATAGGCTATTTTTTATCCCGAAAAAAAAAGTTAGGTTGCGTAAAACTCTGATACACTGGAACGCCTATAAACAGCCCTGGGCGCTCTAGAGCAGCTCTGGAGTGCTTAAAATGTGTCACTGAACTCACTGGCAAGCGACTCTGATATCGGATTTTAAAAAAATTAAATATAAAATCAACAACAAAATTTGAAAAGAAGTGTATTATTTCAAAATGTATTTACACGCTGGCAACGCAGCGGGTCATTAGCTAGTAAGACATAAAAGTTAAAAGTTAACCAACTTTCTTATTTCTTATGTTATGTTATTTTCTGTATAAACACCATAAGGGGTTTCCATAAGGTCAACTTTTTATCTTATGTTATGTTATTTCTTATGTTATGTTATGTGGCTGTATCAACCCACCTTAATAGTGTCAACCCTACATGGGACCACGGGTTATAACAAATAACTGCAACTAAGCAAGAAAACACAAATTATCCTAATCATAGTCAGCAAATATTGGATATAAAAGCCCGGGCCACACTATGACAAATTAGTCGTGTCTCAGCGCTTCGCTGCAATCAGTAGGTGTTTAGAGACAACTCAAAGTTGGGGAACTATCTGGACTGATAAAGTTAATACGCTATCGTATCTCTATCAGGGCAGATACTCTATGACGACCCAGGCTTTGACCTACAGTGAAAAGGCTTTCTAGATTTTCCTGTAGGGCTGGTTTGGTTGTTTAGCCTTGCAGGGGTATACCCGACGTTTGACTGTTCGCCCTTTTTTGAGCCTCACCACCCGAAGGGACGTTATCTGGTCCCAGGTGACGATGATGTGGTAATAGCTAAATATTCATGTTTCCGTAATCTCCGTCCTGTAACAATATATATTAGCTATTTAAAACTTTTCTGGTGTTTCCCTGTTACTCCTCCCTTCCCGTTCCGCTTTTCAGGGTGAATAGTCGAGCTACACAGCGAAGCAGAGGGGTTTCGTGTTAAAATTTTGGACAACAAAATCCAAATTAAATATCAATAACATGCCTATTATGCCTATAGAAAGTATTTTTTTGTTTTTGGATATCTTGAATAATAATGAGAAATTAGAGAGTCTTTTAAAATTGGACAAAATTTGGAAAGTGCCCTGTATTTCCTAAACGCATCAAGTTAGCCGTGATTTGTCTTCGCCATTGTTATTTTCTCAAAAAAACAGCTCGAGAATGTGCTCTCAGATTTTTGATATAGCCTATTAAAACATCGAAAATGGGCCACCCTGTACAGTGAACTATCGTATCAATACGATAAGACCTCCTCTAGATTCATCATCATTTTTTGACACAGGAGGGCAATTGCATACAGTATAAAATTTTCAAGCACCAATTTTCACTTAGCGCTTTATCAAAACAAGGTCTACACAAGGATAAAATAAGCTTATTACTTACTTGCTTCGAAAAGTCCCAAAACCAAAGCCAAAATATTATTTATTGTCTTTATTTGACCTTTTTCCACTTTTATATTTATCACCCAAAACTCAACAGCAACAATCAAAGCAAATTTTAATTATATTATTGTCCTCAATTGATGAAAATCTATAAAAAAATGCGTTATCCTTATTGGATTATTCTAATTTAACTGAAAGTGAAGAGATAATCTCAAAAAATATTAAAAAATACCTTACAAATAAATGCCGCAAATATAAATATTAAGAAGTAAACATAAACAAACTAGGAAATTTATTTGTCAGCAATGTCAAACCACCAGGGCTGCGTTCGAAAATTTGGCATGTGGTATTTGATAAAACGCCCTGCCCTGCCCTACAACCGAATAGGGTGGGGTGTTCATTTGTGCTGCTTTTCTTGCTTCAAGCCATTGAGCTTCAAGCAGGGGCGAGTTCAGGAATGACACACCCAGTGTGAGTGTGACACCGGGGCGACGCCCTAGCTGTTCAAAAATGCTAGACGGTGCTATGGGCCCAATGCCCAATTGTCAATTCAGGCACACCCATAAAATCGCACTCGCACTGTGTGCGTTATTTCTGAACTCGGCCCAGATCAGCAGATCGGTGTTCACTTGTCCCATGTATAAGCTCATAAAGAGCAGCTCCTAGCAGATCTTTTCGACTTTTCGAGCAGGTAGAGCAAGTACAAAGTAACAGCCTTTATATCGAAAACTATCGGATCATATGGATTTAAAAAAGTGTTTTTTTTTGGAGTTACTCCGAATGACTCCGAGCAAATACCTACCCGCTTTCCAGCTGTGTGCTTCAAGCATGGTGCAACACAGTGTTCTGTGTTTGAAACGCAAAAGTTAGCAGCTCTCGAAGCGCAGTATGGCTGGAACACGAACACGCGCTTGAAGCATTTGCGCGAGCAAAAGCTCGATTGCGTAGCAGTAAGGTTTTGCACGAAAGCTGCCCGAGTTTTGCCCTCAACACTGAACCAGTGCAGGTTCCCGAACTAAAACTTTTTGGAGTGAGCTCCCTTGGCTCCATACTATAGCCGAACTTAAACGCAGTAAAGACGCTACAAACCTCGCGTCCGGTATTTTGCTCAAAGATCAGAGCGTGCAAAGCGGAGCCGTAATCACGTGACCAGCAAGCGCACAGAGCAGTTGAACCACAGGTTGAACGCTGTATCAGAGGTGCATCGATCAGAGAGCTAATAATTTTAATAAACGAACGTGAATTAGCATGCACTATTGAACTAAGTACACTTTTTAAATAAACGAACGGTTAAATCACGATCGGAGAACTTTTTAGATCAAAATACCCCCGCAATAGTAATATTTGTATGGTCGGAATACTCTATGTGCACGAATCGAGCAAGCCGAACAGCTAGCAAGCGCGGGAGCATGTTTTTGCGATTTTTGTTTGTCTCATAACCTCTTTTTATTGTTTACAATTTGAATTTGAATTTATTTAAAATTTTCAAAAGAGATTTGTAATTTTGGTTTGCACTTCGTAGCGAGTTTTTCCTTTCTAATATTTAGTGTAGTGTAAGTAAAAGTAAAATAGTCGAGAAAATACTTAATACTGTAAGTACATTCGAAAGTAATTATTATTTTAAGCATATCTACACTTTATTTTTTTCCAAGATAGATTTTGACGGCCGCTATTGTAAAACTGATGTTGTCAAAATGGAATTCAAAATGGAGGCCAATGCCTTTTTTCTACTAATAATTTCTTAAACTAAAAACTTTCCATCTTAGAATACGAAAATTATCCTCTCAAACACTAGAAAATCATCTAAAAGCACCACAAAATACACAAAAAACAGTTTTTTGATGAAAAATGTCACGATTGCTTGAATTAAATTTATGGCGCCATTTTTTTGGCATTGGCCATGCATTGACCACCATTTTGTTTGGATTGCCCTATTAGGCAATTTAAACCAGGTGACATTCAAGATGGCGTGGCGGCTACACATGGACCAAAAAACACAAAAAAATATCTAGTTTCTGCCCGACTTAATAGGCCTGTTCGCACAGCAATCACAAACCAGTCAGAGCGAATTTCATTGGTTGGAAACAGTCAGAAACAGTCAGAAAACTAGTTTCAACCAATGAAATTCGCTCTGACTGGTTGGTGATTTCTGTGCGAACAGGCCTAATAGTTTACGTACCTAGTAATAGCTATTTATATAACAAGTACATAAAGTAAGGCTTTATTGTACGAATAATTTTATGGCCGAGCGAGCTTGCGAGCGAGGCTATTAAATAATGAGTCAATAAAGCCTGTTTATGTAAGCGTTATATACATGATTTTATGTACGATTACGACTGGCTTTTGTTGAAAATTGAAAAAATTTAATGAAAAAAGTAAAATTCGCATAGGTATACCTGTTTCACTTTGGCAGGTTGTCAGGACCTGTTTAACCTTGGCAGGTTGTCAGGACCTGTTTCACCTTGTCAGGCAGTCCAGGTAGGCAATAAAGTAGCACTTTATTTTACTAGTACAATAAAGTGCTACTTTATTGACTCAAAACTGTTCTATAAATAGCACTTTATTGGTCAATCGGACATAAACATATATTTGAATAATCAAAATCAGAGCTGCAAGCACAACTCGAAGCAAAATAATTGAAATATGCATGAAAATACGTGTTCGGAACAAACTTGCTGGCCGCCACGCCATATTGAATTTTTCGTTTTGACAGATGGATTGAATTGCCTAATTTAATACTTTAAAGCGTGATTTATCAACTCGCAGTTCCCGCTCCCGCTACCGTTACCGTTGCCAAAGATCAATGCACGGAAAATCCAATGTGCTTTTATATTCACCTTCGCCGTTCCCGCTCGTCGTTTCGTCACCGTTCGACTTGGTTAACATTTAAGTCTCCCCGTTCGTCGCTGGCTTTCCGTTGCAGCCTAACCAATGGCATTAACAAAATTTGTCAGGTGATCATTCTAATTTTGTGAGGTTATGTTTATATGTTTATTTTCATTTTCAAATCCATGTTTTGATTGCTTTAAAGTAAATACTTTCTTGAAATGGACAGGGCCGTAGCGATATGACCACCTCTAGGGGGGGAGACTGAGATCCGGCGCCCCCTAAGCGCCGCAAAGCCAATTTTTTTTGCAACATTGACAGACTTTAAAACCTAAACGGTTAATTTTAGACAGGAGCAAAACCGAGCTGAAATTCTTATCTTAGATTTTCATAAATTATCATTTGGATACCATATTGATACCAACTTTGAATTTAATCCATGATTGAAACATCCTTACAGCCAGGCAAAGTTGCAAAAAAGTCAGTTTTCAATTATTAATATTTCCAAAAGAGTTGAACTTAGATATAGGAATGTGTATAGGGTTTATCACAGGAGATTTGCTCAGAATTTTACCACAGCATATATAAAAGCAAACAGCAGGTTTTCATCTCAGGCGCACCTCTTCTGCGCACGTTGCCATTTAACCTTCCATTAGTCGCGCGTGTATCTGAGAGATACATGCCTAATATTTTTGCAAATAAATCAAAAAGGAAAAACCCTATAATATTATAGCTTGTAGTAGTCCTTAGGTACCCTATACTTGTTACTTTCCCAAAATCACATGGTCGTACCTCTACTTGGAAATTTGGAATTTCCAAAAAACTAGGGGTGCGCTCGGCTTTACACCTGATTGATACAACGCGACTTTTCTTGTTACCATCGGCGCTCTTCAATTATAACTATTTTTTTGGTATTTTTTTATATAAATATTATGGTACAAGTGGCTGTTTATCTTAGGTGATGATGAAACTCGATAAGACAAAATTCCTCAAAAGCTGACTCTGAAGAAACCACATAATAGTATGGTAAAACTGCCGGGTATTGTTGGCCAAACTGCAACGACTGCGAAAACAGAATCCTACTTCTGGAATCTTTTTTTTAGTGAAAAGTGATTGTTGAGTACACGAATAAATACATAGAAATTGTTAAAGCGAAATTCATCAGATGGTTCAATTTTTCTAATAAAAACTCGCGCGCCTAATGGAGGGTTGAGGATACAGCCTAACATGGCTACGGCAAAAGCACAACATTTGACGCGCATCTTTTCTGCGCACGCCGCCATTTGAGGATACAGAGCTCGAGTTAGCCAGCTGATTGTTTTTGTATAATATGCTGTGATGCTGTGATTTTACGTCGAACCCGTATATTCAATTATATACAGGGTATTCCATTTAAAATAAGTTGGACCACAACCAGCTTTTCTGAAACACCCTTTATATGCGAAAGTAAGTTTAAAAAAAAAAAATAGTTTCAACTACAAAACCTAAACTCTCTTTCTAAAATGTCAAAAAAAAAAAGATAGAGGGAACATTTATAAACAATAACCCTGTATAGTCTGGCAAGTGGTAAGTTGATAGAGACGGGAGAGGGAAGAAAAGTGGGGCGTAACCTAAGAATATTTACTGACACCTCAACTGACACCGCTCGATGACATCAACTTGTTTATTACTGTTTCCTCCTTGGCAAAGCAGCAAATTCTATTGCAGTGCGCCGTTTGGCTCGCCAGACAATACGTTACAATGTCACTTACATCACTGAAAGCTGAGTCGGTGGCTCGGTTCGGTAATTGCATCTGCGAGCAAAAGGAGTGAATTTTGACGGACGTCACGTGATCACTGATCCACCACTTATCTTTTTTCACGTGTGAAATCACGTGACTTCTGTCAAATTTTGCTCATTTTACTTGCAGACGCAATTCCCATTGTTGAATTAACCGATGATTCACCGAGTTTCCGTTGCCCCGTTCTGATGGAACTTTTAACTAGGGCGTGTTCACAATAGAAATATGGAACTCTTGACTAAAGCGTGTTCACAATAACCGGCGGAGCGTGTTCACATTATAATAGTTGTAAAATAGTATTTAATTACCTACTCAGAAACTTTTTTTTTTCACTTTGCCTATTTTGGCGCCCCTGTGTCAGCTGCGCCCTGGGGGGAGGCTCCCCCGTCTCCCCCCCTATTGGCTACGCCCCTGGAAATGGATTCGGAATCAAGTGGTAAGTTGGGTAAATAATTTTGAAAAATACTATATTTTAATTATATGCACAAGTTCACTAACGTTCAAAAAATTTTAGAGTCAGAAAATAAGATTGTTGTGGTCAGGACCGATTTGGGTCTCCTCATTGAATTGGTGCAACAATGCGAGCATCTTTATGATTGTTAAGAATTGGTTTTTTATTTAATCTCGGCAACGCCGCTTTTGAATACGAGATCGAGACATCGCCGGCCAGGCGCCATATAGACGGCGGTACAACGTTGTGAAAGGTACAAGCAGCAGCAAGATTTTTTTTGTTCTCTCTCTAAATACCAGTGTATTCAAGTTAATATTAAAAAATGTCCTTATAATAATAAAAACAACAACAAAATAGTTTGGTGTTTAAATTTCCCGAAGTCAACCCAGGGAAACACTAACATAAAAATTGGTCCTTCTCCCCCGATACCAGTGCCTAAAGACAACAAAATAAATAATAATTATTGGCTGCTGTACTGAGTGCCCACGGAAGCAACATAAAGGAAAACATAAGGTCAGTCCTTTTTTCCAATAACAACACGTATATTTTTTACCCTAAACCCGTTTGCCTATAAACCTATGCAGATTTCTCTCGAATTTTGAAACTGCCTCGTTCACGGTATTTTATTCAAATCCGTCTCGTTTTTTTAAAAGCTGTAGCTTCTCGTTGATTTCGTCTCGTTTTTTAAATTTGGGTGTAAATACCAATCTATTTCTCGTTAATTCTTAATTTGAATTAATTTACCGCAAATATAACACGTTAACTGTTTAATTTCCACGATTTTCACGATACTTCCACGATTTTCACGTAACTCTCACGATTTTCACGTTGCTTCACGATCGAGGGGTGAATAGCTGACCCAAAATTTGTACACCGACTGCCAAATTCCACAATCTTTAAGGAAATTTGCTAAGATTGTGAGTGATTGTGTAAGATTGTGTAATGATTGTGACTGATTGTGAATGATTGTGTCTGATTGTGTAAGGATTGTGAATGATTGTGAGTGATTGTGTAAGGATTGTGAATGATTGTGATCACTATGTATAATAATTGGGTTAGAATAAAACAACAAAATATCAAAACTAAATTTTTCTCTGTACTTAATTTTGAAAGGTTTTTTAGAAAATGTTGTATTTTGGGACGCCCCTTGTATCTTTCATAAGTGTTCCAAAAGGTGACAACAGGTTCTTGTTCTTATAGATCTTTCTACGAAGATTCCAATGGCGAAGTCAATTTTTCTCTAGAAGTGATAGTTTTTAAATAATAATGTGTTTGAAAAGGACTTTATATCTGTAAGGAAAATGAGAAAGGTCTCTTTCTAACACATTGTTTCTGTTTCTTATGATAAAAACAAGACAATTTTGCTCGGAAACTGTTAGAGATAAACCTATCGAACTTTATATCATTGAAATCAGCAAAAGCAGAGCTATCCAATGAGTTAATAATATACAGGGTGTCTTATTTGAAAAAACGTATGTTTGGTTCATAATTTAAGAACTGTCACTTCTCGTGTCACTTCTAGAAAAAAACTGACTACCCCACTGGAATCTACGTGAAAAGATCTATAAGAATCCGTTGTCACCTGATCACTTGTGAGAGAACTGAGATACAAAGGGCTGTCCCAAAATGCAACATTTTCAAAAACACCTTGTATCTTGAAAACAAAAAGGGCGATGTCAATTCTGTCGGTGGCATCTTTTGGCTGGCAAAAAAGTAACCACCATTCGGGAAAACCGCATCCTCCTAACTCTAATAGCAACCGAGTTACCTATGTACAACCAAAATGGAACACCCTGTACAGGGTGGCGCAGAGGAGGATGACAAATAAAAAAGAATTTGGTGTGAGGTAGATACTTGGTTTCAAATTAGGATTTCAGGTACTTGAAAATGTGAAATGCAATTTTGTTTAGAAAAGTCGAATGGGGGGGCTTACTTGACAGAGCTAATTTTTGAGCTTTTTGAAGTTATTTATAAGTAAAATACAATAACTTTAATGCAGCTGCTGCTGCTGCTGCTGATCTATGCGTGTATTAGCGGTATCGCATTTAGTTGAGGTGCGTGCGGGTTGCGTTCATAACTTGAAGCTTGCCAAAATTGACTCTGAAAGAGATAGACATAGACTGACTATAAGCCTCATCCAAACATAAAAAATTGCATTAAATTGTATTTAAGCATAATTTAAAAAAAAAATGTTATAAAATCTTGAATCTATAACTAATTAATTTAACTACTTTCCATGAGATTTTGCCAACATTTCAGAATTAAATCTATTACAAATTTTCAATGTTGACAATTAGTGGCAACACGGTCAAATTGCGAGCTGCGACGTCATAGAAATAAATTCTGGGTTTTTATTTGGAGGTATTTCTTTGTTTTCTGTTTTCTCAAGAAGGACTTTGAATTTTTCAAAAGTTTAGTTGCTTTATCCAAATATGCCAATTTCAAAAATTAGTGAAAGAGCCCATTAGTTTACATCGAGGTTTACATTTTGTACTTTTTCCATATTAGCTTTTTTGCGGTTTTAGTATTTTTGAAGTTTCTTTCTTTTCTTAGTTTTTACTATTTATCTCTCTATTTTTTTTCTCAATTTTTTTATTACTTCTTTCATTTTTTTCAATTTGTTTTGTTGTCTCTTTTTTTGACATTTTTCTCCCTCACCCTTAGTAACCTATTTGATGATAATTTCCCATATTTTTCTGAAAATAGCCAATAGAAAGAAGTTTTTCTTACTGTTAGTAGTTTTTTATTTCTCGATATTACTTGGATTTAGTGTGAATTCTTTTTGGTTTTGTAGGTTAAACTTTTTTGTTTTTTATTGATAATTCTTTAATTGAAGATTGTCAACTGAAGAAAGTAAAGATAGGTCCTTTTCGATAATTATACATATTCCGATTCTTCCTCATATATTTATGCTTGTTTTAGGGTTTATGGGAATTTTCCTATTCAGTATGACGGAGTTCAGAAATTTATGCTGCAGAGGTGGCATACAAAAGTTAGCTAATCAAAAGGGCTTATTAGCTAATTAGCTTATTATTATGGGCGAGAATAAAGTAAATAAAACTATTTGGAGGGACTCTACGTGCGACAGATGGTGGTAGATTGTGTACGGTGTAGCGATTGTGAGATATTGTGCAACGATTGTGGGAGATTGTGACACGATTGTGAGAGATTGTGTAACGATTGTGACAGATTGTGTGAGATTGTGTAACGATTGTGACAGATTGTGAACGATTGTGATCTGATTGTGAATGATTGTGTAAAGATTGTGAGGAATATGTACACCGACTTCAAGAGCTATTCACCCCTCGTTCACGATTTTCACGTTGCTTTCACGATTATTTTTATTTTGAATCGTCGATAGTTTGATAAGCAAAAAGGATTTATTGCATGATTGCATGTGCTTTTATTTGGTGATTGTTTTCATCCACGTAATATATTTATTGATTTAGTTTAAATTATAACCAATTTCATTGTTTTAAGCTGCAAAATATTAGGTATATTTTGTTCGTTATTTATGTTAGTTGACTCTGTTTACACCACAGATTTTGTCGTGAATAATAATATTCGTGCAAAATCCTCGAAAAATTGAAATATTCATAATCTCGGTTTAAAAACATATAGTACCGTTTTGTTTTAACCTTTTGTAATATAAAACTATTCATTATGTCTGATGAAGGTGACACAAATCCCGATTTTGATCGAAAACGTTTGGAAAATTCCAAAAATAAACTAAAAACCGAATTAACACGTTTCCAAGCATTTGTAAATAATTTCGATATTGATGACCAACCAATAGAATCATTACAAATACGTTTTGAAAATATTAAATCAATTTTATCACGATTTCAAAATGTACAAACTGATTTTGAAGATTGTTATTAAGCGAGTTTCCAAATAATTATGAAGAAGAAGAATCAAACTTAGAACGGGAAACATTTGAAAACCGATTTTTTGAATCTATGGCTTTAGCTCAAAGAACAATCGATGAATATTTCTGGCGTAAACGCGCTCAAAACCAAGCAATGATGGCCGAAGAGCGCCTGGGCGACGCCAGTGGCGCGTCCAATCACAAGCTTGATCATGTCAGGGAAGAGAAATTTGGCCCGCTGTTGCCAAACTTGGCAGCAAAGTTACCAACGCTAAAATTGCCAGAATTTACTGGAAATTATAGTGATTGGGAGCGGTTTAAAGACATGTTCAAAGCGATTGTCCACGATAACGTTTCAATTCCTGATGTTACTAAATTTCTTTATTTAGAAGGTGCCTTGCATGGTGAGCCTAAAAATCTCATAGCTTCATTATCAGCTACGACCGATAATTATAAAATTGCGTGGGAATTATTAGAAAAAAGATACGACAATAAAAAAATTATGATAAACTCTCACATAAAAGAAATTATGGAAATTCCAAACATAAACAAAGAGTCCCATGTATTACTTCGTGGTCTTTCAAATAGGTACATTTTTTAAGTTACCGGTCACTTGAAGCGCTAGGTGAAAATGTTAAGGAATGGAACACTATTTTAATATACATATTAGTCTCAAAATTAGATAATAATACCCGGCGAGAATGGGAATTTTTTTGTAAAAATATCCAATCTGCAAAAGTCGATGATTTTAATGAATTTTTAATTCAGCGTTGCCAAATTTTAGAACATTTAGACTCGAAATCATTAGTTAACTCTCCAAGTTCAAGTTCTAAAAAATCATTTGAAAGCAAATCTTTTGTAACTACAAACGACAATAATAGTTATCGTCCTAAGTGCCCGCACTGTAAGGATCAACACTTCATTTATTATTGCGAAAAGTTTAAACAACTTTCGATACCAGATCGGGGGCCATACTATGACGGGGTGCCATAGAATGAGCAAATGCTCTAAATGTGCAGAGGCACATATGACGGCCGACTGCCCCAACAGAGATAGGCAGTCGGTCGGCAATGTCGACCAGTTGCCCGGTATACAAATACCGTAAGCAGATGCATGACGAAAGGAACGCCCCAAAACCCACCTTTGTCCCCGCCCCACGTCCGACACAATCAGCCTGGGATCGAAGAGTGGTCCAGGCTGCTCCACCCCAGAGGCAACTGCCCCCAAGACAGCCAACCATGCAACCACCAAGACGCCAAAATTACGATCAAGACTTTCCGAGTGGTTTAGTGCGCGATAGTGGTGTAAATCTTAACCGAAACGAAAGAAGTGTAGTGCCCGGTCAGGTAAGCCATCAAACCCCTTCCAATCTAGGTGCAACATTCGCGACGTTCCAGGCCAAATTTGCCCGCCTGGAGTCGATGGTTAATATGGACGGCATGATGCGTGCCCTAGACCATTACATTGGCATGCTAGAGCAATGCAATGACGAGGCGGAGCTGTTCAACGCCAGTCGTCAATTTTTCTGCTCAGAAATAAAAAAGTTTAACCTAAAAAATGTTCAAAATAATTCACTGGAACGCTAATAGCCTCAATGGCAAATTAGCTGAGCTTATCCACTTCCTTCATCACGAGAGGATCGACATCGCTGTAGTCGTGGAAACATGGCTGGGGGATGAAGATCGTCTCGTGGTGAAAAATTATTCCGTTGAACGCTCTGACAGAGCCGGCCGCCGCGCGGGTGGTGTGGCGCTATTGATCAGAGAATCAATCGCATACAAGCGGATGCCACAGTGGCGAACTGCCATTGAGCACGTGAGCATCCAGCTTGCGAATGGCGTTCTGATCAATGGTTGCTACAACGCTCCGCAGACCCGTCTGTCAGTAGCCAACCTAACTCCGTTCTTCCCCCAAAACTCTCGCTCCTTGTTGCTTGGAGACCTAAACGCTAGACACAGACTTTGGCGGAATCATAGAGGAAATACCAACGGTATGATCCTAAATGATTTCGTCAACGACCGACCGGAGTTGGTACTCCTCAGTACTGAATCGCCCACCCATTATCCTAGCAATAACATGACACCGACATACATCGACCTTGCCATCAGCAAAGGAATCAGGGACCTTTCAGATCTAGTTACGATCAACGCCCTGAGCTCGGACCATCTACCCATCTTTTTCCCCTGGGGCGAACTTGATCCTCCTCGCCCACAAGTTCGCCTGAGTTACAAGAACTTCAATTGGCCCCTATTTCGGCAGACACTCAACACCCTAACCCAAATTCCTGGTCAAATTGACACCATTGAAGCTCTTGAGCAAGAGGTTTCAACCTTGACCAGGAATGTCCAGCAAACCCAAACTTCCCTTGCAACCAGGGTGACTGTTCACCGAGGCCGAGACGAGCTCCCACGAGAGCTCATTGCACTCATCTCGTTGAAGAATCGCACCCGGAGGAGGTGGCAACGCCTCCGAAGGGACGAGGATCGCCTGCGCGTTCGGGAAGTCGAAGGCGCCATCAAAGATGGCATCAGCGAGTTCAGGAACCGCAAGTGGACAGAAACTCTCCAAAACCTTCGTCCTCAAGATAACTCTCTGTGGCGCCTTCAGTCAAAAATGAGGAGGCAGCCTGTGCGTACCCCTGCCATTACTAGTAATGGAAGGGATTGCGTCACTGCCCCAGAGAAGGCGGAGGCCCTGGCCTCATTCATGGAGAGTATTCATTCCGGTCTCCCACCCAACTCCCCTGAACAGGAGGAGATCGAGCATACAGCGGCAGCCTTTGTCATTCGGAAATACCCCATCCCTCAGCACTTGCTCGCTGAACTCATTGTCACGCTCGGCGAGATGACAAGAATTATCCGCCGGCTCCCAAGCGAGAAGGCCCCCGGACCAGATGGCATCCCATATCGAGCCCTTAAAAACCTCCCGCGGAAAGTTATTGTCCAGATGGTACAAATAACTAACGCTATCCTAAAACTACAGCATTTTCCTTTTCAATGGAAAAAGGCTATAGTGGTTATGATCCCCAAACCTGGGAAAAACCTCACACTCCCATTTTCTTACCGCCCAATCTCCCTTCTAAACTCCTTTGCCAAGCTCGTGGAGAAGTGAATCCTGTCCAGGGTCAACAGGTTCGTCGAAAACTTCTCCATTCTCCCAAACGAGCAGTTCGGATTCCGCCCCCGTCACAACACAACACTTCTTGCAGCCAAAATCTGCTGCGAAGTCTTCCAAGCGTTCAACAGGCGCATGAACACGACTCTTCTGCTCCTAGACATGGAGCGCGCCTTCGATAGGGTCTGGCATGCAGGCCTTATCTACAAACTACTCGCAATCTTCAATTTCCCATTGCACATCATCTCCCTGATACAGTCTTTTATCAGCGGCCGCACTTTTTGCGTCAAACAAGGAGACACCCTCTCAAATCCCAAACCAATCCAGGCCAGAGTGCCGCAGGGGTCGGCACTCAGTCCGTTGCTGTACTCTGTACACAGCGGACATTCCAAAATTCCAGAATACAAATCTGGCGCTGTATGCAGATGACACCGCTGTTTATGCTCAATCCTTTTACACACAAGCAACAAAATTTCAGCTAGCCCATCACCTTGCAATCCTTCAACCTTATTACGATAAGTGGAAGCTTGGTGTTAATGGGCAAAAGACTGAGCTTATATGCTTTCACAAAAAGCACACCAATAGCACCATGCCCAACCCACTTATCGTAAACAACGTCCCCGTCACTCTGTCCCCAAAAGCGAAATACCTAGGAATCCTTTTTGATCAGAGAATGAAATTCCATCACCACGTTTCCCATGCTATGGCTCGCACCTTCAGTGCGCAGCAAAAACTTTATCCCCTTATCGGCCCCAACTCGCCCTTATCACACACCCGAATTAAAAAACCCTCTCCAATGCACAGCTAAAATCTCAACGACAAGATAACATTAGACAAGAAAGTTTGGCGCAGGCGCCAATAGCCACAGTCTGAAGCAGGAGACTCTGGCAATTCCATCAAGGTCTAATTTCCACCCTTAGTTCTACGGAAAATTCCAACTAGCCAGCGAATTAGTGTGCGACAAACTCCTCTCTCGCTGACTATGAGGAAACCACTCTTGTCTAATTAAACATCAGGCACCCCAATCTGACCAACAAACATAATGGCACAAATTGCCCAATTTAGCTGAAAAACGCATCGCCCAATCCCGGTAAATTCTTGCCCCCAATCCCTCCAATCCTCATTCTCTGACATCCCATACAAACTTCCCCACCTGCACCCAAACCATTACCTAGAGACTCATCAGGTCTCAGGATTGGTCGGGGTGCAGGGTTGTTCGAACCCATGAATTCCGCACCCGCGCCCACGCGCATATACCCTAAGCTCACAATCTGCTAGTGAGGACGCGTCCAGTGAACCCGATCGCCCAAGGGCACAACATTTTTGTTTTGTTTATTTTATCCTAAGTCAATGAAAAGTGGGTTTTTTTAAAGCTTTTCCCCACAAAAGAGCGCTGTGCGCTCTGACACTCTAAATCCGAGCATACCACCCATAACCTCGAGACAGGCCAATGTAATGGCCTAGAGCGCGCCATCCGTGGTAATCACCAGCGACCCCAGGGTCAAATAATCGACGCATAAGGGTAACCAGGGAGCGTCGCGGAAAGTTGTTATAGACTAGGAACAGGGATTTGCGCCATAACATCTGGCATGGCTATTCAGCACACAGCTCGCTAGGCGAGTATGTGTGCACAGCGTGCTGCGCACGCTGATAACTAGTCTTAAGAAGTCCTGTCCTAGATATAAGTAAATGTTATATGTTTGTAGTTTGAGGGGGGCCTATCCCCCCTACCTGTAAATGTAAACTGAGAAATATTAAATAAAGATGTTTGAGTTGAGTTGAGTTCATTTATTATTGCGAAAAGTTTAAACAACTTTCGATACCAGATCGTTTAAATCAAACAAGAAAATTAAAATTATGTACAAATTGCCTTAGGTACGGACATAAAAATTCTGACTGCAGATCTATGGGTCGCAAAATATGCAAACAACGCCACGCTACGCTATTACATCAATCCCAGACTAACTTACCGATAAATCAACCAAATTCCGATCAATCTCAAATACAAAATACTACAGTCAAACAAACATTTGTCGCAGAAATTGAAAATTCTTCCACAAGTGAAGAAGTGAATGAAGACAGTGATACGCCTAGACCTATTATGTCAGTAAGCTGTCAGAACTCGTTAAATGATTTTGTATTATTATCCACGGCTATCGTAGATGCATTTGATAGGGATAAAAGAAAAATTCCTTGTAGGGTATTACTTGATTGCGCTTCGCAATCAAATTTTGTGACGTCATCTATGATTGAAAAATTAAAATTAGAACCTTCAAAGATTAACCTACCAGTCGTTGGTATTAATCAAATGAAGACAACCATATCAGAGCGTGTGGAAATAAATATTTCCTCCCAACACACAGACTATAAATCCAGACTAAAGTTTTTAGTTTTACCTCGTATTTCGGATTTATGCCCCCAGATACATTTTGATGTTTCAAAATTCAATATTCCTCCCGAATTGACATTGGCTGATCCAACTTTTGACTCGCCGTCAGAAATCGATATGCTCCTGGGTTGTGGTATATTCTTTGATCTTATTTGTTCAGGGCAAATACGACTTGGCAAAAATTTGCCAACTTTGCAAAAAACCTTACTTGGCTGGGTAGTGGCTGGTGAAGTGCCTTGCGGCTCAGGAAAGGTACGGAAATCTGAATCCCTGCTTTTAAATTGTCATTTCTCTGAAGTCTCACTAAGTAAAGATCTTGAAAGGTTTTGGTTAGTGGAGGAAATAGCCCCAAAGCCACAGGCCCTAATGAACAAGGAGGAGCTCGAGTGTGAAGATCACTTCGTTAAAACCACAACTAGAGATCAAGATGGGAAATTTGTTGTGAAACTCCCATTAAAGGATACCGTCGAGCGGGGCTAAGTGGACCAAATTTTTCGGTTTTTCCTAAGTTTTTCTTCAATCACTAAAAGTTTTGCTTTGAAAGTTTGCAGATAAAATCTACCATACCTTAGTAATTTAACTCTGAAAAATTACAGTTCTAGGATGTATAGTTCCAAATATATAATTTTTATAAAAGGTGGTCCACTTTTCCCGCACAAAGGGGCAAAGTGGACCACCTCTATTATTTGCGTGTGATGGTCATATTTCAACACTGTATTGGGAAAGTGGTCCACAAAAAACGTTTTTTATTTATTAGAGATCGATTTTTGGAAATCAAGAAATATTTAAAATGAAATATCACACGTGGTAGTAGATAGAAAATAAATATTTATTCTAATTTAAACAAAAAACAAACTGTTAAACTCTAAAAAGAAAATATAAAGTTCTGAAATTATAAAGGTTTCAAGATAACGTAGAAATGTCTTTTTTCATCTTAAATGTGTATCTGCCTCTACAATGGTTTCTAACAGAAATTATTTCCACAATATCTTTAGAGTCTATAATACACTCGTCTTGGACTTGAGGAAAACTAAAGTAAGTCTCTTTCCCTATTATTTTTCTTAAAAATTTTATTTGAAATCTGTTCTGTATTTTATTTATTATCTGTCCAACGTAATATAAATTTCTTTTTGATGAAGTGATTTCAAACTTCACGATGACAAAATCGTCTTTCACCAATTTATCTAAACTTTTTTGTTGAGCTGAAGAATTACAAGAAGTTGAACTGGTACCAACTTTTTGTAATTCTTCAGCTTCTAAAATTTCGTCTTCATTAGAAACGTCACTCGCAAATATTTTATTATCAGATGAATCATTGTGTTCACTGTAATCGCCTTCATCCTCGGAGGATGTTTCATTCTGTTCAAATGAAACACTTTTTCCTGGTGCTATCTGATGAGGTTTGAAGGACCTCTAAAGTTTTCTTCAAAAGTCTGGGAAAATCGGATTTCGGGACTACTCCCCTATTGTTTTGTTTCCACTCTAGAAGCACTGTTAAGTAAATTTCATAAATAAATCTAAGTTCGGTCCTGAAACTGTCAACCGTCAAGAAGGAAGCAGCCCGGACCATGAAAGAACGCCATTCCTGCTTACGTCAAGTCAAGGTAAGGCAGACGATTTTTTTACTAGTACGATATTTCGAGTTTTAAAGCGAGTTTACGGTCCTTCGAATCAAAATCAGCATCATTGGTCACTTCGATACGGATATGAATATTACAGCATAAAAATTCAAGTGCGGAACAATAATAAATACGAGTTTTCGAGTGTTGAGTGTGAAGCCAGTGCTAGGGTCCCGGCCGGCACACAAGCCACCATTTTGTTTTACATCGAAACATCCATGTAAGTCCTATATCTATCCTATGTTTCCTCAATTCAAGCACACAGCATTTTCCAAGGCATTTTCTGAACGAGTATTTTTACGATCATAATTTCAATTTTCAATTTCATGAGTTCCAAAATACAATCAAGTGATATTTTGAGTTTATATTACAGCGGTTTTCCTTCGGATTTTCTATGGTTCTCTGCGTCAACATTTATTAAACAAGTAGTTACAAGTGCTCAAGGATTTTAAGCGATTCCTATAAACATACAATATCGATCAATAAATACAAGTTACAACCTTCCACCGCTAGATGGTGACAGGTTAGATTAGATATTTTTAAAATAAAATATTTTCTTCTCTGTTTATTATTCTTTCTTTTCTGGACAATACAAATTACAATGTCACTTACAGAAAATATGGATATCAAATTTGAACCTAAAACTTTACGTGCCAGACGGGCACAAATCATAACTAGTGTAGAACGATTTTATGATTTCATAAGGGACTCCAAAAATAAATCAAATATATCGGAAATTAACACCAGGCTTGAAAAAATACATGTTTACTTTAATGAATATGACATGGTCCAGTCAAATTTAGAACTAGTTGATTCATCTGAATATCAAGAGCGAGAAGAAACTGAAAATAAATTTTATAAAGCTATAAGTTTGGCCAAGGACATAATTGCAAACCAAATCCCACCTATTGGTTTGAGTCAGAATGCACAGGGGGTGTCACAATCTTCCAATTTCACACCCAATTCGGTACGTTTGCATCCTATTGATTTGCCTACATTTTCAGGTAGCTATGAAATCTGGACAAACTTTCATGATACATTCAATTCTCTAGTACATTCAAATCAAACTTTAGATACTATTCAAAAATTCCATTATTTGAAAACTTGTCTAAAGGGCAATGCTGCACAAGTTATTGATTCACTAGAGGTAACAACAGCAAATTACAAGATTGCATGTGACCTGCTGAAAGAAAGGTTTGAAAATACTCGAATAATCATTCAAGGTCATATCAAGGCTTTATTTGAAATACCATCTGTCTATAAAGAATCCATGTCTGGGTTACGGTCACTCGTTGATAACACTTTGAAGCATATTCGAGCACTTAATGTTTTGGGAGAACCCACAAAACAATGGGACACAATCTTGAACTATTTAATATCAACAAAAATTGATAATGCAACCAAACGAGAATGGGAATCAAGCATAATTGGCAATCAAAAACCGACATTGGACGAATATCTAATGTTTTTGAAAAATCGATGTTCATTATTAGAAGCAATTGAGGCAAGTAAATCCACCAAGGCAAACAGTGGTCAACAATCGAGCCATCCAGGCAATTATAAATCACAATCATATTCTGCGATAGAAAATAATGTTCAAGAACAATCAAGACATGAAAAACGTTATAATAATTATTCAAGGAATTCAAATTATTCAAGTCCTAGAGAGCAACATTCCAGTTTGAAATACAATTCCAAGCAAGTTGATAACCGAAATCTAGAATCACAGAAATCCGAGCAGAGATCACAAGTTCAAAAATATCAAAGAAACAGCAATCCTACATTTGCTTGTTATTTTTGCAATAAAGACCATGCAATTTACAAGTGTTCAGACTTCTTAGAGCTTCAACCAGAAGACAGGATTTCTGAGGTTAAAAAAAGGAAGCTTTGCACAAATTGTTTACAATCAGGACACTTCAGTAAAGAGTGCACCCACTCTTTTTGTCGTGTTTGCAATGAGAAGCATAACACTCTTTTACATTTAGAGAAAACACAGTCAACGGATAATAAAGATGAACAGCAATCTTTGATGTCTTCAACAGAGACTAATAAAATTATCGCCCATTTATCTTATAAACATAATAATATTGTTTTATTATCCACAGCAGTGATTTATGTTTATGATAAATACAATCAGCCACATATGTGTTGTGCACTGCTAGATTCCGGCAGCCAAAGCAACTTTATAACAAAAAATTTAGCCAACAAGTTACAATTGTTACAGAGTGATACAAATGTTTCTGTAACAGGAATAGGGCAGGGTCAAATGGAAATTGCAAAAATGTCGAGTACTACAATTCAATCAATTCATCATGATTTTGAAGCAAGACTTTCATTTTTAATTTTGCCTACTATCACACATAACATTCCATGTCAATCATTCAATTTGATTGAACTTTCTGTACCCGATCATGTTTCATTGGCAGATTCTCAATTCAATAAATCTGGACCTATTGATATTTTAATAGGCGCTCAATTGTTTTACGATTTACTTTTACAAGAACAGATAAATTTGGGTCCAGGAAGGCCGACTCTACAAAACACCAAGTTTGGTTGGGTTTTAACTGGATGTGTGAAAGCTCAGCTAGGAAAAAAGGATAACAAGACATTGACACATTTCAGTTTGAACAAACAATTGTCTAGATTTTGGGAACTCGAGGAGATTCCAAATAAACGATATTTGTCAATCGATGAACAATATTGTGAAGCATTTTTCAAGGATACTACTACCCAAGACAAGGACGGGCGATTTATGGTACGGTTACCATTCAATGAATCAATTAAGAACCTAGGTGAATCTAGCTCTACAGCACAAAAACGATTTGATTGTGTTGAGAGGCGTTTTTGCAAGTCTGTTGAATTTAAAGACCAGTATACCAAGTTTATGGAAGAATATATTGCCATGGGTCATATGTCAATAGTGAGCCCTGAGTCTTTGGACAATGAACCAAATTTTTATCTTCCTCATCATGCGGTCCAGAAAGAGTCCAGCACTACTACAAAGCTGCGAGTGGTATTTGATGGGAGTGCGGCAAGTAGTAGTGGCATTTCATTGAACGATTGCTTGCGAGTTGGACCTACAATTCAAGAAGATATTTGTGACATAGCACTTCGATTTCGATCACGACCTTTTGTTTTGACAGGGGACATTGCAAAAATGTATAGAATGGTGCTAGTTCATCCAGATGACAGAAAAATGCAAAGAATATTCTGGCGGGACAATCAGCAAGACGAACTTAAGGTGTTTTGTCTAAACACTGTTACGTATGGCACAAGTTCGGCGCCATTTTTAGCCATTCGTTGCTTACAAGAAGCAGCTCATCAAAACATACACAATTTTCCCGATGCCTGTCAGACCATATTAAAGGACTTTTATGTAGGTGATCTGATGACAAGCATAGAAACATTTGAACAAGCAGTCAAGTTGAAATCGGAAATTTCTACTATTTTAAGGTCTTGTGGTTTTGAGCTACGGAAATGGTCATCCAATGATCCTAGGCTATTGGAGGATATTACCGGTGCAACTGATCTAACTTTTGAGAGAAAAAATGAGAAGGAACTTAAAACATTGGGTTTATTATGGAATTCCGAGTACGATACTTTTCAATACTCAGTTAATGTAACTTTTTGTGAAAAATATACTAAGCGACAAGTTTTATCAGTCATTGCTCAGATCTTTGATCCATTGGGTTTGATTGGACCAGCAGTCATCAAGGCAAAGATTCTGATGCAAAAATTATGGAAATGCAAAATTAACTGGGAAAACGATATTCCACAAGAATTACTACCAGGTTGGCAAACATTTTTGAAGCAGTTACAATCGTTGAATTCAATTAGGATTCCACGACATTGTCTTTCATCACCAAGAGAACGAGTTGAACTTCACGGATTTTGTGATGCTTCGGAAGTAGCGAATGGTTGTTGTATTTACCTTAGGTGTGTCAATTCAATTTCTGAACAAATATCAGTCGAGTTATTATGTGCGAAGTCAAAGGTAGCACCAGTAAAGACAATTAGGCTTGCACGATTGGAGCTCTGTGGGGCATTACTTCTTTCTAAACTTTATGACAAAGTAAAAACAGCATTATCTATAAATATTGATCAAGTATTTTTATGGTCAGATTCAACCACTGTCCTGTCATGGATTGCGACTCAACCTTGTTATTTACTAACATTTGTAGCCAATAGAGTAGCTCACATCAATGAATTAACAAATGTGCTGGATTGGCACTATGTTAATACTCGTAATAACCCAGCAGATGTAATATCGAGAGGTAGTAATCCAGACCAGTTGCAAACAAGCCAACTATGGTGGCATGGACCAGAATATTTATACAGCTCTATGGAAAATTGGCCTACAAAAGACAGTTCAAGTGACGATGAAGAAGAGATTCCAGACCTAAAAGAACAAACTTGGACATTTGCAAGTTGTGAGCATGATTTCTCAATTTTTAAAAGGTATTCAACCCTAGCAAAATTACAAGACATTGTTGCATATATCCTACGATTTAAATCAAACTGTATTGCCAAGATTAATAATTCTAAAAAACGTCTAACACTTTTAACTGTACAAGAATATAATGATGCAATGAAATGCTTATTGAAACTTGCTCAAATTCAAGAATTTTCTGAGGAGCTAATGGCTTTACAAAATAATAAACCCTTGAAATTAAGTAGCAAACTAATCAATTTAAACCCTTTTTTAAAGGATGGCCTTATTCGAGTGGGAGGCCGAATCAATAATTCTTCTTGTCAGGAGGATCAAAAGCATCCTATAATTTTACCTCAGAAACATACATTGACAGAATTGATTATTACACATTTCCATCATGAAAACTTGCACGCAGGGGTACAATGTCTTCTTGCTATAATAAGATTACAATACTGGCCACTTTCAGGCAGATAAGCTGTCAAACGAGTTTTGCGTAAATGTGTGCAATGTTTTAAGGCCAACCCTGTGCCCCTGACTCAGCTAATGGGAGATTTGCCCGCTGCAAGATTTGCTACTTCACGACCTTTTTTTAAGTGTGGGGTCGACTATGCAGGTCCATTCCTGATAAAGGACGGAACTTTGAGAAAATCAAAACTAGTGAAAGCATATATGTGCATTTTTGTATGTTTTTCGACAAGAGCAGTTCATATTGAACTTGTTCCAGATCTGTCAACAGAGGCTTTTCTCAACGCATTCAAAAGATTCATTTCAAGGCGTGGAAAACCCTCTGATATATACTCTGACAATGGTACCAATTTTCAAGGTGCATCGAATGAATTGAAAGAACTCTACAAACTACTCAATGATCAATCTTATAACAATCAAATTTCAAATCTGTTGAGCAGAGAATCAATATCATGGCATTTTATTCCGGCACGATCGCCTCATATGGGGGGCCTGTGGGAGGCTGCTGTGCGTTCAGCAAAGTATCACTTGAAACGTATTGTTGGTAATAACAATTTTAATTTTGAACAAATGTATACTATACTGGTTCAGATTGAAGCATGTCTCAATTCTCGACCCTTGACCCCAATTTCCGATGATCCCAACGATTTTTCCTGCCTTACCCCTGGTCATTTCCTGATCGGCGATTCGATGTCCGCGATACCTCAACCCAATTTGCTTGAGATTAAGGAATCAAAACTCAACCAGTATCAACGTATACAACAAACACTACAACACTTTTGGAAGCGGTGGTCGCGAGAAGTATTATCGCAACTACAAGAACGCAATAAATGAAAACGAGCTTTAAATGATTCCTTACAACCGGGGACATTAGTGATTATAAAGGATGATAATCTGCCTCCATTAAAGTGGACCATGGGGCGAGTCACAGAAATTCATCCGGGTCCATACACTCTAGTTCGAGTTGTGTCAGTTCGTATGCCAAACGGAACAGTTTTAAGACGGTCAATCACAAAAATTTGTGTGTTGCCCAGGAGCAACTCAAAAAAAACTAAGGTCAATTTCGCTTCACACTCTTACCTAATAGTGTTTTTTTTGTTTTGTTTTGTTAGACTTTACTATTATTTCTAAGTTCAAGTACGATTTTTTTTTGCGTTCATTATTAAAAGCCCAGGGACCTTTTAAGGCGGCCGGCTATGTTAAGTAAATTTCATAAATAAATCTAAGTTCGGTCCTGAAACTGTCAACCGTCAAGAAGGAAGCAGCCCGGACCATGAAAGAACGCCATTCCTGCTTACGTCAAGTCAAGGTAAGGCAGACGATTTTTTTACTAGTACGATATTTCGAGTTTTAAAGCGAGTTTACGGTCCTTCGAATCAAAATCAGCATCAAGCACAGCTCTCCATTTCCGTTTTAGTGGACCAAAATACGCCACATCGAGAGGTTGACAAATTCCAGTAGAATTTGGCGGAAGTAACACAAATCTGATGTCATTTTCGTTACAAGTTCGGATGACAGCTTCAGAAACATGGCTCGATAAATTGTCCCCAATTAAGACCCGAGGAGCAGGTTGGTTTTTCAAGTATGGCAGGGCAGTACTCCGAAACCAATCTTCAAAGGTCCTTTCGTCAAACCATCCGCTCTTCGATCTATTATACCGAGTTTGAGGTGGGCCACCTTCAATCCACGTAGGATATAAGTTCTCCGCTCGATATACAACATACGGTGGAAGTAATACTCCAGCGGCTGATCCACATAACATTATAGAGATGCTTGTTTTTGATGAGTCTATTATATATTTTGGGTGCTTAGAGCCTCTTTTCAAAATCACTTTGTTTTCCCGGGTCGTCGCAGAAATTCGTTTCATCATTGTTTAAAATACTGTCTGATGAAACGCCTAGTAATGTATTTTCAAGTTGATCAAAATAAGAGTTTATAAGGTCGGCACCAACTGCAGCCCTACAACGCTTGATGTTTTCTGAGAAGCGCACTGAAAGCTCAGGGTGTCTTTTTAGAAAAAGCTTAATGAAGTCCTTTCCTGGCATATTGTTCTTGAATCGTGATTCTCGCCTTCCAATACGATCAAGAAATTGTTTAATAATTAACCTTATATCTAACATGGTCAATGGAAATCCACATTCTCCACAAATAATGAGGCTTCGGGCTATTTGTTGTTCTTCATTATCATTCAAAGCTGGTTGACGACCATATTTTCCTGGGTGGGTTTTCTCCAATTTCCGTTTTAAGGTTGTTCTTGGTATGCCATATTTTGTACATATTTTTCTTCTAGAAAGCCGACCTAACTGTGCCTCTCTGATTGCCAAATTTAAGTTTTCTTCTGTGTAGTTGCAGTTAGGAACTTTTCCTAGTTGTTTTTTATAGTTGCGGACCATCTTAAGTCAACTACAAAAAAAAAAACAAATTTAGAACCTCTCCTGCGGGTAAAGTGGACCGGTCCACTTACCCCGCAGTTTTGTAGTTTATTTAATTTATACAAAAAAAACAAAACAAACAAATAATAAAAAAATATTTTTAACACTTATTCATTGTACATAAATGTTTTATTAAACCTCCCAATATACGTAAAAACTTACATCAGTATTCTGATCCGGAATGCAGAGGAGGTTTTACAGCTGTTTGAAGTAAACAATAAATTGGCGCGACTGTTCGTACCCCTACAAGTTTCGTCAACCAACTGCAAGTAGCTCCAACTCGATATGGTAGCATCTATTATAGGTTTATAGACAAATTGGCGCGCGGAAGCGTTGTTGTCGGTTTTATTTTAGGAAGTACACATTTTTTTTATTTTTAATGTCCTCTTGGTCCACTTTACCCGCTATGGTCCACTTAGCCCCGCTCGACGGTAATTTTCTTAAATTAGGCGAATCCGAAAGCACAGCTCTTAACAGATTATATAGTATTGAGAGACGTTTAGCGAAAAATCCGGAGCTTGACAAATCTTACAAAACTTTCATGCGAGAATATGAAGAGCTCGGACACATGACAGAAATTTCTCATGACGTTTCCTCAAAAACCCCGATCTATTATATACCCCACCATTCAGTTGAAAAACCAGAAAGCACAACGACAAAGCTCAGAGTCGTTTTCGATGCTGCGTGCAAGTCATCCACTGGTATTTCGATGAATAACGTTTTGAAAGTTGGCCCCACGATACAAAATGATCTTTTTTCCATTTTAATTCGATTTCGTAAACATAATCTTGTCATGATTGGCGATTTAGCAAAAATGTATCGTCAGATCTAGGTCGATCGAGAAGAAATAAATCTCCAGAGAATTGTTTGGCGTGGGTCTCCTTATGAAGAGGTAAAACATTATCAACTCAACACTATCACTTATGGGACGGCATCAGCTTCTTTTTTGTCAACCCGCTGTCTACGTCAAGTTGCCATTGAAAATTTCGAATTTTGGCCTGTTGAAAGTGAAATAATAAATAGCGATTTCTATGTGGATGATTTATTAACCGGCGCTGTGAATTTAGAATCCCTTATTGAATTAAAAACGATAATTTGTCAAATCCTGAAAAATTATGGCTTTGATCTTAGAAAACTCCAGTCTAATCACCCTAAGTTCTTCGAAGGAGATGAACATATCCAGCAGAATATGAAATATTTAATTTCAGATGACTCATGCATTAAAACTTTAGGAGTTTCATGGATACCTTCTCTAGATAAATTTGAATATAATTATCAGGATAGTTCATCGGAATATAAAAAATTTACTAAACGAACGATTTTATCATTTATTGCCAAAATGTTTGATCCTTTGGGCATCCTGGGTCCTCTATCTGTCAGAGCCAAGTTGATCATCCAAAAACTTTGGCAATTGCATATCGATTGGGATGATGAAATACCCAGACACTTATTATCCGATTGGTTGGATTTGAAGAATGAAATTTCTCAAGTAGGATTAATACGTGTACCGCGTCACGTTCTGGTGAAACATCCCAAATTTATTGAGATACACGGATTCTCTGACGCTAGTGAGCAAGCGTATGGTTGTTGCATTTATTTACGTTCAGGACCCGTATTCTCGTTCCCGAAAACGCTCACCGGTTTTTAGTCGCTCGGCACTTTCAATGTAAATTTACATTAGAAGTGCCGAGTGACTGAAAAGCGGTGAGCGTTTTCGAGGACCAGAATACCGACCCAGTTGATAACGATAATACTGTCAAGAGTCATTTGCTTTGCGCTAAGTCTAGAGTAAGTCCACTAAAATCCTTGTCTTTACCACGACTAGAGCTATTAGGCGCGTTATTGCTCGCTAGGCTAATGGCTAAATCTAAGGAAGCTCTAATGATGGATATAGATCGTACCGTACTTTGGACGGATTCCACTATAGTTTTGTGTTGGATTTCAAATGAGCCCAAAACCTGGAAAACCTTTATTGCTAATAGAATAGCAGAAATCCACGAGTTAACATCAATCAGTGACTGGAATTATATTCAATCGGAGAAAAATCCCGCTGATATAATCTCCCGCGGAGCAAGTCTCAATATTTTATTAAATTCAAATTTGTGGTTAAATGGACCGCCATTCCTCTCAGATCTAGAGGATTGGCCCAAAAACTGCAATATTTCAAATTTTTCACGTTCAAAAACAGACAACATTCCTGAAACTCGAACTATCACTTTAGTAATACAAGAACAGAATTTTGATATTTTCTCACGATTTTCTAATCTGAATCAATTAATCCGTGTCTCAGCATATTGTTTAAGATTTTTCAACAATGTGAGATCATCAAAAGAAAATAGAAAATTTGGAAAATTAACTGATTCAGAAATTGAAAAAGGCACCATAACTTTAGTCAAAATAGTACAAAATGAATCATTTCTAGATGAAATTCAGTGTCTAAAAACTAAATGTTGTGTCTCTTCTAAAAGCAAATTGAAGTCATTGGATCCATTTTTCGATGAAAATGGACTAATTAGACTTGGTGGTAGGCTGAAATTTTCGAATTTTGGATATGACATAAAACATCCAATAGTTTTACCGAGTAAGCATATTTTTACAACATTAATAATCGATTTTGAACACGATCGTACCTTACATTCCGGTGTACAATGTACTTTATCACATATAAGGCAGAAATATTGGCCTATTAATGGAAAAAACGCCGTAAAATATCGGATTAGAAAATGTATAAAATGCTTTAAGGCAAGGCCACACGTCACTCCGTTTCCGAAAATGGGTGATTTGCCTAAGGCTCGTATAACACAATCTCGTCCGTTTCGTTCTGTTGCAATAGACTACGCTGGACCGTTTGATCTGAGAGCTAGTAAAACGCGAACCAATAAACTGATAAAGGGATATGTGTGTATCTTTGTGTGCTTAACGACGAAAGCCGTTCACATTGAAGTGGTTTCGGACCTAACAAGCGATGGGTTCCTTAGTCTATTAAAGAGATTTGTTTCAAGACGAGGTTTTTGCACGGATATCTTTTCCGATAACGCGACCAATTTTGTGGGTTGCAACAATGAATTAATCGCAATTCAAAATGTAATAAAGGTCAATGATTTCCAAAATTACCTGTCACAATCACAAATTAAATGGCACTTCATGCCCGCAAGGTCACCCCATTTCGGAGGTTTGCACGAAGCTGCGATAAAATCGTGTAAGCATCATTTGAAGCGCGTATTGAATGGTTCTCATTTACATTATGAAGAGTTTTACACTTTAACCACTCAGATCGAGGCAATTTTGAACTCGAGACCTATGATTCCCCTCACTTCCGATCCTAATGACCTGGAAGCCCTCACACCAGCTCATTTCATCATTGGAGCACAATTGACAGCAATACCAGAAAGGGAATTGTCCGAGTCCAAAGTAAACTTTGTCAAACGTTATAATCATCTTCAGCTCATACGACAGCACTTCTGGAAACGGTGGGCAAAGGAATATTTAAACCAGCTTCAAATACGCAACAAATGGCAATTTGAGAGTGACTCCAACATGCATGTTGGCTCCTTGGTGTTACTCAAAGAAGACAATGTTCCTCCTATGGTTTGGCCTCTGGGCCGCATCGTCGAAATTCATCCCGGCAAGGACTCCATCACACGAGTAGTGAGTGTAAAAACTAAAAGTGGCATAGTGAAACGAGCAGTGTCAAGACTGTCATTATTTCCTATCACAGACTGATTAATGTTAATTACAAATTTTTGATAATTCTCTTCATATATAATTAGCATTAAGAATTATGTTTATTTATATTTGTATTGTTTGGCCTCCTGAATTATGTTCTTTGTTTTGAAAGCTGTAACCTTTCAAGGGGGGCGATTATGTTAAGAATTGGTTTTTTATTTAATCTCGGCAACGCCGCTTTTGAATACGAGATCGAGACATCGCCGGCCAGGCGCCATGTAGACGGCGGTACAACGTTGTGAAAGGTACAAGCAGCAGCAAGATTTTTTTTGTTCTCTCTCTAAATACCAGTGTATTCAAGTTAATATTAAAAATGTCGTTATAATAATAAAAACAACAACAAAATAGTTTGGTGTTTAAATTTCCCGAAGTCAACCCAGGGAAACACTAACACATACTATGTCAAATATTTCTTTATATCTAGCCTGGAATACTTCAGGTGCAGATTTAATACCATATGGAAGGCGTAAGAATTTGTACCTTCCATATGGAGTGCCAAAGGTACACAGTTTAGAACTATATTCGTCTAATGGAATTTGGTAAAAACCCTGTGAAGCATCCAAGGAGCTAAATATTTTTGAATTTGATAATTTACTTGTTATTTGTTCCAAAGTTGGTATTTCATAAAATTCTCTTTTAATGTAATTATTCAAATCTCTAGGATCAAGACATATACGTAGTTTGTTATTAGGTTTCCTCACCAAAACTAGTGCATTTACCCATTCTGAGCTACCTTGTAGTTTTTCAATAATTTTACATTTTACAAGTTCCTCTAAACTCTCTTTCAAGGCACTCATCAATGGTAAAGCTACTTTTCGAGTAGGGTGAACAACAGGTTTGGCATTTTCATCTAAATCAATGTGATATGTATGTACTAAACAACCAATTCCACTAAAAAGATCTTTGTATTTTTTAATAAGCTCAGAATAATCTCTAGCATTTGAATTTAAACCATCAATTTTCATTACAAGATTCAAACTAATACTGGAATTTAAACCCAAAATTGCATCCGTATTGGAATTTACAATAAAGAAATTTAATTTATAACACAGATTATTTTTCTTACATAAGATGGTAGAATACCCAAGAACTTTTAATTTATCCCCTGTATATGAGTGAAGAGCTAAATTTGACTGAGTTATATTACTCATATCAAAACCAAGACTTTCAAATAAATTTAGTGACATAACATTAGCCATAGCCCCTGTATCTATTTTGAAACTTACCAGTCTGTTATTTATTTCCAGCTCAGTTTTCCACTCATAACTTTTCACTAAATTTACCTCACTTGTCACACTTCCAACATACAGAAAGTTTCTGTCTACTGTTATCGAGTTAACTGTGTCCTCGACTGTGTCTTCCTCTGAAATTTCATTCACTCTTTGGACCCTCCTTGCATCATTTGATTGTTTCTTTTTTTTCAACACACAGTTGCAAAATGATTAGGTATTTTGCAATAGTTGCAGGTTTTCCCAAACGCTGGGCACTGATTCACCAAATGCTCCTTTTTTCCACATTTATTGCAATTTTTCACTGCACGAAGATGGTCTTTTTTCTTGTAATTGATTGCATGAACTTCTGCTGAAGACTGGCCCATAGCCCTGCTTCTAACTTTTGCGGAATCAAGTACTTGACACAGTTCTACTGCCCTATCAAGTGACAAACTGTCATCCTGCAAGAGCCTCTCCCTTATGGTTTCAATCTTGATTCCACAAGTAATCATTGTTACTATAAAACTATCTTGAAGGCCATCTAGTTTGCACCGTTTAGCTTTTTTCTTTAATTCCACAATAAAATCTTCCGTACTTTGGCCCTCTTCCTGTCTGTACGAAAAGAATTGATATCTTTCAAATGCAATTTTTTCTTTCCCAATAAAATGTTCTTCAAATTTCTTCATTAGGGGCTCCAGTTTATTTTTCTCATCAGCAGGAATTTTGAAGGTTGTAAAAATTTTGAATCCTTCATCACCTATATGTACAGGGTGGTCATTTTATCTTGATAACATTTCAAACTGTCATAATTTCTTTATTTTTGAAGTTATTTAAATAAATAAAAAAACATACTGTAGGGTTTTTCTTCAAGTTTTAGATAGGGTAGACAAAAAACAAAAGACTAATATATTTTGACAGTTATGCACACAAATCGCATTGTTTTAAATGGAACACCCAGTAAATTTTTAGTTTGTTTGATAATATGTTCCATTCTGATTGCAATATATACAATACAATACAATTGAATACAATTTTCCTCATATTTACATGCAGAAATGTTTTATTTATTCTAATGGAAAATTCTGTCTACCTACCTACCTTTGCAGGTAATCTGTGTAGGTAATCAATATTTTCAGTTAGAATAAATAAAACATTTCTGCATGTAAATATAAAGTGAATTATATTCAATTGTATTGTATTGTATATATTGCAATCATAATGAAACATATTATCAAACAAACTAAAAATTTACTGGGTGTTTCAAAAAAATGCTATTTGTGCGTAGTACTGTCAAAATATATTAGTCTTTTGCTTTTTGTCCACCCTATCTAAAACTTGAAGAAAAACCCTACAGTATGTTTTTTTATTTATTTAAACAACTTTAAAAATAAAGAAATTATGACAGTTCAAAATGTTGTCAAGATAAAATGACCACACTGTACAGGGTGTTCCGAAACTATTGTGCCAAAAATTGAGGAATGATAGAACTCGCCAAAATAAACGTTTTTTACTTATAAACCCATAGGCGCATGCGCTTTGGTTAGGTGATGATAGCATATTACAGTCCGCACCTTGGTACCCACCTTGCGCACGGAGAAACGTGTTTGAATAAGCGGAACCTGTGTTATTAAATAATACAGAACCCAAAGAATGCTTGCAGTATTTATTTAAAATAATGATTGACATGAAAAAATGCTCAAAACTACGACCACCCGCCTCAATGCATGTGTAACAGCGTTGTAGCAGAAATATCGAGTAGATTTCTGCAGGAAACTCTTCCCGAAACTGTTTCCCTGTATGCCAGACAAAACATAGGGTACCAACACGACAGACCACCACCACATTACATGTTAGCCTTAGGAGAACATCACAACGAAACATCTGGAAAGAGTGTTTGGTAAGGGAGCATGGACTCCACGTTCACCAGACCTGACCCAATGTGACTTTTTTTATGGGGTCATATGAAAGCTCTTGTTTACGATACTCCGGTTAATACAACTAGAAGAAGTTTGTAGGAAGGATTGTTGCACCAGCTGCTGAAATCCTCGAAACATCATGATTTTTTCAACGTGTTTAGGAGGCTATGCTATGGCGCTGTCCCGCACGTATGGAGGTGGGTGGTCGTAGCTTTTTGAGCATCTTTTGCTGTGAATCATTGTTTTTAGTAAATACTGCAAGCATTCCTTGGGTTTTGCATCATTTAATAACACAGTTTCTGCTTCAAACACGTTTCTTCGTGTGTAAGGTGGCTACCACAGCGCGACCTGTAATGTTCTATTATCACATAACCAAAGCGCATGCGCCTATGTGTTTATAAGTAAAAAACGTTTATTTTGGCGCGATCCATCATCCCTTAATTTTTGGCACAATAGTTTCGGAACACCCTGTATAGTGTAGTAATTGTGCGCACTGTGTTTTTTCATCTTTCTTGTAAACTTCTGAGGCCACCAAGTAATTCTCAAACCTGGCCCTCCATAATTTCCAATTTGCAGCCGGATTGCCCCTTAAACACAAGGGAGAAATTCCTCGACTATCACCCATTTCCGATTTTAGGTTATGAGCCTTGTATTTGTAATTGAAATTGTCGGCACCACTGAATTTTATTGAAATTATTGATTATGCCGGTTGAATGTCGAACTTTCTAAACACTGCGCCATGTAATAAATGTAATTATTTGTAATTATTTAGTATTTAACGTAGGTTTAGGAATTAAATAAAACTACCTTCTTCGAGGTTAAGTTCAACACTGGTTTATTATTCCGTCTCCATGACGTATATCGATAATGGTCGATATCCTTTACAATGTCATGTGGGTTGTCTAACCGTAGGTATATCTTTACAGGTATATCCACAGACCTAATAATACTAAGAGACCCAATTGTTTACATTTTTAGGGTTAGCCATCATTGTCCCTTCCACTTTCAATGCCTATACAACCGTAGCCAAATTTACAAATTTATCGGAAATATATGGGTAAATTTATTACAAATAAGATAAAACTTGAGCGATTTTAATATAATTTGCATGTATTTGTCACCATCTAATAAAAGATAATCATATAATTTATTTTGGTAATTAATTGGTTAATTATCAAATTAAATTTTTCAATATAACGTATATTATTTTGAAAATAATTATTCTCATACTAAAATAAAAGCAACATGACAACGTTGTTTACAACTCTACGTTTGGCGGGCGGCTTGTCAATGAATTTATTGTGTGCGACGTTGCCTTCGAGAACCTGCGAATTATTGCTGTGTTTACATTTATTTTTTCAAATATTTTACTTTTTTGGGATATTTTTGCGATTTTTTTGGAAAAAAAACCTTATTTATTTAAGAATTATGGTTCGTGGCTGTGTCGTTTGTGGAAAAGTGGATTATTTATTTCCGGATTTAACTTTTCATAGGTAAGTGAGGTTATGTAGATAAAATAATCTTGTTTGGATTACACAGTGGCGGGGATTTTTGTACTTGTACTTATACTAATTATGTATTATTATAATATTGCTTATTCATTTGCATTATTCAAATAGTTTCTTAAATATTTAAGTTTGTCATAGAAAATAATATGTAATTAAATCGGTAAATGTACAATGTACCTATTTCCTCTAGGAAGAAATAATAAGTAAACCAGAAAGGTTCCCTTTGTGCCTTCTCATCTAGGTGCAGGGAGAATTCTTCTATGAATTTCTTTTCTCTTAGGCCCCATATTTGTAGTGTAAACAATCATTAAAATCTGTTGCTTGATTCTGATTTATTTTTAAGCTCCACGATAAAAGTGCAGGAGCCTAAATCTGGAGTATTATCTCTATATTATGCTAAGCCTCATTATTGCTTCTCTTACATTTTGTTTGTTTTCCAAATTAGGTTTCCTCAGGATCTAGAAAAACGAAAATTATGGTTTTCTTTAGTTGGTATTGCAAAAGGACAAGTGTTGCCAAAAAATCCATGGTTGTGCTCGGATCATTTTTTTCCAGAGGATCTGGCAATTAAATCTAATGGAGTAAGATTTGTTAGAAAGGGTGCCAATCCTCGACGTTGTGAAGGTGTTTTATTTATGGATGATGAATCTACCAGGTAAAAAATATTTTAAATTTTATCTGTAGGTACCTAATGATAATTTATATTTTTCCAGCTCTAGCTCAACTGTTTTTGGAACACCTCCACTTCCAAAAGAAAATACCGAGAAAAATACTAAGTAAGTACCTATCTGTTATTTTAAATTAGAAAAAAACTGTCTCAGACTATACAGGGTGTCCTTAGATAAACTGACACATTTTGTAGGTAAATATTTCGAAAACGGGAAAAGATAACGAGATGCGGTTTGTTCTGGGAGCATAAGGATTTTTTAAAGTTTTTTTTCACATCATTGCCGAATCCTAAAATTTGCTGAAATTTGGTTCTACAGACATGCGATTTTTTGAAATAAGATGACTGCCTTATTTTTAATGAAACACCCTGTATATTTTGTCATCGTGAGAAAGCCTGATATTTCTACTTTACAAAAATGTATAATGTTTTCCAATTATCTTCACCTTGCATCGTGAAAATTGCACTTTGTCGGAGAGAATACCATCGACTAACCAAAAAAAAAATGTGAATTAATTTGTGTTTAATACTTTTATTAACTAATTAGCGCATAGTTAACTAATAATACAAGTAATAAACACAAATAAGTGCATATAAAACACAAATTAATTATTATCATTTTTTTTTTGGCCAGTCCAGGGTACACTCTTCAACAAAGTGCAATTTTTACGATTCAATCTCATGATAATTGGAACAAATTATACATTTTTGTAAAGTAGAAAAGTCATACTTTCTGACGATGAAAAAATATACCAAGAGTTTCATCAAGAATAAGGCAGTGTGTTATTATTGCAAAAAATCGAATGTCTGAAAAACATAATTTCAGGACTCGTTAATACCATGAAAAAAAACTTTGAAAAATCCTTGTTCTTCCAGAACAAACCGCATCCCGTTAGCTTTTCTCGTTTTCGAGATATTCACCTGTAAAATGTGTCAGTACAGGACACCCTGTATAGTGGTCTATGTAGATGTATTAAACGCTGTTATACCCATTTTTAAAATTATTATGGAGTCTCCTGTTCCGACCTCTAATATTGGTTCTGAAATCAAAAAGAATGCTTTATGAAAGCTTTTTTAATGTGCAAATAATTTTAATTATTGAAATTTATTCTAGGTCTGAAAATATTATTGATTTCTGTGATTTGACATCCATGCCTGGTCCTTCAAGAGCTACAGAAACTGTTTCACTAGAAGACAATGATAGTTCTGCTACAGAAACTGCATCAGAGATATGTGGATCACATTCTGAATTAAATGAGGCAACTTCAGCCAGTGCAAAAATTCAAAGCAAAAAGAGGTAATTACTACACCATACACCATCAATGTAATATGAATAAACTGCTTGCCAAAAAAGAACAGGACAAGCAATTTTTAGCACCATATTCAATTTTTGTAATAACTTTTTTTCAATAATTTTTTTTGAATGAGGTTTTTTGAATTCGTAAGCCCATGTTGTAGGTATATCTCGTGGGAAAAGCTAATTTTTTGAAGGAATGCATTTCCTCGTGCATTTCTCAAGTAATATACAGGGTGAATAATAAACTGATGCAAAAGTACAAAGTTAGATGTTGGCAATATTTCTTTTCTTATATTTTTATATAGGCGATTAGTAAGTTAATATCAATATCTCGAGACGTTTTGACCAGTTTTTTGATAAGTGCCCTTTGGCAGCAGATAGGCTACTAAACAACAAAGGCAGTAAAATGTTGTGAACATGCATAATATTTAGAGGGCTGTAGCTTGAAAACGATATATCGATTTCAACAGCATTGCAGGTTTCGAAAGCTTATTTTTTTAGAGGTTCCGCAACACTTTTACAGTGGGGGAAAACATTTCCCAATCCATTAAAATGTGAGGTACATAGTTCCAACGTAGTGGTTCTAAAGGGATCACCACCACCAATTTTCAAAGAGATAAAAGGCATACAGACAAATTTGAATAGGCTTAAAAAGAACATTATCATAATTTGCCTAATTTGAGGTTTATGATTTGCTTCAGTCTATAATTCACCATGTATATAATAAATGATCTCGGAAACAGTGAGAGATACAGGGTTGGTTAAATTGGTGCAAAGTTGGGTGATTTGATGCTTAACAAAATTCCTCTTTGATAGGATATTCCGAATACTTACGGAGATATCCGGAAAAAACCGAAAATTTGCAAAATTGTTTTTATTTTTTCCTGACTTTATTTGATGTGATATTTCAAAAAAAATATTACTTCATCATAGCCACTTTTTCTCCCCTACAAGATGCTATCATCAAATTTGAAATCTGACGTTTCGTCTTCGAGCCACCATCATCAACTTCATTTTTTTAAATACGACCCTGGATTTTTTATTTCAGATTTTAGGAGCTTCTGATATCCCAAAACTTATGTCGTATCACATTTATTTGGAAACATATATTTTTTATTAAAAATAAGGGTTCGTATTCAAGAAAATTAAGTTGATGGTGGGGGCCTAAAGACGAAACGTCAGATTTTAAATTTGATGCTAGCATCCTGTAGGAAAAAAAAAGTGGCTATGATGAAGTGACATTTTCTTTTAAGTCTCTCTTCAAATAAAGTCAAAAAAAAATAAATAGAATTTTGCAAAATTTCGATTTTTTCCGGATATCTCTGGAAGTATTCGGAATATCCTAAATATCAAAGCGGCATTCTGTTAAGCATCAAATTATGCAACTTTGCCCCAATTTAACCAACCCTGTATCTCTCACCTTTTCCCAGATCTCAATGATGTGGCTCGAATTTGGAGCTCCGGGCTTTTGAATACCAAAAACCTCATTAAAAAAATATTTAAACAAAGGTAATTACAAATTGGTGCTAAACTAAAAACTGCTTGTCCCCTTTTTTTGGTGAGCAGTTTATTTGAATCTTAATAAATGTTGAATCATCATATTTATATATATCTATAGGAAAAGGATATACGTTGGCGATATGACTAGTAGTGACTTTTCAACCCCTGAAAAGCGAAAAAAAAATATCAAAATTCTAAAAACTACAATAACCTGCCAAAGGAAAAAAATACACACATTACAAAATCAAGTTAGACGACTTAAAAACCGGGTTAAATCATTAAAAGACTTGTTGAAAGTTTTAAGGAAAAAAGATTTTATTACTGAAGCAGCTGAGTCATCTATAAGGGTGAGTATTTTTCTTTTAGGGGTAACATGTTAGGTCTTAGATATATTCTTGTGTTTACTTATTGAGTATGTTTTTTTTTAGGCTTCGGTAACAGGACCTGCTGCCGACATCTTTGAAAACCTACTAGTTGGCAAGCAGAGATACAATGAATCTCTAAAAACCTTTGCACTCACGTTAGCTTTCTATTCTCCAAGAGCCTACAATTTTGTGAGAAAGACTTTCAATAAATCGTTACCACATTTAGGAACCATCTCGGCTTGGTATAGAACGGTAAATGGAAGTCCAGGATTTTCGACTGAGGCATTAAGTGCTTTAAAAGCAAAACAAGAAAGCACCAATTACCCATTGCTTTGTAATTTAGTTATGGATGAGATGTCCATAAGGCGTCAGGTAGAATGGACTGGAACAAAGTTCACTGGTTATGTTGATATTGGTACAAATATTGAATCAGACGTTCTACCTGAAGCCAAAGAAGTTTTAGTGTTCATGGTAGTGTGTTTAAATGGAATGTGGAAAATTCCAGTAGGTTATTTTTTATTAGATGGTTTAGCGGCAATGGAAAAAGCTAATCTAATTAAACAATGCTTACGGTTCGTACATGAAAGTGGAGTACGTGTAACATCGTTTACTTTTGATGGGGCACCGGTCAATTTTAAAACAGTGGAGAGTTTGGGAGCTAATTTTTCCGACCACCAGAATTTAAAAACATCATTTAATCACCCAGTAACCAATGAAGAAATTTATATCTTTTTAGATCCATGCCATATGATTAAACTTGTAAGAAACTGTTTTGCAAGTCAGGATGGCATTACTGATTTGGCAAATAGGGATATAAAATGGAAATACATTTCGGAATTGGTTAAGTTGCAAAACACAGAGGGCTTGCATGCTGCAACTAAAATACGTTTGCGGCACTTACAGTGGGAAAGGGAAAAAATGAAGGTTCGCCTTGCTACTCAAACCATTAGTAAGAGTGTCAGCGATGCGATAACTTTTTTGAGGGAAGATTTGAAAATTGAGCAATTTTCTGATTCTGAGGCAACTTCAGAGTTTTTATTGAAATTCAATAATCTTTTTGATATCCTGAACTCTAGAAATAGGTTTAATAAATATATCTATAAAAGACCTCTCTCCCCTCAAACTATTCCACTGTTTTTAAATTTTTTCGAGGAAATGAAAAATTACATTTTTAATTTAAAATTGAAAGGTAGGCCAATTCTGAATTCTGGAAGGAAAACGGGGTTTTTGGGATTCTTAATTTGTATAGAGAGCATCAAAAAAATGTATACTGATTTAGTAGAGGGCAAAAAAATTTTAAAATATATTTTGTCATATAAATTATCGCAAGATCATTTAGAACTATTTTTTGGGGCAGTTCGAAGTCGTGGTGGGCATAACAATAATCCTACTGCTCGACAATTTGAAGCCGCTTTCAAAAGATTATTGGTTCACAATCAAATAACTGGACCTGAATCAGGAAATGCTGCAAATCTGACAAATATAACAATTTTGGCGTGCTCCAATAAAATAACAAAGCAAAAAACCTCTGAATATTCTTTAGTATTAGAAGATATAAACAAAGAAATTGAAACAAATTTTTTGGGATCAAATGCATGGGACTTGACTTTATATTCTGAAGATATTGTGGCGTACATTTCAGGATATGTGGTGAAGAGCATGAAAAAATGCGTCAGCTGTAGTACATGTTTGGGTTTATTGGAAAGCGACTTATCAAAATCACTTCTTTTAGAACGAAAAAAATATGGTAAATTACATAAAGGCAGTCACTTAGTAATAGAAACATGTAAAACAGCGGAACGGTTTTTTAGGTTCTTCCATAAAACGAAAAACATTTTCAACAAAAATATTAAAAATATTAGTGATACTTTAATAATAAACAGTTTGAAGGTATTACCATCTTCCATCTGGGACTGTTTTGGGGATCACGTTTTTGATAACGAAATATTGAGCGACCACCACATTCAACTGGTCAAACTCATATTAAAAAATTATTTCAGAATTCGTATTTATTATGAAACTTTAAAAAAATTGGATTCTGATAAACGAAACAGGACAAGAAGCCTTAGCACAAAATTAGTATTATTCAGAAATGAATAAAATGTTATTTTTGTATAATACCTACATGCAGTAAGTTCATAAAATCCAGCATAAATTCATTATTTTAGTCTTTAGAATAGGCAAAACTTTTGAGAAATCGCTCAGACACGTCAATTCTGTTAGAAATCTTTTCATATATTTTGTATTAGGGTGCCCCAAAAATTGCACAGTAAACAAAGTTGATTTCAACACAGCTATTTTTGGAAAACCCTGGATAATAAAAAAATATGGATTTTTTTTCTAACAACATTGATTTGTCTAAGCGATTTTTCAAAAATTTTGCCGTTTTAATAGTTATTTGTATACTAAGGCCGCGAAATGCCTTTTTAGCGTACGTATAGAAAACTTATCAACTATAAGAATTATTTAAAGTTACAGAAACACTGTATGGATTTGACACATTTGTATGTAAGGTGTGGCGGCCGCTGAAGCTCATTTCGCGGATGGCTGCACATAATAGTTATTTGTATACTGAGGCCACGAAATGCCGTTTTAGCGTACGTAAAGCAAAGTTATCGCCGAGGCCGTCTGCGGCCAACCAAGGTAAGATAATCTCGAGGACGCTAAAAAGTTTCGCAGTCATGGTATATTTTTTGTGATTGTAAAAATTATGTGATGTTACAGAAAAACTTTTTGAATTTGACACATCTTGCACGTAAGGTGTGGCGGCCGCGAAAGCTCATTACGTGGGCTGTTGCACAAAAAAAATGATTAATTTATGCGGGGACTTCATTGTATAATGAGAGATTTTTAATGTAACAAAGAAATTGTTCTATAATTTGCCCATTTATTAATAAATTATATCTTTTAAAAATGCTCGACTTTTTCTCTTGAATAAAATAGGTTAAGTTATTCAAATTTGGAAATAAAAGTTTTGAAATACGATCCTCTACCTATTTTCCCTTTATTTCATTTTTGTTAGTTTATTTATAATTCATTAATTTGTAAATCGGTGAGCAGTAACCAGTACGCCACTGGCGGCATAACAAGTCACAACTTCTACAGCGTTGCCAATAAGCTCCTTGAAGCTGACAAGGATATGTCTTTCCTTTTTGCACTCATTACTTGTTTACAAGCAATGTTGGATCGCGTTTGGAGGCATTTTATGAATGAATCATTTTGTCTCCCGTATCTCTACAATTTTGAGGTTTGTTGTCAGTTTATAACGAGTCGGGGATTGATAGGGATATAATTTAAGTACCTATACTTGCTATAAAATTGTATTAATGGAATTTCGTTTTTTTTGGTAGGTAAAGTCTATTTTTTTTTTAAAGATAATTCCCCAAGTCAAAAAATTAGTGACTATGTTGGCAACACAAGCCTTTTCTACATAAAAAATTTGGAACCATTGACAATTTTACATTGTATTGTCACATAATGTCATTTTGACTTTTATCTTAAAAGAAAAACACACTTTATTAGTGATTCTTATCAATTTAATAGGGACATAAAGCTACTTGAAATAATTCGCCGGTATCGGTATCGGTATCCGTAACGCAACTAGATACGTTGACAAGCGAAAAGGCTGTTAAAGCGCTCCCTGTTCCGGTAAACGTAAACGCATCTCATAACCTGGAAATTTTTGTCCCAAAACTCCGGCGTTTTTATATCTAACCTTAAAATTGTTAGTTTTTTTTTTGCGATAGAGAAGCACTAAACACACAAGAAACTCAAGAAAGTATAAACTAAACAAATTAAATCAACCCGGAAGAAAAGTGAGGTTATATTCATTTAAAATTTGACACATGCGACGCGTCAGGAATGTCAAGATACGTTACCGATACGGATACCGCGAGAGGGCCGTAACGTTACGTTGTACGTACGGTATCTCGGCCTCCGTATCGCTTCTGCACATGCGCAGTACGATACCGATACGGATACCGAGCAAAAAATACGGAAGCTTTATGTCCCTATTATTAAAAATGTAACCTGGAAATATGACAAACTTTACTAGACAAAGTCACTACAAAGTAAAACGAAGTTGATGCGGCAAAATTGCGACATGCTAACTGTTGTGGAAATAGCCAAACAATCGTATTTATTTTTTATGATCACAGTGGCAACGTTGCAAAAAAGCCCCCCGCCGTGAAAGCTCGATGGCCGCTGGCGCCGTACCAGGCTGTACTGCCTGTACTGGATCGATCCAGTCTGGTTTTTTGTCGCTAAGGGAAAAAATGCATTCCTTATCTTTTTCACTTCGCAGTGTGTGATTTTAGTAGTGTGGTTTCACTAGCAGTAAATAGTGCGTAAAAACGTCTAGCTCTATACAAGTTTGAACCTGCTCACTTCTCTCTAATTATTTAATTATTCTCTCTAGTTGCACCCTTGTGCAGTCTCTCTCTCTCTCGCTCTCTAAATAAAAAGACTTATTTTTTATCTCTCTGGCTGCTGGCTTGAAAACTCAAGTGATATAATATCGCGTAAAACATTGAGTTAATCACACTCCACTTTTTTAAGGGCTCTCTAAAAATATAAAAACTCTCAACTCCCGAAGATTTCTATTAAGAATAAACTTTATCTTGTGCTCTCAATTAAAATATTAGCGTTCCGCTAATACTGACAATTATTGTTAAATTGACTATTGAGCACTTAGCAACTAGAGAATTTATACCGATTAGTGAATGTTCTCGAATAACTCAAATGCGACTTGTTAACTAACCTGTGAATAATTAAAAGTACTTGAATGTGGTTACAGTATTTATTACTTTATTAAACGAATATTTTGGCAACAATAGAGAGATATAAACTGGAAGTGTGAGTGCATTATTTAACAGTGACATCCCCATTCCCTTTATGATCCAGTGATCTATCCCTAAATTAAATGTTGACACCTCAGTTAGAGGCCCTAACATTTTGGTCCTTCGAGCCGGATTGGGGGTGTGCTGCTGGAAGTGTTACGTCCCTTCATCCCTTGTTTGTTGCTAATGATCAACAACCATCAACAACTCGATCCACAAGTAAGTTTCTGGGATACTTGCCGGAAAGCAGATAAATTGGTACCGAGATTGGTACGTCGTTCTTCAAGATCTTCTACTCCCTCGTCGACCTTCACAAAAGGTAACAGAACTTGTACTTTATTTATTTCAAGACTAAAGTGTTCAGCTCGGTGTTCAGTGTACTCTAATGCTCTATAACTAAAACACAGTGATTTTTTCATTGTTCCTATTTTTGAATGTTATACAAAATATTGTAAATATTGACTCTCACTCTCTCACACTTGGTTTTTTAAGCTTAATTATTTATTTACTGAATTATTTATTGCATTTAAAAACAAACAAAAAATACCTTGATTTATTTGCAAATTTAGATTTATTTTCATTTGATTATTTTGCCCATTGTTTGAATTTTTCTACTCTGTAAAGTTGAGTTATAAAAACTTATTTACTTTTCTTTCTAGGTTTAAGGTATTCGCTTATTTTCCTATATTTTCTTTAGTGTAAGGGTCTTGATTTTTCGATTTGTATTTTTTTTTAATTGCCCAAAGTTAAAATGGATTTAGATCAACTAAAATCTATTCGTAAATCTGCCAAATCCTCTCAAACAAGAATTTTCAATTGGGTTCTGACAAATAAAAGCACGGTTCAAGATATTGGTCAATTTCAAACTCGCTTAGTCACTTTGCAAAATGCTTTTGATAAATATAACTCTGCACAAGACATAATTGAAAATTCTGGTGAGGAAGATGTAGAGGATAGGGTGAGCACAGAAAATAAATTTTACGACACTTTTTCTCTAATTAATGATTGTTTAAGTAATCTAACTACTCAAGGCAACCAACCAGCTCACTCTTCTGCTCCTTCACAAAAAAATGTTGGTGTTAAGTTGCCAGATATTACAATTGCACCTTTTACTGGTAACTCAATTGAATGGCACTCTTTTTACGAACTCTTTCAATCACTTATAATTAATAATGCCCTACTCACAAACGTTCAAAGATTTTTTTACTTAAAGTCGTTCCTGAAAGGAGAGCCTTTGAGCGTTATTGACTCATTGCAAGTTACAACTGATAATTTTACAACAGCAATTGATATTTTGAAAAATAGATATGGAAACTTGAATTGTATTGTGAATGCTTATGTAAATTCTATAATGGATACACCCTCAATTGCAAAATGTAATAGTAAAAATCTGCGGGAGTTTGTAACGAATCCTAGAAAAAGTTTGGACGCTCTAAAAAACTTAAAAATTTCGGATTCTCAAATGTTTGAACTATTTCTCATTAATATATTTCAGAAAAAGCTAGATTTTTATAATAGGAAATTATTTGAAGAAGAGCGTGACTTAACAAAATTGCCAGATCTTAATGGATTTTTTGAATTTCTGGACAAACGGTGTCTTATTCTTGAAAATCTATCCTCCAATCATGACACATCACATAATACTCATAATAGAAAGCAAGAGAGAGTGTCCCTGTTAGCTCAGCAACAAAATAGAGAGCAGGAGCCACGTCGTTCCTCATTGACTGATTTTTTATGTCTATACTGTAACACTCGTGGCCACCGTATCTATTCTTGCCAGAAATTTATATCCCTTGTTCATGATGACAAACTGAAATTTATAGATTCAAAAAGATTATGTAGAAATTGTTTCGGAAGCAAGCATTCATTGAATACTTGTACCTCATCTCGTAAATGTGGCCATTGTAATAGGAAGCATCACACTATTCTTCACATACCTACAATGCGACCTACAACTTCTCCTATAAACTCTAACTCTGCACATCAGGCTCAAAATCGAGCTCAAAACTCTCCTCACTCACAAAACACTCCTCAAGGTTCAAATCCAAACTCTCAACCGCGACAAAACTCTAATTATAACTCTCGACCGTAATTTCACCGTAATCACCAAGACAATCAAGCTCTCGATCAACTCCCAAGTCAATCTCTAACCAGTAGTGTAAATTGGGAACAAACTCAGAGCCCAAATTTAATCTCATCCCCAAATTATTCGCCAAATTTAAACATTAACGGTTCTCGACTCATTTCTCAAGAATCTCAAGCCCGATCATTCTCTGTCTCTGCCTCGGTTTCTGCACCCTCCTCAAAATATTCTCATATACTTTTAGCTACTGCGAGAGTTACTCTGTATACTAAACAAGGTGAACCTATAGAGGCTAGAGCTTTGCTGGACAATGGGTCTCAGAACTCATTTATTACTCAAAATTTACTTGATCAGCTCTCACTGAAACCCTATCATAGAGTTCTCAATATATCAGGAATAGCTCAGAATTATACACTGTCCAACAAAATGATTGATGTATTTTTGTACTCAAATGTTAATCCAGAAAAACGTTTCAGACTCTCCTGTGCTGTGTTAGACCATATTACTCATAGGCTACCTCAAGTGCCCATTAAAGTGGATAATCTAAAAATTCCAAGAGACATTTTAAATCAGCTTGCCGATCCTAACTTCTATACACCTACTGACATTGACATACTTATCGGTGCAGATTTGTACTACAATTTACTCTCTCATGAGTTCCTAAATTTGGGCACAAATTACCCTACATTGTTGAATACACACTTGGGCTGGATAATAGCTGGAAATGTTCCATCTCAGTGTCTATCTTTTCATACTCAAAATAACTCGTTCTTCTCTTCATGTAATTTTTCTCAAGAAATTGAACCGTTCACAAACTCTCAACTCGATAATGCTTTGACAAAATTCTGGGACTTAGAAAAAGTCTCTGAAGATCCTGTCTGTTCCCCTGAAGATGTACAAGTAGAAGACATTTTCGTCTCAACTACTAAGGTACTAGAAGATGGCTCTTACCAAGTGGATTTTCCTATAAATCCCAGAATGAGCATCAAAAATTGGGCGATTCTTTCATGATCGCTAAAAAAAGGTTCTTTGCACTTGAAAAGCGGTTTGAAAAAGATCCTAAGCTATTTTCTGATTACAAGCAATTTATACAAGAATATGTTTCTCTTGGCCACGCTCAATATGTTCCTCTAACTCAAAGAAATTCCCTAGATGAAAACAAATATTTTATTCCCCACCTATGTGTCATAAAAGAATCAAGTGTCACTACAAAGTTACGTGTAGTTTTCGATGCTTCGGCAAAGAGCTCTACAGGTTATGCCCTAAATGACATCACATTCAAAGGTTTCCAAGTACAACCCGATCTGTACGATATTTTAGCCCGATTTAGACTCTTTAGGTTTGCACTGGTGGCTGATGTGCAAAAAATGTACCGCCAGATAAAAATAAACCCCGATCATAGATTTCTTCAAAATATCTTATGGCGGGAGAGTCCTGATGACCCTTTAGCATGTATAGAATTATCGACAGTAACATATGGCACTAATTTCGCTTCCTATGTTGCCACACGTGTATTAAAACAAATTGCCGACGATTCTGATAAATACCCAAGAGCAAAAGATTCCATTTTGACACAATGTTATATGGACGATATTTTGACAGGTTGTGATGATTACAACGAATTGAAAGATCTTTATAATGAACTGAACTTCCTCTTGAACCCGTGTGGTTTTAGTTTACACAAATGGTGTTCAAATTCTAGAGATTTCTTAAACAAAATTTCACACGAAACAATTCACGAATATGACATGAATATTGATAAATCTCCTAACAAGATTTTAGGTCTGAAATGGCACCCTATGGAAGATGTTTTTTGTATATCAACACCCGAAATTTTAGACGATAAGTTCCCAACTAAGCGAAAAATTATTTCTTCCAATTTCTCAGTGTTTTGATCCCTTGGGTTTAGTAAATCCAGTTATTGTTGAGGGAAAAATATTGATGCAAATAATCTGGTGCAAAAAACTTGATTGGGACACTATCATAACGGATGAGACTATTTTAGGAAAATGGACTTCATTTTTGAAAAGTGTAACTCTGTTAAAAAGTTTGAAAGTTCCTCGAAATATGTTCTCCCATAAAAAGATTGAATCTGTGGATATTCATGGATTCGCTGATGCTAGTTTAGCAGCATACGGTGCCTGTCTCTATCTCCGAACTGTCTACTCTGATCAGACTATTTCTTGTGACTTAATTTCATCAAAGTCCAGAGTCGCTCCGATTAAAAGCATTTCTCTACCAAGGCTCAAACTCTGTGCCATGGTTCTTTTAGCCGAACTCCTCCAAAAGATTGATTTTGTTTTCAAAAAGAAAATAAGCCTCTCTAAAGTACATTTATGGTCCGATTCTCCGCTTTCTTGGTGCAAAATTCATGCCAGCAGATGGACTGTTATTGTTTCTCATAGAGTCTCGCGAGTTCAAGAATTAACGTCAAACTGTCATTGGCGATATGTAAAATCTTCAGAAAATCCGCAGACATGTTGTCTCGAGGGTCATTCTCCCAAAAAGTTTTGGACTCTGGATTTTGGTTTCATGGCCCTATATTTTTAAACAAATTTGATTTAAATTTATCTGATTACGACACACCTCGAAAAGAAATAAATTTACCCGAACAACGAAAAGTGACATTAATAATGCAAAATCCCTCACAAAATAAAAACACATATTGGTATGATGAAATGTTCGAAAAATACTCATCATTTCCTCGATTACAGCGAATATTGGCTTATATTCTGCGTTTTGTACGTAACATCAAGAAAAAAATCGACAAAAGAATTGGTCCATTATCTGTCTTAGAGCTTTATCAAGAAACTTTATAATTAAAGTTTTGCAAGACCGATATTTTTCAAAAACAATTTTTGAACTCTCAAATAATAAATTGATCTCTGATAAAAACTTACTCAGCTTGAAACCTTTTCTGGACTCTTCGGGTCTATTGAGAGTTGGTGGTAGGCTGCTGAATGCTGAGATTTCCTATGACCAAAAGCATCCTCTTCTTCTCCCATCTAAGAATTTTGTGGTAGATCTCATGCTTGTGCATGAACACAAACGTCTGGGTCATGCTGGCGCTCAAAATGTACTTTCTAACTTTCGCCTTAGGTTTTGGCCTTTAAATGATTTACGTCAAATTAAGAAAATAATACGGAATTGCACAACATATTTTCGCTTTTCTGCGCAAACCAATCAGCAGATCATGGCCACCCTTCCAAAGGAAAGAATAAATATATCACGACCCTTTCAAAAAGTTGGAGTCGATTTCGGGGGTCCCTTCCTCATTAAATCTTCTCGATTACGTAAAGCTGCTGTCATTAAATGCTATATTTCCCTTTTTGTGTGCATGGCCACTAAAGCGGTACACATTGAACTTGTCTGATGACTTTGAAGAGGTTCATATCTCGAAGAGGTAATCCAAACACAATATTTAGTGACAATGCTACAAATTTCACAGGAGCAAATAATAACTTGAGGAACTTGTATAATTTTTCCAAAAATCAATCGAACTATGACACTATAGAAACCTATTTAACTCAGAATGAAATACAGTGGAAGTTCATCCCACCTCGGTCACCACATTGGGGAGGTGCAAAGTACCACATAAATCGCCTTGTAGGAAATAATCACTGCACTTTCGAAGAATTTGACACAATTCTATGCCAAATTGAGGCAATATTAAATTCTCGGCCTTTATGCGCTTTATCTAGCGACCCTTCGGATTTCGAATCGCTAACCCCTGGACATTTCCTTATAGGTTCGGCACTGACTGCATATCCTGACAGAGACATCACTCATACTCCCGAAAATAGACTTAACTCCTGGAAAAGGTGCTCTCAGATTCAACAAAGGTTTTGGAAGCGCTGGAGCATTGAATATTTAAATAGACTTCAAAATCGCCCCAAATGGCTCCAGCCCTCAAGAAATATATGTGAAAACGACCTCGTTCTTCTTAAGGAAGATAATATGCCTCCACTCAAGTGGCCATTGGCCAGAGTCACTGAAACTGTCAAAGGCACAGATGGAAAAGTTAGAATTGTTAAGCTTAAAACATCTGATGGAAGTTTCACACGTTCAATAGCAAAGGTTTGTTCCTTACCAGAAAGTGTTAACTTATTGCCCCCACATAATAACCCTGAGTATTAGATATATTATAATCTTCCTCATTGTCTCAATTTCTTAATTCTTAAGTTTCGTAATGTATTTTTTTAATAACTCTTATAATTCTCCTCTTGTAATCTCTTTTAATTTCTTGAAGTTGGAAACTTCGACCCGGGGCAAAATGTTGTGGAAACAGCCAAACAATCGTATTTTTTTTTATATCACTGTGGCAACGTTGCAAAAAAGCCCCCCGCCGTGAAAGCTCGATGGCCGCTGGCGCCGTACCAGGCTGTACTGGATCGATCCAGTCTGGTTTGTTGTCGCTAAGGGAAAAAATGCATTCCTTATCTTTTTCACTTCGCAGTGTGTGATTTTAGTAGTGTGGTTTCACTAGCAGTAAATAGTGCGTAAAAACTTCTAGCTCTATACAAGTTTGAACCTGCTCACTTCTCTCTAATTATTTAATTATTCTCTCTAGTTGCACCCTTGTGCAGTCTCTCTCTCTCGCTCTCTTAATAAAAAGACTTATTTTTTATCTCTCTGGCTGCTGGCTTGAAAACTCAAGTGATTTAATATCGCGTAAAACATTGAGTTAATCACACTCCCCTTTTTTAAGGGCTCTCTAAAAATATAACTCCCGAAGATTTCTAATGTCTAATCTTGAGAAGTATTCAAAATTAGCCATAAGAGAAATTTATAGGATTTAGTTAAAAAACCATAAAGTGGACCAGTTTGATTATATTGACCTGCATTGACGCAACCATGTAATACAAACAATAATCCAATATTGTTATTAATTAACTAGCAGGTTTTAAAATACCAACCTAATTGCAGCAATCTGCAAAATCATCATCATTCCAAATTACGTTTATTTTATTAATAATTTTTGTGTATAAATATCGGCTCATTTCAAATAATAAATTAGTATCAAACCTTTACTGGTGTATTACTCACTTACCACAAAACCCTAAGCCTATATCCAGAGTGTGAGGCTGCACTCTACCTAAAGACGAAAACCCTTCACAGTCGTCACCTCTACAGGGCACTACTTCGAAGGAAAAATCAAATCAGTGGAATCATTATGGACCACAATCTATGAGAATGACAAGAAGATCAACGAATTGAGTTGCCCCACCCACAATTACCATACCACGAACTACATTGAACAACTCAAGGAGGTCTACACTGACACAGTGGATTACATAGAAGACGGTATAAAAAAGGCCGAAGCCCGAACAAAACAAAACGAGATGACATCAAAACTAACAGCACTGCTTAACCAGATGGAAGAATTCCTCAACGACACTATTGCAGAAATAGATGATCGCACCCCAACCAATCGCCGTCAGCAGCTCCAATACAAAATAATCGAGAAATGGAGACAGATTTCGGACCTGTACCTACAACTCGAAATTCAATCGGTCCATACACCTTACAAAATCGCATATAAAGCACTTGAGAAACAACACGAGCAGATACTCCTACAGCTACAGGAGAATGAATCTACAACCAATCATCCAAACACTCCAGCATTGCCACAAGCCATGCCCACTGTCATTATCCAACAACCAAGGTCAAACAACATATCGCTGCCTCAAGTGAAGCTGCCAATGTTTGACGGATTATATGAAGAATGGGCCACCTTCAGGGACATTTTCACGAAAATTGTTCATGAGAATAATGACCTCACCGACATCGAAAAGATGAAATATCTGAAGACTCACGTACGAGGTGAAGCCAGTAGAGTCATTCAACATCTACAGATAAACAGTGACAACTACAGTACAAGCTGGAACATTCTCGAGAGAAGATACTACAACGAGAGACTAATCATCAACAAGCTGATTGATAAGATATTGGAAGCACCATCAATCACTCACGAATCAGCATACAAGCTGAAGCAACTACATGACGCAATGATAGAATGTGTCGAAGCGCTCAACAACATGAAGGTAGACACCAAATCATGGGGACCATTAATCTCAAGACTAATCTGCCGCAAATGGGACTCCGAGACAAATCGATTATTCGAGCAATCGTTGCGAGAGCCAAACTAAATGCATCAGCTAGACAACGTACTCAAATTTCTGCAAACAAGATTTCAATCCCTTGAAGCTTGCGTACAAGGTAAAAAGAAGTCCAGCGAGCAAACCCACAGCACAACTGAAAACTGCTGATACTGCAACGAGTCTAACCACAGCATCTACAACTGTCAGAAGTTCCAAGCACTAACTCCAGCTGCAAGACTTAAAGTCATCAAGGAGAAGAAGATCTGCATAAATTGCCTGAGACACCCAGCGCACATAAGATGTAATTCAACCGTCGTATGTCACACCTGCAAGAAATTCCACCATACAATGGTACATGTAGACTTTAACGAACAGAGAAACCAAAACGGACCCAGAAGCTTCCAGCAACCAAACAACAGACACGGCCAAACAAATCAACACCACCGCAGAGACACAAGGCAAGTCTCAACCAATCACCTCGGAAGACACAACGAGATGGTCCTATTGGCAACAGCAGTTGTCAAAGCCCAAAATAATCAAGGGATAATTGAGCATTTACGTGTGCTAATAGATCCAGGCTCCCAATCCACGTTCATAACTGAAGAAGCTGCCTCATTACTATCCATACCACGTCAGCGCATAAGAGCCGACGTATCCGGACTTGGAAGCGCAGAACCTCAAGTCGCAAAATGGATGGTGAATATAAACGTCAAGCCAAGATTCCCAAGCAACTTCTCAATGGAGATTCCTTGTATTGTTCTACCCAAATTAACAAGGACGCTACCAAGTGAAGAAATCACCGTAAACATCGACAAATGGAAAAACGACTTACTTGCTGACCCTTCGTTCCACCGACCAGGGCCAATCGACATCATTTTGGAGGCAAAAGAATATGGAGAGATAATCCAGACGGGCATTCGAAAAACAAAAGATGGATTACTCGGACAGCACACCGAATTTGGGTGGATTCTATCCGGAAACATTCTACGACATGAGAGAAAAAATATGCAAGTTGTCAGTCTAATAACTTGCATTGAAGAAGATCAGCAGTTAGCGAAATTTTGGGAACTAGAAGAAGTAGCCCAAAGCAGGCCAACCACGGAAGAAGATGAATTCTGCGAAAAACATTATCAACTCAACACGAGAAGAAACAGCGACGGTACATACACAGTCAAGATTCCATTTAACGATAAACTAGAACTGCTAGGGATCTCAAGATCACGTGCAGCCGCACGACTACTACAGCTAGAGAACCGATTTTCAAGAGATCCTAAGCTCGAAGAAAAATACGCTCAATTCATGGAAGAATACCTGAAGCTCAATCATATGAGAATATGCCCGCAACCAAACAATAGCCCATACTACATTCCTCACCAGCCTGTAATAAAAGACTCCAGCACGACAACAAAACTGAGAGTAGTATTCGATGCCTCTAGCAAAACTTCGAGTGGTATCAGTCTCAATGATGCAATGTACTCAGGCCCGAAACTTCAGCAAGAATTGCCAGACATATTACTTCGTTGGAGGACACATAAAATTGTATTAGCAGCAGATGTCGAGAAAATGTATCGGCAAATTAAAATTCACCCATATGACCAAAAATACCAAACAATTCTATGGAGATTTGGAACAAATGAAGCCATACAAGAATACGCGCTAACGACAGTCACATATGGAACCACCTCAGCTCCATACTTGGCCATTAGAACCTTACAGCAACTGGCAGAAGATGAAAAAGACAATTTCCCACTAGCATCTAAAGTGACCAAACAGGATTTCTACGTCGACGATCTGCTTTCCGGCGCAGATACGCTCGAAGAAGCCATCAATCTTCAGACAGAACTCATAGGCATGTTCAAAGCTGGAGGATTCATCCTGCGTAAATGGTCCAGCAACCATATACAAATCCTCAATTCTCTGAATAAAGAACTGAGAGAACAATCCCTATATTGACCTGCATTGACGCAACCATGTAATACAAACAATAATCCAATATTGTTATTAATTAACTAGCAAGTTTTAAAATACCAACCTAATTGCAGCAATCTGCAAAATCATCATCATTCCAAATTACGTTTATTTTATTAATAATTTTTGTGTATAAATATCGGCTCATTTCAAATAATAAATTAGTATCAAACCTTTACTGGTGTATTACTCACTTACCACAAAACCCTAAGCCTATACCCAGAGTGTGAGGCTGCACTCTACCTAAAGACGAAAACCCTTCACAGTCGTCACCTCTACAGGGCACTGTGAAAATACCGACACCAAGGTTCTCCCATATCAAAAGGGAAAGAATAAACTTTATCTTGTGCTCTCAATTAAAATATTAGCGTTCCGCTAATACTGACAATTATTGTTAAATTGACTATTGAGCACTTAGCAACTAGTGAATTTATACCGATTAGTGAATGTTCTCGAATAACTCAAATGCGACTTGTTAACTAACCTGTGAATAATTAAAAGTACTTGAATGTGGTTACAGTATTTATTACTTTATTAAACGATTATTTTGGCAACAATAGAGAGATATAAACTGGAAGTGTGAGTGCATTATTTAACAGTGACATCCCCATTCCCTTTATGATCCAGTGATCTATACCTAAATTAAATTTTGAAACCTCAGTTAGAGGCCCTAACACTAACGTCATCAATTTTGATCCCCCACAGTTTTATTAATTTCCCTATATATAAATATTTTAATTAATTTAGGGTCAACGCTAATTTGTTTCATTTCAATTTATTTATACTGATTTGAAATACCGGAAATTCAGTTTTTGATTATTTGATTACAATTAATTTTTACAGTTAAGACATTGTAAATTACGTGTCTATTTTTTTCGGGTCATTACAAATTCATTATTCGTGGGAAAATGTGACCCTATGATGAAATTTACAAACACATGGAATTCTGCGAAAGGTCTAATCTGTTCGAGGGTAAAAAACACTTGAGCCAGAATAGTATCGAATTTTATAGGATTATTATTGCTGTAACCCAAAATTGACAAATATATAGGTACTAAACTTTAAACTAATCTCTCAACTGAACCAGACCCATGTGGTTGTAATAATTTATTCAAAGTCAAGAATAATCACTGACCCACGTTTTATAAGGAACCTAGATGTCAGGTAACCGATAGCGTTGTAAAGAATGATATATACAGGGTGTATTTTAAGTGATACCACTATTGCTATATCCAATACGGTAAGTGCTACAGGGTCGGTTGAATTAGAAAAAAGTTGCCATTTTTGATGCCCATTCAAGACTCGTTTACAGTGTTGCTAAATTCCTTTTAGTTTATGAAATACAGGGTGATTTCTAAGAAACGCCTAAAAATATTTTATCAATTATTTCGGAAACTATTGAGTTTCGAGACACAATTTAAATTTGAAAGTTTTATAATTTCTTTCGCTCTACAACGTGGCATCTAAAAATTTTAAATCTGACGTTTCGTGATCGAGCTACCATCATCAATTTTATTTATTTAAATACGGACCTGTATTTTTTATGTCGTTTTTAGAAAGCGCCCTTTATTCCCTTTTGAACGATATACCTCTAAAGTATGATTGGCCGATGTTTCTGCTTTGAAAAGTGATCATCAATGATTTTTACCCAAATTTTACCTTCATTCGGTCCTAGTTATGAACCTGTATTTCATAATTGAATGAGCATCAAAAAAGGCAACTTTTTTCTAATTTAACAAACCTTGTAGCTCTTACCCTTTCGGATATAGCAATAGTGGTATCACCTGAAATATACACCCTGTATATTATATTCGAAGCATATGTGTGTGTAGTGAAACAATAATTACATGAGCTGGATTTTTAAGATGCAATAACCAAATGTATAATAATGATATAATTATCAAGGGTTATTACTATAGACAAAATGCTTGGTTATAATTAAGATATAGGTAGATTAAGATAGGAGTGATTACTCAATTATTTTATTATTATATTAGTAGAGATTTTAGTTCATTAGAGAGTTTAGATCATTTCACACCCTTGATAAATAGGTTAGAATTTAGGGAACTTTCATTTTATACATTTAATTAGAATAGAAATTAGGGAACTTTTATTTTATACATTTAATTAGGTGATTAGAAAAGGGAAAGATTCAATTAAAAGTAAATCTTCAATTAATAATTTGATAACATGTAAGTAGCGAACTCTGTTGGAGAGCCATCAAACTGGATCACAGGATTGAGCACTTTGGATGGGGAAGGTTGGATAAACTTGAGCGAATCGCTGAAAACTAAGAGGGTACCACGAAATTTTAAGATGTGACAGAATTATTCACGCTACCAAAATATTAATACATAACATCTGAATTTTGTCACAATGGCTACCGACAGCGCGACGAAATTATAAAAAGGAACAAACTGACCTTATTAATTTTTGTTTTCCAATATTACATGTCCATTATCAATCCCAATTCCATTTCCATCCGGCTCGTTTTGCCATGTTCCAACTCGTAGCTCAAAAACCGTAAAATTTGTGGACTGTATTTTTCCTAGGTTTTTCGATAGTTTCCAAGTAATATCTCTTCTCTTTGGATCCGTCAAAATAAGACACCGTTAATTAATTACTGAATTTTTACTTTAATTTCATGTAAAACTGGTAAATCAGAACAACTTAATTACATCCTTTAAACTAAACAAAAATTTCTGTTCTCATCCGAAAATCTTTATAACAACTTTAGGCTTGTTGCTTATAACAAGCTTTCGAAATCTGTTAGAAACAAATTTTCGAACAATTATCGATGTTCTTGGGTTATTACTACTGATCTGAATGCCTTTTTAATGATTGATACATTTTAAATTTTTTCTGACATGTGGCATGATATTTTAATCCATGTTTCCCTTTCAATTTTCTGCCACAAATATCACATCCAAAATAATACCCACAGAACATATCACCTCTAGAAAAGTATCTGCAATCTTATGTACCCGTTATGAATTACAGCGCCATCGTTGACTGAAAACCCAACTAATCGAGCATTCTTGACAAAAAGGCGAATTGATTTTTTTCATATATTTTTAAATAAATTTTAATATTCAACTGCATTTGGCTTGCTGACTCCTTTTAGCTCTTTTCGCCTCATTTTTTTGAAAACTATGACTGGCTGGAAGTTTCCGATGTCGAACATAGTGCAAAAAGAGTTAGTAAGTTAGCAAGAAACACGCAGCTATAGGTAGATTGCAAAGTAAATACGAATAATAAATACAAATACGAACGAAACGAAACAAACGAGTAAATACAAAAAAATACGAACAAAAATTAGGGTTTTTTTCAACCAAAACTTTTTGAATTTTCACTTTAACGCGCGTGGGGACCATGAACACAATTTAAAAATTAAAATTTTGACTTTTAAAATGACAAAATAAATGACAAAACCAACCAACACAAATCACTGTCCACGCCACAGATACCTGTAAATTTCTCTTATCTCCCGACAGTGTCGCCATCGTTGACTAAAAACCTAACTAAAAACCTTCGTCGCGATTCTCTCATTTGAGATATTTTTCTATAAGTGATATGTTCTGTGCTCATACCTACTTATCGGCATGTTTCACTGAATGCACTTTTAAATCGTTTTTTCTTTTAAATTTTTTGTTACAAATGCCACATTCAAATTGATAATTATCTGAGTGCGTCACTAAATGATATTCCAAGTGCGCGTTTTGTTTAAATTTTTTCTGGCATATGTGACATTTAAAGTCACGCTTAGCTGTATGTGTCACTAAATGGGCGTTCAAGTTGTGTATTCGTCTAAATTTTTTCTGACATATGTTACATTCAAAATCGCGCTGATCTGTATGTACCAATAAATGCTCTCTCAACGCTCCTTTTCGTTTAAGCTTTTTGTGACAAATATCACATTCGAATTCATAATACTTACTATCTCTATGTATAAGTAAATGCCGTCTCAATCCCCATTTTCGTTTAAATTTTTTCTGACAAATACCACATTCAAATTGATAATTATTATCTTCATGCACCATTAAATGAACTTTCAAGTCCGCTTTTCGTTTCATTTTTTTCTGACAAATATCACATTTAAAATCATAATTATTTGAATGTGTCACTAAATGTTTCATTAAGTTCCCTTTTATACTGAATTTTTTCTGACATATGTCACATTCAAACTCGCGCTTATCTGTATGTGTTACTAAATGCGCTTTCAACCCCACTGTTCGTTTAAATTTTTTCCGACAAATATCACATTCAAATTTATAATTATCTGAATGCATCACTGAATGATTCTTCAAGTCCGCTTTTCGTTTAAATTTTTTCGGACAAATATCACATTTGAAATCATGAGTATTTGAATGTGCCAAGATATGCCGCGTTAACTTCCATTTTAGATTAAATGTTGCTTGGCAAGTATCACATTCAAATAGGCTCACATTTTTGCCGGGCGATAAAACACAATTTTTTAATCTAGATTCACATTTTATATCGCACTTCAATCTTTCCTTATTTGAATCTGAGTCTCTTTCATATTTGATATATGAATATTGATCATCGTTTATAAAAATTCCATTAGTAGAGTCCAGTAACGTAGATGGATTGATGTCAATTTCTTTCTTGATATCATCTAATGAACCACTTTGTAATGAAGCACTGCAAAAAATATAGACAAATAATATTAATTTATTAAAATTAGATTTTCGAAAATAAATTTTCGAGAAATCAAAAAATACTTGGCAGTGTATCGAACCCAAGTTATAGTTATTTATGTATCAAGGGAATTATGAGGATGTCAATACCCCAGGGCAAAGTTTGTGACACAAATTGCTCGTGGGTATTAACCCCATTTAAATATCGATCATTCGAAGCCAAAATTGCATTTTCAATCAAAGGTAGGTAAATTTTAATTATTTTTAGTTTCCTGACAGGTATGTGTCACCATAATGACACCAGTGTGCGAACTAGCTATTTCGCGCACTAGTGTGCGAAATAACTAGTTCGCGCACGACGTCATGGGAACGGTAAAAAATGATGATGTTCGCACACTCATGACAGTTTGCGAAGTCACACTTTTTTCCCAAGTATTAATTTTTTAACGTTCCCATGACGCCGTGCGGGGTCATGGTGACACATACCTGTCAGGAAACCAAAAATTATTAAAATTCACCTACTTATATTTGAAAATGCAATTTTAGCTTCGAATGATCGATATTTAAATGGAGTTGTAGAAAAAATATTGTTTGCAACTCGAGCGCGAAATACTTTGGCGATCTCGACTTTTTTCAGATCAGATCTCGATCACCAAAGTAGCATTTCGCGCACTAGATACAAAAATAACTATTAAGTCACTCTCGGTATTTCAAATCACTCTGCCTATATAAAAATCTATATAGTACAATATACTTAATAACCTGATTCTTTCTACTTAATTTTTTGAATTTCCATCAAAATGGGATACAATTCTGTATACATCACGTGAATTAAAAAATGTTTATTCATTATTAACTCACTTGGTGTATAAATAACTACTATTATCCTATGTAAAAATTTAATGCTGGGATTTCTTACTCGCTCAACTCTGCTGCGTCTTCTATTTTAACGTTGACATCACTTTCAAAGTATTGTGCTTTGTTCAGTAAATTGCCACAAGTGGAGTCCAGTAAAAAAACATCTTCAGTATCCATTTCTTTTTTGATATCCATTGGTAATTTTAACGGTATTGAAAACCTAAAAAAATAATCAGGGTCTTTATAATTAGGCTCTCCAAACCACGTGATTTTTCAATATGGCGACCGTGGAAAATTTGACGTTTGTTTATCTTGGGTTTATTTGGAATATTTTCAAGCTAATTACAGTTTACTTTGTTATAATATACTTTTTGAGATGCATAGTAAATATTTAAAGACTTGAATGCAGGAAAATCGGGATCTGGGCGAACGGTTAGTTTAAAAAAATGTCCAGATGACATTTTGATCAACAGTTCACATTACTGAGCAAATAAGGACCTACAAAAGCTTAGATTCTCACGAATATTTCGAAAATGGCTTTATTTCAGATGCAGGAACAGTGGTAGTGAAAAATGTTCACGTTTTAATTGGAAAATTTTAAAACAAAGGGCAATGAAATTAATGAAAAAAGCCTGACATCATCCTTGTTACCTTGTTGAAACTACTTCCACAATCAACTTCAAGACCCGTTTGTGGCATTTTTAATTGGAAGAAACACTAATGAAGTCACTAAAATAAGAAAATAAACAGAGTTCATTCACAAAACAACCACCAAATGCACTTTAAAAAGCTTTATTTTCTACTTTACTATTATAGATCCATAATACCTAGGAAACGAAATACGTTAACACACCTATAACAACCTGATCCATAACGCCCGCTTTTGCGGGCGTTATGATCTATAACGCAAGCTTATAATACCCTTGTTTAGTACCTACTTACTTTAAAAGCACAAAATTATGTTTTTTATATTTTTTGGACATTGGTGATATCCTGGCAGGTAATTGTTCTAAACCTGGTTGCCAGAATAACCTGAGAAAAGAGACTGGTTCATGTTATGTCAAAGTCGACATGCATTTTATTTTATTCTTCCGTTTATTGTAATTTTAAAGTATTTCTTAATAAATTTATATCGAAGAATTGAACCAGTGTTTTCGATAAAGAATACAGTCCACGCTTTACCAATCCTAATGGACATTTGCACGGCTATTACTTAAGGGATATTTAATCTAAGTGGAGCTTTGAATGTGACTTTCCTTTCTACAAGAGTCACATTCAAAGCTCCACTTGGATTAAATATCCCTTAAGTTAGAGCGGTGCAAAAGGCCGTAAGGTGTTTTTGTTGTTGTTGTTCTATTAATTTGCACTTTACCCTAGGCAGCCACTAAATGTCTGACCAAGGTCTAGCCAGGATTCGAACCCGGTCTACCATCAACGTTTCCCATGTAGTCCAGCGCGTTAAATCACAGGACCACCACCGTTGCCTTGCCTTATGAGATGTTTATAGATATATTAATTTATTTCGTTTCTATGTACCGTCGTCACCAAAAGTAACTGGGACAGCATCATTTTAGCTCTTGCACTATTATATGAATTTTATTGTCAAATATTAGTCAAACTATGAATCAAATGCATTGGAATAAATGACAGTAGAATTAGTCCAGGAGATTATTATGCATTATTTTTGTCCCAGATACTTTTGGTGACGATGGTACATGTCAAAATACAAAACAATATTCTGTCACACAAGTTTAACTGATTTTGTTAATAATAAATTGATGAAAAAACATTGTGTTGAGTAGAAAATAAAGCATTGTATGCACCACGGGTATTTTAAGATTATAATGCCCTTCAGGCGAAATATATCCCTCGGGCCATAGGCCCTCGGGCTGGTTTCGCCTTCGGGCATTATAATCTACATAATCCCCTTGGTACATAAATAGCTATTAAATTACATACTCTCATATACGGGATAATGAACTTCCGCCACAACCCGTGTTGCCAGATTTTCATTTTAAAATTATGGTACAGATTAAATTTTTGGATAAACGAAATAAGGCCCATCCTCAATCAATTTGGTAGCGAAGTGGCACTTCGGCACGCATGCTAGGATAATGTTTCTTAAGGTTGGCATCCTCAATTCAATTCTGTGCTAGCATGCACGTCGACTCCGAAGTGCAAGCTTGCAAGGTGCAAGATTTTCGATACGTGCGCAGTACGATTAAAAATAATTCCGGTTATCCTTGCGTTCGGTATTTTGCCCGAAGAGCAGAGTGTGCAGAGCGGAGCTGTTATCACGTGACCAGCGAGCACACAGAGCAGTTAACCGCTGTATCAGAGGGCTCGAAATTTTAATAAACGAACGTGAATGAGCCTGCACCGAGTACTCTTTTCAAATAAACGAACGGAAAATTTATGCTCGGAGAACTCAGATCAAAATACCGAACGTACGGTTCGTGACCGTACTACACGCAGAGCAGACTGAAAATTGACAGCATTGAGAATGGTTATCAATTTTCCAGCACGCGTGCCGAAGTGCCACGTCGCTACCAGATTGATTGAGTATGTACCTTTAGAACTGTGACGGTTCTTTTATTGTGACGTGCTGTCCGCTGACGTGAGTGAGAGTGAGATAGAGGAGAAGGTCAATATGCCACTGCGGCTAGGAAATCTAAGCTCGGAAACCGATCAACCGTCCACGCAACCGGATTTATGACGTCACGCATAACTCTCAAACCTCTAAACAGCAAAAACATGAGAAAATAAAAGAAGGAGTATTATAAAGGTAAGGAAAAAACCAAGAGGTCAAAATTATGGTAAATTATGTATTATTGCATTCGCGATTTTATGTATTTTTCTACAAAATTATGGTACAAATACATAATTATGGTACGCCTGGCAACACTGGCCACAACGCACTTTTTGACAGGTCGTTGGAATGCCTATTCACTTTCGATGGGGGGACTAGCTCCGATTAAGCAGAGCGTTTAAGAAATAAGAACTATAGGAGTGCCTTCGAAAAAGGGTTAAATTTTACCCAAGGGTGAGAGTGGGTATATGGTCACGTGGTCAGAGGAGTAAATTTTTTCTGGTGTGTTTTCGAACGCGCTGGTGTATAATTATAACCTAACATCTATACATAACATTTAGGCCCAGTTTTCTGTGCATTCCATTTATCTGTTTGTGCCTATCCATTAACAACATCTTCCGAGAAACGGAAAATGGAATAAATAAATCTGACTAAATATGAAAGTAGTAGATTTAAGTAATGAAAAACTGACAAGAATGACAGGAGTAAAATTTACCAGCGGCAGAGTTGGTTAAGAAAGAGTGCACACTGGGTAGCATCCCGGATATTTTCGAACTAGCGTGAAAATCAACCAGAGCTTATTTCAGTTCATTTTCGAACGGCTGGTGTGCACTCAGTGTGACGCCCCGAGTGATTTCGAACTCACTCCAAGGCATGTCAAATTAGGCAATTCAAACCACGTGACATTCAAGATGGCGTGGCGGACACACATGGACCAAAAAACACAAAAATATCTAGTTTTTGCCCGACTCACTAGTTTTCGTACTTAGTAAACAAATTTTTCATTGAATAATCAAAATCAAAGCTGCAAACAAAACCCGAAGCAAAATAATTAAAATATGCATGAAAACACATATTCAAAACAAGCTTGCTGGTCGCCACGCCATATTGAATTTTACGTTTTGACAGATGGATTGGATTGCCTAATGTGTCCATGTGACGTCACAAATGAGTTTGACAGTCGTCCTGCGGAAAAACAAATCATTTATTTAGATTCGTGCAGTGTTGCCAGGTGTGGCGCATTTGCGTCAGAGCGGCGCTTTCAAAATTGAAATGGCGCCTTAAATTTTGGAAAATGCACCGGGCGCCCACTAGTGGCGCTTTAAAATCGTGGCCTTTACAGTGACTCGATTTTCATTATTTTCTGGGGGGGGGGGGGGGGTAATGGATGACGGGAAAATCATCAAGTGTCGGAACGTACCGCCGAAGGCGAATTTTTTTTTGGGGTGCCAATAAAATTCAAAGTTGTTTGATTCTCTAAGATGCATTACTTAAAAATATTTTTTAACACACAGGGTGCTCTGTAAATGGGGTATGCGACAGAACTTTGTTATTTTTAAATGTAACACCCTATATTTTAGTACATTCTATCGTTCTAAAAATCCTACATACTTTTTGTTAGGAATTATCATACCAAAACTCAAGCGTTTTCAAAATATTTAATATTTTTTCAAAAAATCGCATGCAGCTTGCATGTGTTAACAAAAAACATATTTCATTCATTGGAGATCCTATAAGCTAAATCTTTTGCAAGTTGTTAGTGCATAATGTCTGTCGATTTTAATCTGATACTCCAACGGAATTTGAGCTGGTGCCTTCCTACATTAGAACGCCAACGGTTACCTGACGTCACACCTGTTTGTGCCATATGAAATACCCCCTTGCTCCTCATAGTTCTCATACGGTCAGTTTAAAAACGACGGACTTTACTTACATTTACTTTATGGTCCTATGAAAATCTGTTAACATTCTACAGGGTGTTAGCAAGACTGTACACAAAACCAGACATTTCAAACAACCATAGCACTGTATAGTAGTAAGTACGCAAGATTGTTTGAGAGAGGTAGGTTGCCTGCTCGATCAAATTTGCCATATCGGCTTTTTTTGCAAGCACTTTTAGTTTAAATACTATAAATATAAATAGGTAGGTACTTTATAATAAAAATAAAATCAGCAAAAAATGTCTGATGTATGATAAGTATAGGTCGTTATTGCCAACTATTTCCATGTATTAACAAAATATTTCCATGTATTGCCAGGTATTTTCCTAGTATTAGGGATCAGATACCTATTACCAGGTATTGCCATGCTATTGACAGACTAAGATCAAATATAGTACACTCGCAGCTCACACGTATTGAGAATGCTGTGGAAAAAGTATGAGAAATGATCAATAGTAATATAACTAGTGCAATGAAAATTATTGATAATTTTTGGGAAATTTGCCCGAATGCATTTTTAGTTGAAAAAGAGCACGAGTGCACGAGTGCCTTTTTTCAGTTAAAAATGCATGAGTGCAAATTTGTCGAAAATTATAAATATATTTCCATTGCACGAGTTGTATTTAATGAGAGAATTTCATAAATCAAAAATTTAAATTTTTTGTCAAAAAATGTCAAAACACCAGTTTTCGCACCAGTTAGTATGCAATTATCTGATAATTTGCATTGCACTAGTGCAAAATTATCACGTAATTACAATCTGATTGGTTCAAATCAACAATCAAAACATGTCAATTTATTGTTGGAATACCAGTTTTGACAGATGTATGAAATTCTCATATAAAAATACTCGAGGGCCGCGGTTTATTCAGCTTCTGATGAACTGTCAAGTATGCAATCTGGCAGATAAAAACGCAATTTGACAACCCATTGGTCATTAGTCAAGCAGTTATCCGCCGAACAATAGAATTATAGAACCGTAAATGTATCTTTCTGATAGTTACCAGCAAGTTTAACTGAAGATGAATAAACCGAGCCTAGAAAAATATTTTTACTGTTTATCAATAAAAGGATAAAATAAGTGTATTACTTACGGAACAAAAACCAAAACCTAATTAAGTATACATTGAGCATCTTCTACTTTTGTTCTCCAAAAACGAACAAATAACAAGTCATATTTTGATTTAGGTTACTAATAATAATAATTATTGTCTTTAATTAAATCTATAAATTTGGTATTGTTATTCCAGTAAAAAGAGATATTTATATACTTAATCTGAATTCTGAAAACTTATTAAAAAATATCCCATATAAAAGTTTTAAGTCCCAGGGACAAGAAATATAAATATAAACAAAAACAAAAACAAAATAAATGAAACTGGAGGCGCGTTCGTTTATTCGATCTGTGCGCACCGTGCGCTCGAAATTGCTAAATTCCGTTCGTTTATTCTATTTAGAGCGTTTCGAGCAAAATTCTCGCGTTCGTAAATACGTCGAGAGAGCGTATCGAGCTCGCTCATTTCGCTCCGTATTTCATAACCTCTAACATCGTTTATTTGTAAATAAATCTGCCAAAAAAAACAAACTATTTTTCTGTTTTTTTTTGCTTAAAGAAATGAATTGTGGGGCCCACAAGAAAAAAAACAGAAAAAGTGGGGTCTGAAAACAGCATAGTTTGACGAATATTTGACCCTAAAAATCATATAATAGTACGAGAGCTAATATGATGCTGTCGTTACTTTTGGTGACGTTGGTACCTCTTTACTAGTCTTTACCTAACAATTATTAAGAATTTGTTGTTGAGGGTATAAGAATTATATCCTATTTCTATTTTTGGTTTTTATATTATTTAAGTAGGCTTGAGAATATCCTCTCAGCACAAGCGCTGCTTTGTGGCAAATTCATTAGTTCAGTAGTCCATTACATTGAAAACAAAGAAACGAACAACGCCGATCATTTGCAGCGTTTTTCATGTCATAAAAATTGAACCAAAAGTTTTCAGAACCGTTACATAGGAGAAGATCTGATTTTACAGATTGGGGCAAGGTTACTTATTTCACAAAATGGCTAGACTTCTCAAGAATCTAACAAGTTAATCCTGCTACAAAACAATTATCATTTAGTAATAGTTCAGTAATATTGCCATCACCCTTGGAATTTTTTATGATCTAACAAGTTAATCCTGCCACAAAACCCGGGCCAGATCTCTGGTGGATCTTGTAATCCAAAGTTTAAACTAATGAACTACATTCGTCACGGAAATTCGGTTGCGTCATACACTCACAAAAACTAAACAACTTTTAAACTAACAAAAACAAAATAGTTATTTACCTAACAAGTGTGGATAAGTGGGTAGTTATACTTTTCCACACGCAACGGGACGCACCAGCGGAGTTCGTGCAAAGCGTCCGTAAGTGCGGAAAATACTTTTCCTACAGCCGTGCGGAAAAATCGATTTTCCGCACTGAGATGCGTGCAAAAAATGAGTTTTCCCTCACGGTGCGGTAAAACTTTTCTTTTTGACATATCAGTGCGGAAAAAGTTTTTCCACACGGCTGTCAGTGCGGAAAAAATTTTACCGTACTGGTCAAAAAAAAAGAAAAATTTTACATTTTTTGGCATGTAGGAAAAATATTGTACCTAACACTTGCGGAAAATATTTTTCCGCACTCGGCTGCATCACCGAACTCCGCTACGTGTCATTCGGTGAACGGCAGCCGCGTGCGGAAAAATTCATTTTCCGCACTTGTTAGGTAAATAGCTATTACGCTCATGATAGGTACATTTTTCCTACGAGCGTGCGAAAATTGTTTGTTTTTTGCTCTACTGATAAAGGAAATGTTCAAAAATGTGATTTTTGATTAAGTTTAAGCAATAAGTTTATAATAACAGATATTAACAATTATTTTTATTACCTATGAGTAGAATTAATTATTTATGGTATAAAACTCGTTAAAGATGTCGATATTGGTCAGTATAAAAAGTTAATATAGCTTTCTTAAGGGAGAAAAAGATGGAGGATTTTCGAAAAAAATCTAGAATTTTTGAGAAATTGAAACATGACGGAGAGAAAAATTGAGAAAAAAAAACAGTGCGTGAAAAACTTTTTTTGCTCACAGCGTGCGTGAAAAAGTTTTCGTGCGGTAAATTTATTCTCATGCAAGCTGTGCGGAAAAGTGGTACTTTCACGCAAATCGGTGCGTGAAAACGCGTTTTCCGCACGCACGAAGGAAATCAATTATACTTTTACTAGCTTAGCAGGTTTAGAATTTTTTTAAATTGGCGCTCGCTGCACACTCCAAACCATCAAAAATTTCGGAGCGAATCGAGCGAGCTCGATACACTCTCTCGACGTATTTACGAACGCGAAAAGTTTTTCTCGACACGCTCGAAAGAGAATAAACGAACTTCATTAACAATTTCGAGCGTATGGTGCGCACAGAGAGCAGCTGTTTTATGGTTTGAGATGCACAAACCCGTTCGTTTTTTATTTCAAGATTTTCAAGCTCGGTTTGCTCGATGATCAGCTGACCTCTGTCCAAGGTAGCTCAAGCTCCACACGCTCCGCACTTCGAGGGAATAAACGAACGCGCCTTGGGATGCGGTCTGCGGATGACATAACTAGACTTTTCACTTTTCATTTGCCAACCCAACAGAGAATAGAGATCCGTTCGATAACTTGGCATATGATATGAAAAAAAAAAAAAAAAACTAGCAACAGAGTAACGAGTGTGAATAAAAATACAGTTTCCGCTTGTGAGCTGGTGGCTACTTACATTAGAGCGCCAATGGTCACCTGATGTCACATCTGGGTTGCGTTTAGAAATAGCACTCTGGGTGTGAGAGTGACCCTAGAGTAACTCTAAGGCCCGGTTGTACAAAGAATGGTTCAACACAAGTTCTGTTGAACCGTCGTTCAATGTTGAACGTGGTTCAGAGTTTCGAGTGTTGTACCACTGCCGGTTTACTTGAACCATCAGTTGCAATGCCCACAATAAAAAGAAGAAAGAAAATAGGCGCATCCCAACCCATAACCTATCAAATTCATTGTTTATTTTTTGTGTTTTCTTGTTTACTATTTATTTAATTTTAATTTTCATATTTTTTTACAGACAGGACAGGTCACAGATCCATAATTTCATCTTTGATAAATCACACTGCTTGTTTCTCCAAACTGAATCTGTCCTTGAATTATTCTTTATCATTACAAATGTTCAAATGATCTGTTCGCTGTTCGATTTCTGAATATCTGTGGGGCTCGAGGAAGTACATAATTTATATGTAACATAAAATTAAGTAATTTTTAAAAATCTTCGTCATCTGTAATATCTTCCCACAGTTCCCACGCAAGATCCATTTTCAATTAAATATAAAATAACGAATATCCACTTGAAAAAAAATATATATTCAAAAGCCATGGTGATCCCTTATCAAAAAACAAACAAAACATAGGAGAGTCAGGTTAGAAAATCCCAAAAAAGACTTGAACTCCTCTTGAACGCCCAAATTCGGACGTTCAAGATCAACCTCAGTTCACACTCTGAACCGACCATGTACAACGAATTTTTTCCTTTGAACCACTAGTCAGTGTGAACTTCGGTTGAACGTCCGTTGTACAACCGGGCCTAAGCCGTTCATAATAACGTGCTTATTCAGAGCGTTACGGTTGCGCTGGAATCGTTCAGAAATCGAGAGTTGACTAGCCCAGAGTGCGCCCAAATTACACTATTCAGGGACTGGGTTGAAAAACGCCCCGCGGTTTTTACCGGGTTTGACGTTATTTCAATGTTATTTTCACCAGTCACTAGTCAGCAGGGGCGGACTGGTATTAGAAATCAGGCCGGGCGATGATGAGACTTGCCAGGCCACCTTCTTTTGCTTTGCTGATATGTTTATATTCGAATGTAATACCACAAGAGGTTTCAGGATTACCGGATAATACTTTTACCTGTCACGAAACGCGTTACGCAGCAACACCACGACTCCGAAGGAGGAGTGGTGTTGCTGGTAACGCGTTGAGTGTCAGGTAAAAGTATTAGGTAATCCTGAAACATCGAGTGGTATTCAATAGGTTATACAACGAACTAAAAACTAAATACTTTATCAATCTTTATAATCATTAATGACAAATTGACAATATTGCCACCAAGCGCGATAATCCCAAAAGGCTTATCACTTATTAAGCCTCTCGTGTCATATGGGAATAATGTACAGTGAGTTGTATAATCGGGGATAATACCACGAGAGCTTCAAAATTACCGATAATTTTTCACGATTGCGTGTTTTCTATAATTTCACGAGTCCGTAGGACGACTCGTCCTGGACGAGTGAAATTCGCAAAGAAAACACGCATGAGTGAAGAATTATCTGGTCCATTTTAAAGCTCGAGTAGTATTTAGAGGATTATTTCACGAATGAAAATGCGAAAAATATGGAAATAAATATATTTATTTGAACTTGAACAACTTAACAACTTATTATTAAATTAAACCAAAACTCAACTTAACTTATTAAGATTAATTTAAAAAAGAATTTATTTATTATTTATTGTGTAATAGAAATTACAGCTATGATACCTAATTGTGGATAACATTTTGTCATTTTGATGGTTTTCTGAAGACATAGACATTGAGGAGCTACTGGGAATATTCACTGCAGTTTCAGTTGATGTTTCACGCATTTTTTCTATTATGTTCTGATGGTGTTCTTCGTCAATTTGGATATAACTTGAAAGAGATTTTGGGTTTGAATGGCCAGTGATTTTAATCAAATTTTGTTCCGAGACACCACTTTTTGCTAGTTTAGAGACTGCAGTGGCTCTCAATGAATGGTTTGATATGTTTTTATTATTTTTCAATCCAACTTGCGTTGCTTTACTTTTAGTCCATTTGGAAATCTCATTTGGTCCAACAGGGCTGTTCTTGTACCAGTTACCACCTGATAACCAGAATGGATTTACTGTTAAAAAAAGTCGTTCATTACTTGGGTTTCCACGCTTTTCTTTTAACTTTAAAAACAGATGCACAGGACAAATGCTTGGGTTTGAATTGTTCTTGAGCAACCATTTTGAATCTGCACATTTCTTCTCTCCTCCCTGTGTTGTTTTCGTGAAGACTGGATTATACTCAATTCTTCTAGTTTTTGTACCGCTGATATCAACTTCTTCTTTGAAAAAAACTCATTTTAGCTCGTCCGCCTTCACCACCACGCCAAGCAAGTTCATAGGAAAGCGTGAAAAATACCTTCTTCTGCAATCTTCCAGGTGTTTCTTCATCACAGTTATCGATGAGTGCTTTCAGCTGATTATAAGTTAGAAAAGCTGCAGATTGCTTACGTTTATCTTCGAAACATTGTAGGTTTTTCCTTTTTGCTGTTCTTGCATCTGGTGCCGATTTAAATTTACCAAATTCTATTTGTTCGAATGGGTTTATCTTGATTCCATACTCGTTATAATACTTTTCCATTAATAATTTAGCTGTACCATTTCAAATCGTTTTAATTGTGAAATCTTTATATTCTTCGCCGTTCTGATTACGCATGTTAAAAGCCCAATCTTTTAAAATGAAGGAAAGTTGGGACACAGTAGTGTTTTCATCTAAAGTATAATTTTTTTCTCCACAAAATGCCATAAACTGTTTCCAGATACTTTTTTTACTTTTTACTGTGTTTTTCGGTTCACTTTTCTGCACATTTCTGTTGATTTCTTCTTCCGTGGCTGTCCCAAAACGATTCATTTTGCAAAATTTTTCGAAAAACTATTGAAAGGTTGACAGCATCCATTTGTTTGTATTGATACAAATAAAAGGTTGCTAATAACAATCGTTTGTTTGTGGTTTGTTTGTATCAAAAATTAGCATGACAACCATGAATACAAACACAATACAATAACATGGGGAAATTTTCGAATGTAATACCACAAGAGGTTTCAGGATTACCGGCAACACCACTCCTCCTTCGGAGTCGTGGTGTTGCTGCGTAACGCGTTTCGTGACAGGTAAAAGTATTAGGTAATCCTGAAAACTCGAGTGGTATTCAAAAGATTATACAACGAACTAAACTTTAATTCTTTATTAATTAATAATTTCATGAATCAAAAATTTAAATTTTTTTGTCAAAAAATTTCAAAACACCAGTTACCGTGCAAAAGGATTATCACTTATTAAGCCTCTCGTGTCATATGGGAAGGATTATCACTTTTTAATCCTCTCGTGTCATATGGGAATAATGTACAGTGAGTTGCATAATCGCTGTAATTCTCTCTAGTTAAACAAATGGAAAAGAGAATTTTCGCTGAAATTCTGAAAATCGTCACTTGTCTTATGGGATTTCTAACACATGAGTGGAATAATCCTTATAATTTTTAATATTATGATGGTATGCAGTAATTCAACAGAGAACGCCAAAGTAGTTGGTGGTGAGTAAACGTGATGTGTTGAAAGTTGAAGATTTGATTTTGATTGATTTTAATGAAGGGTAAGTACCCGTTAACTATTTAAACTTTTTAACCACGTATGAATGCAATTTTTGAGGGTTTGAGTAACAAATTATTAAACTTAACAATTATCGCCATTTTCAGATAACGTCACCAAACTAGAGGTGGGAAACTATCGATATATCGATAGCTCGTTGCGGAATTAAAAATATCGAACTATCGATAGTTTTCCCTAGACTATCGAATTTTGTATTATTAAATTGGTAACACTGGGCGAATTCTTTTATTCATCGATGGATCGATCCATCTGCTGAAAGCATTATGAGACAGCTATTCCGATTTTCTATGAACTAGACAAAGATAGACAGGTCATCGATGGAGCCATCGGTGAATAAAAGAAAGCGCTTACTGACTAGGAGTGGTGACAGGTCGACAGCTGATGCTGAGTTCTGACAGGAGTGACGAAGTGACAGATGGCCGACGTAGGGGGACGCCAAGGAGAATACACACTCTAAAGGAGTGCTTATCGGCCTCGTTTTGCGTAATCGCAGCCATATTGATTTTCAACTGTTTCCAACCACTGCTGACGTCATAACTAAGTCGCCAGCTGATTGCGCCAGCGGTTTCATAAATTTATAATTTGTCATGAAATAGTATATTAAACGATTAAAATCTGTATTATAATGAACTTCATTACGATACAGATTTTCATTATAATACTCATTTTTAATATTATACAATGTTGATAGATGGCAGCACTAGTTAAGATATTAAACATTTTTAACGGTAATTTTGCGTAAAACAATTATTTTGATAACTATAAAAAAGACTTCGAATTGTTTAAAAGTTACCTAAAGTTTGGGACAAAGAATAATTATTATGGAAATAATGAGTGATAAGGAAGAATTTTTACTTTTCTCATTAATATGCATTGTCAATAGATGGCGCCACCAGTTAAGAAATTTTGATTTTTTTTTTTGAATGATGACAGCACTCTATTTATAGCTTTTCCATGGTAATTTAGCGAAAAACAATAATTTCATGAAAAAAATACTTCGAATTGTGATTAAAAGTTACCTAATGTTTGGGATAAGGCATTATTATGGAAATATTGAGTGATAACGAAGAATTTTCACTAACAGCTCCAGAAATTACAGAAAGGGCGACAAATGCAGGTAATAATATACTACCGGACAAGTCCAAGAAAATTTGCGAAAAATTATATGGACAATTTATGGATTGGAAACACCAAAAACACATCGTCCTTCTCAGAAAATGTTTTGATAGTATATTTTGAAGAATTACAACAAAAAATGAAACCTTCAACTGTATGGACGCATTACTCAATTATAAAATCTCTATTCAAAGTTAAGCATAATGTTGACATATCTAAATATCATAAGTTTTATCAATGGCAGTAGAAAAAATAGTGTATGCAACTCTCATGTAATGGCCATTAATACACTCGCATGTTATATACGAAACTCGCCTGCGGCTCGTTTCGTATCCTACAACATGCTCGTGTATTAATGGCTATCATTACATGATCATTGCATAATATACTATTTTCTACTGACATTTCATAATACGCTATTAAACGATTAAAATCTGTATCATAATGAACTTCATTACGATACCGATTTTCATTATAATACTCATTTTTAATATTATACAATGTTGATAGATGGCAGCACTAGTTAAGATATTAAACATTTTAAACGGTAATTTTGCGTAAAACAATTATTTTGATAACTATAAAAAAGACTCCGAATTGTTTAAAAGTTACCTAAAGTTTGGGACAAAGAATAATTATTATGGAAATCATGAATGATAAGGAAGAATTTTTATTTTTTTCATTATTATACATTGTCAATAGATGGCGCCACCAGTTAAAAAAATTGATTTTTTTTTTTTGAATGTTGGCAGCACTCTGTTCTGTTTATAGCTTTTCTATGGTAATTTAGCGAAAAACAATAATTTTATTAAAAAAATACTTCGAATTGTTATTAAAAGTTACCTAATGTTTGGGATAAGGCCAGTGACGGCCCGAGGTTACTTTTAGGATGGAGCGAGATCTGACTTTGGCGCCCCTAATTAATAGTCCAGGAGGTGGCGTCGAAAACATGCAAGAGTTTTCTCAAGGCTGATATTTTCAAAATCGGTCGTACTTAAGTCATAAAAGGCTAGTGTACAGTCAGCACTCACAGTTCCGGGACAGCTGGCGTTGGGTTTGTTATTTTAAGATGTTTCTAACTGTTTTTCCAAATCTCAAAATTAATAGAAATTTTGCACATTATCTGTTTGAAGGTCACAGATGACGTGTGTAAATCGTCAGACGTCTAGGTCGCTGCGAAAAGGGTGTCAAACGCCCTCAGTGTTTTTATTTTATGGCATTTTCTTCGGTGTCCTGTCAAAATATATTTTTGCGGGTATTTGACAAATATATTTGAAGAAAATGCCATAAAATAAAAACTTTGAGGACGTCTGACCCAATTTTTGCAACGAACTAGACGTCTGACGATTTACATACGTTATCTGTGACCTTCAAACAGATAATGTGCAAAATTTCTATAAATTTTGAGCTTTGAGAAAACAGTTTAGATGCTTCTTAAAATTACAACTTTGCCCGCGTTCCAGAGCCAGCTGTCCCGGAACTGTGTGCTGACTGTACACTAGCATTCTAACACTAAAGTACGACCTATTTTGAAAATATCCGCCTTGCGAAAACTCTTGCATGTTTTTGACGCCAGCTCCCCAACTATAAGTAAATGTAAATCGTATACTCTATCCACCGATCAGAGCTGTTCTAAACTTAAAATGTCAAGTAAATTGACTTGAATTTAGTACAAGTACCAAATTCCACGGAAGTCAGAGTCAAGTTAGTATTAACTTAAACTTGCGTAGGTACTTGAAATGACATTCACGTAGAAATACTTTAGGTATTTTTTCTTTCAAGTATTATTCAAATTAAAAACAAATTAATTTATTGCTAGCGATGATCTTAAACGGGGTGTGACCCAAAAATAAGTTTTTTGAAAAAAAAATCTAAGAACAAATTTTCAAACCGCACTAGGTTACGACCAACCGTTGCGAAGATACTGTGATATAAAATTCCTACTCCTAGCACTGTGACGTCATATGCACAAACTGAGTCCGACAGCCGGCGCTGGCGCATGTATGCTGATTCTTGCTGCATATGTTAGCTCAGTTCCAACCGACAGGAGAACCGTTCCAGAACCAGTAATTTCTAGTTGTCCACCTATTTTTCAATAAGTTGAGTATTTATTCTACTTGACAAATGAATTGATCAACTGGAAATTACCGTTCTAGAACGTTTCTCATGTCGGTTGGAAAAGAGCTATCATCGATATTATCGTATCGTTTTTGCGTTCTCACATCTATTGCTGCGTCAGTTTAAATAGGTTTTGCAATTTTTGTGTGTATTTATGACGTCACGCGACGAATAGACATAATTTTATTTAGTCGTTTCTACCTTATTATTTTCAGTAGCGATGCGAGATTTTCACAAGAGTTCTTAGAATTTTCTTCTTTATTTTCTGAATACCATGGTTGTATTTTAAGGTTACACCCCCTTTAATAGGAGAGATTCAGTATAGGCGCCACAGGCACAGGAATTGGTATTGGAAGACGCCAGCTGGGCTCTTCCTACCTACTGGCTGGGTTTCAGCTGCTGCCTTATCACAGACTTACCACCCTTTTGCTCGCAAGCAGAATAGCAGAATATCGAAAAGCGAAGACAGGATTCAGAGCAGTGTGTCTATCTGATTGTAAAAATCATAGCTCTGTTTTCCTGGACTATTGCTCCATAAAATTTCAATATGTTGAAGCTAAAAGCTTCCTTAGTAAATAAAAAAAAATTGGTTAATCTAGGTTTCCAGAATTTTTAGAAAAAAAAAATCAAGAATGAGGCAATCAGGCTATGGCAAAGATATCACTAAGTGTGTCTGCCTGATTGTAAAAATCATAGCTCCGTTATTCTGGGCTATTTCTCTATAAAATTTTAGTATGTTGAAGCTTCCTTAATAAATAAAAAAAATATTTGGTTGATACAAGTTTCCAGAATTTTTAGAAAAAAAATTAGGAATGAGGCCAGCAGGCCATGGCAAAGATATCACTAAGTGTGTCTATTTAATTGTAAAAATCATAGCTCGGTTATCGTGAACTATTTTTCAATAAAATTTTAATATGTTGAAACCGAAAGCTTCCCCAATAAGCCAAAAAATATTTAGCTCCTCCAGGTTTCCCAGATTTCCAGGAAAAAAATCAGAAATCAGGTCATAGGCTGTAATGCAAAAATATCACTCAATGGAGCTTCGGATTAAAAAAATCGTAACTCAGCTATCTTTGGTTTTCATCCAATCAAATTTTGGTATGTCAAAGCTAAAAGTCTCCTAGATTAGCCGAGTAAATCTGTGGCCGAAAGTCGCTTAGTTTTCGAGAAAAAAAAAATTGGCGTAGAACCAAATCAAACGTGGTAGGTTTTGTTAAGTATGTCACTGGGCATACGAAATCTAAAGTGCAGACATTTTCCCGTGGTCTCGGACTTTTTTATGACAAAAAAAGTAAAAAAAATATATTTTTAATAAAATATGTTTTTTTTTGTTTCCACCGTCATATCTCCAAAACCAATCAAGTTATCGAAGTAATTTTTTTTTTAAATTAAAGTACACACTTAAGCGCTTTCAATAGTGCCTTCATTCCTCACGAAGTTTTCCCCTTTATTTTTTTCAAAATCGGAAAGTCCAGGAATTACAATTTCAGGTCTTACAATTTTCACCAATCGACAAACTTTTTTATTTTTGAAAATTTTTATATACATACAGCGAAGCAAATGATGCCAAAACATGACAAAAGTTTTTGAAATAATTAGTTTTTACCCAATATATATCGTTTGGCCACAGCGAATTTTCAATTGCGCGCCAAAATAATGTATCGCATACTCTCGCGCCATGGCTAGACAACTTGACTACTATCCATAGTACTGTGCTATTGGCGGGATTAAGAAATTAAAAAATATTGTTGCTGTCTCATCGAAATTCAATTTCAAACTCTGCTTTCGATGTTCCTAAAAAAAAGATTGCCGTTCTTCAAGAAATGTCTGAATAATTGTCACTGCAGTCACATGTCAAAGCATTAGAATTCGCCTTAGAGTAGGTAAGTTCCTAAGTGGGACGAGAAGGAACATGGAATAAGAAAATGTAACCGTTTTTTTTTTCAGGTATTTTGAGATCCAAAATAATGGCGGTATAGCTAATTCAATGCTTTACCTGTCGTTTGGTGTACAAACACCTGCTAAAAATTGGCTTCACTTTAGTTTCATAGCAAAATCGCGTGTTCCTACTCCTTATGTCTGTAGGAGTGCGCTTTACCTGCTCTAAGGAATTCGTTAAAAAATTGGTTCTTCTACTCTACAAAAACCAAGACAAACAAATACAGTAACTAAATGACCTGCGGATAAAACTAGCAACAACTACAAACAAACCATCCTCGAAGCTTCCTCCAACCGAACGCGCTTTTTATCAGCACTTTTTAAGGTAAAAATAGATTTATAGTTATTGCTGTATCAAGGGAATTATGAGGGTGGTTGATACCCCAGGGCAAAGTGTGTGGGCCCGAGGGACAGCAATTGCCCATGGATATTAACACCTGATAATTTCCGTGGTGAATAGATAATTTTATTTCCTACTGAATTTACTGTATTTTGTTTATTTTTATGAAGGAATAAACCATAATTTCAATTTTTTCTCAAAGTTGTACCATCCAAGGTAAAAGCGGGAGTTATGAAATAATTAACCACCGCGCGAGAGTTAAGACCCTATTAATGATTATTGTAACCAAGATATATATGGTTACTAATAGTTCAGTAGGATATAAGACAATTCATTTCCTATAATTAGTAGCTATATTCTATAATTTCCTGCAAGTGTATTATGTTGAACTTAAACATGGTACAGTAGCAATAAGCCCACACCACTTATAAATGCAGACGGTTCAGTATGGAATTTATCTGACGAGGTTTGAACTCCAATATTTTCCAATGACAAGCCAATTCCTAATTTTGTTCGACAATCATTATACAGGGCTCTCATTTCAAAACTTGCCACCCATGTTATTTGCGTAAAGAGGCATATTCGTGGAAATCGCCAAAACACCTCAACAGTCAACAAATTGATTGGTGGCGGGGCTGTAATAAAATTGTAGGTAAAGCAGGTGTGTTTAAAAATGAATAGGCATTTTTGAACAACACTGAGGTCAAATTCAAAAAATTAAACGGCAAATTCTACAGATTCAACAGCCCTTCAAATTGATCTATCACTCGACCCCCTGTCTCATTTAGAAATTTTGAGGTGGTGTGGTAGCGTAGCCCTGGAGGTTAGGGGGTTGAAAGAAGGGATTCCAGTTTCACGTGAAAAACCTCCCTCCCCCCCCCCCCCCCCCCCCCCAATAAATTTGTTGACGTGTTTCGGCGTTTTGCACGAATATGCCTCTTTACGCAGATAACGTGGATGGCAAGTTTTGAAATGAAAGCCCTGTATATTTATTCCTCAGATAAAAATGGTGAAAATCGAAAATGTGCTTGCCTGCAAGAAGGTCTAAAATGCTGTAACGAGTGTAAATGTCGTTTTTGTAATAACACTATTGAAGATTTTGAAGAAGAGGAAAATGATGAACAGGAATGTTTTTAATGTCGAAAGTTAGGGCCACATTTTATTGAAATATAAATATATTTTAGGAATTATAGGTATTATATCCATATTTCCGCTTCTATTTAATTTAATTAAAAATATGTGATACCCTACTAAGTGGTCATAAGGTCTTATGAGTATTATACTCTCCTATCTCTGGGTAAATGCGGTATAATACTGTCTCGCGATGGGTTTCGCTCGCGTTAGATTATTTTAGCGCACAAATAAAAAATCGCTGTGGCCAAACGATATATATTGGGTAAAAACTAATAATTTCAAAAACTTTTGTCATGTTTTGGCATCATTTGCTTCGCTGTATGTATATAAAAAATTTCAAAAATAAAAAAGTTTGTCGATTGGTGAAAATTGTAAGACCTGAAATTGTAATTCCTGGATGTTCCGATTTTTAAAAAAATAAAGGGGAAAACTTCGTGAGGAACGAAGGCACTATTAAAAGCGCCTAAGTGTGTACTTTAATTATAAAAAAAATTTACTTCGATAACTTGATTGGTTTTGAAGATATGACGGTACAAACAAAGAAAAACACATTTTATTAAAAATATATTTTTTTTTACTTTTTTTGTCATAAAAAAGTTCGAGACCACGGGAAAATGTCTGCACTTTAGATTTCGTATGCCCAGTGACATGCTTAACAAAACCTACTAGGTTTGATTTGGTTCTACGCCGAAAAAAAAAAACGACGAGATACGGCTTCCAGAACGCTCCTCTAGATATATAAAAAAATTCTACATTTCCCAAAGTTTCCCAGATTTCCAGACAAAAAATCAAAAATTAGGCCATAGACTGTAATGCAAAAATATCGTTCGGATAAACGTCAGATGTCAGAAACATATTTTACCGATACTGCGCTGGCAGTCCGGTTCCAACAATGAGTAACAGATAGCATGATGGCGCCTCCAGGATCAAAATATTCCGGAGGTAAAATACCCGACCACTCGGATCTCCGGGCGTCGGGTGATCCTGGGGGTCCTTCATGCAAAGATATAAAGAGAAGATCAAAAACTCAACTCAGAATTGATTTTAGCAATATAAGAGGAATAAGTACAAATATGAATTCAGTTCACCAACATCTTGAAGAACAAAGACCTGACATCCTTGTTCTCACTGAAACTAAAATCAGTTCTGCAACACCTATTGTGAACTATCTTTATCCCGGCTATGACCTACACCACCGATTTCGACATAATTTTGGGATCTGTGTGTACATTAAAAATGACCTTTCATGTCATCGAGAGGAGAAGCTAGAACCAGCGAACCTTGATATCATATGGCTAAAATTCACCTCAAAGTCATCGACCAAGTTTATCTGCTGCCTCTACCGACCGCCATCTAACACCGAGTACCAAAACTTTTTCGCGACATTATCCGAAAGCTGTGATAGTATACAGTCAAACTATCCACAGGCGGAAATTGTCTTTTTAGGCGATTTCAACGTCCACAATATACCCTGGCTGAAACACCACAACAAAACAGATAACGAAGGCAGAGAAGCAGAAGCTTTTGCCATAAGTTGTGGTCTAACGCAGCTTGTCGATGAACCTACCCGTATCTCAGAAAGGGGCGAATTTGCAGCGCTTTTAGACTTGTTCCTAACCACAAATCCTGACTCGTACACAATTCAAGTAGATGCTCCACTTGGTTCGTCCGATCATAAACTTATAATAACAAAGTGCGAAATGCTCATCCCACCAAGCCAACAACCACTTCCTCGTAAATGTGGCACTATAAATCGGCAAAATGGAATGACCTAAAACAGTTTTACCTGGATCTTCCATGGCAAGAGGTCTGCTTTAAAACAGCTGATCCCACTATTTGCTGTAATGAAATAACACAAGTAATCTTATCTGGAATGTATGCATATATCCCACATACAACTAAACGTAGAGCTAATGCAAAAACCTTGGTTCAACAGCCAGTGTCAAACGGCTGTACAGAAAAAACACAGAGCATATAACCTTTGGAAACGACAACAAACCGCTCAAAACCACACAGAATTTATAGAAGCCAGAAATAGTTGCAAAATTACTATTGACTCCGCTAAAGAAACATACAATCAAAGAATAAAAAACAGGTTGCTGAATTGTCCAAGTAGTTCTAGGTCCTTTTGGTCTCTTGCAAAAAGCTGTTGGATCTAACTTCACCAAGTCATCCATACCACCACATACAGATAAAAATAATCACCTAGCCACAACATCAGAGGAAAAAGCCATATGCTGGCCCCAAATGTTTTCCTCCAACTCAACCTAACAGTGCCAAACGGAAAAAACTCCACCGTTCATTGAAAGGGTTTCCCATAGTATGCCAGAGGGGTACCCTTTTATCACAGAGAAATACGAAAATCCCTTAAAAAGCTAGATACAAACAAAGCAATGGGTCCGGATGGCATTCCCGCAATAGTACTCAAAAAATTGCGCCAACGAACTCACCCCCAACTTTCGCAAAATTATTCAATTTGTCTTACAGGCAAGGAGTATATCCATCATCATGGAAGTCTGCCGCAGTACAACCCATTCCAAAGAAAGGAAAAAAGACAGATCCGTTAAACTATAGACCAATTGCTCTACTTCCGGTGATATCAAAAGTAATGGAAAGAGTTGTGAACAATCACCTAACCAAGTACTTGGAAAAGTACAAAATTATCAACGATAAGCAATCGGATTTCGAAAATATAGGTCAACTGGCGATTTACTTACATACGTCACTCAGTTATGGCAAAAAGCGATTGAGTTTGCGGGGTGAAACAAGAACAATTGCCTTAGATATATCTAAAGCATTCGACAAAGTTTGGCATGAAAATCTGCTCAACAAGCTCAAAGCAATGGGATTATCGCCGAAACTTTGCACTTGGTTTGAAAGTTACCTAAAGGACAAATCCATTTATGTTGCACTGGATGGCCAGAACTCCAACTCTTACCAAATAAATGCTGGTGTGCCACAGGGAGCAATCCTTTCGCCAACTCTTTTTCTGATTTACATAAATGACCCTCATAGATAAAACAGTAAATCCACTTTATTGCTTTGCAGACGATGGCAATGTAGTCTCCTCACTCATACCACCCACAGGTCTATCCGCACGTGAATTCCATCATCTTAGACTAACTCAAATATCGCAGATAAATAACGACCTGGAGATAATAGACGACTGGGGGTAACAAAAACCTTGTACAGTTCAACGCGCAGAAAACCCAAGCAGCTCTGTTTTCAAAAAAGACCAGCACCGGTGAGCCAAACATCATGCTATCTGGAAGTGCTGTCACATTACAGAGTCAGTTGAACATCTTGGGGGTTACTGCAGAGACCAACATGTCTTGGCACAGTCACGTGGCAGATATTGCTAAAAGGGCGTCCCAAAAGCTGGGGGTGCTATTTCGTACAAGACATCTGTACACACCAAGCCAATTGCTGACACTCTACAAAGCCCAGATACGACCAACTATGGAGTACTGCTCACATATATGGAGTGCAGCACCCAAACATACCTTAATGCTTTTGAACACCGTGCAAAAACGAGCTATCAACCTGATCAATGACCCCGCACTTACTCGTAACTTGGATGGTCTCGAACATCGCAGATCTGTGGGCGATTTATCTCTCTTCTACAGGTACTATCACGGAAAATGCTCTGAAGAGTTGGCACGTATGATTCCACCGAGAGTAGCACCTACCAGGCGAACCCATCAAACAGACGGTAACCATGAATTTACTGTCAAACTAGAGGCACCAAGAACCTCATTATATCAGAATTCATATCTCTGGAGAACAGCGTCGCTGTGGAATAAACTCCCTGCGACGGTTTTCCCTGCAGGTTACAACCTGAACCGTTTCAAGACCAACATACACCGACATTTCCGCACACTTGCCGCTTCTCGAGCGTGATAGGACATTTCCTTGCGAGTGCGCATATCCGTGAAAAAAAAAAAAAAAATCCTTTTTTTTTTTCACCAAGGAACAAGTCGGAGGCGTTCCTCGAGGTCTGGCGCCTGGAGCGCTCGCTGCATTCGCCTTATGGTAGGGCCGGCCCTGGATAAGGCATTAATATGGAAATATTGAGTGATAACGAAGAATTTTCACTAACACCTCCAGAAATTACAGAAAGGGCGACAAATGCAGGTAATATTATACTACTGGACAAGTCCAAGAAAATTTTCGAAAAATTATATAGAGAATTTCATACATCTGTCAAAACTGGTATTCCAACAATAAATTGACATGTTTTGATTGTTGATTTGAACCAATCAGATTGTAATTACGCGATAATTTGCACTAGTGCAAATTATCAGATAATTGCATACTAACTGGTGCGAAAACTGGTGTTTTGACATTTTTTGACAAAAAATTTAAATTTTTGATTAATGAAATTCTCTCAGTAAATACAACTGGTGCAATGGAAATATATTTATAATTTTCGACAAATTTTTACTCATGCGTTTTTAACTGAAAAAAGCACGAGTACACTACGTGCACTCGTGCTCTTTTTCAACTAAAAATGCATTCGGGCAAATTTCCCAAAAATTATCAATAATTTCCATTGCACTAGTTATATTACTATTGACAATCTATGGATTGGAAACACCAAAAACACATCGTCTTTCTCAGAAAATGTTTTGATAGTATATTTTGGACAATTACAACAAAAAATGAAACCTTCAACTGCATGGATTACTCAATTATAAAATCTCTATTTAAAGTTGAGCATAATGTTGACATATCTAAATATAAGTTTTATCAATGGCAGTAGAAAAAATTGTGTATGCAACTCTCATTACATGATCATTGCATAATATACTATTGTAAAAATTTAGAAACTTAGCATCTAAACAAAAAGAAATACAACATAGTAGTACGGTAGTTTACAGGGTGTCCCAATTTTGATACTTTCAATGGAAAACGTCAATTTGCGAGCGAGATACAAAAAAATTAACCCCTCACTCTGAGGCTCAAATTTCATAAAATCTTTATTTGTGCAAACCGCATTTTGATATCCTCAATTTTTTAGCCGCTAGAGAGCGATTCTCGATTTTGAGTAAGCAATACTGTGAAACCTTCGTAATTTTTTTCTTTATGAAAATAATTGATTTGAATATATCAAAATGCGGTTTGCACCAAAGCCACCAATCAAGAATTCATGAAATTTGAGCCTCAGAGTGGGTGGTTAATTTTTTTTATATCCTACTGAACTATTAAAACCATATAATACCTTGGTTACGATAATCATAAACAGGGTCTTAACTCCCAAGGGAGTTAAGGATTTTCATAACTCCCAAGGGAGTTAAGGAAGGGAGTTAAGAATATCATAACTCCCAAGGGAGTTAAGGATTTCCATAACTCCCGCTTTTACCTTGAATAGGTAACACTTTGACAAAAAATAGAAAGTTTGATTTATGGCTTATTCCTTTATAAAAATAGACAGAATACAGTAAATTCAGTAGGATATAAAATTATCTATGTACCACGGGAATTATCAGGAGTTAATACCCACGGGCAATTGGTGTCCCTCGGGCCGGAGGCCCTCGGGACACAAACGTTGCCCTGGGGTATTAACACCTGCATAATTCCCTTGATACATAAATAACTATTGTATCTCTCTCAGAAATTGACGTTTCCTATTAAAAGTGTCCAAATTGTACCCTGTACTGTCCGTACTCCACCGACAAGTTCCATAAATTATCTCCGGAGTCTGCAAGACAATAGCTGAAAAAGCCGCCTAAAGTCATCACGTCCAGCGCGTCCGCTGGTGCCGTATCCCGTTGAGATCAGCAGATTTCCAAGATGTATATAAAATACAACGTTGCTGTCTGTTTCAATTTTTTTTTTTTTTTATATCATGGTTTTATTTTTTTAAATTCATTTTTATCGATGCCTTTAGAGAATTCGGTTGTGTAGGGGCTCCTCAGCTCTGGGGGCCCGACGCAGAGTGCGTCGTTTGCTTCATGTTAGATCCGCCACTGCACTGAGGAACACAACAGTAGTGATTAAAGGTCATGATTGAATGACACACTGAGGAACAGGTACCGAAATGAAATAGAAAACTCAAAAAAACAAGCAAATTCAAATTATATCCGTAATTCTGATAACATTGCAAAAGCATCATGGAATCTGATAAAAAAATATATGCCAAACAGCACTTCTAAAGCAAATGCAAATATAGACCCAAATGAATGTAATGATTATTTTGCTGACATAGCTGAAAACCTCATTCATAATCTACCAGCAGCCGACACATCGCCAGTTCTGTATATGCAGAGCAGTAACTTAGGAGACCCAAACCTGCACTTTTCTTTCCACAGTGTAGGGCCACTCGAAGTTCTTAATAATTTAAAAAAAAAGCACAGCAAGGACTTCTATGACCTTAGTGTAGTGCTAATACAGGCACTTGGTGGGATTCTCTGTTATCCGCTTGCAAAAATTTCCAACAAATGTATCCAAGAAGGTGCTTACCCTGAAGAGCTCAAAATTAGTAAAACTGTGCCAATCTTCAAAAGTGGAGATAAAACATCACCATCAAATTACAGACCAATTTCTTTGATCCCCGTCTTCTCCAAGATCCTTGAGGTTCTCTTGAAGGACCAACTCTACATGTACTTTGAGGGAAACAACTTATTCATAGAAGAGCAGTTTGGGTTTAGAAGGGGCAGAACCACCACTGGGGCAATACTAAAGCTCTGTGATTTCATAGTTGAGGGCTTTGAGGAGGGGCAGATTGTGTCCACCACCTTCTGTGACCTCTCCAAAGCCTTCGACTGTGTATCACATGATATCTTTATAGAAAAATTAAAATACTACAGGCTCTGTGAATTCAGCGTGAATTTGATATTTGGGTACCTCTCGGGACGAAGGCAGATCACGGAGTTGGAGGGTAGGCGCTCAGAGGAGAGAGTCATGAGGCACGGTGTGGTTCAGGGATCGGTACTGGGCCCACTGTTGTTCCTTATATACATAAATGACCTTGCAGCTGCCCTGTCTGGATGCCGGGTTGTTATCTACGCGGACGATAATGGACTCTCCATAAAAGCCAAAACACTGGACGTTGCCAAAATGGAGATGACGAGACATGTCGAAACTGCTGTTGACTGGTTCAACTCCAATCTTCTGAATGTCAACCAAAGTAAAACAGAAAGCATAATCTTTTCTCTCAAGAAAACTACAATTCAAGACAACCCAGAAAAAATCAAATTTTTAGGAGTTACATTGGATGCGAAGCTGACTTTCGAGCAGCATGTCAACATTATTTCAAAAAAACTTTGCTCCGCAATCTATGTTGTTCGTAATATATCGAAAATTGTAGATAAAGAAACATCAAAAATGGCATATTATGGTCTATTTCATTCAGTGAGCGTCTATGGACTCCTGGCATGGGGACACTCGTGTCATACCTCTCGCATCTTTGGCCTGCAGAGAAGAGCAGTTAGAATTGTAGCTGGCGTCAAATACCGAGATGATGTCAAACCATCCTTTAGGGACCTAAAAATATTAACTCTTCCAGCACAATATATCCTAGAGTCTCTACTATATTTTCATAGTACCTCTTCAAACTACACTCGTGCCGAAGAGGTCCATAATTACAACACTCGCCAACGTTATAACGTGCAGATTGACTTTTCACGCTTAAAAACCTCCTGGAGCGCAACGCGATATTATGCACCGGCATTTTTCAACAAACTGCCTTATACGATACAAAACATTCCAATAAAGCCATTTAAAAATAAAATCAAGCAATTCTTGTTAAGTAAGTGCTTTTATTCAATAGAAGAATTTTTGCAATATCAGGTCACAGATTTGGATTTTTAACTTGTTTTGAATAGTCTTAACCGTTCATAGTTACTTAGTACTGTCCTTTTATAATGTTTAAATTTTTTATACAGATGTGATATACCCATTAAGTGATATAGTATTTTATTAATTGTAATTATAATTGATTGTAACCTAGTTTTAAGATTTTGATAACGCTATGAAACTCTGTTTTAAGTCTGAAATATATACAACCTATACAACCTATGTATCTGATATAATTTAGACTAATACTAGAAACTATAGTAATTTCTTGCCAGATCATAACCTAACCTGTGGTGCAAACAGCCTACGTCAAGGCGAGAAACGCCATAATGCCTACGTCACAACTGGTTTTTTGGCTTGGGGAGGTAGGGGGGATTTGTTACACACGGGCCTTATGAGGATGAGCCATCCTGTAGTAGTGTGAATCATCCTTGGGGGGACGCTTCCATTTCGCGCCATTTCGGAAAGGTTATTTTCGAAGGCTGGTAATATTTTCATTTTGACAGTTAAAAAATCCAATCTTAAATCTAAAAATATGAATATGTTGTTTAATCAAAATAAATGGTTGATTTCTTAAAGCGTTGTAGTTGAATAATTATTTTTATACAAATACCTACTACTAAAATCCGTTTTTTTTTTAAAGATAATTCCCCAAGTCAAAAATTTAGTAACTATGCTGGCAACACAAGCCTTTTCTACGTAAAAATTTGAAAGCATTGACAATTTTACATTGTATTGTCGAATGTAATACCACAAGAGGTTTCAGGATTACCGAATAATACTTTTACCTGTCACGAAACGCGTTGAGTGTCAGGTAAAAGTATTAGGTAATCCTGAAACATCGAGTGGTATTCAAAAGGTTATACAATGAACTAAACTTTAATACTTTATTAATTTTTATCATTATTAATAACAATATTGCCACCAAGCGCGATAATCCCAAAAGGCTTATCACTTATTAAGCCTTTCGTGTCATATGGGAATAATGTACAATGAGTTGTATAACCAACATAATGTCATTTCGACTTTTATCTTTAAAAAAAAACAGACTTTAGAATCTTCAATTTTCATTTCAGTTGTAGGTTATATTTTTGAACCGATAGTACTATCGATATATCGATAGTTAATCAACCACTACTATCAAACTATCTATAGTTTTTGAATTCGATATTTTCCCACCACTACACCAAACCTTCCCTCCTATCCTCTTTTTGCTTTGTGAGCCCAAGCAAAAGGAGGTGGCAGTTGTGAGTTGCATCATCTACCAACCGGTCATGAGTAAACTATTAAACCAGTCAAAATAACGGTAATATTTAAAATATGAATTGACAATATTAAAATATATTACAATTAATTTTTCGAGTTGAATATTTATTGTAAAGTTTTGACATCATCTTTCTGACGAAAACCCTGTACCTACCTATAATTTTTTATAGCTTCATATCAGGGGCGGCTTCTCAATAAGTGCGCTCGTGCGCGCGCACTGCCTCCAAAAACCAAGCAAGAAAATAAAATTAAAATTTTGGAAAGAAAAGAAACTTCAATTAAAAAATACTTACCCAATTTTCTAAATTAGGATAAATATCTACTCATTTTTCTATTTTTAAATTCGCACGAACGGAACGAAAGCGCGCCCGGCGCCTGTCTTGTATATTTTTTTTCTCCCGCTTGGTTATGCTGGTGGTCCGGGTGGTCGGTGTGGAATCGTTCGGCGCTCTGGGTAAATGTGTTTTCTCGCTGTGCGATTGATCGGGAATATACGGTAAAGTCGCCCGATGAAAGGGATGCGCCGTGCGCTATTTGAATACACACTTCCAATGTTGTTTCCACTCAATCGAGAATATTTCGATGTTTTTTCACCATTTTGGCGGTTTGACAACTCTGTTGTTCGCGTTTTTTTTTTTAATTATAAATTTCAATATCAATTATGTATAATGGCTAGAATACAAACATTCAAGCCTCATTTAAATACATATATTTTTGTTTTCGATAATTTTTCCTAAAGTAAAAAGAAAAAAAATCAACATACAAAATAAATGTAGGTAAAACAGGACGTGGCACCTCCAAAAAATTTTCCAAGAGCGCACAACCACACTAGGTTGCCACTGGCCGCCACTGCTTCATATCTATATTATAGTATTTGGTTAACTTTGTTATGTTATTTATTTAAGTATATAGATTTTTACAGTTGACCATAGGATGCTCCTCTCTTATTTTTCGTTTGTGATAACGGAGTTAAGCCTGTTTTATTTTCGCTTTTGTGTTTCCAGTGTTTATCATAATAAAAGTTATAGGTACCTACAAGTGTTTTCCATATTTTTTCAAAACTATAGATTTCAGGTGTATGGCGTAATAGCTGGGAGATAACAAGAAATTGGAACATCCAGAGACATTATCTATTTGTAAATTTATCCGCACATTGTAAATTTACATGCTTGTAAATTTACAATACATTTTCACAGAAATATTTGAAACTTATAACATTTATGTAGAAATAATAAATAAAACTATGATTTTTTTGTAAATTTGAAATATAAATTTACAAGTTTTTTTTTGTAAAAATCTATATAGGTAATATAAAAATTAATGCCACTTTTCGTTGTAATTTTATAACTCAAGAACGGGCTCACCTAGCCAAACCAAATGTTCAGGCTTTGTTCGGACTATTTATTAGATGGTTTATGTGAAGTTTGCACAAAATCGGTCGTGCGGTTGTTCATTTATCACATTTTTTATAATAAATAAATTATTCAATAAATGGAGGATCGTTTTGTTATCATTATTATCTTTATATATAAAACACAGTTGTGTTGGTTCTAGCACTTATAACTCGAGAACAGCTGGACTGATTTTTATGATTTTTGCTTTATTGGATTTGTCTTTGTCCATAGGTATACTAAGATAATAAATCGAAAAAATCCAAAAAAACAAAATTACCTATTTTACTTATTTATGAAAAAAATTGACTAAGCCCGCATACGGCGCCATCTCTTCTAACCGATACTGCAACCATATTGTATACGGCACTATCTCTGATACCTAGAACGAAGCCGTTGCGCCTTAATTTCATTGCAGATACAGTAGAACAATGCTACTCAGGAACTGGAGCTATTCCGAACAGAACTATTCCACTATTCCGATCAGATAGAGTGGTGCAGAAAGAGTAGATCATATAGAATAGTGCAGATAGAGTAGAACAGATGGAGTAGTGCAGTGGAGATAGAGTGAAACAGGGCTGCGCTGGAGATTTTTTTTGTTTTCTTTACATTCTTCGAACATTCCTGTGCCTGAGTTTATTTATTTGATGGTACACTTTACAAGAATAATGCCCACAAGCTGTCTAAAAAAGGATGATGTAAAATTTTAATTTTAGGTGACTTCTGATCCAGAGAGTTAACATTAATTTTTCTCAAACAAAGCCAAATTCACCATCGAAAAAAACTGAATTTAATTTAGCTAATAGATACTTTCACACAACATTTAAGAGGTATTCAATAATTCAGAGGCGGTACGAAGTTTGCCGGATCAGCTAGTATTGTTTAAAATTACAATCCTTTAGAAAATTCACAGAATTGAAATTACAGAGTTTATGTAGTTTTACAATAGCGTTGTAATTTTACTTATAAAATCATTGGTTATTTTTTGCCACTGATTTTGTGAGTAAATTTACAAAATAATTTCACAGCTGATTTAATATAAAAACCGCGCCAAACGCATGCAATATTCTGACCTGATGCTCAGCACTGTTTATAACATTTTGACCTTAGATTCGGCACTCCACATGACTGATGCTGAACCATTCCGACCTGATGTTCAGCACCATTCAACATTCAAGTATAGTCGCCGCCACAGATAATTGAGATTCCTACAAAAATTATTTCTTTGACGGCCATACCAGGATAAACAAAAACTGCAGCAGAAAGTCTTCAGATAAGGATTGAGAATAAATTTATTCCAAGAGCATAAATTAAATTCATTTTGCGTATAGTATTATTGCATTAAATATTTGAAAGATCCTTTAAGAAAATTGAAAAATAATTTTTAACATTATTTACAACAACTTAAACCGAATAATTCCAAACCAATTTAATCTTGTACTCAAGCGGTTCCTAACACGTGCTCCCGACTAAATGCAGGCCCGCTGATAATATTAACATACTTTTTTGTAGGAATCTCAAATATCTCTGGCGGATACTATACGGATTTCGACTCTCCGTATTAATTGGCGATCCGAATTCAAACGGACCAATGAAATATGCCTATAGGTGCCAAATCCTATAACGGAATGTTTAGATGCTGCCGGTTGGCATCTAAACATTCCGGTATAGGATTCGGCACCTAGGCATATTTCATTGGTCCGTTTGAATTCGGACCGCCAATTAATGCGGAGTGCCGAAATCCGTACTTGAATGTTGAACGGTGCTGAGCCTCAGGTCGGAATGGTATATACATATACTGTGTGGATTGCCGAATCAAAGGTTAAAATGTTAAACAGTGCCCAGCTGCAGGTATCGCTATACTCTTCAATCCATTGCTTTATATCGTTTTCCTACAAAATGTTGGCTCGGTAAATTTTCTCACCAGTCACCACATTAAAAGTGTTTAAATGATCCAGGCAAACTCATCTTGCATGTTTAAGCACAAGAACACATGAAGCAACGGCGAAATAAACCGCATCCGCCGCAAAATTGTAGCTAAGAGGAACACGAAGGAGGTGGACAGCTGATTTAATATAGAAACCGCGCTAAACGCATGGCAACATTCGGACCTGATACTCAGCACTGTTTAACATTTTGACCTTAGATTCGGCACTCCACATGGCTGTTGCTAATGGACCATTCTGACCTGAGGCTCAGCACCGTTCAACATTCAAGTACCGATTTCGGCACTCCGTATCAATAGGCTCCTTGCATCGGATAGTCCATGAAAAATTAGTCAACACGTGTTTTTTCTTTTTCTTGTGAGTCAAAAATTGACGGAGATACAACGCTTTGAAATGTCCTTCCGACGTCATAACTCAGGTATAATACGTTGTGAGTTGTGACGTCGCACATGCTCAGTATATCTATATATATAAGACTCAATATTTGTTATAACTTCCGAAATAATCATATTTGGACAAAATAGAAAAACACGCATCGATTTTTTTTCGATTTCCTACAGTTTGCAATAAACAATAATCAATTTTTCATGCAAGTACCCTATTGGCGGTCCGAATTCAAACGGACCAATGAAATATGCCTAGGTGCCGAATCCTATACCGGAATGTTTAGATGCTGCCGGTTGGCACCATGACAGCAATCATTGTTGTTGGTTGCCAACTGCTGACTGTAAAATAATGCGCCTCCTGGACGCAAATCACTCATGAGTCCTTATTATGGCAATGAATATGATAATATAAGTAATAAAGACAGAACACTCGTTATCCTGGGAAAGCTGCTGCCCTGTTTTAACAATTAGGACCCTGGATAAAAATTACGCGGTTTTTGTCAGAAGAGTGCGACTATTATAGGATCATAGGATTTCGTAAAAACGATGTCTGCTGTTTTATTTTTTCTTTTATGTGGTATTTATGATTCTATTAACTAATAGTCGCATGACAGAGACCGCGCAGCGACCAAGCCATTTTGCTAGGCCAGGCCATCGGGCGATGCCCGATCGCCCGATAGGCCAGTCCGCCCCTGCTAGTCAGAGTGAATTTCATTGGTTGAAACTAGTTTTCTGACTGTTTCTAGTGTTTCTGCAGAAACAGACCTAATCAATTAATATGATTATTCTTGACATTTACCGCAGTGCCGGCCCGAGGCTACTCTTGGGATGGAGCGAGATCTGACTTTGGCGCCCCTAGTAAATGTGATTCGCATGCGCGAGCCTGGATTTTGACCATATCTAATATAATAAGTATGTCTATTTATCTTATCAATTGAAATTTGGAAACATTTCTGTTCGTTGCTACCTAATATTTTCCTTTTGAGAGTTGATTTGAAGTAGAATGACAAACGAATAATTAAAGTTTCTACGTTTATATGCTTTTCAGATATATTTGGCGAAATGTCATTCTTGGAAATTTGACAGATTGACCTTCGTATAATAATGACATTTGATAACAAAGTATTTTTTTAAATTCAGGGTTATGAAACAGAAAGCCGAGTTGCCAGAATGTGTAAAATATCTGAGCAGATTCAATTCCAAAATATTTTTCCAAATTGATTTAAAAAAAAAGATTGGGTAACTACGTAGTAAGTTTATTTGATTTATTTGAAATAAGATATAATAATAATAATAATAATAATAATAATAATAAAAACGTTTATTAATCCAAGTAATTAATTTTATAATACTGAGAAATAAGTAGGTTCCTATTATAATTACATGGAATAAAGGGCTATTATTTCAGCCTCCCAAATTGACAATTTAGGTGCTGTTGACGCCCAAAGATAGGTACATATTATGCATACTATTTTCTTTTAAAGATTTACAAAATAATAATAACTATATATTAAGCAAAGGATTAGGGACAAGGAATGGAAAAAGGACAGAAAAGGAAAAAAAAAAAAAAACGCGCAAGTTATTTTTTAAGAAAATTAATCTTGAGTTTTTTGCGGAAAGTTGAGCAAGAGTTTGAAAAATCGAAAATTTTGTATTTATTTACAACAAATGCAATTCTGTAAGAAAACGATTTTTTATATAATTGTTTATGATGTTTTGGGATTGTTAATAAATTGCGTGTGCGTAGGCTGCGACTATGAACATTTGATCGTAAAGATATTTTTTCTATCAAATAAGAGGGTTTTTTAAATTTTAAAATTTTATAGAAAAAAACACCCTCATAGAGACATCTACGAGAGTACATATTCAACCACCCAGCATCCTTCAGCTTATGTGAAATTCCTTGCCTTCGCCGAATACCATAAATAAACCGCAAGCAACAGTTTTGAAGTTTTTGAATTCGGTTTGAATTAAAAGTATCCATTGCAGGACCGTATACATTTGAACAAAAATTTAAATGTGATAGACACAATGAATCACACAGCATTTTTTAAATATTTTCATTGAGAAAATGCCTATGTGAATAGAGCATTTTTAAAGTAGAGTAGCCCAATTGTAACTTTTGATTAATATGTTCTGTGAATGTCAATTTGTTATCAATTATAAGGCCAAGATTTTTTGCATTGTTCTTTAGTTCTATTTTATCATTTCCAATCTGAATGGTTAGATTTATTTGCTGAATATTAGTTCTTGCAATGTCACTACAGAATAAAAGAGCTACCGATTTTTTTGGATTAATTTGCAAAAGATGATCTTTAGATTCTTTCAGAAGGCGGCTTAAATCATTATTAAGTAAAGTGTTGGCTTGTTCTACATCCCTAGGATCGAAGCTGATGTACAGCTGGGTATCATCAGCATAAAGGTGATAACCGCAATTATGCAGACATTTAAAGAAATTAGCAGTATAAATTAAATACAACAGCGGACCCAGGATGCTTCCCTGCGGTACGCCTTGCGTAACGCTCAGGGAATCAGACATTTTACCATCCAGCTCAACATACTGCGACCTACCCTGTAAAAATGATTTCATAAAATTAAGAGGTCCCACATCAAATCTCATTGATTCTAGAATCGCCAAAAGAATATCGTGGTTTAACATATCGATCGCTTTGGTGTAATCAAGCAGGACTAAAATGAAAGCTTTATTATCATCTAGAGATTGATAGATATTGTCCGTAATTTCTGCCAAAGCCGTGTTGCAATCATATCCAGCACGAAAACCTGATTGTTTTGCTGGTAACAAATTATTAATGCTCAAATATTCGTATATTTGCTTATACAAAACCCTTTCCAAAATTTTGGAAAAAGCAGGTAGTATAGAAATCGAACGTAAATGAGAGAATTCAGAAGGATTACTATTTTTGGACAGGGGGATCACTTTTGCCAGTTTCCATTTTTTCAGGAAAATATGATTGTTCAATACACACATTAATGAGGTGAGTTATATATGGGACGATATACGGACAACACATCAAGATCAGAGTAATATTTAGTTTGTCATCACCAAATGCTTTTGATTTAATATGTTTTAAAATATCATATATTTCATCCTCATTTACATAAGCAAAATTAAATCTGAAATTACCCTGGCTTAATAAATTATTTTTATAAAATTTTATTGTAGTTTGAGGAGGAATTGTGGCAATATTACTCACTTGTGTAAAATACCTATTGATGTCATGTCCATTTTTAATATTATCAGGGATCTGAGTTGTTTTTTTACTAGTAATATTGATTTTTTTCAATTCATTCCATTTCTCCTTAGAGGTGCCAGTTTGGAATTTGAAATTTAGGTATGATTTCTTTTCACGTCTAATTGAAGCTGTAACGTGGCTGTAACCAGGTTACGTAGATCTTTATAGTACTGCCAATGCGTGGGATTTTTTGTTTTTTTATATTTATTAAGAGCCTGGTTGCGTCGTCTGATCATAAATCTTACATTGTATGTAATCCATGGGGCATAAGGTTTTTTCTTACCTATTACGGTTCTAATTGGAGCATGCACATCAAATAAATGTAGAATGTTAGAAGTTAAAAATTCTACTTTTTCATCAATATTTTCCATATAGAAGATATTTTGCCAAGGTACGATGTGTAAATCATTTTCAAAGGCATCAATATTGATATTATTTAGGGGTCTATAGCTAAAATTGCAACCTGATGAATTGTCCACTTGAAAATTCAAATTACAATATATTAATTGATGATCCGATATCTGCACGTCTCTAGTACCGCTGTTTATAATATTGTCGCCATTATAAAATAATAAATCAATTAATGATTCAGAATATGGGGTTATTCGAGTTGGTTCTGTGATAATTTGTTGAGAATTATATGTGTCCATTATATTAGAAAGTTTTGAAGAATTACTTGCCATAAAGTTATACATATTTATGTTAAAGTCGCCAAAGCATAAAATAAAATCGGACGATGTAAACATTTCTGCCATGACATCCTCCAAATGTGCAAAGAAACTATTTTCGTCAGTTCTCGGGGGACGATAGACATTGCCTATAATTATTTTTTTCCCTAAAATACTAATTTTTATCCATATATCGTCGCTAATCTGACAAAGGGGCGTAAGGTACAAATTGATAATTTTACAGGATTGCCATTTAAAAAAAAGGTTGTTAATTGAGAAGCTATCACTCTGTTCGGTTATATATTTTTCTGTGCACAGATATTTATCGAGGCAGATAAATTGTCATAGACTCAGGCTAATATAATAGATTTTCCATATCGTTTACATGTTATACAAAAATTAGTACCCAATGGACATACGCCCCTTTGTAGGATCTTCATTAAAATAATTATAATAATAATAATAATAATAAAATGTCTTTATTGAAAACAAATGTTCATGACATTTGCCCATAGGGCGAAGATTAGCTTAAAGCTACTCATTAACTCTTAACCCTATATACAAATATTAAATTACTTTACTAATACAACAATCACAGTAACGGCAATAATGAACGATGCCTAATAAGTATAACAAAATAGAAAAATATTCATGTAACAAACAAACAAAAAAAAATAAATAAAAAATATTAATAAAATTTTTAAAAAATAAATAAATATATGTATACATGTATAAATGCTACTCACTACTAACCTACATAGCCAACTGCTCCTCCAAAAATAGTTGCTTGTATTTTTTATGAAGCTGATAGACTGAGGAATGCAAGTCAGGTCTTAGATGATTAAACAAAGATACAACATTGAATGTGAAACAACGAGAAAATAGAGCGGTGGTGTGGTGTGGCATGGTCAATGTGATGTGTCTGATGTTTCTGTTATGAACCATATTTCTAGGTATTAATTTTTCAAATAGGTATGATGGTGCCCTATTATTAATTAAACGATACATAAATAGTACCAGATGAAACTTGAACAAAAACGATAACTTCAACCATTTTAGATCATATATATGCCTTGAAACATGATCGAACTTTTTCAATCTACAAACAAACCGACAACATGTATTTTCAACACGTTGCAATCTTTGCTGAGACATCCTGTCTAAAAAGGGATAATAGACTATAAGGCAATAATTGATTATAGAAAGTACAAAGGTATCTGCAAGCTTTTTCCTGGTATCAAAATTTAAGATATCCTTATTAGCATACAGAAGCCGCAGACGCAAATAACATCTTTGAAGAATTTTCCCGACGTGCTCCCGAAATCTTAATGATAATTCAAGAGTTAAACCAAGAATTTTTATCTGTTCTGAAAAAGAAAGTTGAATGTCATCGACTGCAATACGCAAATTATTTTTAATTGCAAGTCGTTGATTTTTAGAGCTAAAAAGTAAAATTTTAGTTTTGCTAGGATTAATTATGAGATTATGCTCAGTTGAATACCTTTTTATTAAGCGTAAGTCATTATTGATACATTCAGTGGCCTCATCAATTTCATTCGGATTAAAGCAGTGCATTAACTGGGTGTCGTCGGCATACTGATATACCCTTGAACCTACCACTATTGAAGGAAGGTCGCAGGTATATAAAAGGAATAAAAGTGGTCCCAAAATTGATCCCTGAGGAACCCCAGAAATCACTGGCTTCGATCCAGAATAATTATGCTCTATGCGGACTCGCTGCGTACGCTTCCAAAGATATGATTTAAAAAATGAGAGAACAATATTATTACAGCCAAAAAAATTAAGCTTCGCCACCAACAGGTCATGATCAATAACATCAAAAGCCTTAGAGTAGTCCAAAGCCACCAATACTGCTGCAAGCTTTTTATCAAGCGCTCTAGTAATGTCGTCAGTAATATTAAGTAAAGCGGTGGTAGTACTGTGCCCCTCTCTAAAGCCAGACTGCTGAACTGGGAAAATGTTGTTTTTAATGAAATATTGAGATAACTGGAAGCATACCACCCTTTCTAATACTTTTGAGATAATTGGTAATAAACTTATTGGCCTCAGATCCTGCAAGGCTTCGGGACTAGATACTTTGGGAATAGGACATATAATTGACTCACGCCAAGACTGAGGAAAATATCCAATATCCAAGCATGTGTTAACAATATTTGTTATGTGATTGAGAATCTGTGGTAAACATAAGTGCAACATACGAAGAGTGATGCCGTCATGGCCTGATGAATTTGATCGGATGTTACAAATAACTTTCATGATGGTTTGTTGGTCAACTAAAGCAAATTGGAATTTTTCCTCAGAAAATTGGTTGTTGGTGTAATATTCTATTCTGTTATTACAGTTGGTGGATTTATTAAAAACGTTAACAAAAAAGTCATTAATTGCATCAGGATCACGTAAGGTTAAGGGTAATTCAGCGGTCTTAGTTGCGGATGTTTTTATATTTAAATTATGTAATCCCTTCCAAAATTTTTTAGAGTCTCTATCTCTTTCTAGACTTTCAAGGTACGCAGCTTTCTCCCTTCTAGTGGATGCCAAAGCAAAGTTACGCAGGTTCTTGTAATGATTCCAATTATCTGGGGTTTTGTTTTTTTTATACTTAAGCAATGCTTTGTCCCTCTGTTTGTAAATAAATCTTAAATTATCCGTAAGCCAAGGCGCTGGTGGCTTACTTACTCGAATAGTTTTGATTGGAGCATGTTTGTCAAACAAAGATATTATACCACTTTCTAAGCACCGAACTTTTTCATTTATATTTTCTATATAAAATATACTATCCCAATTCACACGATTTAAATCATTTTGAAAAGTCTCTAAGTCAAAATTCCTATAATCGCGCACTTTGATGAATTTTTGTTTAATTTTATTTATCTTTATCTTAAGTGTACAAAATGGGGCTTTATTGTGATCACTTATATCAGAGTTGACTGTGCCACTTTTGAAAACCACATCCATATTATTAATAAAAATTGGATCAAGGCATGTTGTTGAAGTGCTAGTAATTCTGGTTGGTTCATTTATTAATTGGAAGAAACCAAAATTTTGCAAAGAGTCAAATAATAGATTAGGTTTGAGCATATCGACATTTAAATCACCTGTTATAATTGAATAATCATAATTGACAAGAAGATGAGGAGCAATCTCATCTATAAAATTAACAATTTCAGAGTGGTTTGTTCGAGGTGGGCGGTATATCGTAACAACAGCTAGCTTAAATGAGCCATAAGTAATTTCTACAAAAACATATTCTAAGTTTACGTTATTCACATTTATATCAAACAAACTGCAACGCAAATTTGATCTTACATAGATACCAATACCACCTCCAACCTGATCTTGTCTATCTTTCCTAAAAAAATTATAACCAGGTAACGACACTGCATCAGAAGTTATTTCATTCCTTAACCAGGTTTCTGTAACACAAATGACATCATAATTATTAGAAACTAAATGAGAGAAATCTACAAAACTAGGTAGTAAGGACCTTGCATTAATATTTATAATTTTAAACAAAGAAATGTCCCTATCATTAGCCATTATACTACTTTAAATATTATACACTTCAGTGACAAGGGTAATTTAAGAAAGATCTTCCAAATCATTTTCTTCACGGATGACAACATACCTGTCGTCTTCGGTTTTCCTTGCAAGAATTTTACCATTGCGATGCCAAACAAATTTATAATTTTTGGCCTTTAGCAGCCTTCGAGCTTTTTTAAATAGGTCATACATCTCCTTTGGTAAATCCTCACCAATAAAAATTGCTTTCAACGACTCTCCCAATCCCGTATTCCTAATAGTAAGTTTGCCTTTTCGAGACCTTGCTCTTAGTATTTTTTCCTTTAAATCCATAGATCCCATCCTAATTATGACACATACGCCAGTATGATATTTATGCCAATATTGTATTAATAGCTTTTATTCTAATTAACATACTCCAGAAAAAACGGGGATAGAAATTGAAAAATATAATAAGATTCAGAGTATACGGAAACAAAGGCAGGTACTCAAATAACACTAGTTTTCGTGAGGAAAATCTCTAAAAGATTTTTGGAAAGTTGGGACCTTCACTCGTAATGTTGGTCCTTTACAAAAGTCCATAAAACACAAGCAGATTATGGAGAATAAGGTGAAACAAATTGCGAGGACGTGGCAACCTTGCACTACGAGCACAGCGCTCAAAGCCTCTTTCCCCGTCAGGGAAACGAGATTCTCTCTCTTCTCCACTGGTCTTGACACGAACCACATCTCCGGCATTATTTCGGTCATTTCACTCTACACCTCAATATTTAACTTTTAAATCTGTGATAATAAATCTTATGCTGAAGTTGATGTTTTATTCCACCTTCAGTATACGATAAATGGCGACGAGAAAAGTGGAAATCGCGGAAATAATATTATAAAGATCGGTAAGTAACGAAAAAAAAGTAGTGTCGTGTGTGCGTATTTTAATCTGTCGTGTTCGTTTTTTTTGTACGGCCGTGTTGTCGAAACAAGATGGCGTGCGTTACCAGGAATTATTGGCCGAGTCCACGAGTTCAATTCCGACCATGAAGATTGGGCAATTTATATTGAAAGGCTTGATCAGTATTTTGTAGCCAATAGCGTCAAAGAAGATAACATGAAGACTGCTACATTGATAAGTTTAATCGGAGCCCCAACATATAAGCTCTTGAGAGATTTGTGTCATCCTGCGTTGAAAAGCCAAAAATATGAAGAATTGTGCGAGCTGTTGAGTAAGCAGTTGAGCCCCCGTGTCTCGGTATGGCGAGAGCGATTGAAGTTCTACGGAACTAGCCAAAACGTCGGTGAAAGCGCTGGTGAATGGTATGCCAGAATAAAGAGTGTGGCTGTAAATTGCAAATTTGGAGGCAGCCTGGAGCAGGTATTAAGGGACAAATTTGTATCTGGCATGACCAACAGACGAATATTGGATCGATTGTGTGAAGAGGACATTTCCCAAAGTTTGAAACACATGGTGGATTTAGCAATCACGAGGGAATCAACAGAAAAAGAAGAAGTGAATTTGCTGTCAAAGTTTTCGCGTCAGCATGGAAGCGGCGGAAACAACGGCAACGCTGCAAGCGCAAGCGGAGCGCGAAATGGTGAAGGACGAACTAGGAGAGACGGCGCAGTAGAAGCAGTACCGCATTGGAGAAGGAGCAATGGCCGCGACAACAAAATTGACAGACCGATGGGTTATAGAGGCGAAAATACCAAAAATAATAAAAATACAGGTTATTATGGAGGTAAAAATAAAAAAAATAGCTATGAGGCATGTAATCATTGTGGAAAGAAGCACTACGGGGTATGTAAATTTGCAAATTTTACTTGTAAAAACTGTAATAAAAAAGGTCACATAGAAATTGCATGTAAACAAAGGAAACAATTTTATTTGGACTCTGAAGTAGTAAACAATGCAGATCTATTTAAAATAACAAGCTTAGGCGAAGGTTTCACTAATCCATTTTTGGTCCCTGCTAAAATTAACAACAAAAACTGTGAAATTCAAATTGACTCCGACGCAAGCATCAGTGCTATGAACTGTAGTGATTTTAAAGACAATTTCTCTTCAAAGTACCAATTAAAAACAGACAATATTATTCTTAAAGGTTATGATAATCAAGACATTGCACCATTGGGATTTTTTGGGACAAAAGTTTATTTTAATAACTTGAAAAGGGACATAAAATTTTATGTAGTAAACAATGGTGGACCAATCATTGGAGGTCGTGATTTTATCAACAAGTTTAACCTGACATTGCAATCAATAAACAACATTTCTAGTGTAAACAATGATTCAGTTGAAAATTTTTTAAATAAATATAAAGACACTGTATTTGGAAAAAAATTGGGTTGTTATTGAGAGAGTTGCAACGACTTTCAAATGAAGGAATACTTTCACCAGTGGATAGTAGCAAATGGGGAACACCTTTGGTGGCAGTTCTGAAGACTGATGGAAAAATCAGAATCTGTGGTGATTATAAAGCAACTGTAAACCCTCAACTGGAAGAGGTAGTCTACCCCCTTCCCACAATTGATTGTATTTTTGCAAAACTTCATAAAGGTAAGCAATTTACCAAAATAGATTTGTCACAGGCCTACAACCAATTCGAGCTAGACGAGGAAACCAGTAAACTGTTGGTGGTAAGCACAAAGAAGGGGTTGTTTGCACCAAAAAGAATGCCTTTCGGAATTTCTCCGGCAAGCGCCAAGTGTCAAAAATACGTAGAACAACTGTTCCAAGGGGTGGACAACGTAATTAATTTTTCAGATGACATAATTTTGACAGGAGAAACGAAGGAGGAACATCTGCGGACTTTGGATGCAGTACTGGGCAGTCTGGAAAAAGCGGGTCTTACAGCTCGGTTGGACAAATGTAAATTTTTTAAAGATGAAATAGAATACTTAGGCCATAAAATTTCAAAAAATGGACTTCAAAAGCTAGATGATAAGGTTAGAGCTATATCCCTGGCTCCACCACCCAACAATTTAACAGAACTTAGAGCATTTTTGGGCATGGTGGGTACTATGGAAGATTTATCTATAACCTAGCAGCACATGTTCAACCCCTGTATAGCCTATTGAAAAAAGAGTCAAAATTTTTTTGGTCTAGTGCTCAACAAACTGCCTTTATTAAAGTAAAACAGCTGATTGCTGAAGATATAACGTTAGTGCATTTTAATCCTAATTACCCTTTGATTTTACAGACAGATGCATCAAATGCTGGTATCGCAGCAGTGCTAGTACATAAAATGCCTGATGGAACGGAACGACCAATTGCATGTGTGTCAAGAACCTTGATGCCAGCTGAGAAGAATTATTCAACAATCTTAAAGGAGAGTTTGGCAATTTTTTATGGTGTTCAGAAATTCGAGCAGTATCTTCTGGGCAACAAGTTCATCTTAAGGACAGACCACAAGCCCTTAACCACCATTTTCGGAGAACACAAACACATTCCAACCACCTATGCAAGTCGTCTCCAAAGAATAGCACTGTACCTGTCTGGACTCAATTATAAGGTAGAGCATATTAAGGGCAAGGACAATCATTTGGCCGATTACTTGTCCAGAGCACCTTTAAAAATAAAAACAATAGACCAAGAGTACGAAGGGAAAGATGATAACATTATATTGTGGGGTCACCGAGTGATGATACCAAAAAGGCTTCAAAGACGATTATTGGACGAACTGCACGAACCAGCACACTTGGGCATCACAAAAACAAAGTCATTGGCCCGAGGATATTTGTGGTTTCCAGGAATAGACAGTAAATTGGAGGAAATGGTCAAGTCATGTGCACCATGCCTCAAACACAGAGTAAACCCTCCTAAATCAGAATTTACGCCCTGGCAAACGGAAACGGAACCCTGGTATCGTATACATGCAGATTATTTAGAGTTAAATCGTAAATATTTCTTGTTGATCATCGACTCGTACAGTAAATATCCAGAAATTTTTCCATGTAAATCACTAAAATCAGTAGAAACTGAACAAAAGTTTAGAGAATGTTTTGCTAGATTTGGGTTACCCAAAATTGTAGTTACAGATAATGGAACCAATTTTGTGGCAGAAAATATGAATAAATTTTTCAGAATGAACGGCATAAAGCACATTACAACACCCGTTCATCATCCTCAGAGCAATGGACAAGCTGAAAACATGGTCAAGACGTTCAAACACAAATTGAAAACAGCCATTTCTGACCCTAAAAATCGAAATGAGGCAATAACTAACATAGTCTCCAGAATATTATTTAGTTACAGGCTAGCGGAACATTCATCAACAAAAAAATCCCCAGCAGAAGTGATGTTTGGAAGAAAAATCAGATCAAGATTTGATCTATTGAAAAATCCAACAGAAAGCCCACCAACTGAAGTATCAGACAACATTCAAAAAGCCCAAAGAATCCAAGCAAACCACTATGGATCCGGAAGAACAAGAAATTTTGCAAAGGGGGAGACAATAATGGTTAAGGACTATCGAACCTTGAACAAACCAACTTGGACTAGAGGCAAAATAGACAAAATTATAGGAAAAACAACTTATATTGTAAAAGTAGATGGAAAAACTTGGAAAAGGCACGCAAATCAGCTTCAAAAGATGGAAACTGAGCAAACAGAACACAACAATGGCGAAGAAGCAACCAGAGCTAACTGCAACACAGAAATACATCAAAAGTACCTTACAGCCCCTACAAAACTCCTAACACCAGTGCATCCACTAATGAAAGTACCTCCGCAACCGAAATCCAAGAAAGCGCCTCTATTACCCAAGACAAACCCGGTATTCTCGACGAAACTGCGAATAGCGACAATTCCAGTGAAAGTAAATTTCACGAGTGTAGCTTAAGTGACGAACTGCAACAAGACAGTGATAACAAAATAAACATTCCGTCAAAACTTAATACTAAAGTCAATCCTTTTAGCAGGTCCAATCAGCAAATGATCAGAGCCACTCACAGCAACAGCAAATCTACTACCGAGTGCATATATGGAGCAAAATCCAACCTAGAGGACACAGCCACGAAGTGCCAGGCCAAGGAGCTAGAAAAACAGCCAGCAGCAGCGCAAGGCACACGTCCAAATCGGTTACGAAAACCACCCTCCTATTTGGAAGAGTACACCACGGAGATTTAGAAAACTGAAGAACCAAAACAGTTAGCTTTCTTAATTGCCACAAATATTGTTAATGATAGGTAATAGGAAGTTGATTGTGTAAAACAGTGAGCCTTACATAAGGTTAAAATTGTATTTTGTATAGTAATCATCAAGCACAGGCTAGGTGAATTCTTGCATTTTTTAATTGTATATTCAGAGATCTAGATTTAATGGTACAACTAAAAACCTAACAATGGGGGTGCGAGGACGTGGCAACCTTGCACTACGAGCACAGCGCTCAAAGCCTCTTTCCCCGTCAGGGAAACGAGATTCTCTCTCTTCTCCACTGGTCTTGACACGAACCACATCTCCGGCATTATTTCGGTCATTTCACTCTACACCTCAATATTTAACTTTTAAATCTGTGATAATAAATCTTAAGCTGAAGTTGATGTTTTATTCCACCTTCAGTATACGATACAAATTAAAGGTAAATTCTTAATGGTGGAAATTTGAAGAGTTGGGTGTCCTAAATAATATACTAAAAGTCCCATCCAATCTGACAATGGCAAGTTTTGAAAAATCGCGACCATTATGAATTTTTGAAGTTTTCGGATTTTCTTTCCAAAACATCAGGATTTTTTAAAAACTTTGAAGTCAGGTACATTTTTTCAGTGTATTTCTTTTGATTTTTTGAAATATTCTCTATATACTCTATATTCAGTTCACAAAGTTTAAAACTTGATTTGCAAGTATGTTATCTAAAATATCCTTAGAGCAGGTAATTTCCTAGGTGGGAGGAGTAGGAACATGGAGCTGGAAAATGAAGCAGTTTTTTTCCAGGTATTTTGAGATCCAAAATAATGGCGGTATAGCTAATCTAATTTAATGCTTTATTTGTCATTTTTGGTGTACAAAAATCTGTGAAAAACTGGCTTCATTTTCAGTTCAATAGCAGAATGGCCCGTTCCTACTCCTGGTGTCCGTAGGACAGTCTTTACCTGCTTTAAAAAAAATATCCAAGCCATATTGCTCAAGACGCTAACATGACTATAGATCGGTCAATAAATAAATGCCTACTAATACGATATCATTACTCACGAATGGGAATATCTATGGTGAAATCTATATTTGCAAATCTGCATTTGCAAAAATGTTTATTGAACTGTCATTTTCAAAGATTTCTGTTGGATGTTTCTCATTCTCAAGAACTTTTGGTAGATTTGTTATTTGGCTTCTGATTTTCAAACATTTCTGTTAAATGTTTTCTCATTCATGTGAAGCATTTATTAGCGTGGTTTCTCATTCTCAAAGAAGTTTCTTGAGAATCTGTTATTAGTTTTTAATTTTTTTCATTCTGAGGAATCTCTGTTGAATCTGTCGTAGTTCACCATTCTCAAAAAATAAAAATCTCTGTTGAATCTGGCTAGTTTGTTTTTTATTTGCAAAAATATCTTTTGAGCTGTTCTTCATTTTTACAGATTTCGGTTGAATGTTTCTCATTCTCAAGAATCTTTGTTAGATTTGTTGTTTGGTTTCTGATTCTTAAACATTTCGGTTGAATCTTTTCCCTAATAACACCGATCTCCCAGAAACATCCTATTTATGTACCATTAAGGTCCTTATGTTTCCGACATAAATGGTACATCGCTGCGATGTTTGTAATGTAACATCTCTAGGATGATTGTCCTGAAATGTTTTAGAAACATCCTTTCGAAAATATCTATCGACAAAAAGATTTTTTGTTCTCAAAATTAGATACTTATTACAGCTAAAAAATGGCTAACATTATTTTACAAAACTAGGTAGGACCTCAGACCGGTAGGACCCAGTATTAAATTTGCCAATTTTGTGTGATTTCTGAAAATGTCTCTATCACACACACAAACTAATTTCAAATTCCATAATATACCTGTAATGTATATAGATAATAAGGAACTTAATATTAATTTTGTATTGTAACAACAGCAATATTTAATTTTTCATTCGACTTACAACTTGGAATAAAATAAAATATGTATTGATAAAAGTCTTCTCTCTTTTCAACTTTCAAACATCGTGAATATTCGTGAAGCCGAAGTGTATGGCGCAGGCGCGTGCTCAGGCATTTGTACTTGTACCGGTCAGGACAGGAGGGCACGCCACCACGTCGGGTCGGCGCCGCAGCCAGCGCAGACGGGCAGAATCAGTCGAACGGGTCGTCCTGTGCGCTACGCTTGTGTTGTTGGGCGGAATTTTATTTCGTAATGGCGTCGTGCTGTGTGGAGGATTTGTCAATTTGTGGTTTTTCGCTACACCTAGTTGTGCCATTTTGTGTTCGAAAGGATCTCTGCGACCTACCAGTGCTTATTAGTTGGTGAGAAAGATTATTTGTTGAAAGATAACGTCGCATAACTATCAATTGTTTAGTTTATTTAATTTCAATATGGCGTCGGTTAGGAAATTTCTAACTTTTCTGATAAATAGCCCCTATAAACCCGAACTTCATTCTTCATTAGGTAAGAGAAAATAACCAATAATTATTTTTTGTTTTCATAGTTGATTACATTCTAGGTGTGCAAGTTGAATTGTACTTCAAGAACTTTGGATTTTGGTTCTGTGGTTGTTTTGGTTAGATAATGGTACCTTTATGAAATTGGAGCACCAAAAAAAAAAGAAAACGCCGAACTCCCCTACTACAACATGCTGCCACTGCCAAACTTTGGTTTTCGATGACATGACGGGGCATAAATACTACATTATTTAGGCAAAATTGTCCGTCGATTATTATTAGTTGATAGATAATCAATATAAGTATACATGTACCTTATTTTTTCAATAAAAAATGTTATTGGAAACTGATGTGCCTACTTAATTTTATAATTTTCAATTTTTGTTTTTTTTTTGGAAAAAGTTCTGACTTCCAGAAAATAGAACGAAAATTGAAAATTATTGAATTAGGTAATTTTTAATCCATAATCCTAAAATTCATTCACCTATTAAAGTCATACTAGAAACATATAGAGGATGTTTCTTACACCTGCCCCGGATGTATTAGGTACATCCCGCGTCATCTTAGAAACATCCCTGAGAGATGTTTATAGGACATCGCAAATGATGACACGGCTGTTGCCTGCAACATCCCAGGGATGTCCCCAGGAAAATAGGGACCTCCCAGGGACGTCTTCATTATCCCTGATGGATGTTTCTGGAATGTTTCTGCGATGTTACTGTGTTATTAGGGTTCTCATTCTCAAGAATCTCTGTCGAATTATTTGGTGTGGTTTCTCATTTTGAAAGATGTCTGTTTTGATCGACATTCTTTAGAATCTGTTATTAGTTTTTCATTATTTCATTCTGAAGAATCTGTCGTAGTTCCCCATTCCCAAAAAATTAAAATCTCTGTTGAATCTGGCTAGTTTGTTTCAAACTTGCAATAATATCTTTTGAGATGTTTTTCATTTTTAAAGGTCTCTGTTGGATTTTTCTCATTCTGAAAAATCTTTGGTAGATTTGGTTTCTGATTTTCAAATATTTCGGTTGAATATTTTCTCATTCTCAAGAATTTCTGGCGAATTTATTGCGTGGTTTCTTATTCTCAAAGATTTGTCTGTTGAATTTGAGAATCTGTCATTAGTTTTCCATTCTGAAGAATTTCTGTTAAATCTGTCATAGTTTCCCAATCTCAAAGAATCAGAATCCCTGTTGAATTTGGCTGGTTTGTTTTTCATTGGCAAAAATATTTGTTGAGCTGTTTTTCTTGAAGATCTCTGTTGTTTGGTTTCTCACTTTCAACAATTTCTGGTGAGTTTCTTGTGTGGCTTCTCATCCTCAAAAATGTCTGTTGAGTTGTTTGTCATTCTCGAGAATCTGTCTTGTAGATTTTCATTCTAAAGAATCATTAATCATTAGATCTGTTAGCTGTTTCCCATTCGCATAAGTATGGCACTCTTTTCTATTTATTGTTTGCTTGCGCTTACTACTTCAAGGCCCAGTTTATTCATCTTATAATAAACTGTTAGAAAATACAATCTCAGGGATAAAAATTGGGCCAAAATAATCAATTCAAGTCAAAAAAGGTTTGAAGAGAACCCAACTAAAAAACAACACAAACCTACTTAAGACAAAAATCAAGAACGATCTAATTATAGTTTTTTTTTTTTTTTTTGGAGGAAATAATTTTAGGTTTTCAACTAAAAATGGTAGCCATTTTTTTCTAACTTGCCATTGCAATATTTTATGCTCGATTTTATGGGACTTTTATTATGTCATCAATGACCATTAAAACAATACATTTTCGTTGAAAACCCCAGTCTTTAATTTGTTCCACCCCAACTGCCAATTTGACCTCACTATAGATACAAACTCTTTGTAAAGGTTGTGGTATTGTATTTAAGGCATTTCTCTTGAGAGAGAAAGTTCCAGAAACGCTGATTCGATTGTTTTTTTTTTATCAATCGCGTATATTGATGAAAGATGAAAAAACAAAAAGCTGGTGATCGGGTTAATCGGATCAGCGTTTCTAAAAATACGCAATGTAGGATCTAACAAAATGGCGTAAGTCTAATATTTGGATATACGCCTTTCAGTCAGATCCTATATGCAATTGCTGTGTACTTACGCCTTTAGCTGATTTTATGTATAGAGAAAAGTAATACCTTTGAGCATACGCCCTCTTGTCAGATCATACATACAACTCTAAGAAATCACTCGGCGACCTTAACTCCAATATGGAATAATTGACCGTTACGCCCCTTTGTCAGATCAGCGACGATATGTTCTATAAATTCTTTAGTCTCTTGTAGGATTATATGATAATTCAAACTATTCTTCACATACAGACCCACCCCGCCGCCCCTTGTAACGCGGTCCTGTCCAATAAATGAGTAATTGTTAATGCTAGCAGCCCTCTCATCGATATCTCCATGTAACCAGGTTTCAGTAACACCCACTACATCATAGTTACAAGCATAGACATGATCTTGAAATGTTGCAAATTGGTTTAATAAGGATCTAACGTTAATATGCGCAATGGAAAACATTAGGATTAAGGGATAAGAAGTAATAGGATATTAAATTGAACAACAACAAAAAAAAAAAAATAGATAAATAAAATAAAACTAAATTACTAAGTAGATAACTCAAATGTTGGGTGCAATGCATGGTGCTCTTTCTAGACTATTTTAACAAGAGCACCTATAACAATAATATACATAAGTAGTTTTGTAAAAAACAAAAAAATTATTTCAATTTATTGATTTATGTAAAAAAAAAAACATTTATTTATGCAAAACTATTGAGCATTTTTTTGTATACTAAAACCCCATTAATTGATCTAATCCTGCTACATAATGACTCAAATTTGTGAAATTCATACCAGTACCCATACAAAAATAATTATATCCATAAAAAAAATAAAAAAATAAAAAACATGAACAATACCAATGACCAAAAGGTATAGATATTTTGGGAAAGAAAAAAAAAAATGCCTTAAGAAAAACAAAAACGAGTTTTAAGCCCAAAACAAAATAGCAAATGCAAACTGTAGACCTTAGCATCAAAAAAGGAAATGACGAAAAAACAATCTACATAAATACAAAGATTCGAAATAAGCGGCTTTTATTGTAATTTCACGAAGAAAAAAAAAATAATAATAATAATAATTAAGCAAGCACAAATTAAAAATCTCAAAGTACTTACAAAATAATTGTCGTGGTGTTCATTATTAGTGGACTGTATATTGAATTCGTCGCTGTTTTTATTGAAATTAAACGCTGGTTTTGTCTTATTTACACCACTAAGTATTTATTCACAGAACTACTTCACTACTTTACATTACTATTTACAAATTTACAATTGTGTGAATGATTTTTTGACCGCAGCCAAAAACAAAACTTCAAAAACTGAGCTTGCCACGACGCTCTTATTAATATTAGAAACTCTTGCGCGTAACTGATTAACAATGCGACTCCGTGGTCTCTTTTACATACTCAAGGAAAAGCCTAGAATTCCGGAGTCGTGTTCGACCAATCAGAATTGAATTCTAGATTGCGTTCGAAGAATTAGAATTGCTATCAAGTGGCGCGGCATATTGGGTGTTGTTGCTATGGAAAATTTTATACCTCTATTATTTAATATTTAAAATAGAATATTCTGGAGAATATTATTATATTCGAGAATATATTATTTCGCCATACCGCCCCCCTTGAAAGGATTGCTTTCAAAACAAAATAAGTTTTTCCTGAAAAATTTGAAACAAAATCCTACACAATAGTAAAGTATTACATAGTATTATAAACACCTACTCTACTGAACATGAAATCGAATAATAAAAATAAAGTAAATTATCCTCAAAAATAGCATTGATAATAATATAACAAATATCATAATATCACCTATCTAAACTAAACAAATTATTAAATGCCATTATCGTTAACAAATGTTGAATAAAGAAAAAAAAAAAAAAAAATTAAGAATAATCATATTAAATAAACAAATCATTCATCTAGTCATCTATAGGTAAAACACACACTTTTGACACTGCTCGCTTTACTAATCCGTTCGTAGTTTTCACCAACACTACGCGAACTATATCGTCTGATCCAGGATACACATTTTCAATTCGTCCCATCGCCCATTTTAACGGTGGGAGATTTTCGTCTTTCAATACGACTAAATCTCCTACTTTAATGTTAGAATCTTTATGACACTTCACCTTATTACGCCTATGAAGTTCACATAAGTACTCGCGATTCCATCTGTCCCCAAAGGTCTGAACAATAAATTTTAAATGCTGATATCTACTTAACCTACTACATTTGAGATCCCGTACATCAGATTCTGGTAGTGTAATCAATGCTTCGCCTACCAAAAAATGACCAGGCGTTAAAGGCGACAAATCTGTTACATTATTTGATAAGGGACTCAAAGGCCTAGAATTCATACATGCCTCAATTTGACAAAAAACAGTCGTGAGTTCCTCAAAGGTTAACGAAGCATTTCCAATTATTTTCCTTAGATAATTTTTAGCAATTTTAATGTGAGACTCCCAGAGCCCCCCGAAGTGAGGTGAACGGGCTGGGATAAAGTTCCATTTTATCCCATCATGAACCAAATATTCAGCAATTTTACTGTTAAAGTCTTTGTTATGTACTAATGTGAGAAACTCTGACATTTCATTTTTTGCCCCCACAAAATTAGTTCCGCAATCGGAAAAAATATTCTGGCACCTGCCCCGTCGCGGTAAATCGTTTGAGTGCATTGAGAAAAGATGGAGTGGACAAATCGGATACGACCTCCAAGTGCACAGCTTTGGTCACAAAGCATATAAAAAGGCAAAGATAAGCTTTAACTATTTTAGCATTTCTAAGCGTTGAGGTTTTAATACTGAATGGGCCACCATAATCTACACCTGAATTATAAAATGGTTTAGCAGGGGTAATCCGTTGCTCAGGCAATTCACCCATGAGAATGTTAAGGCCTCTTGGCTTTACTCTGAAACAAATGATACAAGCCTTAAGAACTCTTTTTATTGTGTTAATGCCACCAAGAATCCAAAACCTTGTTCTTATATTTGATAATAAATTTTCTGGACCCATATGCAAATTTCTTTTGTGTTCATTTTTAATTATAATTTCACTTAATTTATGAGCTTTATCTAAAATCATTGGATGTTTTTGTGCAAATGGAATTTCGGATTTTTTCAATCGACCCCCTACTCTTAATATTTGATTTTGATCTAAAAAGGGATTTAATTCAAGTAATTTACTATTTTTTGCGATGGGTTTTTTCGATTTTAAACAATGAATTTCGTCAGAAAATGAAACAATTTGTGACATACGTACCAAACAAACCAATGATTGTTCTAATTCAGACACTGATAAGGTTTCGTCTAAAATTTTATTTTGAGGAAATAATGTGTTTTTGTAAAATCTTAAAATGTAGGCTACTACTCGTTGTAGCCTAGAGAATGTAGAATATCTTTCAAAAATGTCTTGTTCCAAAATATACGTAAATACTTGCCTTACAACACGTCTTTCTGGTATATCTTCTAAATCATCCAAATATGTTGTATTTGACGGCCACTCTTGATTTTCTTGACATAACCAAGAGGGTCCCTTCCACCACAAATTTGAGTCAATCATATTGCTTGGGCTACAACCCCTGGATAATAAGTCCGCTGGATTTTCGCTGCCTAATACGTGGTCCCAATTGTCAATGTTCGTTATTTGTTGTATTTCTGCAACACGATGTGCTACAAACACATTCCAAGTTGCAGGCTCTGCCTATAACCAAGCTAAAACTATTTTAGCATCAGTCCAATAGTGAATTTTTCTTATATCAACATTCAGCGATTGCACTGTCTTAACCATCAATTTTGACAGCAACAATGCCCCGCACAGCTCTAATTTTGCTATTGTTAAGGTTTTTATCGGAGCGACCCTCGACTTGGCACACAAAAGGTACGTATTAATACACCCATTAGCACTTATTGATCTTACATATATACACGCTCCGTAAGCCTTCTCCGACGAATCGCAGAATCCGTGCAATTCTATGATACATGGCTCATCACAGAATGCATTTCTGAATATTAAAATCATTTAATCCAGGCAAATCGTTATAAAATTGTGCCCACATCTCAATTAATTCTGGTGAAAGTTGAACATCCCACTCTAATTTCTTACTCCACAACTTCTGCATCAATATTTTGGCCTTCACTATGACAGGTCCTATAAGACCAAGAGGATCAAACACCTTGGCTATAATTGATAAAATATTTCTTTTAGTTGGTCTAAAATTATTATTCTGAACTACTGTATATTGTAAGCTATCATTTTGTATATTCCATGCTATTCCTAATGTCTTTGTGATCGTTTCTTCAACTATGTAATGCTTGATATCAACATCATATTCTTCTTGATTTAAAACTTCTTTTTTATTTGAAACCCACTTTCTAAGAACAAATCCTGACTTTTTCAACACTTCCGAAATTTGAGTTTTTAATTTGATCGCTTCGTCTATAGATTCTGCTCCTGTCAATAAATCGTCTACGTAAAAGTTTTTTCTGATTTCTTCACAGGCCCTTGGATAATTATTTTGTTCCTCATCTGCTGCCATATGCAGGCTGCGAATTGCCAAGAATGATGCAGGTGTTGTGCCATAAGTCACCGTATTGAGTCTATAATGCTTTAACTCATCATCCGAATTTATTCTCCATACTATCCTTTGAAGATCTCTTTGCTCCTCCTTTATCCACACTTGCCGATACATTTTCGCTATGTCAGCTCCTAATACTACATTATGCTGACGAAATCGTAACAGTATGGAAAATAATTCATCTTGGATTACTGGGCCACTTTTTAGTTTATCATTTAAACTTATTCCCATATTTGTCCTGGCACTGGCGTCAAACACCACCCTCAACTTGGTGGTGGTGCTCGATTCCTTTATAACCGGATGATGCGGTAAATAATAAATAGGTCGATCAATTATTTCAATTTCAGTACTGGGTATCAATGACATGTGTCCTAGGGCTTCATATTCTTCCATGAACTCTACATATTCTTTTTTGATTTCCTTATTTAATTCAAGTTTCCTTTCCAATTTATAAAATCTTCTTATAGCCATTTCTTTAGACTCTCCTATTTTTTCAATTCCTTCTGTTGTTGGCAATTCAACTATAAATTTTCCATCAGATTCATGTTTGGTTGTTTTTACAAATAACCAGGGGCGGCTTCTCAATAAGTGCGCTCGTGCGCGCGCACTGCCTCCAAAAACCAAGCAAGAAAATAAAATTAAAATTTTGGAAAGAAAAGAAACTTCAATTAAGAAATACCTACCCAATTTTCTAAATTAGGATAAATATCTACTCATTTTTCTATTTTTAAATTCGCACGAACGGAACGAAAGCGCGCCCTGCGCCTGTCTTGTATATTTTTTTCTCCCGCTTGGTTGTGCTGGTGGTCCGGGTGGTCGGTGTGGAATCGTTCGGCGCTCTGGGTAGATGTGTTTTCTCGCTGTGCGATTGATCGGAAATATGCGGTAAGTCGCCCGATGAAAGGGATGCGCCGTGCGCTATTTGAATACACACTTCCAATGTTGTTTCCACTCAATCGAGAATATTTCGATGTTTTTTCACCATTTTGGCGGTTTGACAACTCTGTTGTTCGCGGTTTTTTTTTTAATTATAAATTTCAATATCAATTATGTATTATGGCTAGAATACAAACATTCAAGCCTCATTTAAATACATATATTTTTGTTTTCGATCATTTTTCCTAAAGTTAAAAGAAAAAAAATCAACATACAAAATAAATGTAAAACAGGACGTGGCACCTCCAAAAAAATTTCCAAGAGCGCACAACCACACTAGGTTGCCACTGGCCGCCACTGCAAATAACTCCTCACATTCATTTTCTTCCCTTCTAAGAAATTTCAATGGCTGAACCTCGTCAACAATCCAAAACTTCTCCAATTGATTTTGTATGTCATTATTAGATGTAAAATTACAAATTGTTTGAACACTATTCACTGCAGATTTTGTTTTATTAGTCACCGAGTTAGCCACATAAGGAACACATCCTGAAATTACCCAACCTAGTCTAGTTTTTTGCATTATTAGCATTTCCTTCTCTGTTCTAATTTGTCCCGCACACAAAATTTCGAAAAATACATTAGCTCCTAAAAGAATATCAATTGAACCCGGTATATTAAATGTGGAATCAGCCAAAAAAATATTTGAAGGAATTTTAAGAGCCTTCTGATTAATAGGAATTGTTGGTAAATTATTGGCAATTTTATTTAAAACAAAGAATTGCAAATTTGCTGAAAATGAACAATACTTTGATTGAATTGTAAGTTGTACAAATTTTGAAGATTTCGTTACTGAATTATTTATTCCTGATACCGACATATTTATTTCATTCATATTCAAGCCTAGGTTATTTACTAAATCATTTGTGATGAAATTTGACTGGGAGCCACTATCTAATAAGGCTCTCACTTCATGTAACTCTCCATTCTTATCACTCACTAACACCCTCGCAGTCGACAGCAACACTTCACCACCACTAACCTCATTTAAAGTGTGAGTATTAACAGATTTATAAACAATATTTTCACTGCAATCACTTAAATCAGACGAATCAGACGGTATAGCTTCGCACGATGTGTTTACATGAGCGTGTGTTTTATTTTCTGAACCACTTCTATTTTTTGAGACGTTATCTTCATTTTTGTTTTCAATCCAAGCCTCAGGCTCTTTATTTTTGGATAAGTCATGTGATAAATGTATATGAAGCAAGGTATGATGGGGTTTGCTACACTTTCGACACCCACCCCATGTACACTGATAACTCAAGTGATTTGGCTTTAAACAATTTAGGCAAAGTCGCAATTTTTTGACTTCATTTACCCGCTCTTGTTCTGAAATACTTAAAAACTTAAAACAATTCCAAATAGAATGTTCGCCGTTATTACAAAATAAGCACTGAGAATTATTAGAACCTGCCAAATAGGCACGAGAGCGTATTATGGGAGGTTTTATTTGGGGCTTATCAAGTGTCTTTACTACAACTGAACTACTTGCTTCCACACTTTCTAATACCTGACATCTTTCTGTGAGAAAATTCATGAAATCATTGTAACTTGTAGAATTATTTTTTAGACTAAACATTTCCCATTCTTTTTTAGAAATTACATCTAATTTAAGGTTTAACAAAAAAACTAAAATTGTATCCCAATAATCAACTGGTTCATTTAAAACCCTTAATGCCCTTACATTTTTTTGAATTGTATCCAAAAATTTCCTTAATTCTGAATGACAGGCTTTATTTATTGATGGCATATCAAAAAGAGATTTTAAATGACTTTGTATTATTAATCTTTTATTTTCATAACGCTCACATAATATCTTGAAGGCAATTTCGTAATTTAAATCTGTGACTTGTATTGAGCTAATTGCCTGAGTCGCCTCACCATTAAGACAAGACTGGAGGTAGTAAAATTTTTGTACATTACCTAAATTATTATTGGAATGAATAAGAGCCACAAATGTGTCAAAAAAGCAACTCCAATTTTCATAATTACCATCAAATTGAGGTAAATCTAAAGGTGGCAATTTCACTACGTCAGAAACGGTTCCAATTTTGCCTTGAGAAGAATTAAAACTATTTAAATTATTACTACTAATATTTGAATCATTTAATAATTCCTTGAACATGCAAATCGTTTCAAAATATTTATTTTCAAATAATTCCCTATCTTCCTGTGCTTCTGGAGTGTCCTCTAAATATTCCAACTCCATTTGAATTTTATTAAAATCATCCCATAATTGTTCACACTTGGAGAGCCTTTCTTTTATTGTTAATTGATTTGTGAGTTGATTACATGACTTAATGAATGTGTTAAACCTCTCCAATTGTGAAACTACTTGTTTGCGGTCGCTTTTGAGCTTTTTAATATTAGCCTTACTCATTTTTATTATTAATTAATTACCTAATTACCGATAAAAAGTAGCCAAAATATGTTAAAATACATTAACGAGTAATAATTGCTGAATATTTGTTCATTTAAAAAAGGGAAAATAGGAATAAAAAAAACACTTTATATTTATTTATCCAAAAAAAAATAAAAATTGAAAATGACTTACCAGGCCTTCAAGTCCTTACCGTTTCCAAAATCCAAAATATTATTAGATTAAACAATATTATGCTCATTTATTTTATTTTTTTATTGTCCAACCACGGCGATGACGTCGACGCCAGGCCGCTGTCCGCTGTCCTTCTCACTCCTGGGGACAAGCCTATCTCAATCCCTCAAATCGCAACACAATCACTTTCAGTTTTTATTCGACGACTCCTTCAACCTTCAATGGCTAGGCTAGGGAAACTCGCTGCTTCTTGCTTCTGAATTTATTAGGTATTTAATTTTTAATTTAATTCTTGCACTTGGTGCACTTTTAATTTATTTACTCCACGGTCCAACGTTCCACTACACCAATTTTATTGTATTATTATAGTAAATACTAGGTACATGGACCTCTATTTACCTCCATTCACGTCTTTATTTAATAACAGCAATAGGTACATGGACCTTTATTTATTCACTTATTTTCATTTCATCCGGTGAGCTGGACCAAAATGTCGTGGTGTTCATTATTAGTGGACTGTATATTGAATTCGTCGCTGTTTTTATTGAAATTAAACGCTGGTTTTGTCTTATTTACACCACTAAGTATTTATTCACAGAACTACTTCACTACTTTACATTACTATTTACCTCCAACATGGAGGTACAATGATTTTAGTAAATCACGAGTTGTTTAAAAAAAAAAAAAAGTTTAAAAAATATAATTTTGCTAGTGTAAATAAGTATGACGACTTGATTGTGGAGAAAGAATTTGAGTTTTCTGTGATTTTTTGTAAAAAACTGTATCTTTTTGTCTTGTGTTTGTACAGATCGCCTCTGTGCGGCGAGCGTCTATTTGTGGAAAGACTGGAAGTACTTTTGTCAGAGTTTTGTCCTAGTTATAATGTAATTTTGACGGGCGACCTTAATATAGATTATGACAATGGAGACAACCAATACACCCTTGAACTTCGTAACTTGCTGAAGTCTGTTAATTTGAAAATGCATGTAAATAGTCCTACTAGAATATCTAAATTTTCGTCCTCTATTTCGGATTATGTCTGGTCAAGCGGGGATGAGGAAGTCTTCTGTGAAGTAATAAATGCAGGTATTTCTGACCATGAGGCTGTTTTATGTTCTATACCCTGTATTCTAAACAAATCTGTACTGCCAGGGAAACGAGGAAGAATTTTTTGTAAGAGTAGTTTCAGAAGGTTTCAAAATGCTTGCTTAGATGTCAACTGGCCAGATATCTTGAGTGAGGAGGACCCCCTGGAGAAGTTTCATGCTCTGATAGTGGTAGTTTTTAATGATTGTTTCCCTTTGAGAATAATAAGAAAAAAACGCAAAAAGCCTTGGATCTCACGCGGTATCAAGGTTTCAGCAAGAAATCTAAGATTTTTGCATACTGTGCGGAAATATTATTCGCATAATGCCTTTTTCTTAGCATATTTTACCAAATACCGAAATATTTATAGAAAAACCTTACGACTTGCAAAAAACTCTTATTTCAAGGATCGTTTAACCAGAGCAAGTAATAAGCAAAAAGAAAGTTGGAAGATCGTTAATGATCTCAGGGGCAAAAATGTCAATAGTGGAATCCAAACTTCGGTTGAACCAAATGTTTTCAATAATTATTTTTGCACCATAGCTGGAGACCTGGCTACAAATATTTCCCCAATTACCAACCCGTTGGATTATTTGAAGGATACCTGTATAACCGACTCGTTCTACCTTTGGCCAACTGATTCGGGCGAACTTCGGACCATCTTCAGTGATATTAAAAATAAAACTGCAGTCGGGTGGGACGGGATTTCTCTCAAGATTTTTCAGCACCTTCCTGATTGTACAATTAGCGCTCTGGCTGATGCCATCAACATCTCTTTCTTAAGGGGAATTTTCCCAAACTCATTGAAGAAGTCGTTAGTTATCCCAATTTTTAAAAAGGGTGACACTGAATCTCCCGCTAATTTTAGGCCCATCTCATTAATAACAACTCTTTCAAAAATAGTCGAAAGGTTGGTGAAGATACGAGTTAACTCATTCATTGATAAGCATGGTATTTTAAGTGTGGCTCAGTACGGATTTCGGACAGGGAAAAACACGAACGACGCGGTGTTTTCTTTCCTAAGTAACCTTTACCTAAGACTGAATGAGAGAGAACTGGCTGCAGCAGTGTTCTGTGATCTCTCAAAAGCGTTCGACTGCGTAAATCACGGAATACTGCTTCAAAAGCTTGAGGTGTATGGCTTTCGGAGTACTGCTCTTGCCTGGTTCAAGTCTTACTTGAGCGAAAGAACACAGAGTGTGGGTGTGCGAGGTTCCGAATCGAGCGAACTGACTGTTTGCTCCGGAGTACCGCAGGGCTCCATACTAGGACCTATTCTGTTCTTACTTTATGTCAACGACATTTCCACTCTCAGGATTAAGGGTAGTTTCACGTTGTTTGCGGATGACACCACTATATTGTAACATGGTTTTGATCCTATTGAGTTGAGTGAGACAATTTCTAGGGATATTGCACTTGTGAAGCTATGGTGTGATGCCAACTATTTATCTCTTAATGTTTCCAAGACAAATGTTTTACAATTCAATGGTTCCTTGCCTGACATAGCCCTTGACACGGGAAAGATTTCAAATTGCACAGATGTTAAATTTTTGGGTTTATGTATAGATAGCAAGTTATGTTTCAAGGCCCACATCTTGGATCTTTTTTCAAAGTTGGCAACAGGCTGTTTTGTTGTGAGGGTTGTGTCGCGTGAACTTGATATAAGTATGGCTCGTACAGTGTACTTCTCTTTGGTGGAGTCCCGCATCAGATATGGTATTCCTTTCTGGGGAAACTCAAGCCAATATTTGCTGAACTCCGTTTTTGTGTTACAGAAGCGCGCCATAAGGTGTATCTGCAAAGCTGGTATTAGAGACTCTTGCAGGCCTTTGTTCATCAGACATAAAATTCTTACTATGACGGGTCTCTATATACTGGAAACAGTTTCCTTGGTGCACAAGGGGCATCATACTCCGACAGTGGGCGGTGGCCCTTACAACACCAGACAAGTTGGTAATTTGCCTTTGCCTATACCACACTCCACTTTGATAAAAAACTCTATCATTTACAATGCCAGAAAAATGTATAACCACTTGCCAATGGCTGTGAGAACCATACAGTCTGTCAAGAAATTTAAGCATGCTGTAAAAGCTTTACTGATTGACAAGGCATATTATACCTTAGCAGAGTACTTTGCTGGTCAATTTTGATTTTGTTTATCTTCATTTTTCTACTCTGCTTATCATATCAACAGTTCTGTTTTTAATTTTTTTTTTTTTTTTTTGTGTTCATTCTTCCAGTCTTTCCTACAATTTATTATTTCCTACAATTTATTATTTATATATCGTTTCTGTTTCAACACCTGTGCTTTTAATTAATAAGTTTTACTGCCTAGGTTTAGTTTGTTTTATTTTTAGTTTTAGGCTTTGTCGATAAATTGTATTTACACTTTTCGGACAATAAAGCTCATATCATCATCATTATCATCATCAGACAAATTTACAATTGTGTGAATGATTTTTTGACCGCAGCCAAAAACAAAACTTCAAAAACTGAGCTTGCCACGACGCTCTTATTAATATTAGAAACTCTTGCGCGTAACTGATTAACAATGCGACTCCGTGGTCTCTTTTATACTCAAGGAAAAGCCTAGAATTCCGGAGTCGTGTTCGACCAATCAGAATTGAATTCTAGATTGCGTTCGAAGAATTAGAATTGCTATCAAGTGGCGCGGCATATTGGGTGTTGTTGCTATGGAAAATTTTATACCTCTATTATTTAATATTTAAAATAGAATATTCTGGAGAATATTGTTATATTCGAGAATATATTATTTCGCCAATAATAGTTGTTTTAAGGAGCTATGTGTATTATATATCCAGATCAGAAAGATTTTCAAGATCACTTAAACTTTGTACGAGGTTTTTCACTCCCGAACTTTTAACATAGATTTTTCCATTATAAGTCCACACATCCCTCGGCGAAAACTTCAAAACAGCGGCTCGAACAATATTAAATCTTTCTCGGGTTAAATCTTCCCGTATAGTAATACCGGTAGATTTGAGCTTATGAACATTCTTGAACACCGCGGAACGACTGTTTACATTTCCGAACTCGACCAAAACTACTGGCGGCTTATCAGATTGCCTGTTTTTTGCTGGTAGTCGGTGACACCGTACTAAGTCCGTGGAATTTATGAATTTTAGTTGCATTTTTTTAAATCAACCATAACAGTAACCATAACAGTAAGCTTAATAGCCTAAATAGGTTTCCACAGTAACTTTTTTTTCGGGTTTGGTCCAACAAAAATATTGATTGCTGGTTGTAAAAACTGGCTTTACATCTACGTTTAAACTATACCTACCTACCCACAGCTAACCCAAATATATCTGGTAGTTAAGCTTCAATTTGTATTCCCTGAAAAACCTCCTGGTTTGTTTTTTTCGATATAGCTGTAACATTTTATTATTTCTCTTATTTTTTGTGAAATTATTTTGTGCATCTTGAATATGAAATAAATTTGACAATGCCGAATTTTAAAAGCTGTCAATAGATTTTGCTGGTATGCAAAATACTTATGTTCCGTTTATATATTGCACCATTGAAAAATGTGTCAAATTTGATTCGCCAGATAAACCAGAGAATTTTAATACCGCGACACTTACGAAATTATGTGAAACACACTTCAAACTGTCTGGAATTTGACATATACTGTCATTATTATACGAGGGTCAACCTGTCAAATTTCCAAGAATGACATTTCGCCAAATATATCTGAAAAGCATATATTTATTTATTATATTATTCACTTTTCAAAGAGATCAGTAATCACCACTTTAACAATTAGATACATCAAAAAGTTCTCTTATTTACTAAAATTCAGTTCACACGCTTTGATATAGGATCAATCAATAATCAACTTTGGTGACATCACTTAAGGCCGGTTTATTCACCTTCCGATAAACTGTCAGGCATGAAATCTAAAGGACTAAAATGCAATCTCCAATCCCATTGGTTGGCCAGTTATGCGCCGACCGATAGAGTTATAGAATGCTGAATTTATCTTGCCGTTAGCAGGGACACTTTATCCGTTAGGACAATTAGGTCATGTCCTACGGGCCACTAGAGAATGAAGGCCAACTGCTGGCCATTAATTTATAACATAAAATATAAAAGCCCACTATACTAAAAACATCGACTTGTTTAATAGTAGGACTAGCATATATTTCAATACTCTTTAATTCTTATAATTCGCACTGCACAAGCACATTTGGTTTGGCCAGAGTGCACTGCCTGACGTCACGATGCTCTGGAATCGCTCCGCTCGCTCCATCGAGCATCAATCCGGAATACGCCCTAGAGTGACCGAGCTGCGCTGAATCGCCGTCGCGTCATTAGGGCAGCACGGGCACGTGGCAACTGGCAACGACTACAGCAGGAACCTGTTAGTGTTTGCGCTGCTTTGCCAAATTGTAAGTTTCTTTGAGCTTCTTCTGGAGCATCCAGGGACTTGAGTAGTGTCTTAACGGTCCAGTGTACCACGAAGTGTGCCTTGTTGTTGTTGAGCTTATAGGACATGCAGAGCAGAGGCAACGTGGTACGAATTTTCCTCAGAGTTGCAACCCTTTATGCATCTTTTCCTCACTAATGGATTTGATCCAAAGCCATGCAGCTGTTCTTCTGAAGCACCCATCAGTACACTTAGTCCCCAGCATCCATATGTGGTGATTGGTAGGCTGGGAGCATGGGAGCTCCATGCCATCATTTTTTTTTAGGACGTTCCGACCATATAGCATGTTTTGTGGCCATTCTTGTTCCATCATTTTGTAGTACCTTTCTTTGATTTTACCGAATACTATTTGGCAACATTTTTTGTCTTCATATTTGGGTCTATGTTCATATTTCGAAAACAGACATTTCGAATCTTTTATTTCGAGTGCTTTTATTTCGAAAATCAATCATTTCGAAAACATTTATTTCGAAAACTTTTATTTCGAATTACTTTTTCTTCGAAATTCAATCATTTCGTAAACATTTATTTCGAAAACTTTTATTTCGAATTACATCTCAGTTACATACTTTCTTTTCGAAATTCAATCATTTCGAGAAGATTTATTTCGAAAACTTTTATTGCGAAAACATTTATTTCGAATGACTTTCCTTTCGAAATTCAATAATTTCGAAAACATTAATTTTGTTTGGGTTAGTTTGCCATTTTAATCAGAAATTACCAAACTTACCAATAATAACCTAGTTACTTTGGGCTAGTTTGCAATTATAATCAGACATTAAATTGCAGAATAACCCAAACTAACCAGGTTATTATCGGTAAGTTTGGTAATTTCTGATTAAAATTGCAAACTAACCCAAACTAACCCGGTTATTATCGGTAAGTTTAATATTGTCTGCTGGAGAGCACTGCACAGAGGTCATATAGGATGATATTATTAAGTTTCGAAATAAATGTTTTCGAAATTATTTAATATCGAAATTATTGTTTTCGAAATTATTGAAGATTCGAAATGTCTGTTTTCGAAATATGAACATAGACCCTTCATATTCTGCCAGGTTAGTAGTTTGAAATCGTCTGAATGATTTTATTTAACTCTATAAAAAAGATCAATCACTCATGAAAGGCCATACCAAATAATTGACCTACGAGCCAGAGAAAGGCTAAAGCGTCACTGGCCGTTAGTTACCCGCAAGATTATCTGAAAATGAATGAACCGGGCCTACTTAATATAAAAATCGGAGAAACAAAATACGAAATTTTAGGTAAATTGCTGTTTGCATACTTTTGCAGCTTATTTGTTCATGATCTCCTCATATGACAATGTCTGAGCTATAACATTTTCAATGGACAGCATGAGGGCTGGATCTGAAGGTTTTTCTTCTGCTAGAGTTGTCCAGATATTAGGAAACGTAACTTGCCAATTATTAAATGCTAACGTCTGAAGAACTGCTATATTTTTATATATATTTTTCCGGGGGCGAAGGCGCCCTCCGAGGTCTGGCGCCTGCTGGAGCGCTCGCTCCGTTCGCCTTATGGTAGGGCCGGCCCTGATTTACCGCAACGTCCCAATACGTTCAGAAGTAGCGCACCCAGAGTGCACTCCAAGTGATGACGTGAGAACACTCTGACAAACAATTACTCTACCTTCACGCTCCGATTTCTAAACGCACTCCTGTTTTTGCGTATGCTTCACCCCCTCGCTCCTCATACGGAAAGTGTGAGATTAAAAACTACGGACAATAAGAACAAGGCTGAGTTTGGCTTTGTACTCCACGGAGCGGAACGGTATGAGCCGAGTATGATCATAGATATCGTGACATCATACGCAGAGTGCGCCCTGAACAAGGTCATAAGCCGAACGCAGGTTGAAAAAAAATCCTTAAACCCTTGTCACAGTTATCCAGTTATCACTAATGTCGAAAAAAAAATTGTTTTGTTTTGGTTTTAATTTTTATTTTACTAGTAAACGAGTAGGTAAATTAGTAATGAACCAAAAATGAAAGTCGAAGAGAAGTCTGTGGAAAAAAAACCGGAAACGCAAACCAAATTAACTTTTCTTTACAATATTTTAGGTTAGAATTTTTCAAAAGTGACAGTTGAAAACTAATTTCTCGGTTCTCCATCCATCCATCGGAAAAGAGAGCGAGCTCATGGTACGTGCTCGATTGTTACCGGAACGCAAAAGAGAACAGTCTGAGGGCTAAAACGAACCGGATCTTATCGTTTCGGGCGCGCTCAGAGTTTACAGGGTGTAAAGTAAAGTCGAATTCAGTCTAAGAGGTTATACAGTGAGGACATAAACTCCGTCGCCCCCCTCTAGCTTTTGAATCACTCGCGTATATTTCAACGAAATTTTGAATGATTAGAGCCACTTTCCAGCTGTGTGCTTCAAGCACGGTGCAGCACAGTTTTCACCCAAAACTTAGCAGCTCTCGAAGTGCAGTACGGCTGGAATACGCACACGCGCTTGAAGTATTTGCGCACGCAAAAGCTCGATTGCGTGCTCAAAAGCGTTAGCTGGAAAGCGGCTGCAATGTGAGCAAATTCTCCATTTATTGAAAAACAAATGGCTCCTCCAGCTGTCAAAATGACAGCTTGGCGAAGTTCTGGAAACGTTTTTTAAATAGGAGGTGTCGAGTCGAGTGATATATCGTTTTAACCCGGGAGTACACGCGTGCCGGTCAAAAAGACCGACCATTGCATAGTATGCGTACCTGCGAATACTGTTCCCACATATAGCTCTTCGGAATTTTAAAGTTTTGAGTCGAAAATAATAAAAAGATAATTAAAAAAGTGTAACAGACGTGTAGCTGAGAGAAAACACTATCGAGTGATGTTATTATTAAACATGTAAGTGGAAAATATGTTTAAGTTTTTCACTATATAAGACAAAATCAAGGACACCGATATCTAAAATCAAAACAAAAACTGTACGGTACGACTGGAATGCCCACTTACGTGAGAATAGACATTTTATCAATTTACTTGCGCATGCAAATCGTACGATACTTCATTGTGTATGGACCGTGCTTTAATGTTGTAAATCTTGACATTCAGCAGCGCTATCTTTTGGCAAATAATGGAATCAGCTGAGGGCCCTCTAGGAACAAGAGAAGAGAGAAGTGAAAATAACCTATACAATTCCGCGACTCCATTTCCCATGAATGTTGTGATCTTTTTCAATTTCCTCTTAATTGCAATATTGTAAGGCCCTAGTGCATAGAGGCATTCCTTTTAATAGAAGACGATGTCCATGAACTCGACTTCCGGACCCGAGGAGCCCCCGGCTGCCGATAGATCCACCGAATCATCAAGCAGCTTGAAACCAAACTATAAACTGAAATATACGCTAGCTGGACACACCAAAGCAGTTTCGTCGGTAAAATTTAGCCCAAATGGAGATTGGTTGGCAAGTTCATCGGCTGATAAGTTGATTAAAATCTGGGGCGCCTACGATGGCAAATTCGAGAAAACTTTGAAGGGCCATAAGTTGGGTAAGGATTGAGTTTTTATATTTTTGTATAATAGTATAATAGAGACTTTTTGCACCTCTTATTTTGCCATTTCGTTGTGGTTATCGTTATACTGAGTATGCGCAGTAGCCAAAAAATGTTCGTTGTACTCAAGGATGATACACACTACTACTACAGGATGGCCTAACTTCATAAGGCCTGTGTGTAACAAATCTCCCCCTACCCCGCCTAGCCAAACAAGCAGTTGTGACGTAAGTAGCATGGCGTTTCTCGCCATGACGTAGGCTGCTTAAACAGCTGACGACTTGGTTGTGACGTCGGCAATGGTTGAAAACAGTTGAAAACTAATATGGCGCCGATTACCAAAAACGAGGCCGATAAGCACTCCTTAAGGTACGGTTTGTTAGGATAGTACGCGACACACAACTGACAACGTAAACGTCGTGATTCGTTCAGGTATGACGTACACTCGTTTTCTGATGTCAGCGTCATTGTCAGACCCGAGTCGGAACCAACCTTTTTTTATTGAGTACTACAAGGGATTTTTGGGCTCTATGGATTTTGACCATTTTTCAATGTTGTAGAGGATTTAATTCTCAACAACTTTTAAATGGGACGAGATCTTGTAGGTATTACGGTCTTTTAGATATAAGCGTTGAAAGATGATTTTTTTTGCGACTTTTTGTGTGGAGTGTATACGAAATACTGGTGCTACTGGCGTTTAGTCTATGCTAGCGTTTATTAGTCAAAATATTGACAGGTTCACATATTTTACGTCACTAACACATAGGCTAAGGCCGGGACCACACTGGGGTGAATGTTGGCGCCAGTGCGGGCCCGGCCTTAATCTATGTTGATATTATTTAGTGACGTAAAATATGTTAACCTGTCAATATATTGACTGATAAACACCAGTATTTCGTATACTCTCCACAGAAAAAGTCGCAAAAAAGCTCATATCTCAAAGACTGTAATACCTACAAGATTTGGTCCCATTTAAAAGTTGTTAAAAATTGAATCCTCTGCCATATATCAAAAAATTGGCAAAATCTCCCAAAAATCCCATGTTAGATGTGCATTATCCTTTGGTGTGTTTACGACTCAAATGTGAATTTTTTGACGTATTCATGGCCGTTTGCACCGACCATTTTAAGGAAACCTTAGCGATAAGTATTAAGGGATACTTCTTGTGTGAGATTTGAAAATGTCATTTCAAGGAATACTTGTCGCTAAGGCTTTCTTAAAATGGCCGGTGCAAACGGCAATCAATTATTTATTGTCTCTTCCGGTTTGACCGGAAGTGACCCTACCTTTTCTTATTTCAAATGGGACGCCAAGTATTTTTTTCCTTACTTCAGTAGAAAACTACAATAAGACTACAATGACACCTCATTTGTCACTTTTTGACATTTATCTCCAAATTATTTAAATTTTGGCTTTGAGAGCGCTATGAATTACTTAAAGTGCTTAATTTTGCTTCAAGGAATCTGGGAAAATTTGTTTTGATCTTATTTTGTATTTTATATCCTCTTCAGACATTTTTGGAACTTTGCTTATCAATGCTGAAGTGAAACTTCTTAGGCGGCGTTCTGATATTTGGACGACAATGGAGAGTGATTTGAAAAACGCGTCACGGGCAAATTTCGTTACTCGAGCGAGAGAGAAGAAATTTATAACGTGAAGTGACGGAGAAAGACAGCTATTGATTGACACAAACCAAGGACTATACGCGCAAAGAGGATTGCCTATTATTGACAAGCGCCGATAACATCGTGACGTCACTACAGATGCACGTCTTCCTTTTATTATACTATTTTCGTCATACTGTACTGTTCTTATTATAACTATAACATGAGCGAAATTGAAATCGGAAAGGTTTATTTAACGGCCGCCGGCCGTTATTTATCCTCCATCCTGTTAAAATATAAATAACGGCCGCCGGTCATTATTTTATTTTTTGTGCTACCCATTCTGTAAGTTGACTTTTTTGACCTACGTCCATGAACTATAAGTGACACTTACAGTCCGGGTCAAAAAAGTATTGATATGAAAGGTGAAAATTGCTTGGTTCATATCTCTGTCAAAATAATGTCATAAAAACTCTCGACTTCTTAAATAAAAAACCCAAAACAAATTGAGGATACAATTTTATTGAAACAAATAGAAAATACCTAGACGTCAAAAAGTTGAAATTAGCATAAACAGATAGGAATATGAGAATGAGATACTTCATAGTTATTTACTTTGTAATTTTGAAAGTAAAAGAAACATTTTTACAACTACTCACATTTAACACAGGGATACTTTCCTGTATTGAAGAACTTAAAATATTAGAATCCTTAGTACTAAAGGAATCCTCGACTATCATAGAGGAACTTGTGCTGGGAGTTGCGGATTCAAAAAAGTAACACTTACAAGCCTTGGTACATAAATAACTATTTAAACATACCTCTATAGGATAGTGTTTTTTTTTTTTGTCAGATTCAAAGATATCTGCAGTATGACGAGAAATTTAGAACGAAACACGGTCGATAACTGCAAATTGGCTTGGTTTGGCTGATTATGTTCTTCGGCTATTGCCTCGGATCACAAAATTCAGCCCGGCCGTTGTTTACTATTTATCGGCCTTATAACGGTAATACCTATATCATTGTATTCTGTGATTATTTTCGTTATTTATAAATTTGCACAGATTACCTACATACAGATGCGAAAGAGCGGCGAATTCGTGGTTCAAGACTAATTTGATAGACATAGGCTGGCCGCATCAATGTATTTTGAACATATTTATTATATAAATGCGGAAGCTCAATAATATAATATTATTTCTTTAATTGGTTCACAAACAGCAAAAAAATATTCTTTTCTACCCGCAAAAATATGTAAACACACAGGCTGGAACATGCTCACGCACTCGGCCACGTTAATTGTCCTGCCGCGGGCGATCCGTATCTATGCGTCGGAGTGCTGCCCCCCCGGCTTCGTCACAGAATATCGTCGACGGCAAGTATACGTACTTACGCATCTGTATTAGGTGATCTGTGACATTTGTGTGTTCAGTGTGCTGTGATTTTTTTGAAGTGAAACTTCTTAGGCGGTGGTCTGACATCTGCACGAGAATGGAGAGTGATTTCGCGTGAAGCCGCGTCATGTTTTGGCAAATTTCGTTAGACGAGGGAGAAGAAAGATATAACGTAAGAGACGGAGAAAGATAACCAACGACAATGACAGCCGACGAACGATTGACACAAACCAAGGATTATAAGCAAAGAGGATCGCTCATTATTATCAAACGCCAATAGCCTTGTGACGACTCCCTTTTGTGTGGTCCTTCGTCTTGAGGAAAACCACTTATTTAAAATATTATTTCTTCAAATCTTAACTTTTTAAAAAACGTTTACTGAATAAAAGTAAATATTGCAACCATGTAATGCGCTGTGAAGTTTATGGGAACGGGGCGCGCCGCAACGAAAAGCGTACCGAAAGGGTAGGTAGAAGAGAATGAGAGATTAGACCAGAGGGAACCAGCTTGAGCTTGTTCTTCATTGTTCATTATTCAATTTTTATTTTGTATTAAAGTGATTGTTCAATTCAATTTGTGATTAGTGTGTGTGTCATAAGGAGCGGTTACAGGTCAGTTGAATAAATGTTATTTTGTTTTTGAAAATTAAATTTATACAAGTACTTATTTTTTCATTTTTATGTTTTTTGTTTGGTTATGACATTTTTATAGCATGTGCCACAACCGCCATGTGCATTGTTCATGTATTTAAACAAAAATCGTTTCATGCTGTGAACAGCGCAGATAAAAAAAAGGTAAATTAAAACCTTAAAAATGTTGTGCTGTTTTTTGTGCTGGGATTTTAATTTTTGGTCTTTAGAGCGTACATTTTGGCCTTGTTGAATATGGAAAGAGGTATTCAGCGGTATGAATAAAAATAAAGCATTGTTGGTCGACTGCTCACTGGGGCATTGCCTGGTGAAATCACCTAAGAACAATAGGCAAATCAGACAACGATTACTGCAGATCTTGCGAACAAGCAACAAAAACTACAGAACACTCAATCTGTGAATGCCCTGGTCACTTCTGCAAAAGGCTAAAATACTTTGCTAACGCCCCAAGAGGTGGGCACTATACCACCCAGGAAGCTGGCCTCCTTTGGAAGGAGCCTACAAATTTTGGATACTAGAGCGGTTGGAACAAGCTGCAACGACTCCTAATGCAATGTACGATGTACACAAAAAACGGGAATTAAAAATATTCGAAAATAATTTACCAAAATAGTAAACATACATCTGCTCTAGAGCAGATGCATTTTGCAAGGAGTAAATACTCCCAATTTTAAGCAAATCCTCTTTTTATTCATGAGAAAAAGAGTATTTGCTTTTTCCCTGAGCATTGGCTTCCGAATATAAGGTTTTGCTTGAACTTTTATTCATACTGAATGAAGCATTTGCTTCAGATTTTGCGAGAAAAAGCAAATGCTCTTTTTTATTCATAGGGTAAATTGGCTTAAAATAACAACTATAGCTGAGTAACATCCTGTATGGGACCTCAGTACCTGCTGGCAGACTGGCTAACTAACCAAAAACTCTTCAGTATTGAATATGAGTAGTGTGATCATCCCGATCAACTTCACGCCCATGATATTTCATCAATCTGTCCAGATGTACAACTTTCATCTTACTCCTGGTATTGCGCTGAGCTCGATAAACCAAATCATTTATCCTCTTGATTATTCTGTAGGGTTTTTCCCATGCTCAAGACAATTTCGGCGACACTCCTTTCTTTCTTGTTGGATTATACAACCACACCAAATCACCTTCTTGAAATCCGGCTGACTTGGCTTTCAAGTCGTATCTGGTCTCCATTCGCTCACTGGCCAGCTGAATATGCTCCCGAGCTAAATCATGGATCTCCAGAAGTCGTGCCCTTACTTCGTCGGCATAGTCTCGAATTTTTTTCCGTTTTTCTTCAGATTTTCCAAACATCAAATCGCAAGGTAACCTGAGTTCCCTTCCAAAAATGATTCTAGCTAGACTTTCACCTGTTGATTCGTGAACAGCTGCTCTGTAAGCCATTAAAAATAGAGGCAAGTGTTTATCCCAATCTTGCTGGTTTTTTGCGACCACTTTTGTCAGGTGTTCCTCTATGCTATGGTCTTATTCAATCGTTCTACCGTGCCATCAGACTGTGGATGTAAAGGTGTTGTTCTTGTCTTACGAATACCCATGATCTTACAAATTTTCTTGAAGATGGCAGATTCGGAATTTCGTCCCTGATCTGAATGTAACTCTAGTGGCACATCATGACGACTAAAAACTTTGTCCACTAGCACCTGAGCAATAGTGATGGCTTCTTGATTGGGAATAGCGAAAACTTCTGGCCATTTTTTCTTAGTGGATCTCTCATCGGCACTTTTCCAAACTCTTCTATGTAAACCATTTTCTACGGCCCAGAGAGTTCCATTGAGCCCACAACGCCTTGTAAATCAAGCTCTTGTTCGACACTTCCCTCCATTCTGGCCTACATTCATCATTTGTCCGATGTCCTGGTCTACTTCTTGATCTGCACTCATTTGTTTGGTAGTCCATCTATCACCGACAATAAAACCCGTTCTTCTCACAGCCGGACCAGTGTTTTTCTCATGCATATCGATTCTTTGACAATGCTTGCAGTCTTCTTTGCATGGCCATCTAGACAGAGCATCAGCATTTTTATGCACGTTTGTATTGCTGCAATTTCTCTATCCATCTAGCAAGCTGTCCTTCGAGAGTTTTCATTTCTAAAAGCCATTTTAGAACCGCGTGATCTGTACGAATTAGAAACTTACGGTTGTAGAGATACTTATGGAAATAGTCTAATGCTTTTACTATGGCAAGCAACTCTCTTCTGGTGGCACAATAACTTCGTTCCGGCTTTGATAAGGTTCTGCTGTAGTACTCTACGACATGCTCTTGTGAATTTTGGATTTGTGAAAGGACATCTCCAATACTGGTGTTGCTCGCATGTTTGTCCAAAATCAACATGCCTTTCTGATCGGGATAGGACAACACTGGGCTCATACATAGTGCTCCTTTCAATTTTCTGAAAGCGGAATTGCATTCTTGGGTCCAATTGAATGTTGGTTTTTTCTTAAGTACGATGAAGAGGAGCAGCTATATTGGCGAAACCTTCCACAAATCCTCGATCCCAGAAAACTTCTAAGTTCATGTTTGTCGCATAGCTTTGGCCAATCCCTGACAGCATCTATCTTGCCTTTCATAACTTGTATGCCATCTTCAGAACCCACGGCCTCGCAAAACAAGATGCATCAGTCGCTCAAACGTGGCTGGAGCATTACACAATCCGAAAGGCATAACATTAAACTGGTATAACCCGCTTCAGGTACTAAAGGCAGTTTTCTCTTTGTCATCTTTGTGTATTGCCAGTATCCACTCTCTTGTCTGGATGTCGATTGATATAGTAAACACGTCGGTGAAGTTACAATTTCGATATCTCCCTTGGTTTCCAAATGAGGTGTTCTAGAATTTTCCCGAAACTCCTCGAAATTCTTTTTCTGAATGACGATTGATGTATCGAATACGTTGGCGAAGTCAGAAATTTGATATCTCCCTTGGTTTCCAAATAGAATTTTCGAGAACTTACTCGAAAATTCACTATCACAGTCAAAATCGGGTATAGTCACTTCCGGGGTAATTTACACGATCGGTTAAGTCTCTTTTGGTGATTGTCACTGCTTACACTGACCAACTGTCCTAGTGTTTACTATAGTGCTCACACTAATGTCCGCGCACTATTCTGCAATCGGATTTCACTTTGCAGTCCTCGAATTATGTCTCACTTCTGACACCATTGTCACGGCTCTGGTGTGCCTGACAGAAATCTTGGGTGCGTTTGTTCTAAAATCAAAGTCCAATCAACACAAAAGTAATGTATTCCACGTTACTATACACTCTGATCTAGGGCTACCATCCGTCCGGATTTCCCCGGATTTGTCCTAGTTTTAGAGGTATCCGGGGGGGATTTTTTGGAGTTATCCATGTTTTACGGTTTACGGCATCTTGAAAAAAATCACGAATAACTCCGCGAAATTGACAAAAATCATGAAAATCTTCAATCGACATCATCATCATCAGTTTCATTTAGCCCGCATGTGCGCGACTCAAGTTTCACGTTCACGTGTCGTTAGTCATGTTTGGAGCTCGGTGAAAGCTATAAAAATTCCCAAAAAATGATTTTTTGTCAAAATAATGAGTGGTTCTCGAAGGCTTAAAATAAACTTTTTTGGGCGTGGCACCCAATAAAATCCACTGCCTCCGGCGGCGACTAAGGTGGGCTACCCTTTAGTGGTGTCCGGGTTTGAGGGGATAGAATCCGGGGTTTTTGTAAAAATTGTCCTCGGTAACAAATTTCATAAATGGCAGCCCTACTCTGATCCTATTTACTTCACTAATTAACTTAAACAACCTAACTTTTTGCAACTCTTAACATAACAATATTCACTATCTTAATCGTATAGCAGCCAAACTTAAGCTTAAAAACTATCAACCAATACCGGCCTTTATATATCCGTAAATCTATTCATGTAAATTCCAGTATAAACGCGATAATCCCATGCCCGAATAAATCAGACAATTGAAAAAAATGCAAACCTGCACTTAAAAAAATAAAGGACCTTGCCCAAAGTATACGGAAATTGTCTTTATGTCAGAGTTGGCTGAATTTTGTATTTATAATGTAGTAGATCACGCTTTTCTGATAAAAATTTACCATTGCACCAATCCTGGAAAATGACTCCTTTTTGGGAAAATTAATTTTATAGGTAGCAAGTAAAACGCTTGGACATTGTAATAGACGTTCAATGTTGCACGGATACTACGGATAGCTAAGCTTGTGGCGCAGTGGTGATTGGTAAGCCACGTGAAGTCATTTTTCAGGATTAGTGCAATGGTAACCTTTAATCAGAAGGGCCTGATCTAGATTATATACAAAATTCCGCCAATTCTGACAAACACAATTTTCGTATACTTTGAGCAGGGTCCTTTCATGATGATAGGCGAAAGACGAAACGTCGGATTTCTAATTAGACTACACCATTGTGTAGAGGAGGGAAAGTTGATTGAGCCCAGGAAAAAAAAAAACGATTTTGCAAAATTTTGGTTTTTACCGTATATCTCCGGAAGTATTCGGAATATTCCAAATTACCAAGTTCCAAAGTGGCGTTTGATTAAGCAAGAAATTGCGCAAGTTTGTCCCAATTCAACCGAACCTGTATCTCTTACCTTTTCCTATAGTCCTTGAAAAACGGACATCCTGTTTATTAATAACTGATTGGATAGCTCTGTTTGTGCTTATTCTAATGGTACACCGGTGTGAAACTAGCAGCCGCATTACAGCAGTCAAAGTGTGAAGTTGGCAGCCTGTTTTAGCAGCCATTTTTAAGACAACATGGATAATGTCATAACTAAATTTTAAACTTTTGTTTCGAAAAATATAAATTTTTCTCCATTCGCCTGCGTGATTATAAGACGCGGAAGAATCGAAAAAAAAAAATGTAGGTCGTGAAAAATGGAGTTCCGCTATTAAACTTGGTAGTATCATTGACGATGTCCTAAAGAACATCTATACCGAGTCTCATGTCCTTAGGCCCCGTCTGACATGGAGAAAACGGGACATAATGGAAAAATAGATAAAAAATCAAAAGTCACTTTCAAAAATGGTGTTCCGCGATTTTTTAAGACATCATCAGGGATACTGCCAACTTTAATCGCGGAACTCCATTTTTGAAAGTGACTTTTGATTTTTTATCGATTTTTCCATTATGTCCCGTTTTGTCCATGTTAGACGGGGCCTAAGGAGATGAGACTCGGTATAGGAGTTCTTTAGGACATCATCAATGATACTGCCAAGTTTAATCGCGGAACACCATTTTTGAAAGTGACTTTTGATTTTTTATCGATTTTTCCATTATGTCCCGTTTTGTCCATGTTAGACGGAGCCTAAGGAGATGCGACTCAGCATAGATGTTCTTTAGGACATCATCAATGATACTGCCAAGTTTAATCGCGGAACACCATTTTTGAAAGTGACTTTTGATTTTTTATCGATTTTTCCATTATGTCCCGTTTTCTCCATGTTAGACGAGGCCTAAGGAAATGAGACTCGGTATAGATGTTCTTTAGGACATCGTCAATGATACTACCAAGTTTAATAGCGGAACTCCATTTTTCACGACCTACATTTTTTTTTTTCGATTCTTCCGCGTCTTATAATCACGCAGGCGAATGGAGAAAAATTTATATTTTTCGAAACAAAAGTTTAAAATTTAGTTATGACATTATCCATGTTGTCTTAAAAATGGCTGCTAAAACAGGCTGCTAACTTCACATTTTGGCTGCTGTAATTGGCTGCCAACTTCACAGTTTGGCTGCTGTAATGAGGCTGCTAGTTTCACACCGATTAATGGTACAAGGTCAACAGGTGTAGCTCTAACCCCTGGGTCCGCCACTGTGACCCCTTCTGCATCTACCAGAGAAATTGGCCAAGAACTTTAAATAAGTCACGAATCACTGAATCAGCACGAACAATTTAAAAAAAAAAAACACGAATATAAGGCATTCAAAAATCAGCTTTATCAAGCCTTGTACGACGATGACTTTGAAAGAAGGTTAGCGTTTTGTAATTGGTTCATCGAGAATTCGAAACTGATAATAACCAAAACAATAATCTTGCACGATAAATTTTATATTCCGATGAATCTCGATTTACGAAACCTTTCCTGAAAGTTGCCCTGGTTCATTTTGTACTGCTTATTAAACATTCCATTATGGAATGTTCAATAGGCAGAATACTACATATTAGTCAAGAGAAAACCAGTACAGAATGAACCAGGGCAACTTTCAGGAAAGGTTTGAGTTAATGTTTGGGCCGGAATATATCTAGGATTTCTTTAAAATAAAATAGAGGAATTCATCATCATCTGTATTATAAAAATTGAAAAAAATGTTGACGTAATCATACCCTTAAATAGTACCTATATTGTTTATTTTCAGGCTTAAGTGACGTAGCTTGGTCGACCGACAGTCGTTTGTTAGTCTCAGCTAGTGACGACAAAACTTTAAAAATCTGGGATTTGGTATCCGGAAGATCGCTCAAAACTTTGAAAGGTCACAGCAACTACGTGTTTTGTTGCAACTTCAATCCGCATTCCAACCTTATAGTATCTGGTTCGTTTGATGAATCTGTCAGGGTATGGGACGTGCGCACCGGAAATTGTCTCAAAATTCTTCCAGCTCATTCTGACGTTGTCACTGCAGTACATTTCAACCAAGACGGTTCTCTGATTGTTAGTGGTAGCTATGATGGATTGTGTCGGTTGTGGGACACTGCCTCTGGCCAATGTTTGAAGACACTGATCAATGAGGACCATGCCCAAATTTCCTTCGTCAAATTCTCGCCAAATGGGAAATTTATTTTAGCTGCTACTCTAGATGGAACCTTGAGGTTGTGGAATTATGGCAAGGATAAGTGCTTGAAAACTTACTCTGGTCATCAAAACGAGAAATATTGCATTTCGGCAAACTTCTCTGTGACGGGAGGAAAATGGATTGTTAGTGGATCGGAAGATAATATGGTTTATATTTGGAATTTGCAAACGAAAGAAATTGTACAGAAATTAGAGGTAAGAATCTTTTAATCTTTTGTAAATAACGTAGGTAAGGGTTTTTATTGATTTGCTTATTATTTCCTATTAACTGTCATGTAAGTAGCTGACACTCATCATCAATTGGTATAATAATATACGCTGTTGATGAGATGATGAAAGTTTATGTTGATACTATTTATTTTTTTTCACTTGACTACTGATTCACTCTTATATCACTTACGATTTTTAAACTATGAGTTGTTTGCCATAAAAAAGCAAATCATTATTATTCTTTTGCGAGCTTTAATAAAAAGATAAAAGATCTACATACAACTTCAAAAATAATTTTGAAAAGAACTCGCTATTGGTAAATTTGGTCAAAGCGTATAGTACTACAATAAAATTCCTCGAATATTTGCGCTAGACGTAAAGAACTGAATTCCTAGAATTCGGCTGCAATTTCCCAACACCGCTTTATATTGCTGCTTCGGTAGAAATATGTTGTTTATTTTTAAATATATTATTATAATAATAGACATTTTTTTCTCACTTCTAGGGTCACACAGATGTAGTGCTTTGTACCGCATGCCACCCAATTGAAAATATAATCGCATCGGCGACTTTGGCACACGACAAAACAATAAAACTTTGGAAAAGTGATTGTTAACTTTCAGCTTGAAAGTATAATTATTAAGGTCTCGTTAGTTTCGTATAAATTTAAGTTATTAGTTTTGTATTTTTTTTTACGTTTTTACTTTTTGTTTGTTTAAAAAGTCTGCATTTTTTCAAATGGGATTGAGAACCAAAAGTCGATTGGACCCATTTTAAATGTGGGAATCTGTTTTGAAATTTTACTCTTGTTCATTAGTCAGGAAAATGCTTCATTTAAAAAATGCTAGCTTTTTGAATTAATATTATGTATTAGCTCGAGTTGAAATTGATAATTCCGGAAGAAAATACATTTTTTAGTTTATTCGTCAATACACTCAGTTGCATTGCATAAATTTCAATAAATGAATCATTGGGCTATTGTTGGATTAGTGATAGTATTGATATTAATGTTAAAATAGGTATAGTATTTTTATATAATATAGTTTTCAAATATTATGTAAAAGCGAGTGTAAAAGCCTGTTTTATTTGTTTTTTCAAGAAATAAAGGTTCATAAATAGGTATTTATTAACAAATTATTCATTATTTATTATCGTGTCATTTGTTTTTTTTTTATTTTTCGGCAACGTTGGGCTTTTAAACTTTCTGCTTAAATTAAATTTTAGGTTACACTCTCTCTATCTGCCTTAGATACATTAGCAGTGAGGTAAAGGAATGAACAAACAAACCACATTCAAAATATTGTGTTTTATGAAGAGGCTGACAAGCCAAGTTGCCGTAAAAATTGCTTTATGATCGCTCATTCCTGGATCAAGGGAAGGGTAATGTACCCCTTCAAATTTGTGAAGGCGTAATCTAGCCCTTATTTTGAGGTAGATGTTACTCTGCATTATGCCTTCTGATATTGAAACTAGTAAGTAAATTTCTTAGATCAGTGGCATCCTTATACCGGTACTACCTCATTAAATCAATATTTAAATTTCCATCCAACGCTATTTTAGTTGAAGGAGACAGAGAGCACAACAAAAGTTTTAGTTAATTTAAAAAGCTTTGGGGCGGTAAAATTTATGATGTTCCATTGGCCCTGTACAAGGTTTCTTTCGCTCATTGCTTCTTCTATTCTGGCACCCCATGATAGTAGTGTAAGATGGCCGGTTCTGCATCCTCCGACGCCTCCGCGACGTCTGCGCATGCGCCAACCAGGGCGTCGCGACGCCATGGCGACATCAGTCAGCTGTCATCTGTCAATGTCATTCAGCTGTCAATGCCACCTGTCAATTTCAGTCACCTGTCAATGCCACCTGTCAATGTCAGTCACCTGTCAATGTCATCTGTCAATGTCAGTGGTCTGTCAATGCCAGTCAGCTGTCAATGCCACCTGTCAATGTCATCTAACCCAATCTACCTGAACTACTCCAACTTACCCGCTCTCTGCGCCATCTATAAACCCCGTATAACATTACACCTGTGTGTATTTTCTATATTTCTACATGTATTTATACAGATGAAAAAAAATACGTGAACATGCATAAATACATGAAGAAATATAAAGAAAATAGACAGATGGGCTTAAGAAAAAAAAAATACTAACCTCAAACAATTTTTTATTTAAAAACATACATTTTTTAACACTCAACTATTTCAAAAAGCGATATTTGGTTTGGTCGTCATACATCCTTCTGGTCTCTGTATATTATTGAATATTTTCCATCCATAAACTGCTCAATATGATCTTCCAATGATTTGGTGGTACGTTTTGGAAGAAACACTGCCTTATCGTCAAGTTCAATGAGAATGCTCGGTCCGAATTTACTTTGGGTTTTTTTAGCAGAAAATATTGGGTACTTTCTGCCAGGCTCCATGTCTTGTAATTTCACAAGTGTTTTTTGATCCTTGAAGAGGCAGGTCTCGTTGATTGATTTCAAATCCATATCTAAAAAATATTCTGTAGGTATTGATATTAGTATATAAAAGATTTACTTACTTGTTAAAAAAAAAATGTGTTTTGGTTTGGTCGTCCTACATCCTTCTGGCCTCTGTATATTATTGAATATTTTCCATCCATAAACTGCTCAATATGATCTTCCAATGATTTAGTGGTACGTTTTGGAAGAAACACTGCCTTATCGTCAAGTTCAATGAGGATACTCGGTCCGAATTTACTTTGGGGTTTTTTAGCAGAAAATATTGGGTACTTTCTGTCAGGCTCTATGTCTTGTAATTTCACAAGTGTTTTTTGATCCTTGAAGAAGCAGGACTCGTTGATTGATTTCAAATCCATATCTAAAAAATATTCTGTAGGTATTGATATTAGTATATAAAAGATTTACTTACTTGTTAAAAAAAAAATGTTGTGCAATAATTTTATAATAATTATAATGTCCACTGTTGGAGGTTCGAAAAAGACTGAATAGATTTGTGTAGACTTAAAGCATATGATGCCATTGTTTAGTCTACGGGCGCGACGTTATTAGTACTGGAAAATAAATAACGATAAACAAACTCGGTAATACACTTAGTTAATGTATCCGACCGCGGACCATTTTTTTTTCAAAGAATTTTACGACGTAATTAAAACCTCATGTCTTGAAAACATTGAAACGAACTTTTGTCATACCGCTGCGTATGATATCGCAGATTAAGGTACCAGTAAATCTTGAAAATGGATATGGTATATTATGCACAAGAAGGAAGCGTCGAGATCCCCAAGTCTTTAATAAGAAAAGTATTTCGCTTATATGACAGCATTGAATTCAAGTTCAAACCCCAATTAATTTTTCAGAACCTTTACCAGTTGAACCAAATGAAGTAAATCAATTGAATTTTATCAGTGCAGAAAATAATAATTATAAAATGCCAAAAGAATTAGACAATAAATTAAAAGCTAACTTGAAATATTTAAGACTGGAACACTGTAATTTGGAAGAAAAACAAGCCATTCGTCAACTATGTCTAGAATATAGAGACATCTTCTATTGTGAAGACCAACCATTGAGTTTTACGGATGCTATTAAACATCAAATTAAATTAACTGACGAAACACCAATTTTTGCCAAAATGTACAGATACCTCGAAATACACCGACAAGAAGTTAAGACTCAATTCAATAAATTATTGGAACAAAATATGATTAGAGAGTCAAATTCACCATTTTCAGCTCCTATATTAATAGTACCAAAGAAACTTGATGCATCTGGAAAACCAAAATTTAGATTATGTGTCGATTATAGGAAGTTGAAGGAAAAACTGCTGATGTTAAATTTCCATTACCCAATATCAACGAAATTCTAGATAAATTGGGAAAAGCCAAATATTTTTTCGACTTTAGACTTAGCAAATGGATACTATCAAATTGAAATGGATGCAGAAGACGTTCATAAAACAGTTTAGTACTGATTTAGGACAGTTTACCAGAATGCCCTTCGGTTTAAAGAACCCAGCAACATTCCAGAAAGCAATGAATAATATCTTGCGTGGATTGCAGAATGAAATTTGTTTTGTTTACTTGGGCGATATAATAATTTGTAGTAGCAGCTTACAAGAACACTTACGGAAAATTTTCGACAGATTACGTGAAGCTAAATTCAAAGTACAACTAGACAAATCTGAATTTTTGAGACCAGAAGTTCTGGACATATTGTAACCAAACACGGGATTAAACCAAACCCAAATAAAATCGCCGCTGTTAAAGACATAAAAACATTTCTCGGTTTAGTTGGTTAGACGTTTTATTCAAGACTTTGCCAAAGTAACAAAGCCAATGACCTCTTGCTTAAAGAAAGATGCAAAAGTCCAGTATACTTCAGAATTCATAAAATCCTTTGAACATTTGAAAAACCTTTCAATTAATGCCCCAATTTCATCTTACCCAGATTTTTCCCAACCTTTTATCGTCACTACTGACGCCAGCAATTATGCAATTGGCGCTGTTCTTAGTCAAGGAACTATTCCAAATGATAAACCTGTTGCATTTATAAGTCGAACTCTGAACCAATCACAAACTCGATACTCTACTATCGAAAAAGAAGCACTTGCAATTGTTTATGCTTGTAAGACATTCCGGCCCTATATTTATGGACGAAAATTCACTCTATACACAGATCATCGTCCACTAGTCTGGTTATTCAATGTAAAAACCCAAGATTCTAAGCTAATTAGATGGCGACTACGTCTAGAAGAATATGACTATGAAATACGTTATCGAAGTGGATCCCAAAATAAAGTCGCAGATGCTTTATCTCGCATACAATTAAATGTCTACGAACAGGAATCGATAATCAATAATCCCGGTGACGTAAACCAAGACATACTAGAATATTTAAAAAACTTGGTCGAAAATCCAATTCCAAGTACTTCCAAATGAAAAGCCAAACGAAACTCAAGACAAACAAAAGAAAATTAATGTAATTTCTGAAATAATTAGAAACCCAACAACATCAGACAACACTGTACATAGTAATAATGATGAAAATGAATCCGATCTTCCAATATTAGAGGAATTAATTAATAATAAATCAGTTCAATTTATTATCAAGAAAAATCCACATTTACAGATCAAAGTATCCGTCGATCGTTTCGAAAATCATAATATCAGTCATTGTGAAATACCACAAGATCCTAAATTGATATTTTAATTTATGAGAGACTATTTACCACATGATGATAAACCAGTTTATGTATATTTCCTAGATGAGAATCTACTAACATTATTTGCTAAGATATACACCAACCATTTTACAAAACCTAAAATCATAAGATGCATGAAACTAGTTAATAATGTGAAAGAAATCGAAGAACAATTGTTATTGATCAAATATCAGCACGAATCAAAGACAAATCATCGAGGAATAACAGAAACACTTGATCGAATAAAATCCAATTATTACTGGCCAAAAATGAAAGAGGAGGTTACAAAATATATCAACGATTGTGTTATCTGTCAAACTCAAAAATACTCACGATTAAAAACGTATATCCCACTTGTCAGGACAGAATCACCATCGAAGCCCTTCCAAATCCATGGATACATTTATCTTCGAAAAACAGAATTTCTTAACGATAATTGACAAATTCTCTAAATATGCCCAAGCATTTCCCTATGATAAAAATGCTGAATCAGTTTGCGACAAACTAGTCCAATTTTTCTCTTTTGTAGGATGCCCCGAATCAATTGTTACTGATAACGGAACCGAGTTTAATAACGAGCTTCTTAAAGAATTACTAAAAGCTCAAAAGATAAATATACACTTTACAACTCCTGAACATCATGAATCAAACTCACCGATCGAGAGAGATTTCATTCTACTATAATAGAACACTTACGAATATTGCGAACTAAAGACCCTAATAAACCAATTAATGAATTGATGCCATACGCAATAATAGCATATAATAGTACTACAAGTTCTGTAACGAAATTTACTCCTTACGAACTCGTACTAGGACATACCAATAATCGTGATCCTTTGGATTTAATATCCACAACTTTCTATTCTGACTATGTGAACTCACACAAGAATAAAGTAGACATATTATATGAAAATATCCTAGGAAACACAGAACGAGAAAAAGAACGTGTAATAACAAAAATTAACACAAAAGGTGACGCACAAAGTCAATTCAAAATAAACCAAACTGTATATAAAAAACAACCATCGCGTTCCTCTAAAAGTAAACCAAAATATTATGGACCTCGAATGGAATGGAATCGAAATCTTGGAACATAACCGTGTGAAAGTACAACACGTAAAAAACCCAGAAAAAGTGGAAATAATCCATATTAAGGAACTGAAACCACCTCTTGTTACAGATACACCTGTACAACAGGATACTCCTACGACACTCCTAGATACAACGACCTAAACCAAAACCCAGGAATCCTTCCATATAAATTAGGTAATGCCCAGAAAGTATCTAATCATTGGACATTCGTTCAAATATTTAACATTGAAAACTTAATTACCGAATTTGATATTCTATCAAATCAATACCAATCACTCGAAAAAACCCTAAATAACAACACAGGATTTCAGGTAGAATATTTTAATTCACAAATACTTATTAGTAACCTAGAATCGAAAATCAATAACCAAATAAATCAATTATTACCAATTAATTCTCTTAAGAGACAAAAACGAGGTTTAATTGATGGATTAGGTAGTATAGTTAAAAGTTTAACTGGAAACTTAGACCAACAAGACGCTCTAAGATATGATGCTGAAATTGATATCCTTAAAAAGAATCAAAATAATGAAAAATCAGCCATAGACAAACAATTGACACTTCTTCACAAGACAAAAGACCTATCTATTTTTACCTGTTATGCGCGCGCAATACGAGGCAATTTCTTTTTATTGGCTAGCCAATACAGGTGTGAGGTGATCGTTTTGCACGCTGGATATCTCTTTGTCCTTGTTCATTGCACGTGGTCTGACAAGAATAAATCTAAAGTTGATATTCAACTTGGCAAATGTCATTCAAAAGTTGTTTGACATTTTCATTGACAAATACGTTGCACAACACGCGGTTTTTCTTCTTCCCTTTTTATCCCGTGCAAATAAGAAGGACGGATTTCTATACGTAAGTCTAACATAATTTGGTACATTTTGCCTCGTCTTGCGCAATGAACGTTCTGTGTCTTTTTTTATTTAATGAAGTTTTCGTATTATTACCTCTTTGTCTGGTAAAATAGATAGATCTATTGACAATTTCCAAGAAATCACACAAAATATATCTCATAATCAAGAAATCTTGAAAGATCGAATTAACAATGTTATTGAAACAATTAACTGCTTACAAATCGAAATGGCAACGGCTCGTGAATATTTTAAAATTCAAATGGTTTTACCGCAAATTTCTATGGATGTATCAAAATATCTATGATATATTAGAACAAATCGAAGTTGCAATATCATTTGGTAAACTAAATAATTTCCACAATTCCATCATAAAGCCTTCTGAACTTTTAAATGAGTTATTGTTAATAAATAACCAACTTTTATCAGAAAAGTTACCTTTTGAAGCCATACCTGAAAATATCTTGAATTTTGAGACTATTCTGGATATAAAAAGCTACTCAAAAGATAGTGAAATAATATTTATTATCGAAGTACCTCTGGTAGAAAAAGAAAACTACAATTTTGTTCAATTGTTTCCTTTACCAACGCCAACCAATAAATACTTTAAAATGTTGATTCCTAATTTCCAATATGTCATAATTAATGAACATAATTTTGGTTATTCGAACACACCTTGTAAGAAAATACTCGATAATGAATATTTGTGTAAACACATACACACACAGAAATATTGTATAAGAATTTACCATGTGAATTGCAATTGTTAACTTATCAGCATAATATCACAAATTGTAATCCAATTCTTGTGAAAAATCGAAAGTGTTCAAGTGCAAAATATCGATGAAGGAAAGTGGATAGTGATTACTGATAAAGACATTACAGCATTACAAGTGCGGAAGTGAAAAAGTAGAGGTGGGTTGCGATTTCACGAACTGTGACTTTGTCACTGTTACTCATCTGTCACAGTCACGGCCTGCTCCATTCCCAGTCAAGTAGCAGTGACATTTTGTCACTGCCCGCTTCAAGCTCCGACCGTTGCAGCGCGGACAAAACTCGAGCTGTGATGCAAATGAAATAATATACCATTATAAATCGCATCGCGGTCACGCCAAATAGAAACTGCTACTGCAGAGCATAGGCTGGAAACTGGAACACTCTCTCGGCCGTGACTGCGGACTGCGATTATGCCATGTTGCGATGCAGCATTCATAACATTAGCAGTGCGGCCGCCAACTAAGGTATAAAACTGCTCCAAAAAATCACTGCTATTTGTCACAGTGACACGACTGGCGCAGTCACGTTTTGTCACAGCTCCATTAAAATCGCAAGTTGGCCCACCTCTATGAAAAAGAAAATGTGTTTTTTGAATGGAACTCATTTAGTAGAAATCAATTTCCCATGTAGTTTGAAAATTGCTGACATCAAGTCTTATAAAAATATTAATCACAAATTCAGGTCTGTCTACACAGACAGCTTGGTCTGTCTATGGAGACAGCTTTTCGAGACAGGCCTGTCTACACAGACAGCTTTTCGAGACAGCTTTTCGAGACAGGTCTGTCTATGGAGGCAGCTTTTCGAGACAGGTCTGTCTATGGAGACAGCTTTTCGAGACAGGTCTGTCTACACAGACAGCTTTTCGAGACAGGTCTGTCTATGGAGACAGCTTTTCGAGACATGAACATCAAGTTTCTTTTCAAAATTTCCTATTCCATTTAATAGAACAATTACTATTTTTCGCAATCCTGGCCAACACACAAAATTATTTAAATTCTTATTAGTTCGTTACTATAGCCCTTAAACTTCAATTGGACAATCCAATTCAAAATTCTTTATTAATCCCTACTCAAATCGATACTTATTATGTTATGTTAAGTGCATTATAAATTCCTCTTTTAATTCTTTGCCAAATTAATTAAAATGTCATTATACTCGAAGGCAATTAAATTTATGCAATAATGTTCCATAGTCAAAACTGTCAAAACACTCTAATTATTAATATTTATGCAATAAAGTTCCAAAGTTAATTGTAAAGTCAAAAAGTTTTTCTAGTAAAAATCACTCAAGTTTTTAGGGATTAAAAGTCATTGTTAATTCACTTCTTATCATTAAGAATCATTGTTAAAAGTCAGAAAAACATTAATAATCACTTAAAGTACGGTATCCGCCAAAATAAACAGTACCGAAATCTAGAGCTCTGAGTAATTGCGCACGCAAGTTGCATTTATCATACTTTGCTTACTTGGGATTAGTTATGAGGTTGACATTAAGTAAAGGTTAAAATCTTCGTCATTCATCATCTTTCAATTTAAGAAACAGTTTTCTTAGTAGAGCACTATTTCCGGTCATACAGATTTGGAAGGAATAAAGGCTCAAGTCAAGTTTGAAACAGGTCTCAGAAAAATTTCAGCAACCACTCCTAATAAATATTTTCAATGATTTGCAGAATCGTTATGAAGTTTTTTTGTGACGCTATGATGCATTTTTTAAACATATACGCCTGATACAAATTAAAAAATGATAGGTTTGTTCCAACCAGCAGTAATTTCCAGTAATATTACTGCCACACATGCGCAATTGTGAAATGCTGTTCCAACCAGTTAAAATTACTAATTTAGAATTGGCGATAATTGACAGTTCGTCGTTCCAACCGGAGTTACGGATAGTAAAATTACGGTTGAAACGATTCTTGCTTGAAAGGAAGAACTGTTGGTTCTAAAATTAGACGCATGCGTAGTGAGGTCGAAAACGGGTCAGTGGTTGAACAACAACAAACATAAAGAATAATACATAACCCAGAACCTCAGTTTTTTGTTTATTTAAATTATTTATTTGAAAATGACTGCTATAAAAGCTAAGTAATTTTATTTTATTTGTTCTCAGAGTTAATAAATCTGACTTTTGTCTTATATTAGGTTTAGAAGAATTCCATATTGTGGTGGAAGACGATTCACCTGCAAGTGTGCAAGTTATGTGGATTTTGTTATTTTCATCTTGTGTTGTGAGTACTACTAGTTCGAAAAACGTTCCAACAAGTTTTTAAGTTATTTAGTATAATATTACTGTTTTTGATTGCGCAGTCGCATTAGCGCGGTTACGGACGATATAATTACAGTAATATTATTGCAGGTTGGAATAAACCTGATATAATTTATATGTTCAGTACTGTTTATTTTAGCGGATACTGTACTTACATTTAAATAATTGTGACTCGATAAAATACTTAATTAATTTTAAATGTTATTTCTTTCACAATTTTCCGTACTTTTTCTAAGTTAAATTAAACCCGAGGCCATACGCCATAAAATAAACTTCTCGCGAAACCGGACTGACACATTAGGTACTGTAGACGTTAACTCAACAGGACTGGACTGCTAACAACTGGCAACTCAACTGACAACTAACAACTGCCTTCCACTTCTAATACCGCGGTATTTATATTTAATCGATCCCCCCAAATTTGCAATGCAATCTACCCTATGAATAAAAAAGAGCATTTGCTTTTTCTCGCAAAATCTGAAGCAAATGCTTCATCCAGTATGAATAAAATTTCAAGCAAAACCTCATACTTGAAAGTCGGAAGCAAATGCTCCAGGAAAAAGCAAATACTCTTTTTCTTATGAATAAAAGAGAGTATTTGCTCCAAATTGGGAGCATTTACTCCTTGCAAAATGCATCTGCTCCAGAGCAGATGTATGTTTACTATTTTTGTAAATTATTTTCGAATATTTTTATTTCTCAGCTTGTTCCGGCCGCTTCAGTGTCCAAGATTTGTAGACTCCTACCAAAGGAGGCCAGCTTCCTGGGTGGTAAAGTGCTCATCTCAGGGGGTGTTGGCAAGATATTTCAGCCTTTTGCAGAAGTGACAAGGGCATTCACAGATTAAGTGTTCTGCAGTTTTTGTTGCTTGTTCGCAAGATCTGCAGTAATCGTTGTCTGATTTTCCTATTGTTTTTAAGTGATTTCCTCTTCTAAAGCCGCGTCCAGTTTGAATTTCCAACGCTAGCCAACGGCACATGTGAACTACGTTGGAACGCTTTGGTTTTTGTGTGTACGGCAGTGTAGACGATGTTCTCAAATCCTTTCCACTGCTCTCCAATTCCAACGCCAACGACAGTACATGTGCCGTTGGCGTTGGTCTACGTTGGAAATTCGGTCTGTACGTGGCTTAATGTCCCTTCTGTTCACCGTCGAGAAGTTGTTAAGATGCCAGATATGAACCTTCTTCATCTGTTGATTTCTTTGGAGATGTGACTTTTCATTAGTACACAAAAATACTTTGAGCCTTGAAAAGGTGTTAAAGCGCCTTGCTTCGTGAGACAGCCCGCCTCCTCGTTACCCTCTTTACTTTATTTCTACCAGCCAGTTGTTTAAGGATACTTTTACCCTCCCAAACTAGCTGAAAATTGCACTTGATTGCTCCTAGAGCCTGTAGAGCCGCTTGACTGTCGGACAGTATGTAAATGTGCTCTCTTGAAAGGCCTCTTTTAAGACAAACTTGATGGGCACAGATGTTTATAGCCAAAACATCAGTTTGAAATTTTGTGGAGGCTTCACCCATTGCTAATGAGAGTTTAAACTTTAAAGTTTGTTCCACTTATTCCCTGACCGACTCCTTCCGTTAGCTCCGACCCATCTGTGTAACTTTGTACCACAATGATGCGTTGTCCGCTTGCGGTAGGTTGGCGGTCTTCCATGATTGGCGTTCTTTCACAAACACTTCCAATCGAATGTCAAAGTCCATTGATGTTATCGATCTGGTGGTTAACTTTGTCATTCGAGCCTTAGATTCAAGTAACAGGTACAACAGGTAATATCTTTTACTTCATTTCTTTGAAGCATATGCTCGCAAGTAAAAGGTCTTCATTATTCATATGATATGAAGTGAATGCTTCTACTTCTACCTTTTACTCGAAGCTTTTGCTTATACTTCTACCTTTTGCTTAGAAGCAAATGCTCTGTTTTTATTCATACGGCTGAATGCAATTTCCTTGAAATTTTTATCATTTTTTAGTTTAAAAATCGAATAATTGTGTCGCAATATCCTGATTTATCGAGGTCAATACATTGGTTCAAGAATGCCATAAATCATTCGATTTAACTATTATGGCCTCGTTAAAAAAGTTCATTGATCGGATGTTAGGATGACATCACGGTGAAGGAAATAATATAATTTTGAATGTATTTGGGGTCACATTAATTTGTTCCATTTTTAATTTATCGATGCTGATTTGGAAATACCGGAAATTCAGTTTTTGATTATTTGATAGTATTTAATTTGTACAGTAAAGACATTGTGATTTACGGGTCTAATTTTTGGATCATTACATTGGGCTTCAATTATTATTCCCTGAAGAACCTCTGGTTTGCTTTTCTCGAAATAGCCATAACATTTTATTATTTCCTATTTCCCGTATTTTCTCTCGAGAAATTATTTTGGGCATCTTAAATATGACAATACCGAATTATGAAAAATGTCAATGGATTTTGCAGGTATGCAGAATAGTAAGGTAGGTACCGTATATATATTGCAGTATTGGAATAGTTTTTTACCTAACAAGTGCGGAAAGTTATACTTTTCCGCACGCAACGGCGTTTACACGAACGACGCGCTAGCGGAGTTCGTGCAAACCGTAAGTGCGGAAAAAATACTTTACGCTCGTGTTAGGTACAACATTTTTCCTACGAGCGTGCGGAAATTGATTCATTGTTTTTTTGTTTATTTTTGGCTGTACCTATACTGATAAAAGAAATGGCCAAAAATGTGATTTTTCAATTAGGTTTATTAACGTAATAGTTTAACCAACAGAACATTAACAATTATTTTTATTTTGAGTAGAATTAACTATTTATGGTATACAACTCATTAAAGAGGTGGATATTGGTCAGTACAAAAACCTAATAGCTTTTTTGAAGAGGAAAAACGGTGTAGAAATTTCGAAAAGATTTACAAAAAAAAAATCTGTGCGTGAAAAACTTTTTTCGCGCACGCCGTGCAGTAAATTTTTTTTCACGCACGCAGTGCGGAAAAGTGCTACTTTCCGCACGCAAATCAGTGCATGAAAACGCGTTTTCCGCACGCTCGTAGGAAAAATATATTGACAAATGTGTCAAATTTGATTGGCCAGGGCCAGATAGGCCAGAGAATTTTAATACTGCGACACTTACGAAATTATGTGAAACACACTTAAAACTGTCTGGAATTTGACTATACTGTCATTTTTATACGAGGGTCAACCTGTCAAATTTCCATGGATAATGCTACGCCAATAATATCTGAAAGGCAAATATTTTCTAAACCCTAATCCAACACCTTTCTAAACTAAAATAAATAATTCTAAATTGATGTAATCGTACAGCCACCTCTACACTGTCTCTGAGCTTATGAATCAAATGTTGCAATTGAAAAGCCTTGTCCTCCATATAGCCCTACTACTTTAAGTACAATATTTTTAAATCCTTAACACCTTTCACACCTCAAAACAATAATCCATAATTTAGTGTAATTATTATAACTTCCTGTTCTATAAGACTATAAAATCCCTGAACTCGCTTACTGCCAACTTTTTGTAAAATACTTATACTCAAACTAGTGTATTTAGCCAGAGTAAATACTAACAAAACAATGAACATTTTATCTAAATTAATTTGATTAGAAACCAAAATATCAGACTAATCATTTTCTAGACGGGACAAAACAGTTAATTTTGATTATCCAAATTCTTCAGTAAAATATTCACTCAAGTTAATAATATTGCGGGTCAGTTAAGTTAGCCCCCCCCATAGAAAATTTCTGGATGAAAATTATCCCATAATTTTACTCCATTTTGCTCCACTAATTTCGATTTTTGCTCCATTACAGTGGAGAGACTATGTGGTCTATTAGGTGGGGGGGGGGGGGGGGCTGAATTAACGCTAGCCCCCCCCCAGTGAAAATTCAGAAATTTGATCATGCTCATTTTGTTCTCCGAGTTTTGCTCCATTTTGCTCCACTATCGGCGAGTTTTGCTCCATTACCAGGAGAGACCTGCAGAGCTTCCAAGAATCTCTCCAAGCCCACCCGGTGAAATTTTTTAAATTTGCTCATGCTCATTCTGTTCTGCGAGTTTTGCTCCGTTTTGCTCCATAATCGGCGAGTTTTGTTCCATTACCAGGAGAGACCTACAGCGCTCCCAAAAATCTCTCCTAGCCCCCTCCCGGTGAAATTTTTTAAATTTGAACATGCTCATTTTGTTCTCCGAGTTTTGCTCCGTTTTGCTCCATAATCGACGAGTTTTGCTCCATTACCAGGAGAGACCTACAGAGCTCCCAAAAATCTCTCCTAGCCCCCCCCCACCGGTGAATTTTTTTAAATTTGAACATGTCCATTCTGTTCTCCGAGTTTTGCTCCGTTTTGCTCCATTATCGGCGAGTTTTGCTCCATTATCGGCGAGTTTTGCTCCATTACCAGGAATGGCCTAGAGAGCTCCAAAGAATCTCTTCTTGCCCCCCAGTGAAAATTTTGAAACTTGAAATTTCGAGTTAGTCCGAAATACTCCGCCTCCAATTTTACACATTCGAGCGAACATAGTTTGGCGCTCTCAAGCTGCTTTCACTTTCCTCGCCTGTCTCCCCTGAAGCACCTGTAACTGATTTTCAAGCGTTCGAGTGCAAAGCGCATTGAGTATAATGGGCGTGAAATGCTCGTGCTTCGCACACTGCACCCGAAAGCGGCTCTGGAATGAACTAGACAGCTCCCAGGAATCTCTCCTTGCAACACGTGTGAAAATTTGGAAGTTTTGCTCCATTACCTGGAATGATCTACGAGCTCCTAAGAATCTCTTCTAGCCCCCTTACACCAGTTAAAATTTTGTTTGATCATATTCATTCTGTTCTCCGAGATTCGCTCCGTTTTGCTCCATGATCGGCGAGTTCTGCTCCATTACCTGAGCCTGAGCTGCTTTCGGGTGCCACGCTTTGAGCAATCAGGCGCTCTGAAGCTGCTCTCATTTTCCTCGGCTCTTTTTCCTGATGCACCTGTACCTAACTGATTTTCAAGCATTTGAGTGCAAAGCGCATCGAGTATAATGGCTATGAAGAGAACGGTGGTCCCTGGTTTCACTAGCTTTGTTTGTTTATTCGCACCAACAAGGCACCAACCGACACTTTCTACACCAAGCGTGTTTGTTTATCCAAGGTTTATTCCTATATTTTTTTTTTGTATGGGTCTGACAGAGACAAACTGACTTTTTGGTGCACCTGGTGCAGACTGGTGTAACTTTGGTACAAATAGACAAACAGAGCCCGCAAGAAGCCCTGTTAGTTAAAACTAATTTCGATCCTTTTTTTTTCACGTGCTTCTAGAAAAAGACAGAAATAGTCTAAGTACGCACTGAATTTACAAATGGGAATCGCTTGCAAAAATAGTTATTTATGTCATAAATAAATACCGATAATCAAGCTCGTTTGCTCGAGCGCCCATGTTCGGAGCAGTGAAATGTGTTCCGAATGATTTTATATTGACATGACAGTGCAAATGGATGAGACAAAGATGGCGCCTATTTTCAAGTGAACAAATTTGACAGACGTCGTAAATTATAGGGACAGCCGTTTATTTTTCCGAAATAGCTATTTATGGCGGTGATCTTTTTTTAACTGTCAGTAATGTACCCAGTTACTTTTGGTGACGATGGTATTTGCTGCAAATCGTTCCAAAATCAAAATTCAGTTTACTGATTTACTGGCTTGGCAAGATTTTGAAATCCACAATGACATATGCGCATTTTCACCGATGTAATGCTGTCCTTGTCATTTGACAGCAGCAAAACAAGGATAGGTTACTCCTCATCAAGAGAAATGCGCATAAGCAATTGGTGAATTCAAAAACTTGGCCTTCCTTCAAGAACCCTAAATCTTAATAGAATGGCTTATCTAGCTGAAAGTGTCTGCCATGTCCACGCGAAAACTCCCCACCATTTGTGTCATTTTGACGTCAATGTAGACCTCAAGACTTCAGTGACGTCACGACTAGTCGAAAAGCGAACGTACGCCTTAGGGAGGATTTTCATGCATCCGTTTTTCCGACGAAATATGTTCGTTTAACATTCTATTCTGACATAATCGTATATAAATATGTCAAAATAGAATGTTAAACGGACATATTTCGACGGAAAAACGGATGCATGAAAATCCTCCCTTATGCCTCATTCTCACTTGCGCTAAATTCGCTCTTCTTTTGACATTGCTTCGACAATTTGACGTTTTATGCGTGTATCAAACGTCAAATTGTCGAAGCAATGTCAAAAAAGAGAGAATTTTGCGCAAGTGAGGCTTTATGGGGAAAAGCCATCCTGTTAGTTGAGGGTTGTTGGCCTTCCTTTATCCAATTTTCTTGCTCTTTCTTTCTGTTCCAAACCGTTCCTTGTTCACTTTGGAGCAGAACGAGTTTATCTGACGGCCGTTCCCATATTACATTAGTTGTATTCCTTTCACACCTAGGAGGAGCTCCGGAACAGCTCCGGGGCGTTACGCGCTTATTCCTTTCGAAAAGTGTTTGTTGCACCTCGCATCTTTCCCTTTAAAATCATGTTGACTAACACCGGAGCGAGTAGCTCGAGTGTTCCAAACTCTTGAAAGGAATACAACTATTATGAGTATAGTCCGCCGCAAAAATATTGAAGGACCGAAGGAGTGCGACCGCGAACACACACAACTCCTACGCATTATTTGTTGTCCTTTTCTAGTCAACAGGCTATTAAGTATATCTCGATCGTTTTGGTAGGCTTGCTAGGTTCATAAAATCTGTCGCTATGAGTTCTGTCGCATTGGCTTCCTCTCCCCTTCAGAAGTCGTCCGTCATGATCTGTGCTCTGGACTTCAACAAAGGCGGAACACACTTTCTCATGGAAACGCTGCTCCCCTGTTTCAAGAATAAGGACCCTAGAGGTCATTCCAAGTAATGGAGCAAAACTCGCCGATCATGGAGCAAAATGGAGCAAAGCTCGGAAAACAAAATGCGCATATAAAAACTCCAATATTTTCACCCGTGTTGCTAGGAGATATTCCTCGTAGCTGTGTAGTTCATTCTAGAGTCGCTTTCATGTGCAGTGTGCGAAGCACCTGGAGCATTTCACGCCCATTATACTCAATGCGTTTTGCACGCGAACGTTTGAAAATCAGCTACAGGTGCATCAAGGGGAACAGGCGAGGAAAGTGAGAGCAGCTTGAGAGCGCCAAACTCTGTTCGCCCGAATGTTCAAATTTCAAAATTTTTACCGGGGGGGTGGGGCTAGAAGATATTCTTGGGAGCTCTGTAAGTCTCTCCTGGTAATAGAGCAAAACTCGCCGATAATGGAGCAAAACGGAGCAAAACTCGGAGAACAGAATGGACATGTTCAAATTTTTAAAAAAATTCACCGGGGGGGGGGGGCTAGGAGAGATTTTTGGGAGCTCTGTAGGTTTCTCCTGGTAATGGAGCAAAACTCGCCGATTATGGAGCAAAACGGAGCAAAACTCGGAGAACAAAATGAGCATGTTCAAATTTGAAAATTTTTACCGGGGGGGGGCTAGGAGAGACTTTTGGGAGCTCTGTAGGTCTCTCCTGGTAATGGAGCAAAACTTGCCGATAGTGGAGCAAAATGGAGCAAAACTCGGAGAACAAAATGAGCATGATCAAATTTCTTAATTTTCACTGGGGGGGGCTAGCGTTAATACAGCCCCCCCCCCCACCTAATAGGCCACATAACCCGATTAAACGCGATGAAATATTAATGAGCGAATCAAAAATTGTATTACCATTCACGTAAACGCGGTTTTGGTTATTTTTGATCATTCCGTAGTGACGTCATCATTTGGCCCTTTGTGACGTATTAAATCAGCTGTTTTTATCTTTGGTACAACCATTTTTAACCCACCTTTGGAGCTAGGTTATTATGTTCTGTCCTGACTGTCCTTGTCTAAGAAAGTAAATAAAGGAGAAATACCCGAAATGGCGGATTTTGACGGGTTTTTCGTTGTTCTGTTTGGTTTTGTGTGTTGTATTTTTTTGTGCAACCCCGAAAAATGAACTTCGAACTAATCGAAAAATCAATCTTTGAGGATTTGATCTAGGTCAACACAAAACTGAACACTAAACTTCACCAAATAATAAAAATAATAATTATGTACCGTATATTTCTGGTAAAAATTCAACAAAAAACAATCACAAGATAGAACAGAACGGAATAAACAAAAAAAATGGGGTTAACGGAATAACCATAGCATAAACGCAAGCTCTCTTAGGTTAATCAAAAAGGGTCGACAATCGCTGTTTCAAGGATAACCAACGACTGACCAAAGATATAACCGAGGTTATCAATATTCCATCGCGTTTAATCGGCTATAGTCTCTCCACTGTAATGGAGCAAAAATCGAAATTAGTGGAGCAAAATGGAGCAAAATGAGAGCAAAATTATGGGATAATTTTCATCCAGAAATTTTCTTTGGGGGGGGCTAACTTAACTGACCCGCCGCCACAATAGTGAGAAAAAAAAGTAATAAATACGACAGTGCAAATCTATCCGTTGACGTCAAATCAAAAAAACTCAAGAAAATTAATAAAAGAACAAAAACAATCCAACTTCTAACTGCTACAAGTGAGATTTTTATTATTTTATTAAGTTTGGCGGCACTTCTCTGTCTAAATGCGCTTGAATGCTACGGTTGCTACGGATTTCGATACCGACCTATCCGTTGGTGAATACGATTTCGAATTGGAATTCCGGATTGCTCGATATCGTATTTGGTATCGAGTACGAAAGCGATTCGATTTCGCGATCTCGATAGCAAATGGAATCCCCTAGCAGTACCGATGACCGCAGGAGTCCATAAGGCTCCGTGCTTGCTCCGACGCTGTTCAACATATACACACACGACATTCCATTTCCGGCTGGACCAGAAATCCAACTAGCCCAGTTTGCCGACGACACCGCCATCGTCGTCAAGAGCAAACAATCCAGACTGATCACCCTGTATCTCCAGAGATACACCAACATTCTGGCAACCTGGATGCAGAAGTGGAAAATGAAACTGAACCCGAACAAGACTCAAGCTGTTCTGTTCAGACGTACACGTGCCAGACCTCATGGACACGTGAGATTATCAGGACACGACATCCCCTGGAAAAGTAACGCCAAATACCTTGGCCTTCACTTCACCAAAGCCTCACCTGGAGACAACACATCATGATCACCAGAGCCAAGACAGAATCAACACTTCGAAAGCTCTTCCCTCTCATATCCGGGAGGAGGAGCAAGCTATCCATCCACAGCAAACTCCTGACATACAAATCCATGCTCAGGCCAATCCTCACCTATGGATCCCCGACATGGTCAACCACGGCACCCACTCACTTGGAAAGACTGACTGCCTGCCAAAACAAATCTCTCCGTATCATCGCGGACGCCCCATGGTACATGAGAAACACGACGCTTCATCGAGACTACGAACTAGAGACGCTACCTGAACACATCAAGAAGCTGAACACCAACTACTTCTTGATTGCCAGAGCTCACACCAGCCAGACCATCCGGGACTCCCACCGGGCCCCCCCTCAACACGAGAGAGGCTCCTACAGAGTTCCAAACGATGATTACCCACCATAGCAGGCCTACTGCTGCGTGCATCATCAGCCCTGGATTGAGCAGGGGTTGAGGATTATACGCAGCGGAAAGCCGCACACGACTTCTCAAACCTGAGAAGTCAAACAGGACGCCTACTGCCAAAGAGACAGCCTCCCAGCCTGGGAAGCCTATCGGAGGCAGGAAGCCAGCCTTATAAGCCTACTGCTGCATGCCCCTCCCAGGAGGGACGCAAGCGGCAGGAAGCCAGCCAAACACAGGACACTGATTGCCCGAGACAGCTTCCCCAGCCTGGGGAGGTAGTCCGACGCAGAAAGTCTTCCTTCAAAGCCTACTGCAGCGTGCCCCTCCGACTGACGGACGCACGCAGCAGGAAGCTAGGCAGACACAGGACGCCGAATGCCAGAGACAGCTTCCCCCGCCAGGGGAGGTAGTCCGACGCAGGAAGCCCTCACCTAACTCTGTCGAAGCAGAAGCCATCCAGGACCAGGAACCCCCGACGAGGACCAGGACCACGACCATCTAATTTTAAGTTTAGGTTCAAGAAAGTCTCTTCAAGACAACTTGTCCGTTTTATTTTACTTATTTTTAGTTAAAATATCTTAAGGTGCACACCATGTTAGTTTAGCTTGTCATTAACATTATGCATAAAAATTTACTGTAAAATTATTGCAATAAACATGAGTTCTAAAGTAAAGTAAGGCCATGAACCGAAAGTTTCAATAACACCTGCAAATATTGTCGGGTTTTATAGATTCAAAAAGAAAAGAATTTCTAATATAGTGAAGAAATGGCTTTATTAAGAGATAAATTCATAAGACTTGGATTGTTGTTTGCATCTTTATAAAATGAAGTTGAAAACATTTTTAAAATAAATAAAATTGTGTACTTATTCCCACCTTGCAGCGATTTCGAACCCTACCACTGTTGCCACCCTAGTATAAAGCTGTAACGGAATAAATCCGCTCGCCAACAACTTAACAATGATACTGGGATCGAGAGGTATAGTTTGTTTTATCCAACCGACTGCGCCAGTTGACTGAATAAACTAAAACCTTTTATTTAATGATAAATGATAAAAATAAATTTATGGAAACTCTACAACGTGGCGAGTCATTAACAGCTAAGGATGAAATAAAACTAAAACATTATAGAGCCTATATTTTTTATTTTCAAAATACTATCAAAAAAGTTGATAATATCAGAAGTTATCAATGTTATTCATAAATCAATATTTGATTTAAATTATAATCAATAAACTGTCTCAATCTTATTCATGAGTATATCCACAATTATTTCCATCGTATAAACAACCATGAGGATGATTTTTGATAAACCAACAAGGTTTATTTTTATATTTCAATGTATTTTCGGCACTAACTGGCAATCTAATTTTTACAAAACCAGCAGACAAATCAAACAAATATCTGTGATTCCTTAATAAAGTTTGCAAACCGCCACATTCTTGCTTGAGCTGCTTCAATTGGTCTTTCGAAATTACTTTTACTAAATCCAAAATCGTCAGTTGCCCTCCCTGATTCCATAATTCTCCATCAGATTTCTCGATGTAGTTTTCTATTGTCAATAATTCATTTATACACATTTTTACTATGTTTGAGATTAAATTTTTGTCAAGTTGAGTGCAATTTCTTACTTTTTCTATGTCGGATCTTTGCACAAAACTATTTTCCGTTTTTGCCTCAACTAATTTTCCGATATCTGTCAGTATTCTTTGTCTTTTTTCATCATCTATGCTTTTTTGCCTGCCCACAAGGCAAGTGCGTTTAGTTGAAGGAATTCTTAATTTATCAATTGCAGTATCAAAGCCACATTTATTAGAAATATCTTCGATGTAAGACATATAATCTGCATAAGCACTGATTGAGTTATTTCTGCGAATGAACTTGTGTCCATTGAAATCATAAGTACAGCAAGGCAAAACAAAGTAGTTTGTTTTCGGACTGCTTTTCAATGCCATTACGGGTATCCAGGGAGTCAGTTCGTCAGAGTGATTACCTATTATCCACGTGCAGTCTGGAAAAATTGAATCGGGACCTACAGTTTCAATCTATAAAAAAAAAAACAGTTTTTTATAATATTCATATGATAATTTTCGGTATTTTCCTAAATTTTTTCCATGCCATAACTTTTGAAAACAAAACAAAGAGTAATATCTAGTAAATTTTAGGATTTAGGATGTAAGTTAAAGGGGCGTGACCCTAAAAAACGACTTAAGCTACCTTAATCAAGAAAAAAATTCTAAGATCTCTCGTGATAACCACAGTCCTATATTCAAAATAGTCTCCGAGAAAATTCCTTGTGAAGATAAATTATCCAGGAACTCGTGATGTCACAACCGCCGATATTGCAGTCTTCTGTTCGTTCAGTCGTCAGTGACGTCAGTGAACCGTACCCTATAATTTGAGTGGTTGCAATTCGCTCTAGTGAGATATTGCCTTTTGTTTTGGAAAATTTTACACGTGTTTATACTGTCCCTGATAATCCAGTGTGACGTCACAAACACCTAGTTTTCACTTTACACTGTCCTAACTCGAAAACGGACCATCGTAGCAAGATGCGATTTAAATATTTATTATCGCTCTAAAACTTTCATTTTTAGATCACACCCCCTTGAAGCTATGCAAGATTTTTTAGATCCAGAAGTTCCGGAATTTGAGTCTATAAAAGGATGTGAGGATACGTCCAATATTTATTTCCAAAAAAAAAATTCCATCAAATCTATCGCAATATTTTTATTGCTTTTTCAGTTACAACTAAAATATTTGATATAATTGATAAATTTGAAAAAACTTACAAGTTGTTTGTGGTCAGCGGTGCCACCACTTTATCTACACTTGGCTGCAACGACTAAGGGTTTATCCTAAAAAGAGGTTATGGGGGGAAAGGAAAGATTTCACCACTAGAAGTTAATACATCTATTGTTACACCTTAATTTATGTATGTATGTATTGATCGGTTTTGAGATACATTGATATAATTTGTGTTATTATCAAAACTGGTTGGAAAAAAAGTAAAAAGAGAAACTTCAACTAAAAAACTTTAGGTACCTACAAATAAATAACACGCAGATTAGAAAATGTTACTTAAAAATTTTATTCCAAAGCCAGGTATCTACCCTAAAGGTTTCTGAAAAACGACCAGATAGATTATGTTAATAATAATTCTATGAAAGGGCGTACTTGAAAATGTTCTGAAATCAATCAGACATCGTTATGAACTTGCTACTTCCTAATATGTTTTCAAAAATCTAAGTGATTTAAATAGAAAATCTCAAAGCTAATATAAGCTAATTTTAACTATATTTCCAATATTTGAAGAGAAGTTCTGATTTAGTAGCAATAAATTGAAAATAATTTAAATTAGCATTTGTAGAAATTACTTAAAATATTGGAAAGTTTTCTAAGTTTAAATTAAAATAATAAATATTTAAAGAATTTGCCAGTCTTGTCTCAAACCATCCAGTACAACAGGTTGCCCGGGACTAAACTAATTTATTACAGGCCAACCAGAAGGCTGGAAGCTATAAAATCTGGATTTCCTTCTCTCAAATAATAAACATACATATTATTTCTGTCCTGTCATCACAATGTCTCTGAACCTGAAGATGAACCCATAAAGTATAGGCACCGGAAAGACATTAGGTCTGTTTTTACAGAAATCACAAACCAGTCAGAGCAAATTTCATTGGTTAAAAATAGTCAGAAAACTGATTGTTGGCGATCTGGACCAATCAAAAACACTCCGACTGGTTTGTGATTTCTGTGGAAACAGACCTATTATCATCAGAATCATCATAGGCGATCAATCTCATATTCAATTTTTATTGTCGTCAAATGTGAAGCAGGACACAGCGCGTGAAAAGGTCGCTGTAAAGTATTTCGAGATAATCTGTATAAGACTAAAAGACAGAAAAGAATGAACAGCAGACAAGACAATACACCACCGTTGGCCAGTAAAAACATCATATCCTACAATAAAAGCGATACAGCGATCAAACTTCTGCAGATTCAGATGTTACGAAGCCCATTTTTGAACACCACAGCCATCTAAATAAACAAAGATGCAGACCAGCGAGCAGACAGAAAACACCCCAAAATCTACACTGTACAGTAAAATACGGGTAGCAGGTAGCACAGCTGAACTACAATAGGTGCCATATGCAGTACATGATCTAAGGTACAAAGCTGTAAAAGAGGATAATCTTGACATAATTATGGAATGCGAGCCAAACAAGCGGAGAGCTACACAATTTGTCTATGACCCTGACTGCGACTGTTTTATTCACGTCTTTACAACCACAACCACAGATTTACCATTAGGAAAGCGCGTTATAGTCTAAGAGCCAGTGAATTTTTTTCCGTAAAAAGTTGCCGATGGAAAATTTCATGCTTAAACGATGTAATATTATCCCTCGAGATCGAAAACCATAGTCTGGCAGCATGTAGTAGGGAAGTTTGGCATAGGCATAATTAATAAGTCATTAAAAAATTCACGAAAATCGAACTATTTGCCGATGGTCAATTTTTGCGGCATATCATTCAAAAATGTTTCCTTAACAAGGCTGTAATAATGCCAGACGATTTTCACGGGTTTAAAGCCTTGCCAGACGCCCCCAGATTGCAAAAAATATATAAAATTTTCGAAATACTTGCCGAAACCTTTTTTTTTTAAATTATGAGAAAAAAATTGTCAATCGAATGGAAATATTGTCACGACGCGGCTGTAGACGGAGTCGTGGTAACCACACGAGTACTATAATGAGCGTTACCGTACGTGTGATATACATTTTATCTACAACTCAGATTTTTGTTTTACGCATTCGATGGTTCTGATTTTCCACAATAGATTATTCGGTGAGCTTAAAGCTCAAGGCTGGAAGAAAGTATTTTCTCAACAAGGACTTCAAGCAACACTATCAGCAGCATCAGGTAGTTCTACTTTTAATATTCATAAATAAAAAATAAGTTACGTAATGAGCCTATTAAATGACTAGTGATATAAGAAGCTCATTACATCACTAGTACGATAATACAACTTATAACGTAACTCAAATAGGCTAAAATGGGTTACATTATCGTAATAAGCTCTCATAGTATGGATGGGTGGGTCGTATTTAAAATGAAAAAATCATTATTAAACAAAATCATACATAAAACCTAGCTTATTTTATATTTGACATTTCAATACAATTATAAATCGATAATTTAGATTTTATTTTATTTCAATTCATTGTTCACTATTCAATTATTTCATTTCATTAATAAATTAACAGAAAAAAAAGAAATATAATTATATTACAATGAATTATAAATAAATAAATAAATAAATAAGCCTTTATTTCCAACAGGAACAAGTCCCAATTACAGGAAAAATGAGTTTTCTGTACATATTACAATCATGACGTCTTAATAATAATAATAAAAATAACAATCAATAATAATAGTAGAGTTAAGACCATGAAATAATCCTTCTAGAAAAGATTTTCGTCCGCACTTTATTGCTAAAATGTAAAACCTATTTTATATCGTTCCTCACATCTTAAGAAAGCAAAATCGATTGGTCGTCAAAAAATCGTGGGGTGCAGGGGGGTAGTTTGGGGTAGTTTTCCAAAAAATTGCAAATTTTTTTTTTTTTCATTTTTCGAATCTACACTACGTGTTCAATGATCTGTAAAAGTTTTATTTCAAAATTCCAAGTAGAAGTATTTTATTTCGAATTTTGAAATGTTTGTACAACACGCATTTATATGGAGTACCTTAATATAAAACAGCTCGCACTGAAACATCAAAATTGCAACATCATTCACACATAGATAACTCAAAAATTCTTATTCTAATCAAAAAAACACTTTCTATAAACGCTGTAGATCAAAGATCAGGGATTAAAATGCTTTTTTATAATCAAAAATCCGATAAGTCGTTTTGTCAAAAATCTGTAAAATGTAAAAGTATGTCGTGGCGACCATGCCCGGACGCGGAGATGCGAGGATGGTTGAAATTCCCTTGGCACGCGATTGATTCTGTGTGGTGCACGGTCCGTATGTATTTTCAGGCCTAGATGGTCGCTTCTCGTCTGAAACAGCGGAAAGTGCACTATTTCTGTGAAAAAGCGTCGTAATTTTCCAAGATACAGATATAGATACATTATAAGAATATAGTGGCTTTTAGTTTATGTATTTGAGTATAATATTTAAATAAATCAATAACAATTAGACATAATATTATATGAGAAAATAAGATCATTTCAAAAAACTGGTCCATAATTTATTGACCAGTTAGGTAAAGCATTTATGCTAAAATTTGCGTTAAAATCCAAAGGTAGGACAAACTTTATTTTATGTCATACCAGTACATTATTGTCTTTTTATACCTTAGATACCATCTACATAATTCATCACTTTATGCCCGTGCAGGCATACAGTACACATTCTGACCCGCGCGGGCATAATGTACCATCGTCAGCAAAAGTATCTGGGACAAAAATAATTCATATCAATCTCCTGGACTAATTCAACCGTCATTCATTTCAATGCATTTAATACATAGTTTGACACATATTTGACACTAAAATTCATATAATAGTACAAGAGCTGATATGATGCTGTCCCAGTTACTTTTGGTGACGATGGTTCTAAATATCAGGTTGACAATTACGCCGCAAATGACGTCGTTTGCGTGTACGCAAAGTTGCATCGATTTCAAATAAAGTCATACCCCCTGGTATGACATAAAAGTTTGTATGCACCCCGGGTACTAATAGACATATACCCTCGGGCGACTTACGAACCTTCGGCCAGAGGCCCTCGGCTTTGTAAGGCTGTCGCCCTCAGGGCATAATCATCTACTTAGTACCCTTGATACATAAATAACTATAATGAGCTTTTGATAATAGGTAGATAATAATTGTATAATCAGACATATTATTGACGCATTTGAAGTTGTGATATAGCCAAGTATAGCACCTTATTTCCTATTATGGGTACTTGTGGTCGCTGTTCCATGATAGAACCTTCTATTTTTGTGTAGATAGAGAGATATTGCAAGTGCTTGTCTTTTTAAGGCAAGCCTTATTTTGACAGCTGCGCATGCCGCAGTCTGCCTTATTTGGGAGAAAATAGGCCTGCTTTATCTTTGCCTTATTTAAAGTTCTTAAAGTATGTTTTTTTTAAAGATAATTCCACAAGTCAAAAATTTAGTAACTATGTTAGCAACACAAGCCTTTTCTACATAAAAAATTTTAAACCATTGACAATTTTACATTGTATTGCCAACATAATGTCATTTTGACTTTTATCTTTTAAAAAAAACAGACTATACTTGATCGGCGATGATCGGTAGCAATAGTGAACTAATTTTTTGTTGTGTTATGTGTTTTATAACCATAGATTGGATTCATGACAACAAAGGATAACGCACACCAAACATGGGATTTTTGGGCTCTATGGATTTTGCCCATTTTTTGATATGTCGTAGAGGATTTAATTCTGAACAACCTTTAAATCGGACGAAATCTTGTATGTATTACGGTCTATGAGATATGAGCGTTGAAAGATGAACTTTTTTGCGACTTTTTGTGTGAAGAGTATACGAAATACTGGTGCTACTGGTGTTTATCAGACAAAATATTGACAGGTTCACATATTTTACGTCACTTTAAAATTAATGTCAATCAATTTAAGGCCGGGACCGCACTGCGGTCAATCTTGGCGCCAGTGCGGTCCCGACCTTAGCCTATGTTGACATTTGTTAGTGACGTAAAATATGTCGACCTGTCAAAATTTTGACTGATAAACACCAGTTTTTCGTATACTCTCCACACAAAAACTTGCAAAAAATTTCATCTTTCAAGGCTCATATCTCAAAGACCGTACCTACAAGATTTCGTCCCATTTAAAGGTTGTTCAGAATTAAATCCTCTACAACATATCAAAAAATGGGCAAAATCCATAGAGCCCAGAAATCCCATGTTAAGTGTGCGTTATCCTTTTGACTTTTCTTGATTTTTTTTTTTCATACTTTGAGAATTGGAGCAAAATCAGAACAGCATCGAGGACAGAAAAGAGACAGACTGAGGTTAACGTAAAGTCTGTTTTTATTTTAAAGATAAAAGTCAAAAGGATTAGGTTGGTTATACAACTCACTGTACATTATTCCCATATGACACGAGAGGCTTAATAAGTGATAAGCCTTTTGGGATTATCGCGCTTGGTGGCATTTATGGCAAATTCTATTATAGACATTTTTTTAAATTTTAAAGTATTAAAGTTTAGTTCGTTGTATAACCTTTTGAATACCACTCGATGTTTCAGGATTACCTAATACTTTTACCTGACAATCAACGCGTTACCATCAGCAACTGCTGCGTAACGCGTTTCGTGACAGGTAAAAGTATTATCCGGTAATCCTGAAGCCTCTTGTAGTATTACATTCGACAATACAATGTAAAATTGTCAATGCTTCCAAATTTTTTATGTAGAAAAGGCTTGTCTTGCCAACATAGTTACTAAATTTTTGACTTGGGGAATAATCTTTCAAAAATAAACAGACTTTACCTATAACGATGAACTTATGTCATATTCCTTCCACTGTTCTACGATTTTACACGTACTATTCAAATATTTTGAACAAATAATTTCTTATTTTCAAAATATCTAAGCATATACATTTCACAGAAAGAAAACAATTCAAGTTCAAAACTTAAAAAATTGGAGTGTTCATTTGTACTTGCTCTACCTGCTCAAAGAATCAGGAAGATCTGCTAGGAACTGCTATTTATGAGCTTATTATATGGGACAAGTTAACGCCGATCTCCTGCTGAGATCTGCTTGAAGCAAGAAATGCAGTACAAATGGACACCCCAAAACATTTACAAAAATTCAAGATTTTCAGGTTAGAAATGAGGCATCAGCTCCCAGTCATTTCTGGAAATTTGCAATATCTAAACTTATCATTCGAAGTAAGGAAATAACCTATCCCGTCTAAATAAGATTATAGCCTTATTAGTGCTGATTTGCAATATCTCTCTAATAAAGAGATAAATATTTAATAAGAATTTATTAACATTGTTATTAAACTATCTTACATCATTCAATAAGAATCCGAATTTTCTTCACTATCTGTGAAGTGTTTTTGACCTAATACAGTGTCGTTGCCTTGACTAATGTTCATACGGACCTTCGTACATCCAATGAATTTCTGTCGGGATTTTTGATGAGATTCGAACAAGTTTTTTTGACAAAAAAACGCACAGCTGATATTTGATATTTTCAGCTGTATAATAGAAATACCTACTCACAAAATATAGTATGTAAGTATACCTTCTTACAAAAAAGAGACAATATAGGGTACCCCGAATTAATTCAGCACTATTACAAAAATTATTAATAACCTACTAACTCCGTTATTATTGGAGCTACGAATTAAGTTAAATACAAATTGTATGCAAATTTAAATCCAGTCAATAGTTTACACCAAAAAGTCATAAACGGTAGATATCTAATACGGACCGTGCACCACATAGAATCAATCGCATGCCAAGGGAATTTCAACCATCCTCGCATCTCTGCGTCCGAACGCGGTCGCCACGACATGCTTTCACATTTTACAGGCTTTTGACAAAACGACTTATCGGATTTTTGATTATAAAAAAGCATTTGAATCCCTGATCTTTGATCTACAGCGTTTATAGAAAGTGTTTTTTTGATTAGAATAAGAATTTTTGAGTTATCTATGTGTGAATGATGTTGCAATTTTGATGTTTCAGTGCGAGCTGTTTTATATTAAGGTACTCCATATAAATGCGTGTTGTACAAACATTTCAAAATTCGAAATAAAATACTTCTACTTGGAATTTTGAAATACACGTAGTGTAGATTCGAAAAATGAAAAAAAAAATTTTTGCAATTTTTTGGAAAACTACCCCAAACTACCCCCCTGCACCCCACGATTTTTTGACGACCAATCGATTTTGCTTTCTTAAGGCGTAAGGAACGATATAAGATAGGTTTTACATTTTAGCAATAGATTTCCGACGGAATGACACGATAAAATCATTTTTAAACTCCACTATCACCCATGAAAAATATCAGATGCTTTTCAATAGCTGAAAAAATGGGGATGGGTGTCAACTTCCAAGAGAAAAGAAAAGAACTTTCCGCGTTTACTTTTTGTCTGGCAATCGGGAGAATTAAAGGTTTTGTTGTGAAAATAACGCTGAAAAATCGCCAGACGGTAATCACAGTTCGAAATCGAGTTTTCCGGCGAAACATTCTGTGGAAATTTCGAACAGGAGGTAGGCATTAAAACCACTTATATTCTCATCAGCTAACTAGTAACATTCATCCCTCGAAATGCCAGACAAAAAAAAAATGACTCCACTAAACAGGCCCTATCTCAGGGTCTATATCCAAAAAAGATTATGATTGGGGGAGACCTCAATTCAATGCCAAAACACGGGCCATAGGATCGTTAACCAGAAATTAGAGAGGACTTTCGAAAAATTGGATAGGAGCAAATAAACTAATAGATGTGAACGAGAACAGCTTGCCAACTTTCTCTAGGGGAGATAGTAAATCGGTGATTGACTTCACGGTCCAGAAAACCTTGTAAATAGTGCAAAGGACTGGAAAGTTGTAGAGGAGGCAGATGGCAGCTAAGACCAGATAAACTAGCGGCGATGTCAAGAGATTTCTCCATTGCAGCAATGAACTTGGCCAAAATTAATGCTCGAAACATCACCACAATGATAGCTAGTATGTGTGAGAAGTTCCTGAAGAGAAACAGATCGGAAAAAGGATGGACCTGTCTTGGTGGAGGGAAGAAATAGCAGAGAAAAAAAGAACCTGTATAAAGAGAGAGCGAACAAAAGAAACGATAGAGTGGTGGTCGAATTACTAAGGAGAGAACAAAAAGTTTAGAAAAAAATGCTAAAATTAGAAATGAGAAAGAGAGACAAATGGAAAACAATATGTAATGAATTAGATGAGGATGTATGGGGAAAAAGTTACCAAAACACGACAAAGCTCAGGCTTAGACCGAATGCCTCACTCAACAAGGAATCTATCAACGCACAAGTCTCGAAAGTATTTCGGTAAAAGGAGGACCAAAGACCTAATTGAAGTAACTAAGGATGTGAAAAACAAGAAAGCTCCGGACGAGGCTCCGGATATAAACAATATTCTTACAGAGGTTCTAAAAGCATGCATAGCAGAAAATACATCCCTTTTCCTTTCTGCCTTTTATAAAGGGTTTTCTCACAGACAAATGGGAATTACAAGAGTCTGGGGAGCAGACAAATGGAGTTTCAAGAGATGCCGAACGATATCAGCCATCGCTCCGTTTGCCGCTGACGCCGAATAGACCACAGCCACCAAGATTGCGTGTAAATATTCGATAATTTAAATAAAAATAAATATAAGCTCGCATAAAACAATCATTATTAAAATACAAGTTTAAATATGTATTTATTAATGTTGTTTATTATCGCTAATATGTTACAGGATTATTCCTGAGATAAATCTATGAGTCAGAATTTGGTATTTCTGAGATCATCACAGGAATCATCCTGAGTTATGAAAAAAAAACTTGTATCTAAATTTTGAGCCTTCAAAGCTTTCGTACTTTCTAGTTTCTATACATAGGTATATTACGTCTTTTTGATGAAATTGCTGAATACAAAATAATATGAATAATAGGTAACGGTATATTTTAAAGAAAGGGTTCAATGGTTAAAAATTGAAAACAAATACCAAAATAAATAGGTATGGGAAATGCCCAGGTTTTTTTTTATTATAATGCAAAATTCTTATTGCATGCAACACTCATTTTAGTTATTTTTAAATGTCCAAAAATGATTGAAATGTATAACTTAGTTATTGGAAAATCGTGTATATACAGGGTGTCCCAAGGTGGATGGCGTATTAGACGTTTATGGAGAACTAAAAAGCGGATCATTTTGAAAATATGGCAACCGGGATAAATGACCATAATCTACACTTTAAAAATATTTTTGACCATGCGGTGTTGCCGCTTCTACTCTAAACTAGTGGCAACATCGCTATTTTAAATAGAACACTTTGTATGTGATTACATATTTGGATTCTACGTAAAATTCTGAGCAGATTTCATGTGATATACCCTATACCTAAGTTCAACTGTTTTGGAAATATTGACAGTTGAAAATTGATTTTTTGCAACTTTGACAGGCTGTAAAACCTGAACGGTTAATTTTAGAGGGAAACCGATTTTACATTCCTATCTTAGATTTTTATAAACTATGATATGACACCAACTTTGACTTAAATCCATGATTAAAAATTCCAGTTAAATTTAATCTCCAGTTAAGTTCAAAGTTGGTGTCAAATGATAGTTTATCAAAATCTAAGATAGGAATGTGAAATCGGTTTTCTTCTAAAATTAACCGTTTAGGTTTTACAGCCTGTCAAAGTTGCAAAAAGTCAATTTTCAACTGTCAATATTTCCAAAACAGTTGAACTTAGGTATAGGGTATATCACATAAAATCTGCTCAGAATTCACCGTAGAATTCAAATATGCGATCACATACAGGGTGTTCCATTTAAAATAGCGATGTTACCACTAGTTTAGAGTAGAAGCGGCAACACCGCATGAACAAAAATATTTTCAAAGTGTAGATTATGGACGTTTATCCCGGTTGCCAAATTTTCAAAATGATCCGCTTTTTAGTTCTCCATTAACGTCTAATACGCCATCCACCGTGGGACACCCTGTACATATACGAGATTTTGCGAAAATTTTACCTACTTACCCAGTGTGGAAATTATCCTACACGGTACCACAGTTTGATGGTACAGTTGCGATCAAAAAAAAGTAGTACGAAAATTATTAACCCCAATTTGATCTCCCGGTGTAACATACAAAATTTTGACAGGCAATGACATATTATAGGTTGAGAACGGGTGGAAAATGTCAAAATAATGTCATCCGAAGCTTTCTAGGTTAAAAACTTGTCGAAAAATGCCAAAAATTTGTCATTTTTGGTTATGAATTAAATTAATGTATAATAGACTAGCAGATTTTGGAGATTTTTCTTGTACTACTTTTTTTTGATCGCAACTGTACGTTCGTAGAAAAAATAGCTATTTATACAATAAGTTACGAAATGAGCGTCTTTTAGGCACGCGACGTGAAAATTGTCCAACGAGGCAAAGCCGAGTTGGACAACACGTCGAGTGACTAAAAGACATCGTTTCGTAACGTATTGTATACAAGATTTTTTCTACTGGCATATAATAAAAAAACACAATTTTATTTCATGTGAATAAGTCGATTACACCCAAAATCTTTGTTACCTGCTTTTACTTGACACCTGACACTTTTCATGCGATTTTCTTTTCAAAATTCGACATCAATAATTAAAATCCTAGAAAGTAGGTAATAACACAAACTTCTGTTTTGAGTAACCCAAACGTTCAATTCAGTAATTCCATTTTCAATATTCATAATAAATACAAAACAAAATTCAAATATGTGTTTAGTGTGTTTTTTATTTCTGAATAATGAATGACACTTTTAGGCACTAGTGCTTAAAAATTACTTTTACGCACTCATAAGTCACTTTTACGCATTCAAAAGTCACTTTTACGCACTGAGTGCCTAAAAGTAACTTTCACGCACTCAGTGCCTAAAAGAATGTCGTTTCAAAACTGAAATGACAATCGAAAAGTTGCTATTATGAAACGTCAGTAGAAAAAATTAATTTAACAACTTATCTGAATGATACCATTTTTTATTTATAAACCTATAATCACATTATTGACCTGAATTTAGAAAAAAAACTTCTCTTTTCTCGTACCTATGACTACCTAATAATAAAATGTGAATAGAATACGTTCGGCGGACAGAACTTCGACGCCCTCCTCTTCGACCGCTTCGCGACACGCTGACGTTCGGGAAAGTTCGGAGCTCCGCCTGTCTGCTCCCAAGACTCTTGTCATGGGAAACTGCAAAGCTCTGTCTTATAGAAAAGCTTAGAAAAGTACTACGGCACCTGTCACATATAGACCAAAAAGCCTGACAACACAGGACTAAAATTCCCAATGGAATTAAAGAATGGTAAATTTATCTTTCAGATAGTTACTAGCAACTTTATCTGAAGATAAATAAACCGGGCCCTAGAAATCTTGGTACAGAAAAGATTACTGACAGACAAGAAACTGATAAATTGGCTAACAAAGAGGAAAAGCAACCAGTTCGGGCCTAGAAAAGTACTACGGCACCTGTCACATACCGGGTGCCCATGAGATCACTTTCCGGCTGCCATTTTTTTATTTGTCTATCGATATCAACGAAACTTGGTAGGGTTGATATTCTAACGAAACGCCATTTTTATACATTATTGACAAGTTTTGTTGACTTCCGGTTTCACCGGAAATGACCGGAACTTTTAATTTTTAAATGGCACACCCTGTAGATTTTCTGTTCTTCGGATGCTACAGATCGTTTTACGTCCTAATGCACCACTTTTGAATCAAGTTTTGTCCAAATTTTGTTTTTAGATAATTTTTTTTTTTTTTTACTAGAGTGCCATGATCATCCTAAAATGACTCTACATACTTTACTTAATTTCAGAAAAATACAAACTCAATTTTATCTTTGTAAACTTTTTTGATAGAGGGCTGTGAACTTCATTATTTTAGTATTTTTGCCCTAGCTCAAAAACTAGAATAGGAACATACCACTTTCATAACATTACTAAATGCAGTATTTTGAAACGAATCCAACGATATAATACACTATGACATTTTTCTTAATTTTCGTTAAAATTTTTTTGTTTTATTAGGTATGTAGGTTATTTTTTTTTTTCTACTTAAAATTTAATTTGAAAACGAAGTTTGGACAAAGTTTGATTTAAAAGTGGTACATTAGGACGTAAAACGATCTGTAGAATCCAAAAAACAAAAAATATACAGGGTGTGCCATTTGAAAATCGGAAGTATCGGTAATTTCCGGTGAAACCGGAAGTTAGGAAAACTTGTCATGAATGCACAAAAATGGCATTTCGTTAGAAAATCGAGCCTACCAAGTTTCGTTGATATCAATGAACAAATAAAAAAATGGCAGCCGGAAAGTGATCTCGTGGGCACCCGGTATAGACCAAAAAGCCTGACAACACAGGACTAAAATCCCCAATGGAATCAAAGAACGGTAAATTTAGTTGCAGATAGTTACCAGCAACTTTATCTGAAGATAAATAAACCGGGCCCTAGAAATCCTGGTACAGAAAAGATTACTGACAGACAAGAAACTGATAAATTGGCTAACAAAGAGGAAAAGCAACTAGTTCGGGCCTAGAAAAGTACTACGGCACCTGTCACATATAGACCAAAAAGACTGACAACACAGGACTAAAATTCCCAATGGAATCAAAGAACGGTAAATTTATCTTGCAGATAGTTACCAGCAACTTTATCTGAAGACAAATAAACCGGGCCCTAGAAATCCTGGTACAGAAAAGATTACTGACAGACAAGAAACTGATAAATTGGCTAACAAAGAGGAAAAGCAACCATCGACGCGGTAGATAGTATCCAAAAAATCGGAGAAGACATAAACAAGCAAGCATATAAAAACAGAGATTTCTGTGTGACACCCTGATCAAAAAGTAGGGGGAGGTGAGCAGTGATTGGATAAGAATATTGAAGTCATATGTTTTAAATAGGGAACTCATAACACCAGCAGGCGAAACCGTCACTGTCTGCTATAGGGCATGTCCATGTGACGTCACAAATGAGTTTGACAGTCGCCCTGAGGTAAAACAAATCATTTATCATTCGTTTAGATTAGGCCGGTTATGTTTTATGCGGTTTTCAAGTTAGAGCGGAGTGTTTGTGTTTCAGTCTATGTGGTCTTTCATCTAAAAGTTTGCTAGGTTTTTCTATAATGGATTAAATTCATGTTTTTTTCCAACAAATATCAAAACCAAGTGTCACAAGAACAAATATATAAGTATAGTTACTCTATATTTAATCTATTTTTCTGTTAGATCTTCTCTTTTAAGAACATTAATCAATTTTTCTCTTCTCTCTTGAGCTAATAACAAATCAAACCTCCCATTGTTATTTTAAATTGATGGAAACCTACGGAAGGATATTGTATCCCTTGCGCTATACTGCCACAATTAACAACTAAACAAACTCTAGGCATGTCCAAGAAACTTCTAGAGCACACAAAAGGTATTAATATAAAAAAATCTAACTAAAAACACTGTAAATTATATCGGGTCTTCAAAAAAAAAACCAATCAAAGATTGCTATGGTTTTTTAAACGTATGTCTTAGCAATATTTGTCTTTAATTTTGTCAATGAAATTTAATGTCAAAATGTCACGTCAAAAATCCTGACGAATAAAGAAACAGTAATGCGACGTACGTTTTCGTAGTCAAAGCAATCTTCGATTGGTTTTTTTTTGAAGACCCGATATCTTTGTTTTACCTCAAGGCGATTGTCAATAATGTCAAACTGTCAGATCGTGTACTTGCCCTAAGCTGCGTATCGATTACCCGCGGCAAACTGTCGAACATTGGCTCGCGCGGCAGCCGCGCTCAATGGTTACTACTTGCCGCGCGAGTCAACCCGTGCTCGAACACGCCGCGGTGCGAACCAATTTCTTCCGTTTTTTGGAGCGCGGCAAAGGAAATGCTCGCACCAAGTTGAGACGCTTGTGTGGTTATTCGAGTTGGATGGCGCGGCAAAATGAGGTTTTACGGCAGGCTGCTCTTGCACGTGAAACGTCCATGGTTGCTTCGCGGAAACTAAACAAACATCTGGATCGCATGCCGCGCTTTAACAAAGTTCATGTCTCAAGTTGCGCGCGCGGCAAATAAAGGTTTTTTGCCGCGCGCGGCTGCCTTGCGAAATCGATACGCGGCTCTAGACTATCCAAGATGCTGTCAAACTTGAATTAAAATGTCCGCCAAGAGGCATACCAACCCTTTGTTTATGTTTATGTGTCATCCAATTTGTCATCAAATAATGTTATGCGTTTAGATAGGGCTCATTGTGAATTATTTGCGTTCTTATACTTAATACTGTTGTTTTTAATAATGTTAGAAATAGTGTATTTAAATAGTGTATGTAAATAGTAGTAAATATTTCTTAAAAACGCGAAAAACATGCCTAAACGTGTTGCATTAATAAATGTGGAAGTCGTGGAGACCAAGACATTGTTAAGTTTTTTTAAATTCCAAGTGAAAAAAACAATATAAATCAAAGCACAGCACTGGACGGTGGAGTTGAAATAAATAAATATTTTCACATCAAGGGCAGTGGCGTAGCCAGTAGGGGGGCAGGGGGGGGCGACGGCCCCCCCCGCCTCTGTATGTGCGGCGCCCCTACCGCTCTTAAAAGACAAAAGCAAAAATTAAGAAATTATAAAATTACATTCTTTCTTATTTATTTTGTTAACCTCTTCATAGTCTTCACCCTTTATTCTTGTTCGTAAGTCGTTATTGTCGGCAAATGCCTGATATTTATTTATTTTCATTTCAGTTTCTGATCTGTTCTATTACCTACATTTTTTTTTTCTGAAAAAAAATTATTATGAATTTCAATATATTTATTTGTTGATTAAACTAGAGGTTTTGGTTAATGGATTGAGTGGGGCTGTCATTCTTCCGGATTTCCCCGGATTTGTTCTAGTTCTGAAGGTGTCTGAAGCCGTCCGGGATGATTTTTTGAAGTAATCCGTGTATTTTCTTTAAGGCTTAAAATAAATGTGTTTCGCACCCGAAAAAAAATTGCTTTTGAAGGCTTAAAATAAACTTTTTTAAGAGTGACATCCGGGAAAATTTTTCGCCTCCGGCGGCGCCTGCGTCCGGCTTTTCGTCTCATATTATTTTCCCCAAATAAGCAAATTTTACAAAAGCAAACAAACAATTTATTATCCGCCCCCCCCCTTTCCACCGAAAAGAAAAAAAATTCGAGGCGCCCCCATATATCTTTGCTCCCCCCGCTCCGTGAGGCTGGCTACGCCACTGCAAGGGTAGGTCCGAGTGGAATGCAGGTATAGTCTGGCTAGCCAAACGGCGAACTCCAAAAGAATTTGCTGCTTTGCCAAACTTGACGGAAACAATGATAAACAAGTTGGTGACATATTTTTTTTTTTGCTGTATGGGCATGTGTAGTATTTCGAAATAGAAAAAAATCTGGCAACATTGCGAAATGATGGATGTGGAGAGGCGTGATTATAGTTGGGGAGCTGGCGTCAAAAACATGCAAGAGTTTTCGCAAGGCGGATATTTTCAAAATAGGTCGTACTTTAGTGTTAGAATGCTAGTGTACAGTCAGCACTCACAGTTCCGGGACAGCTGGCTCTGGGGCGCGGGCAAAGTTGTAATTTTAAGAAGCATCTAAACTGTTTTCTCAAAGTTCAAAATTTATAGAGATTTTGCACATTATATGTTTGGTCACAGATAACGTATGTAAATCGTCAGACGTCTAGTTCGTTGCAAAAAGGGGGTCAGACGTCCTCAAAGTTTTTATTTTATGGCATTTTCTTCGGTGTCCTGTCAAAATATATTTTTGCAGGTATAGAATAAAAACTTTGAGGACGTCTGACCCCCTTTTTACAACGAACTGGACGTCTGACGATTTACATACGTTATCTGTGACATTCAAACAGATAATGTGCAAAATTTCTATAAATTTTGAGCTTTAAGAAAACAGTTTAGATGCTTCTTAAAATTACAACTTTGCCCGCGTCCCAGAGCCAGCTGTCCCGGAACTGTGAGTGCTGACTGTACACTAGCATTCTAGCACTAAAGTACGACCTATTTTGAAAATATCCGCCTTGCGAAAACTCTTGCATGTTTTTGGCGCCACCTCCTGGACTATTATTCAGAGGCATGATTCTATTGGTTAGAGTCTGAACGACAGCACCAGTGACGTGGTTATTTGCGAAACTGGAGAATTTTTTTCTAATAATTTTATTGGTTTATTTCCTTGGTGTTTCCGGTGCCACTGAACCGAAAGACATGGCTGTCATCAGGCGGTGTCAGTTAAGGTGTCAGTGGATATTTTTAGGTTACGCCCGTTTTTTTCCCCCTTTCGTCTCTACCAAGTTACCACTTGCCAAACTATAGAGCAACCTTGCCCAAACAATAGGGATTGCGTAATTGGATAGAAATTAGTTAAAATTGGGACGTACACAATAGAAAATGAGTAATTGAATTATGATCATCAATGACCATAGATAAGATCAATGACATTACGTGTTTGTGTCAATGTTTGTGTGCCTCTTGCGGCCTTGCCGGCCATATTTTGCTTGTCAAAGTCACGTGTTTTGGATAGGCTAATAAATAGCGAGAAGACTAGTAGCTTAAGTAGGTTAGCTTTAATCTGATATTTGGCTCTAAGGATATTTGTCATATACCTGCGTTTTTTAGAAGAAACATTTTATTGTTAAGCTAGACTCACATTAATCAAATTAAAAAAATACCTATTGCCTGTACCAGTTTTATGTTTGGCCAAGTGTATGTTTTGATAAGGGATAAGTGAATTTTGTATAAAGTCAATTTACATAATTTAATAAAAGTTGTTACTGTTTGTGAAGTGAATTTTAGTGAACCCGGAATCCGTGACAATATGAACGTAGGGGGCAGGGATACGGAGATCGTGGCTTACGATGACCTTGGCTTAACTTGACTTGACTTGGCTCAGAGCAGAGGATACAGTAACCCTAGCTACAGGAAAGAGCACAAGCGCTTTCTCGGCCGTCTGTCTTGGTCGACATTCAGAATGCAAGAGGACGAGTTGAGCGGCGTTGCCAGACTTCGCTGTGAACTTCCCCCCTTGAACACTTTCAGGGTTCAAGATTCGTCTTCCTCAGCAAGTGGGAGAGGACACACCTCAGAAATAGCCCTCTTCAGGATCCCATTAGTAGTTTTAATGGTTACCACTCTTTATCAGCTCCTGGAATTAACTGGATTATGCGTCCCAATAACCATCGGGAAGGAGGCAGGTTTTCGTTTTTGATAAGCACCAATGTACCAAATGTCTTTCCACCATATTTCCATTTGTTCCTTTGTTGTAAATAGTCAAATATGACCAGTGTTTCCAGAACCCTTGGAGCATCTGTTGGATGAGTTGAAAGCGGGTTAATCGATTAATTTTCATATCTTCATAATCCAAACTTGGTAAGGTTGTCAATGGCTTTCCGATCAAAAAGTGAGATGGAGTGAGAGGCTAGGGTCATTTGACTAAGGCCTCAATTTAAACAAGAAATGGTAAAAATTCCTCGTAATTCAAAATGCTTTCCCCTACAACACGATATAAGGGATGTTTTACTCCCCTAATGTTTGATTCCCATAAACATCCGAAATTGGGTGAATTAGGTGGAATGAAGTGCCACTCGATACGCTTGTCAGCACGAAATTGAATAATTTCGTTTTGGGAGTTCAACAATAAATCGTATAATTTTTTGAAAGAACTTTGGGCTTCTACAAAATTAGAGCCATTGTCGGAGTAAATATGAAATGGGACCCCTCGTCTAGAACAGAATCGCCGTAATGTTGCAATAAAAGATTCTGTGTTTAGATCGCTTACCAGTTTTTAGTATGTACTGCCTTTGTGGCAAAACATATGAACACACACAAATAAGCTTTGTATGTCTTACAACCGCGACCTTTCCTGTCTTTCAAGATAAATGGTCCTGCATAATCAATCCCCGTAATTGAAAATGGACTTGAAATATTAACCCTTGAATGAGGTAAGTCAGCCATTATTGAAAATGCAGGCTTCGGTTTATATCTAAAACATTTCACACATTTCCATTTCCTAACAACTGATTTCGCAACATTCATACCTGAAGTAATCCACAACTTTCTTCTAACATTTGCAAATAATAATTGAGATCCTGCGTGAAGTAATTTCAGATGCTCACTTTCAAAAATAAGAATACTCAATCTATGTTTTCCATCAAGCAAAATGGGATGTTTTGTATCAAATTTAACGAAAGAATGTTTCAATTGACCCCCAACTCTAAGTAAACCTTATTGAGTAATCAAAAGTAATCAAAAGATTTATCTTATTAGAATAGTTTAGTGAAAATAAGGAGAAATTGTAAGTACATGTAGGAAAATTGAGACTTGATTATTTAACCGGTTATTGCAATGACTATGATGCAAAGTGAAATGACTATGGAATATTAATGCAATTTAATTGACTTCGAGTGAAATGACTAATAAATATTCTCTTTGCTAAGAGTATAAATTGGGAAATATAAAGCACATGACTTCTGCCAATTAATAATACGAATTTTCTGAAGACTTTTGAAATTAAATTGTATGTCCAGATGACCACATTCCGGAGAGTTATGATGGGCGTTGATGAACGCCGACCGTTCATCCTTTGGAATAACAACTAGCCAAATCTTGCTCGAACCTGACAATTCGGGATAAGGAACCTGTGCCCGTTTATACAGTTTTCCTTTCTTCAACCACCAAAGTAGATACTTGTTCGGGAATCTTTCTATTGTCTGGAACATACCCAAATACCAGGAGTCTACCTCAATGGGTCAGCAGCAAGACGACAGGCATTTGAAACTTTGTATCGATGACTGGTAAAGACCGGTACAGGGCATAGGAAACGACATTGTCTATGCCTTTCTGATCAACAGTGTCGAAGTTATAGTCTTGCATTCGATTCTTCCTATAGGATGTGAGAATATAGAATTGAGCCACTTTAGAATATAGTGGTCAGTCACAACGGTAAATCTTTCCCTTGAATGTATGGGTAATGGGTATGTAACTCTTCAATAACAAACAGAGCCCCCGAACACTCCTTCTCGGTGGTGCTATACTACCGGTAGTTAAGTCACGGTCGTCAGGGATCTGCTCAAATAGCATAGTATCATGTGTTCCTCGCCGTCCATGGATTACCAAGCGTAAATCTCCCAGACCAAAGTGTGAAGCATCGCACTGAATAACGTAAGTCCCATAGAGATTAGGGCACGGAAGAACCGAGGCCAGATGCTCCTCAATAGTCTGAAATTCCTGACTGCAGCCATCATCCCATGCAAAATTTGCGTTCTGGCGAGTCAACCCGGCTCAAGGAAGAATGACTACGAAATTGGGAACCAATCTTCCGTACCACGACGTCATACCAGCGATTCGGCTTACCTCTGTCACAGTGGTTGTGGTAGAGGCAGGCATCTTCAGAATAGCTTTTCAGGGTCAACAAGTAAACCTGCAGAAGTTACGACATAACTGAGGTACTTACTCAAGTTCTGATTAACAAAAATGACATTTTTCTCGATTAAGGGTGAGACTGCATCAAAAATACGCTTGATGACCTTGCGCAGCACCAGTAAATGATCTTCTACCCTTGTACCTTCTTAATTCTTACCTTTTTTTCTCAATAGTTTTTTTGTTTATGCGAAAGCTTTTACAGAAAACATCGTTTTTCTGGGAATAAATATTGGCCGTATCCTCACTGGGATATTCCAAAAACACCCCATTTTAGAATTACTATTATCTTGCTAATTTTTCAAGAACAGCAATTTTTCATTTCACTCGACAATGTAGAGATATGTTGGTTGTCTTTTTCATCCCTTTGTCAAAAACAAAAACTTACCTTTAGTTTCGTTGTAGTTTCAGGAAAAATATCCCATATGGCCCTTCTTCTGACATCCAAACCATACCCTTTATAACCCTCTTGGTTCAATAAATATACTAGTAAACCATTTCCACAACCACAATCCACAAACTTTATTTCCGTATCGTTTTTCCATAAGCAAATTAAATAGCTTGCAATAGCTATGTCTTCGAAAACAAACTTTTGCGGATCAGTTCCTGATTTCGTAGGCCAGACCTAAAAAAGTGAATATAATTTATAATGATATAATAAATTAGTAGATATTTTATTACATTTACAAGTTTTTCTCCATAGGTTTCCTTTATTCTGTTATAAGTCAGGCAATATTCGTCTGTTTTAACTAAGGAAAGTGATTGTATAATTTGCTTACTATCGTCATCAGTTTGCTGAGTCCATTTAATCAATTTCTCAAATAATTTATCAACCAACCATTCAGCATGACTGGTATCAGCATTTTCAATTGAGTCCACATTAATTCTCAAGTTTTGAGTATTAGTTAGCTCAATTTCATAAGGAAATGGTGGTCCAACATAATGTATTTTCTTAATTGAATCTGAGACTACTAGAAATCTGATTTTGTTATGCTCTTTATCTATTATTATTAGTTCAATTGCTTTGGGACATTGCTTCAATCTAGGAAATAATACTCTTGCCGATACAAAAATGCCTGTACAGGAAAATTTAATATCTTCCAATTTTACTTCTTCCAATTTAACATTTTTATCATAAGATTCTAACAGCCTTCTCAAAAATCCTTCACGGAGATTTTCAGGTGAAATTTCATCTAGTTTTCGTAATTCATACAAGATTGAAGCTCTGTTGATTAAATCTTGTAATGTTACGCTATTTTCTGAATTGAAATGTATTTCATAAAATAAAGCTTGTGAAACAGCGAGGATTTTTCGATTGATTAGATGTGGCCTGTTGTGGTAGAGAATCACAGCTTCCCAAAATTTAGTTTGGGGTATGATCGTGGAGCTCGTTGCTAGTGGCAGTTGGAACATTATTTTCACTCTGTCAGATACTGAAAAAAAAAACTGTGTATGTATAGGTGCAATTTTAAATTAGTTTTCTAAGTATCAAATTCTGTTCATGAAATACCATAATACATTTAATTAAAATTTTCATTGAAAAAATCATTAATGTGGTAATAAGCTTTCGCAAATAATATCTCCTTTGTCAGTCTGCGAAATCTTCTATAACAAATGTCTGCCTCCTCAAGCATAAGGGGGGATGGTTAAATTATAGAGCTCCGAACCAGTTCCGAATGTGGGATAGGCAATCTGAGAGTGTGAGTCTGACGCATATGGTGTCCCATTTAAGATGGTATTGGGGGTTATCTGCTAAACTCGTAGAAGTATAGACTTTTTTTGATTTCACATTCCTGGGCCAATTTTTTATGGCAGATCGAATGCCGCAAGTCTCTATCTTGTACCGTTTCGGAGATACAGGGTGAAACTTGAAATTTTCACTTTTCGAGGGTAGTCATTATCTCGCGTAAGAAAAAAAATATCAGAAAGATGAAAATTGTATCTGACGCAGTTTTTTACGTAGATTCCATTCAGTCTAGGAAAATAGTCGAAAAATACATGCATTGCAAAAAAAAAATTCCTACCCAAATGAACTTTTCAGGGATGATAGGGGGCGGGTGGGTGATCATAAAACCGAAAATATCAAACATTCACCCCTCTGGCGTTTTGCGCTATACGGGTTGAAAGTGCGCCATTGGCGATTACTTGGTACCTATTGATTTTACAAAAAAATGTTTCAAATAAAAGATGTGCAACATTATTTGATCTACAATGTTTATCTAAAGACTTTTTTGATTAAGGGCTATCTGTGGTCATAAGGGCCGTTTGAAATTTTATTATGAAAATGAAAAATTTTAACCAACGTGAAAAATGTTTCTACAACACACACAACATTTTTGCTTTATGAAGTTTTTACTCACCCCCTGCCGTTTTTCGATAGGGGTAGTTTAAACTTTTTTATTTTTTTACAAAAAAAAATTCTTAATAAAAGTTTTATAAGATTACATTTCCTACAATTTTTCCCCATCAACTTTTTTTGTAACTCACCCCCAATCAGCGGGGGGACACTTCCCTTAGGGTAATTTCAGTTTTTAGGGGTATATATTGTTTTTTTTTTCTTTTTTCGCCTTTAGTGCATATAAAAAGTTGCAATTAACATTGTATTAAAAGAATTTTTTTTCCACCACCTTTTTGTTTTTAGGGGTAGTTTGCCTATTTTCAACTTTACAAAAAAAATTTATTGAGAAAACTTGTTCATTTTATTATTTTGAACAACTTTTCTTTAATTTTTTTTTTTGTAAAGTTGAAAATAGGTGAACTACCCCTAAAAACGAAAAGGTGGTGGAAAAAAAATCCTTTTAATACAATGTTAATTGCAACTTTTTATATGCGAAAAAAGAAAAAAAAAAAACAATATACCGGGTGTCTACGAGATCAGTTTCGCGCTGGCATTTGCTGGTTTTTTTTTCGATGGCAAAGATTTTGGGTATGGAGTGTAGGTTTGAGAAATGTCATCTTTTGACATGTGTGGCAATGTTTGGTAACTTCCGGTTTGACCGGAAATGGTCGTAGCTCCGTAATTTTGAATGGCATCCCAATAATTTTTTTGCATTTTTGGTATCTGCGGATCATGATGTGTACGAAAACGTCAAATTTGAACATTATCGAAGAAATTTCAGAACTCTGGATGAAAATTTATTTTAGAACTGGAAGTGACGGAGCGGTCTTAAAATTGTTATTTTCAACCAACACAATCGTAGAAAAATGCGAATGCCAAGTTATTATCCTATGCTTGTTCTCCAAAGGCTTCCAAAGCTGAAAAAATCACATTTTACGTGATAACTCAATGAAATCGGTGAAATCACCCGACTTTCATAACAAATGTTTTTTACCTTTTTCAAAATAAAACCAACTATGCATTAAAACTTTTTATTCATGCCAGTTTTTAATTATTTTTCCAATATTTTTACTATGCATTACTATAACTGATAAAACTACTTATAAATAAACCCCTGTATTCAAACTTTGTATTTACAAATTCCCGAGATGTCAAACAATGACAAATAAACATATCTTGCCCACAGATCTTGTCAATGGCTTGTCCAGAAAAAAAAAACACCAGCTCCTTTTGGAAAGTGTTCTTCATACAGGGGTTCATTTATAAGTAGTTTTATCATTTATAGTAGTGCATTATAAAAATAATAAGAAAATAATTAAAAACTAACATAAATGAAAAGTTTCAATGCATAGTTGGTTTTATTTTGAAAAAGGTAAAAAACTTTTGTTGTGAAAGTTGGGTGATTTCACTGATTTCATTGAGTTATCACGCATGTATGTGCATCTCTTCAAGAGTGTCAAAGTCACGAATTTTGCTCATATTGAAAAACCATACAAATTCAAATAGGTATAGCGCCTCCTATGCAGGGAACAACAGCGCCCTCGGTATGGAACCGAGGTCGACAAAAAAGGTACGAAAAACACTAGATTCGTACAGCCAAGCGACTGCGAAACACTCTCTCTCTTTTCGCCAAACACGAAACACGAACACACATTTTTTAATCCGTTTTCGCACACAAGAAAGTCGATGAATTCGCGAGCTCGCCGGTTACCGGTTTCGAAATAAAAGCCGGTAGTGTTGTGCAACCGAAACAAAACCCGGGATCCCGGTATTAACAATTAACTTTGAACTAGAAGAACCCCAGAACCACAGGTAAGGCGCCTTTTATCATATTGTCTTTTGTATGGTTATTTTTTTGCTATATATTCATTAGTTGCGCTTACAGTCCACGTAACTCCGAAGGTGATTCTAAAATATCAACCATTACGCCAACATTTTCTGTTCCTACGAGCCAAATTTGAACCATTTTAGAATCAAAAATCATAATTAATATAATTATTAGCAAAAATCGCCATATAAAGCAAGTTTTTTATGTGCAGGTTTGTGCGCCTAAACTGTCGCTATCCATTATTCTCTATTTTTGAGGAATTTCAAGGCCACTGAAACCGGCTGTAAAACTTATCGCTGAGGCACCTACCTATCAGTTATTAAAAATAAATTTATTTCATTTTCGCAAATAAACCGAAAAAAGAAATAGTTGTTTACTAAATAAAAAAACCAAATTATTTCCGAGAAGTTTAAGCATTGCAGTGCACAGGTAGATACATTGGTGCTAATAATGAGATTGTAATGATTGTATTACTTAATTTCAGAATAATTTTTCGCTATATTTAATTCTATAATTTTCGCTTTTCGACGATTTACAGGTTTTACGTTACAGCCTGCAAATCCAGGTATATACCTTATTCTTAGGTATGTATATACCCTATTTTATAGATTCTTTGCTTTGAAAAAGACTTAATTTTTTCAATTATTTTCTTGGCATTTCGATCAACATGCCGGAAACTGAGACGGCAAACGTTGCGCTCATCAAAAAATTAACTAAAAAACGTTACGTCTGTGCTAGCCGAATCACAGAAACGTACACGGTTGCACAAAAAGCCAAAACTAGTGACTCTCAAAAAGCACTGCTTAAAGTAAGGTGTGAGAATTTGGAAGAATCTTATTCTGATTTTCAAAAAGATCATAATGAAATCATTGGTATAATTGATGATAAGGAATATGACCAGCAGGATGCTGTCAGAAAAGACGCAGATAGTTATTATTTTGGGTCAAAACAGGTTTACTTTGAATTATTCCCACCTAGTAGCACACCAGGTAGTTATGTTTTAGCGCCAAATGAATCAAACCAGGCAACCTACACCGCGAAGTTACCGAAATTAACTATTCCGAATTTTGATGGCAATTTACAATATTGGACAACATTTTATGACATGTATAGATCCATGGTACATGATTCTACATTGCCCAACATTTCCAAATTTCAATATCTAATTTCATTATTAAAGGGTGAGCCCCTTAGTTTAATAAAGTCCATTCCTACTACGGATGCCAATTATGTAATAGCTTTTAAAACTCTCACAGATCGCTATCAGAATAAACGGCATTTAGCTACAAACTACTGGAATGCAATTAATAATACTTCCACTCAAAAAACAAATTCTTCCAAAGACTTAAGAAACCTACTGGATACTTTCAATGAAAATGTGGCCGCGCTCGAGGTGTTGGGATTTCCAACCAACCAGTGGTGTTTTGTTCTTTTCAACATGCTGCTTACAAGGCTAGACTCGGCTACAAGAACGGCATTTGAAATAGAGCATAGCAAAATTGAGTTACCCACTTATCTACAGCTTACCACTTATCTCGAAAGTCATTGAGGGCCCTCGAATCAGTCCAAATGAGTTTACCATGTCCAATGAATCTCAACAGGGCCCAAAAACCTCAAAACCCATATCACCAAAGTCATTTGAAGTCTGGTAACTATTCTGGTACGCCTAGACATTCAGGAGCTCAAAGTCTAGTAGCGAACACTGAATCAAATGCTCACGACTCTCAAATACGACAAAATAACCCGCAATCAATCCCAAATATCGCTAATATGGCTGCTCAGGTATCATCTCATGATACTTCTAGGTATAATGTCGATTATGCCAGCAACCTTTTCATTCATTATCGCAATGCCCTCAATTTCTAGGTAAAACCCCGTCAGGGCGTCTAGCTTACGTTAAGCAAACCAACGCTTGCATCAATTGCTTAAGGTCTACTCATAGGCTAAAAGATTGTCCATCCACCTTTACTTGTCGGATATGTCATGTCAAACACCATACTTTGCTTCATTTTCCCAAAAACATTGGGCAAACCAGTCATCATGGTCAAACGCCTTCCTCATCGGGTACACCTGCCTCTATTGTCAGTCCATCGCAAATGGAAAGTCCCCATAGTGCACAACTACAGCAATCACTCAGTTGCGAATGTGCAGCGATGGCTACCTCCATTCCTCAAACCACTGTCCTCCTTTCTACTACTAAGATTGAGGTACTTGACTCGAGAGGCAATTATCAGATAATCAGAGCCGTTTTAGATTCAGCCAGTCAGGCCAATAAGTCAATCGACTTCCGACACTTGTGGCCTTACAAGTTGCACCACCATTAAGCCTATCGGCAAAACTGACCCTGTCTTTTCGTTGGAGGCATTAGTTCTATCCAAACTTTGTTCAGACATGCGTTCTGTTAAAATCAACACTCAAAGTTGGGGCCATATATCAAACCTGACACTGGGCGACGAGCACTTTTCTATTCCTGCTCCCGTAGACATGTTGTTGGGAGCAGATATCTACTCCCAAATTCTAAAATCAGGTCGGATTCCTGGAAGTCAAGGGCAAGCATCAGCTTTTGAAACATGCTTTGGTTGGGTTCTACTAGGACAAACCTATATACAGCCCAGACCAATTTCACACAATGTGATCGATTCCTATTTAATTTCCCTGCATTCTACGCTTGAACAAAGTATATGCAAATTTTGGGACTTGGAAAATATACCCTCTAAGAGTTACCTATCTCCTGATGATCAGAAATGCGAATTAATTTACCAAAAGACTTTAACCCGAGATAAGTCAGGAAGATTTGTAGTTTCGCTGCCCTTTCGCCATTTCGAACCCGATTTAGGGGATACTTATTTTCGCGCCTACAGATGCTTTCAATCCTTAGAATCCCGATTAGTCAAAAATCCAATTCTATATCGGCAGTATGCTGATTTCATGAATCAATACTTACAAAACGGTCATATGAGCCTTATTAGGGCTCAAGAGTCTAAACCCAAATTAGTTAATTACCTCTCCCATCATGCTGTAGTCAAACCCGGAAAATCAACCACCAAACTTAGAGTAGTTTTCAATGCTTCGGCAAAGGGTTCCAAGGGCCTCAGTTTGAACGATGTGCTTTTGACTGGTCCAAAGCTTCAAAAGGATATCAACACGATACTTCTTAAGTTCCGATTTCATCCAATCGTCTTCTTGGCAGACATCAAACAAATGTACCTGCAAATAAACCTGACTCCAGAACATAGGGATTTCCAAAGACTCCTTTGGCGTTTCGATCCTAATGATCCAGTGGAAGAATATCGTCTCAACACAGTGACCTTTGGTGTAAGCTCTAGTCCTTTTCTCGCAATTCGTACACTTCAAGAGTTAGCCTCATTGGAAAAACACAAATACCCGGAAGCGGCGCAGGTACTTCTGGAGGATACTTTTGTTGATGATATTTGTTCAGGTACCTCGGACTTGGAGTCTGCATTATCTCTGCAGAAGGACATGATGGCTCTCTTGAAATGCGGTGGATTTGAGCTAAGAAAATGGGCAAGCAATCATCCGCAACTACTATCATCTCTCTCCCCCGAAGAATGCCAAATTCCCGTGTCGTTCGACAGGGAGGAACCATTATCCATAAAAGTCCTAGGTTTACACTGGGACCCCTCATCAGATAAAATGTTTTTCGCTTGTGAACCATCAGACAAGCCGTGCACCAAACGCAATATGTTGTCCGAAATTGCTAGAATTTTTGACCCTCTGGGATTTCTGTCGCCTGTCTCATTCTGCGCTAAACACTTAATGCAAAGGCTGTGGCTTTCTAAAACCGGCTGGGACGAGCCAGTCGAACAATCTATCCAAAACCGTTGGTCTCAAATTCAATCAGAACTTCCTGGTTTAGCTAAAATACTTTTTCCTAGATACATTTTTTCGCAAAATATTTTACGTTGCCAGCTGCATGGATTCTCTGACGCCTCCGAGTTAGGCTACGCTGCTGCAGTCTATCTTCGCATAGAGTCGCCCGAGGGTGTCATTCAAACCTCTTTGATCATTGGCAAGGCTCGAGTAGCACCCCTCAAATCGCAAAGTGTACCTAGATTGGAACTCCTAGGTGCCACTCTCCTATCTAACCTTCTTCAGTTTGTTATGGAGTCATACACTAAACTAACTATTATCGACGAAGTTTTCGCTTACACGGATTCCCAAGTTGTCTTGGCTTGGATTGCTAGCTCACCACATCGATGGATGAGCTTTGTAGCCAATCGGGTTAGCCACATCCAAGAAACGATCCCAAATGTCAAGTGGTATCACGTGTCCACTCACGAAAATCCCGCAGACTGTGCAAGCCGTGGCTTAACTCCTGCCAGTCTGGCAGATCATCCCTTATGGTTTCAAGGACCTCCCTGGCTTCTTCAACCAAGTTCTTCATGGAATCGACAACCCCTAAATTCTTGTGGTAATCAAATAGCCGCAATCGAAGAAAGGTGTCCCATTCTTTTAACGGCCCTGATTGAGGATCATATCCTCGACACTCTATTAGACAAATATTCCTCTTTGTCTAAAATACAGAAAATGCTTTGTCAGTGCCTGAGAGTTTTTCACAATTATCGTTAAAAATCGTCTCCGCTTACCGGAGCGATCTCCTCCTTTGAACTTCAAAACGCTTTGCTCCTTTTATCCAAAAGAGCTCAACAACGACGATTTTCAAGTCTCATTGCCCAAATTCGAAACAATGAGCTAGTGTCAAAGTCCTTTCGACCTCTTGCTCCTTTTCTTGACAAGGAGGGACTGGTCAGAGTGGGCGGACGGTTAAGACATGCCCATATGTCCTTTGAAGCCAAACATCCCGTTTTATTACCACGCGACCATCCTTTTACTCGTCGCCTAATTGAACAAGTTCACCAAGACAATCTACATCCTGGTTTGAATACCGTCCAGAATTTGTTGCGTCAGCAATTCTGGATTTTATCTACCCGAAGAGCGATACAGTCTGTGCTTTCCCGCTGCATCAGATGTTTTCGTCTCAGACCAAAAGCGTATACTCCGTATATGGGAGACCTACCCTCGTTTCGAATCTCCCAACTTAAATGTTTTTCGCATGCCACTCTGGATTATGCTGGCCCCTTTAATATAGTCATGGAAAGATATCGAGGCGCCAAGGTTTTAAAAGCCTATATATGTGTCTTCGTGTGCTGTGCCACCCGGACAGTGCACATTGAGCTTACCTCTGACTTGACCTCCGAGGCATTTATTGGGGCATTCCGTCGCTTTATTTCTCGGCGTGGGCGGGTAACCCATCTCTACAGTGACAACGGAACGACGTTTGTGGGTGCCAATACTCAGCTGATAGAAATGTCCAAATTGGCTGCGGATCATCTTCAAATTCTCTGGCATTTCAATCCCCCAGCTGCTCCGCATTGCAATGGCTTGAGTGAGGCCGGCGTCAAAGCGGTAAAGACTCATCTGTATCGAGTGATCGGTGATCAGCGACTCACTTACGAAGAGCTAAACACTTTCCTTGCTCAAGTGGAAGCCGTCTTGAACTCCAGACCTTTATGTGCCCAGAGCTCCGACCCAAACGACTTGCAGCCATTAACCCCGGGACATTTTCTGACCCAAGAACCTCTAAATTCTTGTCCCGACCCTGATTTGTCCCATCTCAAATTGAACACTTTGTCTCGGTGGCAATTATTTCAACGATTGAACGCAGAATTTTGGAAACGCTGGAAGGATGAATATCTCCACACCTTGCAGCAACGCTCAAAATGGACTCAAAATCCTTCGAAAATAACTTTAGATCAACTAGTAATTATCAAACATGAAACGAAACCTCCCCTTCATTGGGCCCTTGGCCGAGTTGTTGAGCTACATCCCGGACCAGATGGGCATGTTCGGGTGGTCACCTTAAGGACCCAGCAAGGGCTGTTTAAACGTCCTATTGTTAAGCTGTGTCCTTTGCCAATTGGTTAGATTCCAAACCTTACCAATGTATCTATGTTTGTGTCGTCGCGGGTCAGAATTCTTACCTCATTTATTTTAGTTTATTTTTATTTATTTTTTTTTACTCAATTTTATTTTTTCTCTTTGATTTTTTGATTTTCAAAACGTTGGTTTTGAGTGGGCGGAAAATGTATGTGCATCTCTTCAAGAGTGTCAAAGTCACGAATTTTGCTCATATTGAAAAACCATACAAATTCAAATAGGTATAGCGCCTCCTATGCAGGGAACAACAGCGCCCTCGGTATGGAACCGAGGTCGACAAAAAAGGTACGAAAAACACTAGAACAATTAACTTTGAACTAGAAGAACCCCAGAACCACAGGTAAGGCGCCTTTTATCATATTGTCTTTTGTATGGTTATTTCTTTGCTATTGTCGCGGCTTTGGGTTGCCTGCTGACAAAATTCTTGGGTTCGTTGTTCGTTTCGTTTATTCCAAAAATCAAAGTCCAATTAACACAGCAATAATTTATTCCACTTAACAAAACACTCTGACACTAATTACTTTATTAACAAACTCAACAATTCAACTCTTTACAATCACTATTTAAATCGTATCACACTCGAACTGAAACTAACTACAAACCAATGCCGGCCTTCTTATATATCCCTAAATCTATTCCTGTAAAATCTAGAATACACGATAATATTATTTTCCCGAATTAAGTAGAATAATTCACTAGATTCTAGTATACTCAAGAGATAATACCGAGAGATTCTTGACAGCCTGGCGGACGTTTAGCTTATTGTGACACTGCCCTCCTCTTAAGGTTGATCGTCCCGATCAACTTCTCGCCCATGATATTTCGCCAACCTGTCCAGATGTACAACTTTCATCTTACTCCTGGTGTTGCGCTGGACTCGATAAACCAAATCATTGATCCTCTTGATTACTCTATAGGGTCCTTCTTATGCTGAAGACAATTTCGGTGATACTCCTTTCTTCCTTACTGGGTTATATAACCACACTAAATCACCTTCTTGAAATCCGACCGAATTGGCCTTCAAGTCGTATCTGGTCTTCATTCGGTCACTGGCTAGTTGAATATGCTCCCGAGCAAAATCATGGATACCCAGAAGTCGTGCCCTTACTTCGTCGGCATAATCTCGGATTTCTCTTCGTTCTTCTTCGGGTACTCCAAACATCAGATCGCAAGGTAACCTGAGTTCCCTTCCAAAAACAATTCTAGCCGGACTTTCACCTGTTGAATCGTGAACAGCCGCTCTGTAAGCCATTAAAAATAGAGGCAAATGCTTGTCCCAATCTCGTTGGTTCTTTGCGACCACTTTTGTCAGGTGTTCCTCTATGGTCTTATTGAATCGTTCCACCATGCCATCAGATTGAGGGTGTAAAGGTGTTGTCCTTGTCTTACGAATGCCCATGATCTCACAAACTTTCTTAAAGATAGCAGATTCGAAGTTTCGTCCCTGGTCTGAATGTAACTCTAGTGGCACACCATGACGACTAAAAACTTCGTCCACTAGCACCTGGGCAACAGTGATGGCTTCTTGATTGGGAATAGCGAAAACTTCTGGCCATTTACTGAAGTAATCCATGATAACTAAGATGTATTTGTTACCACGCTCTGACTCTGGGAACGGTCCTGCTACATCTATCGCTATTCTCTCAAATGGAAGACCAACGTTGTACTGTTTCATGGGCCCTCGAGATCTTAGTTTAGGGCCTTTACTGGTAGCACAGATGTCGCATTTTCGGCACCAGCTTTTAACGTCTTCATGGTAGTGAACCCAGTAAAAACGTTTCCGAATTTTGTCCAAAGTCTTGTTAACTCCGAAATGTGCCCCTGAGGTTCCGTCGTGTATTTCTTTTAATACATCTTCCACTCGGTCTTTTGGGATTACCAGTTGGCTCTTAGTGGATTTCCCATCGGCACTTTCCCAAACTCTTTTGAGCAAACCATTTTCTACGGCCAGAGAGTTCCACTGGGCCCACAACGCCTTGTAAATCAAGCTTTTGTTTGACACTTCCCCCCATTCTGGCCTACATTCATCATTTTCTTTAAGATGTAGAATTTGCCCGATGTCCTGGTCTGCCTCCTGATCTTCTCTCATTTGCTTGGTAGTCCATTTGTCATCGACGATCAGGCCCGTTCTTCTTACAGCTGGACTAGTGTTTTTCTCATGTATATCGATTCTTTGACAATGTTTGCAATCTTCTTTACATGGCCGTCTAGACAGAGCGTCAGCATTTTTATGCAGGTTTCCAGGGCGATGTTTAATTTGGAAATCGTATTGCTGCAATTTCTCAATCCATCTAGCAAGCTGTCCTTCAGGAGTTTTCATTTCTAAAAGCCATTTTAGAGCTGCGTGATCTGTTCGAATTAGAAACTTGCGTCCGCAGAGATACTTATGAAAATGGTCGACTGCTTTTACTATGGCAAGCAACTCTCTTCTGGTGACACAATAATTTCGTTCTGGCTTTGATAATGTTCTGCTGTAGTACTCCACGACATGTTCTTGTGAATTTTGGATTTGTGAAAGGACAGCTCCAACACTGGTGTTACTTGCATCTGTGTCCAAAATCAACATGCCTTTGTGATCAGGATAGGACAACACTGGGCTCGTACATAATGCTCCTTTCAATCTTCTAAATGCGGAATCGCATTCTTGGGTCCAATTGAATGTTGATTTTTCTTCTGTTAATCGATGAAGTGGAGCAGCTATATTGGCGAATCCTTCCACAAATCTTCGATAATAAGAACATAATCCTAGAAAACTCCTTAGTTCATGTTTGTCGCGTGGTTTTGGCCAGTCCCTGACAGCATCTATTTTTCCTTCCATAACTTGTATGCCCTCTTCAGATACCACGTGACCTAAGAATTCCACTTTCTTTTGAAATAGGAAACACTTATTTGGATTGAGTTTCAAGTTGGCATTCCGGAAGCGGTCAAAAACTTCTTTCAGGTTATTGAGATGTTCTTGGAACGAATTTCCCATAATCATGACATCATCCAAATATACCAGGCAAGTTCTCCATGTAAGACCTCGCAAAACAAGATGCATCAGTCGCTCAAACGTAGCTGGAGCATTACACAATCCGAAAGGCATTACATTAAACTGGTATAGCCCGCTTCCGGTACTGAAGGCAGTTTTCTCTTTGTCATCGTCATGTATTGCCACTTGCCAGTATCCACTTTTGAGATCCAAGGTGGAAAACCATTTGGAGCCCGATAAAGTTGTTAGTGTATCGTCTATTCTTGGGAGAGGGAAGCTGTCCTTCTTGGTGACGTCATTGAGCTTTCGGTAGTCCACACAAAATCTAAGACTCCCATCTTTCTTCGTAACCAGTACTACTGGCGCGGACCATGGACTATTTGACTCTTCAATGACTCCCTCTTGAAGCATTTTATCAATTTAGTTTTCCACTTCCTGTTGCTTAGCTACTGGCATACGTCGTGGTGGTTGTCTAATTGGGTGTGCCAATCCAGTATCAATTTTGTGTTGAATTAAACTGGTTCGTCCGGTTTGATTGTCCATCACAAATACGTCTGCTTCTTTCAAAATGAAGTCTGTGGCTTCTTGAAGTCTATCTGGATCAAGATGTTTCCATGATTTCGCCAAAGTCTGCATCAAGGTGTCTGTATCCAATTTGGATTTTACAAAGTGTCGCTTATCTGGTAGGTCACAGTTCGATATTTGCTTCACTGGTTCGAGAGCTCCAATAATGTCTCCTTCTTTTATTCGTACTGTTTCGGAAGAAACATTGGCAATTCTTATCATAATGTCTCCATTTGTTCTTACTAGAGTCTTTCCAACAAGAAACCTTTCTGGTTTATCTCCAATGAAATTACGTGTTAGCCCAACGCAGCACCCAGGGTTTGTTTCTAATCTTCCGCAAATGATCTTCTCAGTACTTCCAGGAATCCTCACTGGGGTTGTGGCCAAGATCTTAACGTCATCGGATTCTTCTTGTGTTGTTAGGACAATTTCTTCATTACCAAATTTAAGGATGTTCATGGAAGGGTCAAAAGAGAACCCATGTTGGCCGATCAAATCCATTCCCAAAATAAAATCATCTCCTATATCGGCGACTAATGTTTTGTGCCTGAAGGTGGTAGATCCAAAAGTGAGCTCAACCATAGCTTCTCCTTGCACTGGTGCAGATTCGCCGGTGACTGTTCGTAGTGACAGGTTTCTAGTGAGCGGTTGGATTGCCCGAGACTTGACTAATGTTCTTTTAATTATGGAAACTTCAGCACCCGTATCAAAAGTGATAGTTTTCAATTCTCCATTAATTTGTCCTTCGAATGTTAATCCTCTATAATGACTGCCCAATGATTTTATGTTAACAACCCTGGGGGCTTCGTCATTACTAACCAGCATTCGCCCCTCCATACTGGTTAGTTCTCGTTTCCCTGTCTGTTATTAGGGCTGGCGTCTCTTGATCTCGAAAAGCGTTGGAAACGATCCCTTGATGGAGAGGGCATTCTTACTCTACAATCTCGTTGAATGTGTCCAACCTTATGGCAGCGATAACATTCTAATCGATTTCTTTGTGTTGGTGTTTGTCTGGAGTCGTTTCCCGTTTTTCTGTCTTCTCGTAATATTTTCTTTATTTCCTCCATGAAATTACTCATAAGGTTCTCGAAACTGCCATCCTCTTTTGATGATTGTTTTTCCTTTGGGTCCTCAATGGACACTGCTCGTATTCTGGGTCGTGAGGCACCAAATATTGCTTCCAGTTCTAATGCTCGGACAAGAGCTTCGCTACTTTGTCTGAACTTGGACATTCTTAGGTTTTCCTGGATCTTCGAATCTCTGAGACCATCAATAAACGCAGATACTGCCATCCATTCCTGCATGTCTTCCCCAGCTGCAGGAAACGCCAAACTCACTAGCCTTTTAACTTCCGATTCGAATTCTTGTAGACTCTCGCCGGGTTTTTGAACTCTTGATTTAACTTCAGTTCTGAATACTTCTTGTCTGTAATGGTCTCCGAAGCGCAGTTCTAAAGTTTGACTAAGATGCTGGTAATTCTGCTGGTAGACTGAAGGAATGGACTGAAGAAGGTCTAAGGCAGGTCCTCGTAGCGCCACTATTAGTGCTGTAGCTTTTTCTTGGTCGTTCCATCCGTTGGTATTTGCAGCAGCTTCAAATTGTCGAATATACATGGTCCAGGACGTAGAACCGTCGAAAGTTGGTGGTTTTATCTTCATACTGGAGAATGCTCCAACACTAGCTGGATTGATGGACTGTATTTCTAATCTACGCATCTTATCTTCGAGTGCTTGAACTTGGTCCTCAACTTCTTGTCTTAATTGCTGAACATCGGCTTTGACCTCAGCTTTAACTCCCTGAACGTCGTTTTTAACTTCTTGAACATCGATTTTGACTTCAGTTTTTACTTCCTGAACGTCGTGTTTAACTTCTTGCACATCGTCTTTAACTTTTTCAATCTTCTGGTCTAGGTTAGCGACAGTTCCTTGTATGGTTTGGAATATCTTCTGTAGTTTTCCAAGGTCTTCTTGCCGTTCTTGTTGTCGCCTAGCTTCTTCTTCTTGTTTTTCTTTTTGTCGTCTGGCCTCTTCTTGTTGTCGTCTAGCTTCTTCGTCTTGTTTTTCTTGTTGTCGTCTGGCTTCTTCGTCTTGTTTTTCTTGTTGTCTTCTAGCTTCTTCTTGTTGTCGTCTAGCTTCTTCGTCTTGTTTTTCTTGTAGTCGTCTGGCTTCTTCGTCTTGTTTTTCTTGTAGTCGTCTAGCTTCTTCGTCCTGTTTTTCTTGTTGTCTTCTAGCTTCTTCGTCTTGTTTTTCTTGTTGTCGTTTGGTCTCTTGAAGTTCCAACATTTTGCGCAGGAGTTCTTCAACTTTTTGTTCGTCCATTTTGGCTTGTTGTCTTGTGATAGGCATATACAGAATGTTCTAGAATTTCCCTCGAACTTTCTTCAAATATCTTTTCTGGTCTTTGCTCGAAGTTCCAAACACGCCGGTGAAGTCACAAATTGGATAACTTGCCTTATTCTAGAATAGAATGTTCTGGAATTTTCTTGAAACTTCTTTTCTAGATGTCGATTGATACAGCAAACACGTTGGTGAAGTCACAATTTCGATATCTCCCTTGGTTTCCAAATAGAATGTTCTAGAATTTTCCCGAAACTCCTCGAAAAACTTCTTCTGAATGACGATTGATGTTCCGAATGCGTCGGCGAAGTCACAAATTCGATATCTCCCTTAGTTTCCAATTAGAATTTTCTAGAACTCACTCGAAGATTCACTATCACAGTCTAAATCGGGGATAGAGTCACTTCCGGGGTAATTCACACGATCGGTTGAGTCTCTTTTTGTGATTGTTACTGTTTGCACTGCACTAACTGTCCCAGTGTTCACTTAGTGTTTAGTTTTTACACTACACTAGTGTCCCCACACTTCCGCAATTGGATTTCACTCTGCAGTCCTTTATATCCCACTTCTTGGCACCAATGTCGCGGCTTTGGGTTGCCTGCTGACAAAATTCTTGGGTTCGTTGTTCGTTTCGTTTATTCCAAAAATCAAAGTCCAATTAACACAGCAATAATTTATTCCACTTAACAAAACACTCTGACACTAATTACTTTATTAACAAACTCAGCAATTCAACTCTTTACAATCACTATTTAAATCGTATCACACTCGAACTGAAACTAACTACAAACCAATGCCGGCCTTCTTATATATCCCTAAATCTATTCCTGTAAAATCTAGAATACACGATAATATTATTTTCCCGAATTAAGTAGAATAATTCACTAGATTCTAGTATACTCAAGAGATAATACCGAGAGATTCTTGACAGCCTGGCGGACGTTTAGCTTATTGTGACACTATATATTTATTAGTTGCGCTTACAGTCCACGTAACTCCGAAGGTGATTCTAAAATATCAATCATTACGCCAACAACGCAAAATGTGATTTTTTCAACTTTGGATGCCTTTGGAGAGCAAGCAAAGGATAACATCTTGGCACTCACATTTTTCTACGATTGTGTGGGTTGGAAATAACAATTTTAAGACCGCTCCGTCACTTTCTGATTCAAAAATAAATTTTCATCCAGAGTTCTAAAATTTCTTCAAAAATGTTCACATTTGACGTTTTCGTACACATCATGATCCGCAGATACCAAAAATGCGTAAAAATTATTGAGATGCCATTCAAAATTACGGAGTTAGGACCATTTCCGGTCAAACTGGAAGTTACCAAACATTGACACACATGTCAAAATATGACATTTCTCAAACCTACACTCTATACCAAAAATCTTTGCCATCGAAAAAAAAAACAGCAAATGCCAGCGCGAAACTGATCTCGTAGACACCCGGTATACCCCTAAAAACTGAAATTACCCTAAGGGAAGTGTCCCCCCGCTGAATGGGGGTGAGTTGCAAAAAAAGTTGATAGAGAAAAATTGTAGGAAATGTAATCTTATAAAACTTTTATTAAGAACTTTTTTTTGTAAAAAAATAAAAAAAACTTTAAACTACCCCTAATGAAAAACGGCAGGGGGTGAGTAAAAACTTCATAAAGCAAAAATGTTGTATGTGTTGTAGAAAAATTTTTCACGTTGGTTAAAATTTTTCATTTTCATTATAAAATTTCAAAAGGCCCTTATGACCACAGACAGCCCTTAATCAAAAAAGTCTTTAGATAAACATTGTAGATCAAATAATGTTGCACATCTTTTATTTGAAACATTTTTTTGTAAAATCAATAGGTACCAAGTAATCGCCAATGGCGCACTTTCAACCCCTATAGCGCAAAACGCCAGAGGGGTGAATGTTTGATATTTTCGGTTTTATGATCACCCACCCGTCCCCTATCATCCCTGAAAAGTTCATTTGGGTAGGATTTTTTTTTTTGAAAATCGACAATTTTCCTAGACCAATTGGCGTACTGCAATTTGTTTTCCGAGGTACCGTTTAAGGGATATGACACAAACTTCACCTTTTTTAAATGGGACACCCTGTAAATTTTTACATTTTTAGAATATGCATAAAATTACCTTCCCAATGATATATAGTTTGTTTATATTCTTTTGTAATTTGCTAATATTATTATGGTATTTAAAACTTTCTATAAGAAATAACCCTTGCAAATCACATTGAATATTTGGTTTTATTTTTTGGTGTGAAAAACTTATAATTTTTTGATATGAGACACAGATAATAGTTTATTGAATCATGTATTTTTTCCCATTTTAACGATAGGTATTACACTTTTAAGTTATGCCTCTGTATTAACTTCAAGAAAAAATAGTTTCTGATTGCAAAGAAAATTGATGTCATTTCGGATTAATGGGTACCTACCTACAGCAAATATCATGGAAGAAATAATCGAATATCTCAGTAATGCTCGGTAACTGAATTTAATAGTCTAACGCCCAGTTTATTCTTCTGATAAACTGTCAGGCAATGCAATATGACGGAAAAACTGGCAATCTATACATAATCCTATTGGATGGCCAGTTATCCGCAGACCAATAAGACTAGAGATTGCCCAACTAGCAAAATGATATACACAACAAATGTTGATAAAATCAAATTATTTTAAAAGCAGTTTTTAAACTGTTATGCGATATCTATAGAACCAAAAAAGGCCCATTTTTATAAAATGTTTTAATGGTATTGTGTCTGCATTGTGATGCTATATAATCATTATACAATTTTTGTAGGCATACTTAAAAAACTCTTAAAAAACTGTCATAAAGACACCCTTGTCGACTGCCTTATACAACGCATTTATTTTAAAAGGCAAGTACAAATTGCATTATGAACATATTGTTTGATGTTTTGACAATTCTATAAGAGAGTATATAATGCATTTAAATACATAGTGTTTGTATTGTATAGTTTACGTTTTGCAAGAGAGAAGACACTGTCGATAAATGTTATTTTAACATGGCGAACAGGCGAAGTCGAAGGTCTAGACATATGTTCATGTGTTGTAAAATCTTTCAATAAACCACATATCGAGGTGTAATTTTATGTGCGCGGAAAAATTTTCTGACAAAACCTATATACTTTTGCAGCAAAAAATGCATGCGCCTCTTTATTCATGAAAATTAGGTTCAATAAATTCGGTTGCATTGAAAACTAAAAATAATATTATTGATGATATTTGCTATTTTTGGGCAAGATTTGAAAGTGAGTGATGGATTAACTACATAATAGCGGGTTTTCTCCGAAAAAATTATTATTTTATGGGTTTTTTGTATTACAAAATGTTTGTTCCACAATGGCGTCATACGAAAAAGCAAAACACAAATAAAAATATGGCGTATTTTTTATACAATACTTTTGTTCTATTTGCGTCATTATACGAGGCTTTAGTTGAGTAATGTTCTCTAAGGACGCGTTAAAAGTGCAGTTTATACATGCAATATTTAAAATTTTACAGGGTTGCCAATGTTAAAGTGGACTAAGACGAAAGTCGGGCCAAACACTTTTTGTTCTTCACTCAAACGTCGAATAAAGGATTTTTTAACAGGATTTAAGCAATATACGAACAAACACATAGATAATTGCATGACCTGAAACCTTACAACTATTTTACTATTTTGTATTTTTTTTCTAACCAAAATAGATGATCTTCATACAAACTGCCTAATCTGGCAACTCACCCATCAGGATCGTTTCGACGTGCCGTTGAAATGTTTAAAATAGTTGAAACGATAGAGAAAAGCAAGAAAGAACTAACAACTGTTCCCGAGTCATGAGAACATAAGAATACTTTATTTTGGCCAAAAAAATGGGCATACAAACTTCAGAGAGGAGCAAATTCAACTCCAGAATGAATTGAAGGTTAAGTTGTATAACGGAGTTCTAGTAAACGTTTTATTCTGAAAGCGACAATTTAATGATATACAAATTTTATAATAAAAATAATTTATATAATAAAAATATATAAAAATGAAAAAAAAAAATAGTTTGGGTGGTTAATAATTAAATAGATTTTTTGTCTTTTTCATGCTTAACAATAATACATTTATCTAACATTCCAGGTTTCTCTTTTCTGTGTAAATTTTGTCTTAACATCTTGTCCAGTTAGGTCATTATTGCTTTGAACATTGGACAGCTTTCCTTGAAAATTGGTTGTCACTCTAGACATGGGACAAATGACTGGGAATGGTGAACATTAGGACCAAATGACGCCTAAATGTTCCCAAGTTCCTAAATTCAGTTTTTCCTTTTTCAGTTGGAAATAGTTTCAGCTCTGGACATGGCACATATGGACCACCTGGATCAGCAGAGGCCTTATGGATGGTTAATAATTATAATACATTTTTGTCGTTTTCAGGCATAATAATAATACATTTATCTAGCATTCCAGGTTTCTCTTTTCTATGTCCATTTTGTCTTAACATCTTTTCCAGTTAGGTCATCACTGCTTTCGACATTGAACTTCTTGCAAACTGGTTGTCACCCTGGACATGGGACAAATGACTGGAGATGGTGGACATTGGGGCCACAACTGACTGACAATGATGGATCCAAACTTTCATTACTTTTCTCTTTCAGCTGAAATTACATATGTGTCAATTCTCGAAAAACAGTTCATGATTCGACTGAATCTTCAAGGCAGGGAAGCCCCGGAGGAGCCTAATGCCATAGTTACCCTGGACCTCATTTGTTGCACTAAATACACACTGTAAGTATGGTTAGTGTTTGCACGTAAGTATGGTTAGTGTTTGCAATGGTGTCTTCCTAGCTGAGAAGTGAAGGTTGGCTTAATGGATAGTTGACGGTTTTGGCTGTACAAGTGTAATTTCAAAGTGCATTAGGCCTAACGGGGAGAGCACTTGAAAACAAAAGAAAACGCGCCGACAGCTCGTACCTCTAGGGTGGTGTGGAAATTGGGCTTGAAGTTACAATTATTGGCAAACTTAATAAGGTAAAGTTATTGAAAATAGAATTTTTTCTAACAAGAAACCTAAATTGTAAACTTTTTGTTACAGGGCAATACTAATAACCAAGAGTTTAATACAAAATCTACAAGATTTATGAGGAAAAGACTCTGGAATCCAGAATTATATGGAGTCATAACAAGAACCTGGTAAGATTTTACTGTTTATTGTCTAGTTTTTTTAGCATTTTGGACACTAGAATCAAGAGTCAGATCAGTTTTTCTTTTTCTACTCTCAGTCTAGAAAAATAGTCGAAAAATATAGTCAACCATCCAAGGACCTTTTTTTTCAGTTATACATGTAACCCCCATACTTTGTGAGTGGCTTGCTTACATTAAGTCCTACAACTTTTCCTCTACGACTTTTCTCGGAAATGGCACGTATGCGCGCAGGGCGACTCGCAAACATGTCGATCTGACGTAGCTATGTTTCCTGATACATGTAGGTAAATCTAATTTTACGAATACTGTTTGATTTTTATTTCTAAATCACGGAAATCAACTTGGCCGACAAAAATAATGGCAAATTGGGGGAGTCCGATACCCCTAAAATGTTTGCGAGTCGCCTGCGCGCATACGTGCCATTTCTGAGAAAAGTCGTAGAGGAAAAGTTGTAGGACTTGATGTAAGCAAGCCACTCACAAAGTATGGGGTTTACATGTATAACTGAAAAACAAAGGTCCTTGGATGGTTGACTAATACATGCATTGCAAAAAAAAAAAATCGTACCCAAATGAACTTTTCAGGGATGATAGGGGGCGGGTGGGTGATCATAAAACCGAAAATATCAAACATTCACCCCTCTGGCGTTTTGCGCTTTAGGGGTTGAAAGTGCGCCCATTGACGATTACTTGTACCTTGATTTTACAAAAAAAAATTTTTCAAATAAAAGATGTGCAACATTATTTGATCTACAATGTTTATCTAAAGATTTTTTCGATTAAGGGCCGTCTGTGGTCATAAGGTTTGAAATTTTATAATAAAAAAGAAAAATTTTAACCAACGTGAAAAAATGTTCTACAACACATACAACATACAACATTTTTGCTTTATGAAGTTTTTACTCACCCCCTGCTGTTTTTCAATAGGGGTAGTTGAAAGTTTTTTTTATTTTTTTACAAAAAAAATTTCTTAATAAAAGTTTTATGAACTTTTTTTATAACTCACCCCCATTCAGCAGGGGGACACTTCCCTAAGAGAAATACTCGGGGAAATATCAGTTTTTAGGGGTATATATTAATTTTTTTTTCTTTTCTCGCCTTTAGTGCATATAAAAAGTTGCAATTAACACTGTGTTGAAAGGATTTTTTTCACACCACCTTTTTGTTTTTAGGGGTAGTTCGCCTATTTTCAACTTTCCAAAAAAAATTATAAAGAAAAGGTGTTCAAAATAATAAAATAAACAAGTTTTCTTTATAAATTTTTTTTGTAAAGTTGAAAATAGGCGAACTACCCCTAAAACAAAAAGGTGGTGGAAAAAAATCCTTTTAATACAATGTTAATTGCAACTTTTTATATGCACTAAAGGCGAGAAATTAAAAAATAAAATTAATACATACCCCTAAAAACTAAAATTTCCCAAAGGGAAATTTCCCCCCGCTGAATGGGGATGAGTTACAAAAAAAGTTGATTGGAAAAAATTTTAGGAAATGTAATCTTATAAAACTTTTATTAAGAATTTTTTTTTGTAAAACAATATAAAAACTTTGAACTACCCGTATTGAAAAACGGCAGGGGGTGAGTAAAACCTTCATAAAGCAAAAATGTTGTATGTGTTGTAGAAATTTTTTTTTGTAGGTAATTTCATTCTCTTTCAAAAGAGATATGACTTGAAACGATCGGCTGAGAAATAGCGGAGCTGTAAGCGAAAAAGTGGCCTCGTGTCGGGTAACCACCATTTTTTTCTAGTCAAAATCGACATTTCCTTTTTTATTTTTTTTCGGCCTTAAGATGTGTCCTCGGATGTGCCGTAGCGGGAAGGATCAAATTAACTTTTCGACGTATTTCTTGCTCCTCTATCCGATAGATTTTTTTTTTTTTTTTGAAATTCAAAATTTGATTTTTTTCGACAAAAAAATTTAAAGAAAGCTTTCGATTTTTTATTTTTTTTCAATTTTCAAAGTCCTAACTCGAAAATGAAGAGCTCGGGAGAAAAACTTCAAATACAAAACTTATAGATCTCGTCGAGTACTACAAAACAGCCCATAAGAAGTATACCGCCACGGAACACTGTTTTCGAGAAATTCGACCTGGAAAATTTTAACAAAATTACAAAGAATTTCAACTTTGACAGCTGATATCTCAAAGACGAAAACGGCCTGGAATCTCAATAAAAAAATATTTTATAGGTAATTTCACTCCCTTTCAAAAGAGATATAACTTGAAACGATCGGTTGAGAAATAGCGGAGCTATAGGCGAAAAAGTAATGTCGTGTCAGATCGCCGAAATTTTTATCTGGCCAAAATCGAAATATCCTTTTTCTACTGACGTTTCATAATAGCAACTTTTCGATTGTCATTTCAGTTTTGAAACGACATTCTTTTAGGCACTGAGTGCGTGAAAGTTACTTTTAGGCACTCAGTGCGTAAAAGTGACTTTTGAATGCGTAAAAGTGACTTATGAGTGCGTAAAAGTAATTTTTAAGCACTAGTGCCTAAAAGTGTCATTCATTATTCAGAAATAAAAAACACACTAAACACATATTTGAATTTTGTTTTGTATTTATTATGAATATTGAAAATGGAATTACTGAATTGAACGTTTGGGTTACTCAAAACAGAACTTTGTGTTATTACCTACTTTCTAGGATTTTAATTATTGATGTCGAATTTTCAAAAGAAAATTGCATGAAAAGTGTCAGGTGGCAAGTAAAAGCAGGTAACAAAGATTTTGGGTGTAATCGACTTATTCACATGAAATAAAATTGTATTTTTTTATTATAAAATGCCAGTAGAAAAAATCTTGTATACAATACGTTACGAAACGATGTCTTTTAGTCACTCGACGTGTTGTCCAACTCGGCTTTGCCTCGTTGGACAATTTTCACATCGCGTGCCTAAAAGACGCTCATTTCGTAACTTATTGTATAAATAGCTATTTTCTACGAGCGTGCGAAAAGTTGTTACTTTGCGCACTCATTTGCGTGCGCAAAGTTGAACTTTGCGCACGGAAACTCTTTGCGCACCAATTTTTTTTACGCATAGTTACCGCATTTAAACTCGATTTTTCAATGTTTTGTGGGTTTGTCGATGAACTTATTTCAGAAAGAAGGGCCTGATGTTATTTTTGTTCCACTAAAGGCATTCGTTAGGTTTGTTTTTTCTGCAAAATTTTTTTATGGAGGAGTATAATATATAATATATATAATATATAATATATATTATATATTATATATTAAATATTATATATTATATATTATATATTATATATTATATATTATATATTATATATTATATATTATATATTATATATTATATATTATATATTATATATTATTTAATTTAATTTAATTTAATTTGTTTATTAACGGACTTGCCATTTAGCTTTTACAATCTATCATAAATTACATTTAGGGCCGATACTTTTGCTCTCGATTAACGAATTTGATACGTTGTCAAAGTTTTGCATGGGCCAAGGTCTATAAGTATGACGTTGGTTAGAGCACATTCAAACTCCTGATTATTTTTAACGGCTGTCAAATGAGAGCAAAAGTACCGGCACTTAATGCACTAAAATTACAATAACTAAAATACAACTACAAAACATAGAATAGGATAATTAATAGACTCACCCAGCCTTTCCAGTAATTTGATACAATTTAAAGAATTAACTTTATAAGTCTCTTAAAACAAGCAAGATCGGTACAGAAAAGATCAGCACTTTGAATTTGCCAGCCCACATATTCTGGACAGATGACTATTTAACCCCTAGTTAGTTCTATGAAAATCTATTGCAAATAAGTCATGCTGACGGGTTAATCTTTGGGGTACTCTAATATTAATATTACTTAACAATTCAGGGCTATCAATCATGCCATTTACAATTTTGAACAAAGTAATTATAACAAATTGAGTCCTTCTAACTTCCAAAAGTGGTAAATTCAACTTTCCATACAAATGTTCATAATTAATGTCTTCCATGGGAATTCCCAATTTAAAATTTATAGTTCTCAAAAATCGTCTCTGAACCTTCTCCAAAGAATCTACATAAACATTATAATATGGAGACCAGGCTGGACTAGCATACTCCAACACTGACCTTACAAAACTACAATATAGTGTTCTAAAACACGTGACATCACGAAAATCAGCAAGTGTTCTATTTACAAAGCCTAACATTTTTATTGCTTTATTCCTCATATAATTTATATGGTAATCAAACCGCAGCTCACTGTCAATATAAACTCCAAGATCTTTTATAACATTTACTCTTTCCAGTTGCTCATCATAGATTTCATAATCAAATGGAATGTTCTGTTTTTTTCTAGATACGGTTAAGATCTTACATTTCTGAATATTCAATTCCATACCGTTAAACTTACACCACAGGCACAAGCTATTCAAGTCTTTTTGCAATTCAAGACAATCTTCAGTATTCCTTATAGTCTAAAATAACTTCAAGTCATCAGCAAAAAGAAGTTTACTACTGAATTTAATTTTGGAAATAAGATCATTTATAAAAATGTCAAAAAGTATTGGTGCCAAATGTGATCCTTGGGGCACTCCAGATAACACATTTATTTTAGATGATATCACATTCTTTATCTTAACTGCCAGCGTACGGTCTGATAAATAACTCTTAAACCAAGCCAGAATTGAACCATGGAAACCTACACACTCCAATTTGTGTAACAAAATATCGTGCTGCGCCCTGTCAAAAGCCTTGGAAAAATCGGTGTAGACTGAGTCAATCTGATATCTGTCTTCCAAGGGCCTCGCCAGTGATTCAGTGTAGACCAGAAGGTTCGTAACAGTTGAACGAGCCTTTACAAAACCATGTTGGGATGACGATAATACACTTATATATTATATATTATATATTATATATTATATATTATATATTATATATTATATATTATATATTATATATTATATATTATATATTATATATTATATATTATATATCATATATTATTTATTTATTTATTTATTTATTAACGGCAAGGCCAATTTACAATAAATAGTTTAACAATAACTAAATCTAAGCACTAACAATCACATCCTGTTCTTCCCCAAGTTAATACCTAACCAAAAAACATACGACTCATTTTTAAAAAACTAACCAGCAAGCAGCGGTTGCAATCTCCTCTTAAAGGCAGCAACAGAAGGACAACCAAAAATGTCAATACTCCGGCTCCTGGAGTTGGCAAACCTGAGCACCCTTGAGATCGACTCATTCATACCATAATTAGTATTATGGAATGGTACATAAAACAGGTCAGAACCTCTCACCCTTCTTTCTCCTGCTCTCAAAGAAACGAGACCCAAAAGATCCAGGCAGTCAATTAACCCTCTCAAAAGTCTGTAAAGAAAGGAAAGATCCGCCTGAAGTCTCCTGCTTTTCAAGGTATGAACATTCAAGATAGCCCTCATCTCATCATAAGTATACTCATCATGAGCCAAGCCCAACCTGTAAGCAGCCACCCTTAGAAATCTATTCTGAACCCTTTCCAGAGCTGCAATGTGAACAGCATATTGGGGTGACCAAACAACTGATTAGTATTCCAACAAGGATCGGACCATCGCACAGTACAGTGTTCGCAATGTACTCACTGACATATCAGTAGTGGACCTACATATAAAGCCGAAACATCTAACAGCCCTTGATACAGTATTGGTAACATGGCCATTGAATGACATCTTGGAATCAAATTCCACACCCAAATCTCGAATGCTCGCTACTTCCCTGATTGATGTGTTATTAATTGTGTAAGGGAAATTCACCGACTGGGCCAACCTGGAAAAAGTTATCCTATAACATTTGGCGATATTGAAGTCCATTTCGTTCAAGCCACACCATTTGTCAAAAGAATTGATATCATATTGCAGCAGTTGTGAGTCTTCCAATGATGATACCTGACGATAAAGTTTAAGGTCATCTGCAAATGACAAAAATGAGCTGTGGGCAACAGAACTACCCACATCAGATATGAACAGATTGAACAAGACTGGTCCACAGTGACAGTGAGACCCCTGAGAAACTCCAGAAGGAACATCAAAGACCCGAGACACAACACCGCCATACCTTACTGCATGTGTTCTCCCAACAAGAAAGTCATCAAACCAACTCAGAATTGAACCTCTCAGCCCCAAACAACCAAGCTTCCTAATGAGCAGGCGATGGTTAACCCTGTCAAAGGCTTTAGAGAAGTCCGAGTATACAGAATCGACTTGGAATCCCCTCTCCATGCTGTTCAAAATAAAATTCTGATACAAAACCAAATTTGTTGATGTTGACCTACCCACCGTAAACCCATGCTGTTCCGGATTTAAAAGGTACCTGCAGTCCCAGCTAAGTTTCCTGGTAATGAGACAATCTAGCAACTTAGGAATCTCAGACTGCGTGCAAACAGCCCTGTAATTCGTGACCTCTTCTCTTGACCCACTTTTAAATATTGGTTTCAGAAAGCTGAACTTCCACAAAACCGGGTAAGAACCTGTTGACAATGAATGGTTAAAGAGACTTGCCAGGGGCGTCGCAAGGGTATACAGGCATTTCTTTATAAAGAGCAAGGGAATTCCATCCGGCCCACATGACAACTTATCAGGTGAATTTCTTACTTGTTCTATTATATCAGCACAAGAAACAGAGTATGCAGAAACATCAGTGACGTTGGAGAATGAGTATTCTGGAGCCTGATTAGTGGTGCGGCTCGAGTACACACTTGAAAAGAAGTCTGCAAACAAGTCTACGGTTTCTTGATTACTACAGCCAGTAGAGCCATTATAACTCATGTTACAGGGAAGGACAGTTATTTTTGAGATTGTTGAAATGTGACCAAAATGATCTAGGATTCCTATTGATGTTATTTTCAGTTTTGAGCAGGTACATTCTATAAGAGGAGTCCCTTGAATCCTTGCACCTATCCCTCACTTCAGAGAACAACAAATAATCCAAGTTATCTCCCGTTTCTCTATATTTTTTGTGTAGCTTCTTCTTTTCAACAATCAATCTACGCAGCTCAGTGTTGAACCACAAAGGAAAGTTCGAAGTTCGGAATTTCTTTACTGGAACATATAAAGTTATCCCCTCCCACAATGTTTCATAAAACCATAGAACAGCCTGCTCAAGGGTCAAATCATTCATCAAACACCAATTCACACTAGCCAAATATTCATTCAATGAATTGTAATTGCCACTTTTAAAATCAAAGAAGCACTCCTCATATTTAGAACGTTTGCATTCTACATTATGGCTGAATCCCATAGATATAGCAGTATGGTGAACACTATTACTCAAAATCATATCGGTGGCTCTGTCAATCTCAACAGTACCCAAGTTTGAAAACACCAAGTCAAGCAAAGCATTCCTGCTATTCGTGATGGTGTTTATCTGACGAAAATTGTAATAATTTAGACACTCTATTAAATCATTAGCTGGAGAATTGCCCGCACACTCACTGGTTAGACCAAACTCATTATTAACCCATTTAACCTGTGGTAAATTAAAATCGCCAGCCAGCAATAACTTACATTTAGGATATAAATCAAAAATTGATTCGATTGATTGACAAACATCAACAAACAAGCCTACATCAGACCTAGGTGGCAGGTAGATACAGCCCAATACAAATTCAGATGACTTAATTTTAAAATATACATAAACCTGTTCAACAGTCATAACATCAATGTTTAGTCTTTGGCATTGCAAATCATTCCTGGCAGCAATCAGAACTCCTCCCCCCCGAGTTCTGGGATCCCCAGTTGATGAACGATCAGTACGAAACAAATCAAACTGCCCTGGACAGAGCTCTGTATCATATATATGTTCCGTTAACCATGATTCCGCAAGCATTATAACATTATAGTGACAACATTCAATATCCTTCCGAACCTCACTAAATTTAGTTCTAAGACCACCAGCATTATTGTAATAGATCAGAATATAAGTGTGACCACCATTCCCAGCTATACACCGGCCTGATTCATTTGATCCCGTCGAAAATTCTCGGACTTGCGTACATTGCTCCACCAGAATTTTCTTAAAACAACGCCTTTTGGCCAGATATCAGGTTGTGAAAAACTTTCCTTGCAATCCGAGTGGATGCTTATCTTGAAAGAGATAGTTTCCCCTTTAATTGGCAAAGGTACAACCTTAAGGTCCCTAACATCTGGACATTGCTTTTTAACATGCTGTTCAATAAAATTAGGTGTTACACCCATTTTAACGCGACCGAGATAAAAATAAGCCCTCTGAATTGAGCCTGAAAAATTCTCATCCCCAGAAAAATTTGCCTGCCCAAAAACAAAACTTTGGTTGCTTTTACGGTTCCTTCTTTTTCGATTTTGCACCAAAGTAAATTCAGTCTCAGCTGATTCCTTGTTTTTGTTTATATTCTCTTCATCTCCCTCCTCTCTCACCTGTTGAAGAGCGCTTTCAGTTCTCAATCGTGCCTGCACTTCCTGCTCCTGCTCGATTTGCTGCTGTTCTACTTGCAGATCCACTGGCGCAGGAAAAGAAGAAGAGGAAAATTTGGCAACATTGGTCTGTCTTGTTCGAACTTTGTCTTGTGATGGGGGAAAAGGCGGCGCTGCCACGTCCACCCCGGCTTCCAGTAAGTTGCGTTCTTTTTTTTGCTTTTCCAGCAAAAATCGCACCAGCTCCTTATTGCTCTCCAACACAACTTTGAACATGGCGTCAAACTTCTCAATTAGACGTCCTTCCACCTCCTCTAGGGTCTCATTAAGTAGGCGTTTGGTTACTTCATTATTACTAGCTAGCAATTGTGTGTAGTTCGCAGAGACCTCGGAATTCACCTTATTTAAATTCTTATCGGCACTATTGAATTCAGAAAATTTCTCAATGCAATCCCTGCACCATATCAGGACGGTTCTTGTTTTAGCAATTGCACACCTTACCTCCTGTGAGGAAATTTTGCTACAATCCTTACAAGAGACTTTCTGGCAATTATCGCATAAACATCCAAACAATTGAGTCTTGCTTTCCCGGAAAAAACATATCTGGGTGCAAAATCCACAATGCAGCTCATCCATAATTCTCAAGAATTTCTGACAAGATGCACTGACAACACTGCGAAAACACTTGTTTCTAAACAAACCCAAAACTCGAGGAATTCGACAATAAGCACAGTTATTTTACGTAATTCATAAGCACAAAACTATGCTAGTGACTAGTTACACTGACTCTCACGTTAATTGTGGGTATGAGCCATTCAAAAATACTCTTAGACAACTCAAAGACCATCATGGTCGACCATGTTGAATTATACTCCTCCATAAAAAAATTTGGCAGAAAAAACAAACCTAACGACTCATTCAAATTTCAAGTAAACCTCGTAAGCACAACCAATTTTGAGCATCTGGAAACATTCAAGAAGATTAGGTATACAGCTCCTCTGAATGCAAATCTTAAACACTCGCAGAAAAAGTATTGTTCCTAACACTTGCGCAAAGTGTCTTTCCCGCACTCAAAGCTTATCCGAACTCCGCTTCGCGTCGTTCGTCTAACTGCTTTTTCGTGCGGGAAAGTATCACTTTGCGCACTTGTTAGGAAAATAACTATTTTTAATTTTTTTCCGGCCTTAAATGCGTCATAGCAAGCAGAGTCCCATAAGCTTTTCAACGTTTTTTTTGCTCCTCTATCCGATGGTATTTTTTTTTTTTTTAAATTCGGAAAAAAAAAATTAAAATCGAGAAAGATGGGGAGACTAACTTTTTTCCGGTACATCGAAGAGAACTGAAACTCGGAATATCGACTAAAAATCACATTTTGAATATTCCCGATTTTTGATTGGCTCCAAATTATCCGCTGACCAATAGAATTATAGACTGGGCCCCGTGATTGAAATAACTGTAGTCCTTCGGGCTGGCGTATAACTCCGGCCCTTCGGACTCGTATTACTGAGTATCCCAGATTCACAGATTTTTGTCGTGGAGGCGCGGGATTGATTGAAATAATGTTGTCAGATTTTTCTAAATTACATTGAAATATCGAAATTTGGAAAGTGTAATTTGTGAATTATTATTTTAATTAGGAATCAGGAATAAAAAACTGAGATTGAATTTTCAATTTCCCCTCTGACGGGCCGCCAATGCTCAAATGCATATGAAATGTACCTACTTACTACTTAAATTCTGTATGCTGAAAATATATGTACTATGTACTGCCAATTACCTATACTGTTTTCTTTCACTTTAAAATTTAAATTATGGTTTTTATTAATAATAATAATTTTATCGTAATTTTATTAATGTTATAGAGCTTTGACCACCCCCATGAAAAAATTGAAGATTCGGAAAAAAAGATCCTATGACTGGTAACTGAGTAATGCACAGAGCTGAGCTAAATACATACTTATTTAAAATATTAGGTATTGCACTGTCCAGACCGAGGTCCTGACAGTACTGAGTAAAAACCATCTGCACTGTTCAGATAATTTTGATTATCATATCATATAAAGTTGTAGTTATATTCAAAATGGCTTGCATTCCTTGCTGGGATTCAGTGTATCATTAATTATTTTTGTTATAAGTTCGCAAAATGAGGTTTTTTTTCAATGGTACCTAAGAGCCTAATTTTCAAAGGTCGTAGAGGCCAAAAATTCATTCGAAGTTACCCATAGACACAAATGTCGCATACAAAATACAAACAACTTTTTCCTACGAACGTGTTCAAAGTTGTACTTCTCTTTTCCGCACGCATTTCTGTAGTGCTCAAAGTTACACTCCATGAAAAGTACCTACTACTTTGCGCAAGCTTGTAGGGAAAATGTTGTTTGTATTTTGTATGCGATATTTGTGTTTATAGCCACCTTTGAATGAATTTTTGGCCTCGACCTGACCTGTAAAAATTGACACTTTTATAGGTACCTACTATTGAAAAAACATTCATTTAATTTTGTGGACTTATTACAAAAATAATTAATAATGAACTAAATCCCAGCAAGGACTGCAAGCCATTCTGAATATAACTATAACTTTATATCGTCGCTGTCAGTACAAAGGGACCTATTTCAATATATAGCGAAAATGAGTTATTCCCATAAAAATACTTAGAAGAACCATATCTATGTTGTGGCGAACTGGCATATCTCCATAATACACCGTGTGGCCATTATTCAATTTTAGCGGCATATCTGCTTTGTCAAACAGCCAAACATTTGTTTTTGTTATTACAAACGGGCCTATCTTCTTGATTATTTACAGTAAAAAGCCAATTGTTTATTTCAAAAAAGATATATTTCAATGTTCTGAGTATATAGCTACAGACAAAATTAACAGAAGAGTTTTCTTCAAAACGCTCTCCTGAAAAGTTGTTAAATCAGAGATTGGCCACTTTGTAATGACAGTGACGATATGATATATGATAATAAAATTATCTGGACGGTGCAGATGGTTTTTAGTTGGCACTGTCTGGACAGTGCAGATAGATTTCAGTCGACACTGTCTAGACTAGACAGTGCTGATAGATTTTAGTCGGTACTGTCTGGTCAGTGCAGATCAATGAGATAGTTTTCAGTCGACACTGTCTGAACAGTGCATCAGTCACTGCCTTTTAAAGCTGGATTTATACAGTAAATAAAATAAAGTAAGATAACATAAAATAAAATAAAAAATACGTACCTAATGCATTTCTTATTTTATTTGTTAATTACTGTATAAACACTTTAAAGGTATCTCATGAGGTTGTTATTTCTTATTTTATCTTATTTTAATTTATTTGCTGTATAAATCCAGCTTAAATGTGCCTAAAATATTAGGTATTTTACCTACATTCGAATGTACTTACAGTATTAAGTATTTTCTCCAGTACTCAGTAGTATTTTACTTACACTAAAAATTAGAAAGGAAAAAGTAGCTGCAAAGTGCAAACGAAAATCATTTAAATCTCTTTCGAAAATTGTAAATAAATTCAAATTCAAATTGTAAACAATAAAAAGAGGTTATGAGACAAAAATCGCAAAAACATGCTCCCGCGCTTACTAGCTGTTCGGCTATGTTCCGATATCAACTGCCAGTACTGGATTTACTGTGCTGATTTTACTGTTATTTGCCGTTCCGATTTCAACAGCGTACTCTTGTGGTCATTCAGTACTGAATCGACTGAATCCAGTGTACTGAAAATGGTATCGGAACGGCGTCAAGTAAATCCAGTACTGACAGTTGATATCGGAACGTAAGCGTTAACTGTTCGGTGTTCGGCTTGTTTGATTCGGTCGAGTCTCGATGAAAACAACACATCAATAGAGTACTCCGTTTACGTTCGGCTATGGTTAAGTGGAACGGAGATCACTACAAAAAGTTTCAGTTCGGGAAACTGCTTTGGTTCAGTGTTGAGAGCAAAACTCGGGCACCTTTCGTGCAAAACCTTACTGCTAAATCACTTCGATTTTTTTTTTTGTATTTGCTACATCGGAGAAATTCTTGTTACTGAGATCTGGAATCATTTATCGGTAAATTTTGAGAAAGTGCCTTTTTCGGTTACGGCACGTTCACGAGCTCTGGAACTATTTGCTCGGAGTTCTTCGGAATAACTCTCAAAAAGAACACTTTTTTAAATCCATGATCCGATACTTTTCGATCTATAATAGGTCTGTTTCTGCAGAAATCTCAAACCAGTCAGAGCCAATTTCATTGGTTGAAAACAGTCAGAAACAGTCAGAAAACTAGTTTCAACCAGGGACCCGGACCAGAACGATATTGAACCGAAAACCGGAATGAAACCGTTTTTTTTTGCGGACCGGAACCGGAACAGTACCCATATTTCATAGAAATATTGTAAGGTAGACAGAACCGGAACCGACATGAATGAATCGTTTTTTACCGGTATTTTTCGGTTTCAAGATTTCATAAATAAGGCTGTTTGCTGATTGTTCGTATCGTAAAAAATTTATTAATTTAATACTCTAAAAACAGAGCGTTGGAAAGCGCGCATTTCTGAACTAGGTAAGGCTACACCAAGGATACTACACATTACACACTACTACAGGATTGCTCATCGGCCTTGATTTTTGGAATCAAGTTTATATGGTGTTGCACCGTTGTCGACGTCATCAACGGTGACGTTAGCGGTCGTAGTTAAGAATATACATTTATGATGAAAAATATTATTTAATTTTGAATTAGCAAAATAGGCAAAGAGAGAGTTGTTAATTAATGTACTAAAGCCAAGTATACATAAAGCAAAAGTCCGCGGAATCATAGCCTATGGTGCAAACACTCTACGTCAAGGCGAGAAACCACACGCTGCGACGTCATCACTGATACTTTAATTTTTCTGCTAAATATATTTTTAACATTTTTCTGTTAGATATTTGTGAAAAACTATACCGGTATGAACCGTTAAAACCGAAATTATTGGTCCGAACCGAATCGAAATATTTCTCTTAGAACCGGAACCGTAACAGAACCGATATTTGTCACGACGCTGTGGACCAGAACCGGAACGGAACCGATATTTCATTTCGGTTAGGGATGTCAATTTTTTTCAAAACACCGGTTTTTTCATTAACCGGTTAATTTACTAACAGTTATAACTGCCCGGTTATAACTGATATAAAACACCGGTTATTCCGGTTAACTGGTTGCTCGGTTATTTTGCCGAATAATATTAGAATAATTGCATAATTATTATAATGTAGGTAACATAACTTAAACAACAACATATCTTAATGGTAAAAAAAATCGGAAACTGTTACATGTTAAAAAGCATCAAAGAATACTTAAACTTTTTTAAACTGGTTCCCTAATAGCACAAAATATTCAGAGAATGTTCCAGCAAAGTCCTGCGAAAGTTTGAATGTCCTAGTCTTTGAAGGAATGTTCCTGGAATATCTTTTCAGGTATGTTCACAGAATATTTTATCAGTATATTCTATGAATGTTCTAGGAAAGTCAAGATTTTTTAGACATAAAATGAATGTTCAAGGAATATTTCTGCAGGAGGTTCAGTCTTATGCACGGAGTTTGTAAAAAAAATTTAATAGATGTGTATTTTTGAAATTATAATGATAAAAATAGCGCAAATTAAACTCGATACATTTTTGGTTCAATTTATCAAACAAACATTCCTGGTAGGTATATCCTAAGGAAATCCAAAAAATATTCCCTGAATGTATACAGGACATACGAAGATATTCGGTGAATGTTCAATAAAATGTTCACAGAACATTCAAAATGCTGACAAAGGCTTTTCCCTGAATGTTCCTGGAATGTCTTAGAACATTCGGAGACATTCATGGAATGTTCCTTTATGTCCAAAATGTATGTTCTGCGAATGTACATGAAATGTTATGTGCTATTAGGGTTATTTCTCTTCTTTCATTTTTAACATGTACAGTTGCGGCCATTGGAATTGGCACAAATTTTCGAACGCACCTTGTAATGCATCAAAATTTGACTTTTTTTAACAGGCCGTTAACACCCGTTAATGCCAAAATTGTATCAGTTTTTAGCCTTATATTTGGCGTTCAAAAATTAGTGCCAGTTCCAATGGCCGCAACTATGTCTTTTTTTATACCTACATGTACATGTTTTTTTTCAATACCGTTCATTAGAGAAAGATGGAAATCAACCAACTGCTGAACGGATTAACCGAAACTGAAATACTAGAGATGGGCACGGGCACTATCGGTTAAAAAGACTGTTGTCGCTTATTCAATATATTTTAAAGTTATGGAAACAAGAGAAAAGTCTACGTGTTTATTTTTTCACTTTCACCGGTTATTAGGTATAAAACCCCGTTATTCGGTTATAACGGGAGGCAAAAAACAACTGGTATTAACCGGTTAACCGAAGAGAAAACACCGGTTTTTCGGTTTTAACTACCGGTTATTGACATCCCTAATTTCGGTCCGGGTCCCTGGTTTCAACCAATGAAATTCACTCTGACTGGTTTGTGATTTCTGCAGAAACCAACCTATATATAGGCTGTTCATTTGTACTTGCTCTACCTGCTCAAAAAATCAAAAAGATCTGCCAGAAGCTGCTATTTATGAGCGGGAAAAGTGAACGCCGATCTGCTGCTGAGATCTGCTTGAATTAAGAAAAACAGTACAAATGAACACCAAAAACTGTGACACCAGACATATTAGTTGTATTCCTTTCAAGAGTTTGAAACACTCGAGCTACTCGCTCCGGTGCTTCGAAGCCCCCGATTTGCAGGGAACAGATGCGTGGTGCAACAAACACTTTTCGAAAGGAATAGGGACGTGAAGCCCCGGAGCTGTTCCGGAGCTCCTCCTAGGTGTGAAAGGAATACAACTATAACCTACGTTTCACTATGGACCGGCCCTTGGTGGCGATTTATTGATTCCAACGCAGTGCGAGAAGGATAGAGCTAGTTGGGGCAAAACACAATTGGATTTGACGTGCTTGTTGTTGTTGTAACTCTCAAAGTAGTTTTATAATACCCGGCCTTAGACGCATTCCAGTTAGCAATTGTTTGTGCTTCAAACACAGTGCAGCACAGTATTCTGTGTTTCGAACGCAAAAGTTAGCAGCTCTCGAAGTGCAGTACGGCTGGAACATGAACACATGCTTGAAGCATTTGCGCGCGCAAAAGTCCGATAGCGTGCTCATAATGGTCAGTGGAAAGCGGCTTTTGTCAAGCAAGTTGTCAACGTTTGTCTCTCTCTCAACGTTAATTTATTCCGATCGGTTTAATTTCGTTTTTGTTTGTAAATGTCACTCTCAGATCTAACTATTTTGTTATATTTGAGTGGAAGGTCGGGTTCCCCCCTGTGCTGCATTTAAATTGCTAAATAAGATGGCAGAATGACAACCTATTACAGTCCTTAGCCCTTATATAAAAATATGAGTGTTTTCCACAAATAGCTCCATCTCTCTCGGGGTGCATTCAAGGACAGCAATAGTTGTATTCCTTTCACACCTAGGAGGAGCTCCGGAACAGCTCCGGGGCTTCACGCGCTTATTCCTTTCGAAAAGTGTTTGTTGCACCACGCATATGTTCCCTGCAAATCGGGGGCGACTAAGCACCGAAGCGAGTAGCTCGAGTGTTTCAAGCTCTTGAAAGGAATACAACTAATGCTAATGCCAAAACCTACTTTTCCCCCTCCACCGGTAATGCCGAACCACGTAGGTTGGAGCCGAATTCGAACGCAAAATGCCAATTTTGGCTTGGCTGTAGCCATTCCTGAACGCAGCCCTGGACCTCTCTTTCTATGTTGCCTGCAAACAAACACTGAGATTGGCGATTGGCTAGGGCCGGTCCATTAGTGAAATGTCATTGATGAACACCCAATTTGGTTGTAGGGCATCTTGGGCATACTACATGCAAATTTTCGAACGCAGCCCTCTGGTGGTTTGTCAATTGTTGACAAATAAATGTCTAATAAATAAAATGTCAGTTTGGTTTTGTTTATGTTTACTTCTGAGTATTATGTGGTGTGGAGCATTATTAGGTATTTTTTAATATTTTTCGAGAATATCTCTTCACTTTCCTTTCAGTTAATTAGAATAATCGAATAAGGATAACGCATTTATTTATATAGGACAATAATATAGTAATAATTTTGAATTACTTAAAATTTGCTCGAAATTTGCCTTGTTGATTGTTTCTTTTGGATAATAAATATAAAAGTGGAAAAAGGAAACAAAGACAAAAAAGTAATATTTTGGCTTCGGTTCTTTGGGACTTTTCACAGCAAGTAAGTATTCTAATGAGCTTATTTTATCCTTGTGTAGACCTTGTTTCGATAAAGCGCTAAGTAAAAATTAGTGCTTGAAAATTATATACTGTATGCAATAGGGAATTTTCATATTTCTCAATTTTTTTTTTTAGATACTTCTAGCGATTAGATATTACATGGTTCAATTTTTTTCCATTTTAATTTATACGTTGTACGAAAAAAAAAATATTGAAATTCAAATCAAAACTTTGGCGCGAAAACGCGAGGCTTCAATGACAGCACTTGTGACATCAATATTTCGTAAACAACAAACTTCTGATGACGCAGTGCTATTTTTGTGTTATTTAAAAGTAGAAAAGCTTTCTTTTTGTGAAAATTGTCGCGATGGATGAAGAATATTGTATAGGACTACTTTTGGAATTTTATTTCACTTGCAAGTTCCCTTTTGACAAACTTGTTTACAGAATCGTGACGTCAAAAAAGGGGCCATTATGGAAGCATTGTTTTGGCGGGAAATTTTTTATTTCAAATTTATAGTCCGGGAGGCAGTGAAATTTTTTAGCACTTATTTTCCCAGTTGGTGTATATTAAATATGTAGTTTGTTCTCTTGGTGATACAAACCAAGAATATTTGAGTTTCGCAAAAATTTTCGGATGGGTTCACTAGATCAATGAAAAATACAAGTACACTTATTTTCCCAGTCATAAATATTTCACATTCACTACAGGGTGTCCTTAGATAAACTGACACATTTTGCAGATAAATATCTCGAAAACGGGAAAAGATAATGAGATGCGGTTTGTTCTGGGAGCATAGAGATTTTTCAAAGTTTTTTTTCACATTATTGCCGAATTCTGAAATTTGCTGAAATTTGGTTTTACAGACATGCGATTTTTTGAAATAAAATGACTGTCTTATTTTCAATGAAACACCCTGTATCTTTTGTCATCCTCAGAAAGCCTGATTTTTCAACTTTTTATGTATGTATAATTTTTTCAATTGATCATATTAGTTAGGTTAGAATCGCAAATTGGCGCGGGTTCCTAGTTCAAAAATTAATACAATGATGTCTTATGGGGACTCAATTTTAAAAGCGTCTGTAGACGTGATAGAACGTTTGTTAGGGAAGTGAGTTGTATAAATAGTTTTTTTAATATGTTAATTAACTGAGAGAGTGTTTGAAAGTTGAATAAACATTGTTAAAATAAAAATATTACCAATTTAAGAAGCCGATATTTGTATAAAATACGTATGTCGTTGCTTGATCCATAAGTATATATGAGTACCTAATTATAATAAAATAAAAGTTTGCCTACATACTTGGTTAGCAAATGTACTTCAATAATCCAAAAAAATTGAAAAATAAATGACTGAACTAGTGATAAATAAATAAATAAACAATTCACCAACAATCATAACACAACACACAACCTCACTTTCTCTCAGCTGGCTTTAGACTCGACGTACGTCCACCGAAAACAGACACTTTTAATTAAAATCATTTGTATTTTTAATTCATAGGTCTAAAAAAACAATTAGAGCATGAATTATAGAGAAATATGTTCAAAGTTTGATGTACAATAGGTTCCAATACTAAGAAATGCCCAGAACCCAAGATATTCCCGTCTGAAAATCTTTTGAATCCCCCATAAGAAATACATTGCTGTCAAATTTGTTGAAATGTGTTTAGGAACCCATTTTAAATTTCGCGCCCGATTTTTCCTAACCTAACTAATATGGTCAATTATCTTGAATCTGCATCGTGAAAATTGCACTTTGTCGAAGGGAATATTATTCAAATTCTTTATTGATGCTATTACACAAACATAGTGCTTACACAAGTCAAAAAAATATATATCAATCAGTACATCAATATTACAAAAAAATTTAAAATAATAAAACACTGAAATCTAGATCTATATCACATCACTTTGAAACAATCAAATAAGTTTTAAAAAGTTTAACAGTTATTTATATAAGACAAACAGACAAATAAACAAATTTGACAAATTTGGCACAGTTATAAAATAAATACTAATACATGTAGTTGATGTGATTATAAACAGATTATTGTTTTTATTTTTATTTCCTTCCTTGAGTTCCCAACAAATGCAATCACTCAGAATGCATCTTGTTATTCGACCAACTGAGTGTGGAGTTGTAATATTCATCCAGGGAGTAGAAGGCTTTACTAACAAGCATATCTTTGACTTTTTTCTTAAACAACGTGTTGCTTAGGTTAATTACCTGTTCTGGTAGTTTATTAAAAAGTTTAACAGCATGGTATCCTGGGCCATTTTGACATCTTTGCAATCTATGATAGTTAGGTCTTAAATTATTTTTATTTCTTGTGTTATGGTTGTGGATATCAATAAAGCTGGTATACAAGCTAAGATGGTTTTTAACATAAACAAGATTTTGCAGAATAAACTCTGATGGCAATGTCAATATTCTGTGTTTTATAAAGGCTGGTTTGCACTCCTCCCGGTAACTCAAGCCTGCTACCACTCTGACAGCTCGCCTTTGCATAGCAAAAACATTTTGAGCTCCACTGGCATGGCCCCAGACCAGCAAGGCGTAACTTAAGTGGGAGTGGAACAAAGAAAAATAGGCCTGTTTTACAGTCCTCAACGAGACACACAGTGATAGGCTTCTCAAAAGAAATACATTTTTACTCAATTTTTTGTTGTTATTTCCGTGTGGGCATCCCATAAGAGTTTTTGATCAAGAGTTACCCCTAGAAATTTTAAATTATCTTCCATGGGCGCAATTTTTTTAAGTGAAAATACGTACTTCTGAGTCTTGGCCTCATTTAAAAAAAGCTTGTTAATTGCAAACCATTGCCCAGCCCTCGACTGTGCCTCGCCTGACATGTCTAGAGCTGTCTGTAAGTTTGTGTCCTGTACTTGTCCAGTTGTGTCATCGGCAAAATTAAAGTACAACTCATTTATAGCCACTGTTGGCAAGTCATTAATGTAAATAAGAAACAAGATTGGGCCCATAATTGACCCCTGCGGAACGCCAGTGGTAACTTCTTGTTTATTTGATGTTAAGTTGTTATAAATTACTGTTTGGAGACGTTTTGTAAGATATGATTTAATGAGAAGTATACTATCTTGTGAAAATTTATAGTATGGTAGTTTGTCAAGTAGAATGTCATGCGAAACACAGTCGAAAGCTTTGCTCAGGTCACAAAAAACAGACACTGTGTGTTGTGAGTTCTCAAAACCCTCCATGATATTTTCAACAAGTTTCAAAATTGCAAGTGCTGTATTTTTACCCTCCCTAAACCCAAACTGACCAGGACTAAGAATGTTGTTTTGTTCAAGGTAGTTCGAAATTTGTTTTGCTAAGCATTTTTCATATATTTTTGATAGAATTGGTAGTAAAGAAATAGGTCTGTAGTTGCTTGGGTCATTGGCATCTCCTTTTTTGTATATAGGTACAACTTTTGCAATTTTAAGACAGTCAGGAAAGATGTTCTCCCTAATACAATGATTAATCAATTTAGTTAAAGGTATAAGAATTAAATTTTTTACCCCTTTCATTAATGTTATGTTTAGATTGTATATATCTTTACTCGTTTTGTTTTTGAGCTGATCAATAACCTCCCTGACCTCGTTATAAGAGACTTCTTTAAAACAGAAAGGACTATTATTTAATGCTATGTTTTTTAAGTTCTCTATCGGATTTATATTTTCATTTTTTATTTGTTTTTGTAGATCTGCGGCTACATTAATAAAGTAGTTGTTAAAATCTTGTGCAGATAGGTTAAGTGATTGTTCCAATGGTTTTGAGGGCTTTTTACGATGTTCGTTTATTACTTCCCACATGCACTTGGTTGGGTTGGTTGAATTTCTTATTTTTGTTTCATTACACTGTATTTTTGCTTCTTTAATTGCTTTTTTGTAGTCTCGTCGCTGTACTTTTATATATTCTTTCAGCTCATTAGTTGGGTGATGAATATAAATATCATTTAAGTGATTTAAGTATTCCCTTTTGTCTCTAAGGTTGTTATTAAACCAGGTAATGTTATAATTTATGTTGTTTTTTGTTCTATAGGTTTTTTTAGGGAATGACTCGTTAAAGGCCAACTCAATCAACTGCATGAGGGTTTCAAATTTTCTTTCAGCTGTTAAAAAAGGATGATCTATAAAGCTAAAATCAATTGCTGACATTTTATTGTAGAAAACATTTTTTCCTTCCCAGGTAATAGGCTGACACAATTTATTTATAAACTGGTTAGTTGGTTTTTGCATTGTGCAATTTAGTGTGATTAATTGACCATTGTGATCTGACTTACCAGGTTTTACTATACTTGCATGGAAATCTTCTTCTGAGAAGTTTATAAAGACATTATCTAAGCAATTCTGTTCTCTTGTTGGTTCAAAAACAGTTTGTGATAGACCATATGATTGAAGCATATCAATAAGCTCCTTGGAGGTTTTTTCATTTGTGCAAAATTTGACATTGAAATCTCCTGCCAATATAATTTTTTGTTGTATTCCTATAAGAGCCAAAATCTGGTCAAGAATATTGAGAAAGGTGTCAAAATCACCCGAGGGTGACCTGTATACTGATATTATTGTGATATTATATTTACTGGATTTTGCCGCACACACTTCAATACACTTCTCCACACTCAGTTGTTTAATGTCGGTTAATTCTGTAAAGTCGGTTCCCTGCTCCAACAAAATCAGTGAGCCCCCCTTAATATATATAGAACGACAAAAAGATGCTGCTACAGTGAGATTTCCAATTTTTAGAAAGTCTATTTCTTCTGAATTTAGAAAGTGTTCTGTAATACACATTATTTTAATGTTTTTATCACAGCTAAATGCATCCAGCTCGTCTGTGATATCCCTTATTGATTGGGCATTGTAGTGAAGCACTTGAAAATTTGCTTCGCATTTTTCTTGTATATGTTTTAATATTTCTCCTGCACTATCCTTTAATTTGCCTGTGTTTGTAGGCTTCGTCTGGCATGCAAAAAATGGTTGATTATCGACTAACCAAAAAAAAAATTGAGAATTAATTTGTGTTTAATACTTTTATTAACTAATTAGCGCATAGTTAACTAATAATACAAGTATTAAACACAAATAAGTGCATATAAAACACAAATTAATAATTATCATTTTTTTTTTGGCCAGTCGACGTTACGCTCTTCAACCAAGTGCAATTTTTCCGATTCAATTTCATGATAATTGAAAAAAATTATACATTTTTGTGAAGTAGAAAAGTCACGCATTCTGAGAATGACAAAATATGCTGGGTGTTTCGTTAAGAATAAGGCAGTATGTAATTATTTCAAAAAATCGAATGTCTGTAAAACCAAATTTCAGGATTCGTCAATGCCATGAAAAAAAAATTAAAAAAATCCTCATTCTTCCAGAACAAACCGCATCCCGTTATCTTTTCTCATTTTCGAGATATTCACCTCTAAAATGTGTCAGTTTATCTAAGGACACCCTGTACAATAGAACATAAAGTATATGAACAAGGCAATTTGGCTTATCTCGGATCTTCAATTTTTCACTTGCCAGACATATTATCCATACTCACAGATTAGCCGGACTATTTTTTTACGTAACTTCAGTATAATACTTCTGATTAGTTGACTTATTTTTATCACTGGAAAAAAAAAGGGCCGTGCATTCGTAAGCTCTAACGCATTTTGCGCCTCAACCCATCGGAAGATCCCCCCTAAAAATATATGAATTTTGCTTAGAATTACTAACCCTACATTTTTATTTTTTTAATTCTATCCATGTTTCGTGACTGGGAAAATAAGTACCGAAAATCGTTACTAGACTATTAGTATTATTTTTTGTTTAACAAGGGCAGTACGAGGGGGCGACCACTTCCTGCAATACGTGTACATTTGGCCAGAAATCACTTGCAATCATCTCCGAAATCATTCTGAAATCCCGCAGTCAGTTCGCAATAGCCGAAATCCTTCTTGCAGTCCCGAAATCGTTTTCCGCAATCGCTGAAATCCTATGCAATCACCTTTGCAGACTATGAAATTGCTCAAAATCAACTCTAGTGTGGATAAAAAATCAGCTGTTGGTTGGGATTTTGCGCGTTTTTGCTGTACACTCGGCAGTACCTTCATTAATAATTGACATCAAGTTTTTGTTGCTCTTATTTTCGAATTCAGTAATGTTTATTTTTGTGAAGAATTAAATGCTGGATCTCATGTGGAACAAGTGGAAATGTGAGTGGAAATGATATCCAATGAAAAATACTCGGAAAAATATTATGCAGCTCTATATCTATGAGACCTTGCATATTGGGCGTATTTCAGAATCATTGCAAAATGACCTTGAATCAAGTTTTAAAAGTGGCAGTTGGACATGTACAGGGTGGCCCAAATTCGAGCCCCACACAGGGTGTTATATATATACCACCATCTGTAACTTTTTTATACAAAAATAAAAAAGTTACAGGTGGTGATACTTTTTAACTTGACACCCTGTACACGGTGGCCCATTTTCGATGTTTTAATGGCCTATATCGAAAACCAGCAGAGATTTTTTTTTGAGAAAATAACAATGGGGAAGACAACACACGGCTAAAATGTTTTTCAAGTTGAATGCAGTGGCACGACTAGTTTTTTTTTTTTTGTGATGCCACCGATTTTGGAATAGTAACCCTGATGTTGAGTTGTATTTTTTTAAATGGGACACCCCGTATATTTTTTTTTCATTTCATAGCTCTTTTCGAGCTATTTCAATGATATAGGGTTTCCGAGGGGTGTGTCACTGTGTCAAAAAATGTACATGTAACTCCAAAACAAAACCTATTTATCTGAATTGCAAAGACTGCCAAAGAATTCCTGCGACTGCCGAAAAAATCCATAGACTGCCAAAAATGGGGATGAATTCTACTGACTACAACTGAATGTCAATGACTTCTCAATGAATGCCTGTACTTCCTGTGACTGCAGTATGACTACCATTACTTCTTATACTATTTTTACTAGAATATACCATGTAATTTCGAAGAACTAAATAATTTCCGTATATTTGGCTCCAACTTTTAGACGTCAGTTATCAATTATATAGAAAATTCTCGAGAAAAATATATATATTTTTTTTTAAACTGTGTTTAGAGAAAATCAGGAAATAACTAAAACGCTAGTACAACTAATATTTATTTTAGAAGTTCCATCCACTATCCACAGACTCTTATACAGGGTGGCCCATTTTCGATATTTTAATGGGCTATATCAAAAACCAGCAGAGATATCAAAAATCTGGGAGCACATTCTCAAGCTCTTTTTTTGGGAAAAAAACAATGGCGAAGACAAATCACGGCTAACTTGATGCGTTTAGGAAATACAGGGCACTTTTCAAATTTTGTCCAATTTTAAAAGACTCTCTAATTTCCTTATTATTCAAGACTAGCTAATGACCTGCTGCGTTGCCAGCGTGTAAATACATTTTGAAATAATACACTTCTTTGCAAATTTTGTTGTTGATTTTCTATTTAATTTTTTTTTTTTTAAATCCGATATTAGAGTCGCTTGCCAGTGAGTTCAGTGACGCATTTTAAGCACTCCAGAGCTGCTCTAGAGCGCCCCGGGCTGTTTATAGGCGTTCCAGTGTATCAGAGTTTTACGCAACCGAACTTTTTTTTTCGGGATAAAAAATAGCCTATATCACTCTCCTCTATAGCCGATTCGATTGACCGGATTAGATCGATCTGGTTCAATTTAAATGAACCACACTGTGTTCGATTCAAGCTGGATCAGTGCACCCTCATCAACAAAAAAATGATCTAGATCAGAAGAAGTTTACTTAAATTGAACCCAAATCGATCTAATCTGGGTCAATCGAATTCACCTTATATAGAGATACGTGGTATTAATTCAAGATCGGTCCAGCCGTTCTTGAATTCAAAAAATAATAAAGTTACGTCGGTTGAATGCAAGCCTAAATAAATGAAATATGGCAACGTTATTACATGCTGTCAAAAAAAGTTGGGTTATGTTGTTATGTAATGTGAATGAGTTTGTTTACAATTAAATTAATAATTATTTCAAAATTAATTTCTTTTTCCGAGATGCGTAACCTATCCACAAACCTTCCTTGGGATGGCCATAACAACCTACCAAAGTTTCATCGTAATCGGATAAGTGGTTTTGGAGCGCATGTCCGGATACCCCGTGAACTTTGATTTTTATATACAGTGTGATTTTTTAAGTGTGCAACATATGGGGATTTTTTTTAGTAATAGCACAACCCAAATACAAATAAGGCCAAAAGTTGGTGCATGTCTGATAATCATATTAGGTGCACTTAGAATGGTTGCAAGTCAAACAGCATACAGGGTAGCTCAAACAATATCAAAGCTGTAATGTAAAGTACCCTTATTTTAGAAAATTCAGCAAAATGTTATAGAGAAAAGTTGTTTGAAATTAAAAGTTATGCCTAAATATCAAAACATAGCCTCCTAAGATTTTTTTTATTTTCTTTCGAAAAAAATCTATAATTTCTATATTTTTTTTATTTTTTATTTCCGCCCTTAATACTTTCAAAAATTAATTAAAATCAAATCAATTTTGCATAACTTTGTTCAAATTCAAGCATATTTGTAAAATTAACTTAGATTTTTAATTTTTTATGGAATCACAAAATTTATGTTTGTTGCAATGATATTCAACATAACTTTAAAATGTCGCAATTTTCTTTTTTAACAAGTTAAAACATTACTAATGATAATAGCCATATTAAAAAAACTCTCCTTGAAGTGCAAAAGTTTATTTTATTTAAGTAAATGTTAGTAGAATTTTGATATTTTTTGAGCCACCCTGTATGCTGTTTGACTTGCAACCATTCTAAGTACACCTAATATGATTATCAGACATGCACCAACTTTTGGCCTTGTTTGTATTTTGATTGTGCTTTTACTAAAAAAAAATCCCATATGTTGCACACTTAAGTAATGACATTGTATATAGATATCCAAAAACGAAAATACTTTCTATAGGCAGTTTTTCAAGTAGAATCCAGTGGCATGATCAATTTTTTTTCCAGATGCCACCGATTTTGGAATATTGACCAAAGTTGTGTTTTCTCAAATGGGACACCCGAGGGGACACCCCGTATATTATTTTTTCATTGAATAGCTCTTTGTGAGCTGATTCCAATGATATAAGATTTTATACCTTTACCTTCAATAGTTGTGGAGAAAAAAAGTAAATTCCGTTTTTTTCATAAGAAACAATGAGTTAGAAAGAGATAGTTGAACTATTTAAATTTGAACCGAGATTTGAACTATGAATCGAGGGTGATAAATAGGCAACACATAATTTATGACCTACCTCTCTCTAGCTCATTGTTTCTTATGGAAAAACGGAATAATAACTTTTTTTCGCCAAAACTATAGAAGGTAAAGGTATAAAACCTTATATCATTGAAATTAGCTCACAAAGAGCTATTCAATGAAAAAATAATATAGTGGGTGTCCCATTTAAAAAAATACAACTTTGGTCAATATTCCAAAATCAGAGGCATCTGGAGAAAAATTGGTCATGCCACTGGATTCTCCTTGAAAAACTGCCAATAGAAATTATTTTCCGTTTTCGGACATCTTGATTAATAAAGAAATTAGGAGGTCTTTTAAAATTGCAGAGAGAGAGAGAGAGAGAGAGAGAGAGAGAGAGAGAGAGAGAGAGAGAGAGAGAGAGAGAGAGAGAGAGAGAGAAGTCTTTGTGTTTTTAATCGATGGTTCTTTGTAATGGTGCCTCTGGGTGTCGAATGATAACGAGAAAGGGTTTTTTCTTGAGGCAGAACAACTGTCTTCCATCTCATCTTTAGTTGTTCTGCCATGTACAAAATTTTGATTCCCACCTAGTTTCTCTAGATCTTCGCAAGCGTCCTCTTCAATCAACTCAGAAACTTCCAGTATATCTTCATCAATGTTATCAAGGCTGATTTCTGTAATCAAGGGGTCAGATTCCAGGCAGAATAATAAGAGGTCCTAACACTGACGATAATACCGAAAATTTCAAATGATGATGGTATCTCTGATACTGAGCTCGATGATGAAGGTCTTTTTTGGAGGTATGAGAGAATGCTTGGGTTTTTTGAGGATCCTTTTTTGTCTCTGTGATTTTTTTACTAGCTTGAGAAAAATGGGTCTTGATATGCCTATTAAAATTTGAGCAAACCCATTTTTTTTGTGGGTATTAAGACTAAACTAACAGTAACAAAATCACACTCTGGGCATCGTATTCATGGATTTCCCTCTTTTAATACCACAAACCACTGCCATTTTGTCTATATTAGCTAGAGATCGTTTTCGTTTGAAAGGTCTCCCAAATTAGATAAAAAACTACTAGAACAAGTATGAATTAAATTTTTTATGTGCGTAATTGTGGATTGTCCGAAGGATTGTGATTCATTTTCTTGCTTCCATCATTATAAAAAGATGTCGAGAAATTATTTTCCAAACGCTCATCTGCGTTGAATCTCTGTGCTGTCAAGCAACTAAACAAATGTTTCTATTGAGGATTCTATATAAATATTGCACATGCACACATCAAATTCGCGATCAAAAGCATGTGGCAAATGACTACGAATGCCGCGACCAAACTCCTCAAAATTGTCGTGAATACCAATGAATGCCGCGCGACTTCCAGCGACTACCGCGCGACTTCCAGTGACTGCCAAGTAAGTTCTAGCGACTACGCGGAATTCCGCCACTGACTGCCAAACTTCCAATGACTACCAAGCGAATTCCTGTGACTTCCACAATACAATCAAGAAAATGTACATGTAATTCCAGAAGTGACACACCCCTCGAGGGTTTCATAGCTTAGAGATTAGTTTTTCAGACTTTAAACTTTGTAGAAGTTCTCCCAAATTTAAAGTGCCATCGTGAGCACTAGAAATCAGAAAATATTTATAGTGAAGACATTCCTGAGGAAAATAAACGACCAGATCGTTTTTATATCGGGTCTTAAAAAAAAAAAAACAATCAAAGATTTCTTTGAATACGAAAACGTATGTCGCATTATTGTTTCTTTATTGGTCAGGATTTTTGGAATGACATTTTGACATTGAAGTTCATTGACAAAATTAAAGAAAAATATTGCTAAGACATACCTACGTTTTAAAAACCATAGCAATCTTTGATTGTTTTTTTTTTTGAAGACCCGATATGTTTCCTCAAGTCGCTTTGCTTTTGTTCTAAGAACAAAATCCATTATCTGACGAATAAATAAGAACATAATGTTCTTATTTATTCGTCAGATAATGGACCTGTTCGGGTTTGAAAAACGGAAGGTTCTAGAGCGGTTCAAAACAATCGCACAGTTTATTATTGAAGTTTGTGATAGCCGAGCCGTTGTCATGTTGCTGATTGATAAACTGTGTGATTGTTTTGAACCATTCTAGAACCGTCCTTTTTTCAAACCCGAATAAAGCTATCATGACAAATTTATAAAAAAAGCCAGTTTCAAGGTCAAAATTTTTTCATATTATGGCCGTGTTCGTTTTTGCCATCATTTTCGTCAATTTGCTCCGAAATTTCGACAGTCGCGTGAATGGATCAGACAGTTTCAATTTACAGATCACAAGCCTATTAAAATTTCGGAGCAAATTGATGAAAAAGATGACAAAAACGAACACGGCTTATGTGTAAGAAGTTGAGTTTTTGTCATTTTCACTGAAATCGCCTGGCAATCCTCCGAAATCGCAAATTTTTAGAAATTTTTTCTGAAATTGCTGCAATCATTTGGAAATCATAGGATTTCCGCAATACATGTACAGGGTGATCCAGTATAAAGTGAACACCCCCTACCTTTTCGCAAAAAATTTTTTTTTTAAAAAATCAAGATAGCCATTTAATGTATTTTGTTTCTAGGAATTTGAAAACGTTTTTTGAAATTTAATTACATTTTTCGTTAAAGCGCTGTGACGCCAAAAGTAATTTTTTTAAATGGAATAACCTATATTCAAATCAATTTTTTGAACGCCCCCATTTTCCTCATTTCAAATATATAGTTTGTTTATCTTTATTTTAGTAATTTGCGATATATTCTCACTTCAAAATTCACATAAAAATAGCCGAAAAGGTATCATAAAACATAATAACCAGTAGTTTTATTAAAGGTAAAATTATTTAGGTTTACCTTGATACCTTTTTGGCTATTTCTATTTGAATCTTAAGATTCTTAAGTGAAAATATATTCCAAATCACTAAAATAAAGATAAACAAACTATATATATTTGAAATGAGAAAAATAAGGGCGTTTAAGAAATGGATTTAAATATAGGTTATTCCATTTAAAAAAATTACTTTTGTCGTCACACCGCTTTAACGAAAAATCCAATTAAATTTCATAAAACGTTTTCAAATTCCTAGAAACAAAATACCCTAAATAGCTATCTTGATTTTTTAAAAAAAAAAAATTTTAGCGGTAGGGGGTGTTCACTTTATACTGGATCACCCTGTACATATTTTTCGGGAGTGGTCGCCCCCTCGGGGCAGTATTAGTTAAATGAAAACTGGTCATATGGAATAATATTGATATTGTACAGCAAAGCTGTCAGTACTTCAAGTAAATTTCTTGGAAAATGTATTTCAATTACTTTTTAGTATTTGAATTACTATAATTCAAATACTTTTGTTTTTGGATATTTGTACTTGAATCTGCAAATACTTTTAATAAAGTATTTGTATTTGGTACTTGGATTTACGAAAAAAGTAATTCAAATACTGGACATTTCTACTCAATATACTAGATAAATTTTAAATCGTTAAATTGAAAGTAACTACAATATGCAACTGGAATCTTGTAATTTGGAATCTCTGTAGTACTTTTTTAGAGGTACCGAAAAACGGGGATATTTTGTGACAACTTTGAGGTTTTTTGAAATTCTCGAACATTTCTTTGCCATATAAAATTCTGAAAAAAAAATACACTATGTACCTATATCCGTTCTTACGCTACAGACTGGCAATTCTAGAAAATTGAAAAAATAATGATAATTCAGCCTTTTTTTAATTTGAAGTTGTCCCAATTTTACCCCGTGCTGCAGGGTAACTTTGTGACAGTGCATTTTTACAATGAAAACATAATGTAACCCCGGCATTTTTAGTCTGAAACGATAGGAAATGTCAACAAATATTTGCTAGAGAATTTCATACATCTGTCAAAACTGGTATTCCAACAATGAACTGACATGTTTTGATTGTTGATTTGAACCAATCAGATTGCAATTACGCGATAATTTGCACTAGTGCAAATTATCAGATAATTACATAGTAACTGGTGCGAAAACTGGTGTTTTGACATTTTTTGACAAAAAATTTAAATTTTTGATTCATGAAATTCTCTCATTAAATACAACTCGTGCAATGGAAATATATCTATAATTTTCGACAAATTTGCACTCATGCATTTTTAACTACATTCGGGCAAATTTCCCAAAAATTATCAATAATTTCCATTGCACTAGTTATATTACTATTGATAATTTTTTCATATTAGAAACACAGGTATATACTGATTTAGATATTTTAAACTTTTATTGTATATCATACGATATAGTATTTATCACCCGCATATTCAGCCAGAAATTAGGATGTGAACTCCATCAATAGGAAGTCGTCCACATTAGGAGATATGTCCATCCTTTCAGGTTGAACATAAGCTTCTTCTATTTACTAATTATATGTATGTCACATAGTTGCCCTGGAAACAGGGCCGATCGAAATCGGAAAGTTACTCTGTTTTGTTTATTGTTGAAAAAAATATGTTAAACTGATAAATCGTAAGCGTATTTACTTAGATATCCCAAAAAGAAGGTGGTATCTAAGCAATTGGAAATTCTTACGATTTTTTCTGAGGAGGTTTCAAACCCAGCTTGCCAAGCGGCTTTTGTAGCGAGCGAGGTACCTATATGTCGTGGGCGTACTGGGAAAACCCACTAAGTCACAAAAGTTAAGTTTTGAGAAAAACACATTTGAAGTATTATTTACCTGCCAAAAATCAGATTCATCCCAAAATTATGATTTAGTGTAATAGTCTAATTTAGTTGAGTAATGTTCAAGCTAAAATGTCTAGATTGCTAAGTTTTTCCATTATAAAACAGCTCTAGTACTCAAAAAAAACAAAAAAAGTGGAGTTAGTGGATTTTACTTGACAAATAATTTTAGATTTGAAAAAAATACAATAGAATAAAACTTGCGTTTTTCCCGTTTTAAGGGTTGATGGTGTACCTAATAGCTACAAAAAAACAATTCTCGATTTTTAAATATTTTTACTACTTAATAACAAAAAAAAAATAGATCTTCCACGTGAATTTAAAAAAAATCTTCACAAAAAAATTAGTTTGCTTCATTATTTAGGTGGAAAAGTCTTCTTCTTCATCGCTGTCTTCAGCAGCTGGCTCAGGAACCACATCTTTCGCAGTTTTTGATACGGGAAGAGATTTGTACCACCCATGAAACTCATCAGGTATAACTCTGTTGCGACATAATTTAAGCAAGTCATTTTTTTTCTGAATGCCTATTGGTAGCATTTTTTTGTAAAGCTTTGGTAAAAATGGTTGCTGATTTGAGATTGGCCGTCCTTTACCAAAGACGTTTATTGAGCAGTAAGAGGCACTGTGTTCGTATTTGTACTGAATGATTCCTGGTTCTTTTTTCGAGTATTTCAAGCTTTTAATTAATAGCCAGTTAACAACTTCCCCATTTGTATCTTTAGATCTATTTTTGATAAGAGATTTTGATAGTTCTTTTAGATCCAAGAAGTCGTTATATTTAAGTTCTTCCACTTCATAAGGCTTAGCTTTAATCGATTTTCGCTTTGACCTTGCTGCGCGAAAAATATTTAACCAGTCATTCATTGCAAACACAGACACATACTTTTTGGCTTTTTCGATGGAGCTATGCATTGAGTCAGCTTCCATATAACTATGCCCACTTTCCAGAAACTTATGTTCGATAACCTCAATGTGCGTTTCTTGTACAGCGTACAATAAAAGTGCTGCTACATGTTGATTTCGGTTTTGTCCTCCACATGTATCAGACCAAAATACTACTTCATCAACATGTGGAGCCAACTGGTTTAGATACTCAAAAAGACATGTGCCTATCTTTGAACTTCCTCGTTTTCCATTAAGTTCCGTCCAGCAAAAGCAATATGCATCTTCGACTGATTCGTAAATCGTCAGATTGTACACACATAATTTTCTAGAGTAATACATAGGGCTGACATCAGAGCTGGGAATTTGTAAAACAGACTGTAAATCAAATGTGGAAAACACAAAATTATTTTCTCTAGAAGCTCTTTCTTTATCCAGCCGCTTTGCTTCGTAGCAGTCGTCTCTTCTTTTTAAATGCTTAACGTAGGCTTCTTTATTTTTTGAAGTTTCGGCAGTGCAGGGTTTATTAGCTTCACAAATTTGGCACTGATCTTTTCTCGGTTTGAAAAACGATAAGTTATAATTCACTCCAAATATTCTTTTGTATGTTATGAGTGACACTTTTGGTTTCCGTTCACGTTCACATTCCTGCAAGTATAATTCGTGCATTTTTGAAATAGACAGTTTGCGGTCTAAATACAGCCTTTTAGTATCACGTCGGGAGTAATGAGACTCCATAGTGGGAAAGCATTCAATATGGCGCTTCACATCATCAATGACCTCGGGCTTAGTTTTATTGGGAGGTGATGATTTCCCCCTTTTGTCTTCGCCAACAAAGTTTCCCGAAGGGCCTCTACTTTTAAATGCATTTAAAACAACATAATTACTTATGTGGAGTGTCTTTAAAAAGAAAGACTGGCAGATACGAATTTTAGTCTTGTTTTTTTGAAAATGATATTGCTTAGAATTGCTACGAGGTATTGATTCATTACTTTTAGCCCTTCTCCTCTCAGGACTCTTTAGGGTGCAATTACTTAAAATAAAATCTTTTTGTCGGATATAATCAAGCTTCCAGTATTCCGAGCAAAATGTTTTTCTGTCTTCTTCTGAAAATGATTCTTGGCACTTGAAACGACATTTTTGGCAGTTAACAGTCTTGGGTACCTTCGCAGGTCGTTTCTTTTTTTTGATTTCATAATCTAAGCCTTGGCTTCTTCTCCTTTTGGCCACATTATGTTTCCAAGTATCGGGATTGGCTTTTTTCCAGCGGGTTAGTTTTTTTTCAATTGTTTTGCTGTCTTCAACCTCAGTGCCTGGCTCATTAAGTGACTCTGCATCTGACGCGGAAGAGGAAGAACTTCGAGTGTACGTTGGATCTTCAACTGAATCGTCACTTAAATTTAGTGGATCTAAAAAATAGGATTTTAATTACATAGAAATCGCAATACCAAACACTATTACCTGCTAACGGAGTTGAGGAGGTTGGAGATTGTTGAACAACTTCGTTTGTGACTATTTCAGTAAACGCGAGATTTTGAACTGGTTCTACAATACAATAAGTGTCAGCTTTAAGAGGAGAGCAAAAATATTAAAATAGCAAACCCGAATTATTCTCATTTTCTATAGTAATCTTCTCATGTTTCACTAGTCTTTCAGACAACGAAGATGTGCCTTGATCGATTGGACCAATGCTGTCTGTAAAGTCCTCATAATACGCCGTAGAATCTACTAGTGAGCCTAAAAGAGAAGAATCGTATAGGAAAACGATTTTTTTCCCACTTCTTGCTGTTGAAACTATTTATTATTTTAAGTATTAATACACTCTGTACGAACCTTCCTGATAATTTGCCATTTCTACTATCTCTGAAGACCCTTGTGCAGGCTGATCTCTGCTGAACTTAATTGGTTCACTTTCCGTGTCTTTCTCAACTCTCTCAAATCTACAGTGTTTATTGGTTTCTATTAACTCACTCGTTTCCTGTCTGAATTCCTGAATTTCTTCGGTCTCTTTGCTTATTCCTATTTTTTTTACAAGTTTCTTTTTCTTAGCCTCATATTCAGCTTCTTTTACCATTTTAACAATTCTTTTGCCTCTTGAAAGCATTTTTAAACAATAAAAACCATAGCACTTCATACACTGAACCAATACTAATCAATACTGAAATGGCCAAAATAAGTGTTGTCAAAATAATAACCTCACTTTTTGGATTTAGTTGGTTTTTTCTGTCAAGATTCCAACTCAATCTTTTTTCCAAATATCGGAAAACACATTAGGTGCACTTAGTGGGTTTTTACTGTTACAGATTCTAGCCTCATTCTTGCATAAAGAATGGAAAACACATTAAGTGCATTTAGTGAGTTTTCCCTGTCACACTTTCTGCATTCACGGGAGTAAGCACTCACCAAAGGTACTTGGTGTGTTTTTCAGTATGTGAAAATTGTATTTTATGGAGTTAGTAGAATCAGGTTGTTTATTTTATACTTATCTAGGTCTAATTTGGAGTTGGAAGGTTTTCCAACTTAAGGATTGGATTTTTGTGGACTTAGTGGTAAGGATAACTCAAACATGATTAAAATGGAGTTAGTGAGTTTTCCCAGTACGCCCACGATGTGTTTCCACCTATCGGTAGAAAAATTTGGGGCTTCGCGCACAGAATTTAAAATGTTTGCTTAATTTGAATTGAATTTCACAATGTCAAAAAGTTTCTCCCTTGTCACTAAGTATCCCCGTTCCAATTTTCAGCCTTCAATACAATTTAAATAAAATTCTTGAATAATTTGAATTCCTTTTTAGTGGGTACTTGAAGTACTTTTTATTATTTCAAATACACCATGGGTATTTCAAATATTTAATTAAATACTTGAAATACTTACAGAGTATTTCAATTATTTTACTTGAAAAAATCAAGTACTAAATTAAAGAAATTGAAACTTGAAATACTTTTCAAATTGAAAGTATTTAGTATTTGTACTTGCAACACGAATTTCCCTTAATTGATACTTGGTATTTGAAATACTTTTTTCCAGTAGGTATTTGTGACAGCTCTGTTGTACAGTATAAACTATCGATTTAAATCAAATTTGGAAAATTTTGTTTCACTTGCAAGTTCCCTATTGCCCTCCTGTGTCAAAAAATGATGATGAATCTAGAGGAGGCCTTATCCCTTATCGTATTGATACAATAGTTCACTGTACAGTTTGGTTAATCTGTTAATCCTCCTCGAGCAAAAAGATGACAACCACATGTGACCTGGAGTCGCTTTCCAGTGACTCACTTAAGGCACTCCAGCTGCTCTACTAGAGCGCCCGGGCTGTTTATAGGCGTTAGAATTTCGCGCAACTGAACTGTTTGTTTTTCCCTCGGTTTTTCCTTTCCCCTGCCCTCTAAAAACCCGACCTCGAACCTGACGCTTGTGCGTTCCAGTGAAACAACAGTTGTTTGGAGCACTAGTTAACTCAACAACTAAACTCTTTACAACTCTCAACAATAATTCCTATCTAAATCGTATCACAGTCAATCTTAACCTTAAAACTACTAACTAATACCGGCCTTCATATATCCGTAATCTATTTGCGTAGAATCCAGAATAAACGCGATAATCATTTTACCCAAAGTATTTTCTAGATTTCAAGGTAAATTCTGTACATGCATGCTGGCGAACGCGCCACAGTACTAGGTCTGTTTCTGCAAAAATCACAAACCAGTCAGAGCGGATTTCATTAGTTGAAAACAGTCAGAAAACTAGTTTCAACCAATGAAATTCGCTCTGACTGGTTTCTGATTTCTGATGCAGAAACAGACCTTATTGTCGCCAGCAGCGGGCGCGCTCTCCGCCGATGAGTAAGTGATTCCCGCGAGCAGTGACACAGGTGATACAGCGCAGAGCGTCTAGAGTCAAGACCATTACTATCAAATGGTAATATTAAACGATCAATCCTTGCACAATCGTGACGAAAAATTTGGAAAAAATAAAATAAATTGACGAAATGGGGGGCTGGCAACATTTAAAAAAAAAATTGTTCGATAACAAAATAAATGAAAACTCAATTATGAAACGTTGATATTAAACTATCGAACCTCGCACAGTCGTGAAAATAATAATTTTTGAAAAAGTGGGGGGCTGACAATACACACAAAAAAATAATTTTGGATAACTCTGTAAAAAATCGCTATCAAACGATCTACTATCAAACGAGCGAGAGTGAAAAAACTGAAAAATTTTAATTTGGGAGGGGGCTAAGTCTACAGAGGTGAGACCTAGGTAACAATGTGCAGATGGGATCACTTAGGTTTCACCCTGCAACTAAGACAGTTTTGAGTTTTGTTTGCGTGTGTTTGAAGTTTCGTTTTATATTGTTAATAGAGTGCTTTTCCATTGAGAATGAACTTTGACGAACGGATTTTGGTGGAAACCATACAGACTTTTCCATGTATATGGAACACCAAGAATAAGGAGCACCAGGATTCATTGATTGTCGAGAATGCTTGGAAAAGCATTGCTATAATGATGGCTGAAAGTGGTAAGTGTTTTTTTTTTCTTATTCTTCTTCATACCTATGTATAGGATTTTTTTCAGTTGAAAGCTGCAAAGATACTTGGAAAAGTCTTCGGTCCAAATACATTAGGGAGAGAAAACGCAGCCTCAAAATGTCATCAGGATCAGCTTCCTATTCAGGAAATTGGCCCCTATATAAAAGCATGAGCTTTTTAGCCTCCGTTATACAAACGAGAAGGTTAGCACTTAATAACTATTGTAGTTTGTCTCAAGATGTGAGAAGGCGTAAACCCTCAACAAACTTAAACTTAAACTCCTTGTCACAAAATTTGTCTTTTCTCTTGTCTACTTAGTAAAATAGAAAAAAGCCCCAATTATTTCACATGAATATTTTTTGAAATATTAGCAATACATATTAAAATATTTATTTATTTTTTATTTCAGATCAATTAGTAATGTTGCCACCAAGAAAACTGGAAGAGTGTCACCACCACTTCAAACGCCCTTTTCCAGTTTATGGTCTGCGATGGTGGCAAAAGATGAATCCTCGTTACAAGAAACGTCTGGGCGGACCGATGAGGATTCTAAAGCTGCAAGCACAGAAACAGAGGAAGCGGTTCAAAATATTTCAGAGGATTTGACACCTCATGATTCCGCTTCTTGTACCACTGCAATCACCCCGAGTGGAACCACCACCCTCCAACCAATATCTGTAAGACAGGGTGTGAAGAGGAAGCAGTGTTCTGCAACACCATCTCCCTCTATAAAGGAAAATTCGGCTGATCCGGAAACACAAGCAAGCAGTGAAGACCGTTACTTCGGACTAAGCTTGGCGGAGTCCCTAGGCAAAATAGGAAATAGTAAAAAAAAAATGATTGTAAAAGCAAAGATTTTAACTATCATGGCTGAAGCACTGGATGATTGACTGATTTTTTTAAATATATGTATTATACTGATTAAACCCTTGTTTTTTTTAATTAAAATAACATGACAAGTTCTAGTTCTAAAATAGTCATTTATCGTCTATTTTTTTAGAGAAACAGTGACAATTTAAAATTATAGGTTGACTATGAAGACCCCGCACTTCTCGCTTTCGGTGAATTTGTCTGAAATTTGGATATGTTATGCTCCTAGACATTCTAAATAAAAAATTTCATTGGCACAAAAAAATACAACGAGCCATTTTCGAGTTATGTTAAGTTTAAAAGATATCAGATGCAACACACTTCAATTTTTTGTTACTTTATAAAAATGTAGGAATTACATTCATGAACAGGAAATAATCGCCCAGATAAGATACCGATTTATCTTGGGACAACGGCATTGAAACATACAGGGTGTCCACTTAGTGCGATATCGGACGATATCTCGTTACAGGGTGAGAAAAAAAATCTAAATTACAAAGCTGTTTGATATTCTAATATGCATTAGTTAAAAATATTTTTGAATATACAGGGTGCTCCGTTTATGGGGTATGCGACAGAACTTTGTTATTTTAAATGGAACACCCTGTATGTGATTGCATATTTGGATTCGACGTAAAATTCTGAGCAGATTTCATGTAATGTACCCTATACCTAAGTTCAACTGTTTTGGAAATATTGACAGTTGAAAATTGACTTTTTGCAACTTTGACCGGCTGTAAAACCTAAACGGTTAATTTTAGACGAAAACCGATTTCACATTCCTATCTTAGATTTGTATAAACTATCATTTGACACCAACTTTTAATTTAATCTATGATTAAAAATTCCAGTTAAATTTAATCTCCGGTTAAATTCAAAGAATGTGTCAAATGATAGTTTATGAAAATCTAAGATAGGAATGTAAAATCGGTTTTCGTCTAAAATTAACTGTTCAAGTTTTACAGCCTGTCAAAGTTGCAAAAAAACAATTTTCAACTGTCAATATTTCCAAAACAGTTGAACTTAGATATAGGGTATAATACATGAAATCTGCTTAGAATTTTACGTAGAATCCAAATCTGCAATCACATACGGGGTGTTCTATTTGAAATTACAACGTTCTGTCGCATACCCCATAAACGAAGCACCCTGTATATTCAAAAATATTTTTAACTAATGCATATTAGATTATCAAACAACTTTGTGATTTAAATTTTTTTACTTGCATCACCCTGTACGGAGATATCGTCCGATATCGCACTAAGTGGACACCCTGTATATGAGCGATGCTTTCTGACAAGTTACAAACTTTACAAACTGCCAGAGAGTCTTGTGAGAACCGACCTTTTAACGTCACGTATTCGTACATAAATTAAAAGCAGTAATTTCCGCGCTCTGCGCTATCTCATTGCAGGCATAGGGCCGTCATTTGATGAAGCCCGAATTGATTGTAGCTCCCAACGGGTAAAGGTATACCTATATACTTCAAATACAAGGATCGTATTTCTCTGACCAACTTAACAATGATGTAGCAATGTTACAACGCGAATTTGAAAGAAACATAGATGATATGAGGCAGTGGGTTCAAGAGGTTGACATTCTCATAGAAGACCGAGGATATCGAGATGCTGGTCCACTGCTTCAAGGCGTAGGCATTTGTCTACAAAATGCGGATACCTCTAGATCGGCGACAATTTGAACTTAGGATACTACTGAAGAAACAAAAGAATCACGTTTAGTAGCAAAAACCAGGTGGATACAATTAATGCAGGAAATGGATATGTCAAATCAACTTTTAAGTTTTTTACCTACGAGCGTGCGGTAAAGTGCACTTTACCGCACGTATTTGCAAATGGAAAGTAGCACTTTACTGCACAATTTGCGGTAAAGTTAACTTTACAGCATAGTGTGCGGTAAAGTTAACTTTACAGCATAGTATGCGGTAAAGTGGACTTCAAAGTGTGCGGTAAAGTGCACTTTACCGCATAGTGTGCGGTAAAGTAGAATTTGATATTTATAATCAAAAATCCTTTTTTTTTCCAGAAAATGGATTTTTGATAATTTCTAAATCTAATCTTATTTCATTAATTAATCTGATTCAATAATTAATTTTATCAATGCCCTTTTTTGGAGATGTAGATGCTCATAGGTAAAATTTTGTACCTAACACATGCAGAAAGTGCTTTTACCGCCCTTAACGGCTTGACCGAACTCCGCTTCGCGTCGTTCGGTCAACTGCCGTTGCGTGCGGTAAAGTATCACTTTCCGCATTTGTTAGGTAAATAACTATATCGCATTTTTGACAGTAATGTGATACATAACTGCATTCAAAATTGAGTGGTATTTTTTTACCTGGATAGCAACACTTTACCACATAGCAACGTCATTGGATAGCAACCATTTTGTAAATCAATTTCCATTTGTTAAGTGTTATTCACAGTGTGCGAAATTGCAGCATTTCGCAATTTCACGCCAATCAAATAAATTAAAAATAGGAAAAAGTATTTTTATTTCTGGTTATTATAAAAATTGATAATACAATTATTAACTTCCATTTTTTGCGTTTGCTGGATAGACGAATCGGAATGTTGATCCAGGACAACCCCGCCTGAAGCAATAAAAAGCGAACGTTCTTTAAAGTGTCGTGTAGGAAGAACCTTAAACCTTGACAATGTCAATGTCATGGAACCTAAATTTGTATTTCAAATTTCTATCAAAATTTAGGAAAAAATATCTTATGAACACAGGATCTGAAACAGTTATATTTAGTTGATTTACCTTTTCATAAAAAAAAGCCAACATGAGGTCCTCATTCGGCACTTCTTCCACGTTATTCAATAATTTCCATTGACGGAATTGGTCATATACTTTCTCATACTTTGATTTTGATTTCTCAGCTCTTCCAAAGTCTTCGGATTCATTTCACTGGACGCGATTCCGAAAATTCTTTTTGTTTTTTTTTTATTGTAATGAATAATGTCATGTCATCGGTTTCGTTATCGAAAAGAAAAACTAGCCAGTCATGGGCCACCAGGCACAGGTCTGTTATGATTTCAAAAATTATGTTGTCTTGTCAAAAATAAGAACATTTCTCAATCATTCGAAGACAAAATGCGATAAACTAGTATAAGCAACGCATTTGCAAAGGGTTTTACCAATCTCGTGAGGCCTTAGAGAACTCGCTCGCTTCGCTCGCTCGTACACAAAACTGGCCACACTCAATTGGTAAAACCTCACTTTACTAAACTTGTTGCTTAATATACTATTAATGAATGTCTGATACTATTTTAATAGCACATCTTGTTTATCTCGGCGACCTTCACTCTACACTACAGAAATGCTGAAGCTATTCCAAATAGATATTATACGAGAAGATTAGTAGAGAGTAGAAGCAGAAAGTCGTAAGAGCCAAACACGGTGGATGAGTTCAGTTAAATTCGAACCACTAACCACTCACCTAATTTTCCTCGTCTCACTCTAAACGATCTGCGATACTTAAGTGTTGGTATTTACCAAATATCTCTTGCTCCGTACAAGACGCCATTATGCACCATGATGTACAGAACTCTTCTGAGCAAGGCAATAGGGTAGTGGACATGGTATAATTTCAATGAAATCGATGATCTATTGTTCATCTATGGAGTAAATGAAAAATATTCCTATTGAAAGAAAGGACCCCGCACATTTCTTATGGAAAAGTGATCTATGTGGAATTTTGCTGAATTTTTGATATTGTGTATAGGAAGTCGTCCTTAACAAAAGTGATCATTAAGCTAATGTTCAATACCCAACAGTTTTCAAGATATCAATTAAAAACTTTTTTAATAATACTCTTCAGTATGACGTCACTCACAGCAACGAAAATTATTACTATCCTTTCCACTTTTGACTTTGACTTTACTCTTCTCCTTTTAACATTAAGAAAAGAAAAAGATAGCGATAGCGATTAGTGACAAATAGGTAGGTATGCAAACAGCACCTCTAGCTCCTGCCGCAATCGTCAACTTCATGTCATGATGTCTGTCATATAGCGATTTCATTTGTACCTGTTGTTGTTTTTTTTTATTTCCCAAATGTTAAAAAGAGAAGAGTATAAGTATAGGTAGTCAAAGTTAAAAGTGAAAAGGATAGTTTTAATTTTCGGTGCTGTGAGCATACTGGTGACGTCATACTGAAGAGTATCAAATTAAAAAAGTTTTTAATTGATATCTTGACAACTGTTGGGTATTGAACATTAGCGCAATGATCACTTTTGTTAAGGACGACTCCCTATACACAATATCAAAAATTCAGCAAAATTCCACATAGATCACTTTTCCATAAGAAATGTGTGGGGTCCTTTCAGAAAAAATTGCTAACTTTGTTTAAAACGATTGTAAAAGTAGAGTTTTGGGACGCACTATTTAAACGAAAATATTTCGCGCCTGGATTTTACGTCATAGCTGTTGTATTTGAGTATGAAATGAATTAAACCTTCGTCCTATATTCGACACACACACTCATTAGTGCAAAAAAGAGAGATATATCAGCGTCTGTCGAGGCGCACCCTCAACTTAACCCCACTTTTTGAGAGATTATCATTTGTCAATCAATGCGCACTGAGCTTATCTGCATCTTTTTCTAGAAGCATGTAAAATATAAGGACGCACTGACCGCGCTCTCGCCGACTCTTATTAATGTCGGAATGTCTTTGACATAACAGCTGTGACGTAAGTTCCGGGCGGTAAATTATAGCGTTTAAAATAAGTATAAATTTGTTTATTTTTTTTTTAAGTATTTTTTTGTTTTCTAAAATCAAAGAATCATCAACTACTATTTATTTTGTTATGGAGATTACTAAAAAAAAATATTTCAATTTTTTTTTTTCTACGTTTGCACCACAGGTTATGATTCCATCTTTCTATTTGCCTATTATGCTTGATCAAAATAAAATAACATTTTTATCAAAAATTTAAATTCTAAACTACGACCAATGAACTATAACCAAAAACTGGAATGCTAACACATAAGGACGAACTTGAAGCCTAGTGCGGCTGCTGCGGAGGGGATACCTGTTTTTGTCGCACTCATTATGTTAAATGGCGAAAATTGCTTCCAACACGTATTCTAATTGATGAAACCTGTGAAGGGAAATATGACAAAACTTTCCAAAACGTCATATGTCAGCGAGCAACAGAAAAAAAACAACATTCCCCCTTGTGGCATCTGTCTTTCATGGCTTCATTTTTTTGGCAGATACAGCAATGTGTGCGCATGCCAGTTTTTAGCTATAGTTCATTGACTACGACTGCTGGCGCAAACAGCTGACGTCACTGACGACTTAGTTGATGACGTTGACAATGGTGATACACCAATATGGTGGGGATTACCCAAAACGAGGCCGATAAGCAATTCTTAGTGGTGTGTATGGTCCTTGGGCCAAACTCGCCAAATTAGGCGAGGTTCTTGGTTTAATATTGTCCAATGTCCATGCGTTCGGTATTTTGTTCAAAGAGCAGAGCGTGTTGAGCAGAGCCGTAATCACGTAACCACCGAGCGAACAGAGCAATTGAACGCAGTATCCGAGTGGCCGAAAAATTAATTGTACGATCAAACGAACTTGTGAAGTTCGATCGTAATTATATGAGGCGCTTCATTCGAATAGATTACTTCACTATGTAGTACCGCTTTGGGGTGCTAGATGGCGCCATAGTTTAAATTACTAAAAATTTTGCCCTACCGGCACAGCAGGTGGACTTACCACCAACCTTGTCAACCTGACATTTTCACTTCAAAGAAGCGGGAAAAACAAAACACAAAGGGAGGGTTTCAAGTCATTTAAAACCGAGATTCAAATGGCCCGCCAAATATTAGTTCAATGACTACACCGCTATGGCAGCACCGTCGGAAATGTCACTTGGCGACTACAACAGAAGTGAGCGTTCTATATCAGAATATAAATCGCTTTTCTATGGTTGACTCCGTATTTTGCTGCTTATTGCTGAATTTTGTGAGTTTTGAGACCTAAAAAAATGCATACTTACAATAATTTAGAAATATTTTGAAAGGAAATTTGTAAAAAGCTAGAATTAATTATTTTAAAATCCCCAACATCAAAGGTAAACACAAGGGACGATGACTGATGACAAAAGAAATTAAGGGCGATTTGCGAAGACTAGAGATGAGGCGCAAAAATCGATTTATTTATGCCACCACAGAGACTGGTAATGAGACGGGCGAATTATTTTACGCTTTTTGTAATATCGAGAATACGGGACATTTACGTGTCCCGACAACAAATTTGGGGACGCGGGACATGGATCTTGAAATAAGGGACTGTCCCGAAAAAGTATAAGAAAATAGCAATTTGGCTTATCTCAGATAGTGGAAAGTAAGTCTGGCTGAAAATTCTCGGATCTTCAATTATTATTTACTTGCCAGACTTATCATCCATACTCACAGATTAGCCGGACTACTTTTTTTGCGTAACTTCAGTATACCTCTAAAAATTAGAGCTATTGTCATTACTGAAAAAAAAAGAGCCGTGCATTCGTAAGCTCTGACGCATTTTGCGCTTCAACTCATCGGAAACCCCCCCTTAAAAATATATGAATTTTGCTTAGAATAACTAACCCTACAATTCTATCCATGTTTTCTGACTGGGAAAATAAGTACCGAAAATCGTCACTGCCTCCTAGACTGGTATTCCTAATTAGGCAGGCCTATTCTATACGAACAGCAATTACATAGTAACCACTACCAACCAGTAACCGGTCGCAAGTTGCTTTTTTTGAATAGAAAACTCGCGTTTGACAGCGACAATTGCGCAATTCTCTGCGGTTGCAAGTTACAGAATAAGGCTACGGGATTTGATATTGTGAAAGTTGACAATGGTCGACGAACTGGTTAATCAAAACTGAAGGATAACCAGACACGTGCCAGTTCCTGCTGATCTATAGCGACCAGCTGGCAGCTACTGCTGATTGGGAGTACCGTGTGCGAGAAATTGTGGGTCCAAAATAGGCTTATTTAGGTATCAAAGAACCCACAGATAATGATGCTGTTCAACCTTGGATGCTGCCAAGATTAATACTCGTTAACGAGTAAATGCCTATGATGATGATGATAATTATTTTTAAATAGGTACTAATAGTTATTTGTATACCAAGGCCGCGAAATGCCTTTTTAACGTACGTAGAGAAAAGTTATCGCCGATGCCGCTTGCGGCCGAGGCAAGATAATCTCGAGGACCCTAAAAAATTTCGCGGTCACACACACTATTTTTTGTGCAACTATAAAAATTATGTAGAGTTACAGAAAAACATTATGGATTTGACAAAGGACCACGCACAAAACTTATGGAAAAGTGGTTCCGGTCGAATCCAATGAAATTTTAGTATGATATAGTTCATGATTTCCCGATCAAATTTCATCATTGTCACAAAAAAATCATTCGAGCCGTTTTCGAGTTATAGCTTTTTCAAGATGGCTGATCAAGAACAAATTAAAGACTTAAATGAATTTTTCTGCGATTGACAAGAAATGTCAGCATTTTTGACCGGTTGACAGGTCGCAAAACTCATTATTCTGGTATTTTGAATATATTTCAATAGTTGCTAAGGAATCAATGAATAACAATACAGAAAACACTTTTCCGGCCTAGGCCGGGAAAGTGATTCTCGTACTGATGAGTAATTGGAACCAAAAGACAAACATTTGACAGGTATTTAACCGATCGCAGAAAAAATAGTATGTGTATTTCGGTGGAAAAGCACATTCTCACCTAAATACACAATATACTATTTCACATTTCATTAATATTTTATGATAATCGATAAAATATCATAAAAATAGTTAAAAATTATTATAATCGACATAAATGGTGCTACAGTTTGTCTAATATTAAACACTGTTATATTATTATATCCATTTTCGACTAACAGATAGACCAAATGCTCCATATAGACGTCTTGCAAAATACAACTTTGACATAATCTGATATTTTGTACTTGTTTTTTTTTTTGTGAAATAACTAAATACTATACTGAGATAAAAGATGAGTATATTGGGTGTCGAAATTCGAATCCTTATATACAGGGTGTTTGGTACATCGATAGGAAGTTTTCAATGTGTGATAGTTGGGGTCATTTAGAAGCTGTTTGACCATATTTACCCTTATGCAAAGTTACGTCGTTTTTAAGATATCAGCATTTTTAGATATTTTTGGGAAATATTTGAATTGTTCCCAAAACATATTATTTTTTTTTTCGATATTCCTAATATACAGGGTGTATCAGGTATGACTACAAATATTTCAACACGAGATAATATGGCCCATTTCAAGCTAAAACTGTCCTATTAACCATGGGTCAATTGTTAGTATTTTCGGAGTTATCGCAGAATTTAAATTTAGAAAAATGTTAACAACGTGACAACATTGTACAGGTATTATCTGTGTCAGGATATAAATGTGAATAAAACTGGTAAATTTAAAAACTTTTTTTTGCACGGAGTTTATTTATTTCCATCTGTTTACGTTTTGGTTTGTTATTGGCTTTCAAATAATGTAAATAATAACTTGCATTTTCATCACTTTTCTAGTAAAAATAAAAAATGTGCCGTTTTATTAAGTTGTGAATTGCACTCAATTACATTTTTGCACTAAACATTCAAGAGAAAAATCAAATAATACTTACTCAGCTACTTGTCAAATCCTTATTATGAAAATATTAATTTTTGTTAAAAGGTTCTCAAAACACTAAAATCAACACGCAGATTTTGCACACTCACAAAACGTACTTCCTGTGTCACGCAATCTTTTTAAAACGGGCATCATGTTCTTTCATCTGGTGGGTGCTTTTCTTGTGGGAAATCTCTCCCTAGTTTCCTTGTAAATTCTGGCGGCTAAATGAGCATTTTGCAACGTTTCTGCCTAAACAAATATCTGCATATTCGATGTTTCTAAACATTTTATTTTCAAAAAAGAATGAATTTGAATTACGCGCGTTTCCCAACTAGAAAATCAAGAATCAATTTATTCAGCTACACGAGGACAGTGCGCTACACAGGTTCAACCTTCAACCACCTATTCTATTCTTTATTGTGCTGAGTTGCCAAATGTTTAGATACCCTTTTACAAGTGAAATTTGTATGTTGTTTTTTCAATTTTTTGTTATTGTTGTTGACTAAAAATGCATAATTCCTTAATAATTGGATTAACTGAATTTTTCTACATCTCATAATGATAAAAAATTTCTTTACCTTTAAAATATTCGTTGAAAAATGTCAAAACTTCAAAGGCCTTTTTCTCAAAAATGGTTGACTTTGGACCCCATGTTGTATAAACTTTTTTTGTTCAAAATCGGCCATATTTTCACGTGTTAAAATTTTTCTAGTCAAACCTGATACACCCTGTATGCTCTCTTTCGAAACAATACGGATAGGGACACCGAATGTGTTAAGTTATGTGTTAAAATACATGGATTCAAAATATCTGAAAATGGCGATATCTCAAAAAACGGCGAAACTTTGCACGAGGGTAAATAAAGCCAAACAGCTTCCAAAGCACCCTAACTATCACTCATTGTAATCTCCCTATCGATTTACAAACTTTGGATGTACCAAACACCCTTTATACCTACCTATAGATTCTTTATTTTCACATTTTACGATTATTCTTCGACTACAATTTATTAGGTTAAACAAATCATAAAATAAAAAAAAAGTTTTGTAAAGGTAGACTAATATTTTTTGAATACATTTAAACTTGGATCTTTTTATTTTTGTATCGCCGATTAGCATCAAAAACTCTCTTAAGAAGTTCTGTATGAGGATATTCAACATTTATGTCATGCCTGGAATACACCCCCAAGTAGCACAAATGTGCTTATTACCATCATATACATTGCTATAAAACATCTTGCTATATAACTGCGATATTTCTTAGTTGGGTTGTAAACGCTTATATGAGGCCTATGAGTATGGAAAAGGCCCAGGTTTATAAAATATTATTATTGTTTTGAAGTTGTTTTAGGATCGCGAATAGCATTTACGAAATAATATGAAGTGCTTTATAAAATCGTTATGAAACAGTTTTATAAGAGGTTTATAAGTTAGGAGATAAATTCTCCTATATAGCAATTGTGTGTTTTGTGAACCTTAGTATAAAACAGCTTTATAAATATTATTTGGAAGTTATGTAGCTGTAGTTGAAATTATTAATAAAACATTTATAAAATAGGCTCAGTTAAGCTGGCCCCCCCCAGTTGATTTTTTTTTGCTCAAAAAGCTAGCGCAGATAGAGGATATCTAGCGCAGGCTAGCGCACCACTTTTAAAAGCTAGCGCACCAACCCCCGCGGAAATAGAAGAGGATGCGATCGGGGGGGGCCAGATTAACGCTAGCCCCCCCCCCAGTTAATATTTTTGTCTCAAAATGCTAGCGCAGAATAAAGACACCTAGCGCAGGCTAGCGCACAACTTTTAAGAGCTAGCGCACCAACCCCTGTGGTCATAGCAGGGAATGAGATCGGGGGGGGCTAGATTAACGCTAGCCCCCCCCCCAGTTAATTTTTCTTGCTCAAAATGCTAGCGCAGAATAAGGACACCTAGCGCAGGCTAGCGCACCACTTTTAAAAGCTAGCGCACCAACCCCCGCGAAAATAGCAGGGGTTGCGATCGTTAGGGGAGGGGAGGCAGATTAACGCTAGCCCCCCCACAACCACACCGTGACAACACAACAAGCTTGACAGTTTCCACATTTCACTTCGGCGCATGCTCACTTTAAAAAATTCTCTGTCCGAGGTGGAACTTTTGAAGTGAACTCCATGTACTTCACTTCGTATAGTCGAACGCTAATGGAGTCACCCCTAATACACCAAAAAGCAATACCCGATCGGCTGGAGTGCGAATGGAGTCACTCGGAGGGCACGGAGTGAGCAAGCCGAACCCACCTAATATTGAAACTATTGAGAGATCCTGAGTAGAAAGAACACGACTAGTCAGGCGGTGCCAGCGGCTAAGCTCAGCAACTCAGCAGGGACTTTATTCTCGAAACCGAGGAACAGCGTTCTCATGAGAACGATTGCCCTGTCGCTGTCAGTGTTATACATATTTACCAACAAAAAGGAACGTCGATTGCTAATACGTCAATTTCATGTACAAATAGGAAGTTCCTAACCTAGTTTTGTCTGTGTGTTCAAGAAGCGACATACGTTTAGTCACTAGAACAACCGGTACTTCTAAAAAGGTATTAAATATGGAAACATGAATACATATGACGAAGACAGAACCTTCGTTCTCATGAGAACGCTGCTTCCCTGTTTCGAGAATAAAGTTCCTGCTGAGTGGCTGAACTTAGCCGCTGGCATCGCCTGAATGTACCCTATGTATGGGTGTCCCACGGTGGATGGCGTATTAGACGTTTATTGTAGGGCTGTGACAAACTGTATGTATTCGTTACTGAGTAACGAGTATTGTCTCGGATTTGAAATACGGATTCGTTACTGTCGGCCGCTTTTCGTTACTTGCATCAGTCGCATCTCTACGAAATGTTTTGCTTTTTTGAACATTTACCAAAGATTTTTCATATAAATTCTATAAACAAATTTTTAAATATTTTTAGACAGTTTGGGTATATTTATTATTGTCAAATATTGAAAATACGAATCCCGACAATACTTATTCGATAATCGGAACAAATGCGAATGGCGAATGAGTCACTTTTCTACTTTTTCGCATAGGTAGGTATCTTTCCTATCCTCTGAATACTAGAGTAACGGAAGTAACGAGTAACGAATATTTAGTAACGAATATTAATATCAAATACGTACGAGTATTAATTAAAATTTTCGTTACTTTTACAGCCCTAGTTTATTAAGAACTTAATAGCCGATCATTGTGAAAATTTGGAAACCGGGATAAACGACTATGATGGATCTACCCTTGAAAATATTTTTGACCATGTGGTGTTGCCGCTTCTACTCTAAACCAGTAGCAACATCGCTATTTTAAATGGAACACTTTGTATATTTTTAAATTTTTGAATTCGGCACATACAGGGTGACACAATGAATAGGGAACAGCCTATAACTTTTTTAATATATAAGTTGAAAATTTGAAATTTGGGGGGCTTAAACGAGGCAACTTTTTGAGTTTTTTAGAAGTAAATTGCGTTACAAGTCACTTCCGGTTAAACCGGAAGTAGCCATAACTTTCAATTTTCAAATGGGACACCCGGTATTTTTTGAGTTTTCTGGCATCAGCAGATCATTTTACGTATGATAGGAACATTTTTGAAAGATTTATAACAAAACCAAAAAAAAAATTTCATTTAAAAATAAGGATTTTTCAAAAGTTGTTGAGTTTTTTTTCAGCGGATTTTAAAAATGTTGATATCAAAAAATAGGGAAAAAAATCTAGTTTCAAAAAATTGATAGGTCCCAGCGTGGTTACATTTGAAAAATATGGAATACCTTGAAAACACCTCTTTGTTTAATTTTGATCTGAAATTATGGGTTCAGTTAGCAAAAAATTGAAGGTTCAGACTTTCCTGATATTAAGAATATCCAACTTAATCAATTTACACCAGTGGCAGCGCCGAATTTTTTTTTCTAAAAATTAATTCAATTTATTTAATTTTTTTGTTAAAAATTTGCCAAAAATGGTCCTACCATACTTAAAATGATCTGCTGATGCCAGAAAACTTAAAAAATACCGGGTGTCCTATTTGAAAATCAAAAGTTATGGCCACTTCCGGTTAAACCGGAAGTGACTGGTAACGCAATTTACTTTTAAAAAACTCAAAAAGTTGCCTTGTTTAAGCTCCCCAAATTTCAAATTTTCAACTTATATATTAAAAAAGTTATAGGCTGTTCCCTATTCTTGTGTCACCCTGTATGAGCAACAGAACAACTTTTCTTAATACTTTCCTATACCTATCTGTCGCCGCTTTTCAGGAATAGGTAATTAATTTAATTTTTTTTTAACGAAAACAGGACTAAATCTTAATATCTCCCTCCTATAAAAAAATTTTTGGCTGAAATTTGGATTATGCCAGAATAATGCTAATGAATAAACGCTAATAAATCCAAAAAAAAATGAAGAATTAGGTATGGGCAAAGTATACATAGTCTGAAAGCTAGTTTTATCAACATTTTAAATCCGTATTATTATACAGGGTGTTCCATTTAAAAAAAAAACTGGCATTTTTGTGAGTTACCGACAAAAATTAATTTCGGGCTCATCCTGTAGGTATACTTGAACTAAGATGTGAGCGAAAGATCAAATGCCTACAGGGATAACCCAAATTACAGCTCAAAATTATTTTATAGGAGGGACACATTAATTAATTAAAAATTGAAATTAATTTATTCCCGAAAAACGGCGACAGATAGGTATAGGAAGGTAATAAAAAAAGTTGCTCATAATTATATACCGAATTCGAAAATTTAAAAATATACAGGGTCTTTCATTGAAAATAACGATGTTGCCACCGGCTAAGAGTAGAAGCGGCAACACAGCATGGTCAAAAATAATTTTAAAGTGTGGATCATGGTCGTTTATCCAGGTTGCCAAATTTCTAAAATGATCCGCTTTTTAGTTCTCGCGTATGATTACACGTTGTTTTTTTTTAAATTTATCCCTCCCGATCGCATCCCCTGCTATTTTCGCGGGGGTTGGTGCGCTAGCTTTTTAAAGTGGTGCGCTAGCCTGCGCTAGGTGTCCTTATTCTGCGCTAGCATTTTGAGAAAGAAAAATTAACTGGGGGGGGCTAGCGTTAATCTGGCCCCCCCCCCGATCTCATCCCCTGCTATGAGCACAGGGGTTGGTGCGCTAGCTCTTAAAAGTTGTGCGCTAGCCTGCGCTAGGTGTCCTTATTCTGCGCTAGCATTTTGAGACAAAAATATTAACTGGGGGGGGCTAGCGTTAATCTGGCCCCCCCCCCGATCGCATCCTCTTCTATTTCCGCGGGGGTTGGTGCGCTAGCTTTTAAAAGTGGTGCGCTAGCCTGCGCTAGATATCCTCTATCTGCGCCAGCTTTTTGAGCAAAAAAATTCAACTGGGGGGGGCCAGCTTAACTGAGCCTATAAAATAATGTTTTATACCATACTTAAAACAGTTCTAATAATAGCATTTTTGTAGTGAATAAAATAATTTTATCGTATTTTCATATTGCCGAATACAAAACTGATTTTTAAATGGTTGTCCAACCTTCTCTGCTTTTATGGATAACGAATATGGCGACATGTTGCTAGGGATGCATGGGTAAATCAGGAAATAGTTATTTTCCTAACTAGTGCGCAAAGTGATACTTTCCCGCACGAAAAAGCAGTTAGACGAACGACGCGAAGCGGAGTTCGGATAAGCTTTGAGTGCGGGAAAGACACTTTGCGCAAGTGTTAGGAACAATATTTTTTCTACGAGTATCTCAAAAAAGTAAACTTTGAATTGTTAAAATATTAGAAAAATCAATCAAATCAAAATCTTCAAAAATCGTTTAAAATCTACTGGAATTCCTCAGAATGTCTTTTAAATTAAATCCCCAAATATCTTTTTACATCTTCTGTAATTTCTAGAATCAGCAAGAATATTTTCATGAGAGTCTCTTAAATATCAAAAATTTTACAAATTCCTAGCAGTACAGGGTGGTCCAATTTGGACACCTTTGATAGGAAACATCATGTTAACTAAGCGTTAATTTCAATTGAAACCCTTCATTTTGAATATTGGTTTATTCAGAAACCATCAAAACATTGAAAAATCAAGTATAACTATGGTAATTATGCGTAACAAAAATGAGTGCGCAAAGAGGTTCCGTGCGCAAAGTTCAACTTTGCGCACGCAAATGAGTGTGCAAAGTGATTACTTTGCGCACGCAAGTAGAAAAAATATATAGCTCACCTAAATAACGTTCAACCACTCAAATTTTACTGCGAAGCAAATTTTACTGATCAATTGGGGGTTATTTTTTGGAGATATTTTAACGCGCTTCAATTTTACCAAGGTTTTACAGTTACAAAAAAATATTTAAATTTCACGAAAGTCTCCAATAATCACCCGTGAAGTTGAAAATCGACATTATGTCATGTCCTATGTTATTGCGAACTGATTTTATTCTTTTAGCAATGAAAATTTTCTAAATTGTATTATTTTATTTAATTTATTTTGGATACGACAAAATGGCCGACATAGGACCAAGTGAAATTAAACGTGAAAACATGGCGTCGACTAATAAATCATTTTTATCGCCAAGAAAATGTTTAATAAACAAATTTATTATTTATAAAACATATTTGATTTATAACGTGTTATATAATGCAGTCCAGGGCCGCAACTAGAACCCTCGGCGCCCAAGGCAAGTTCAAATTTTGGCGCCCCTCCACCACCTTCTCCAAAGTAACAATAGATATACACTGCCGAGCATAAAATTAGGGTCACCCCATAATTTGCAATTATTTTTAAAATTTTTGGTTTTTGCGGATTGTTTTTTTTTTTTTTTTTGGTGTAAAGTTCACTAACTTTATGCGATGATTAGTCGTAGTTGCTTAAATTTAAAAAAGTTCTTGTTGTTTTGCCCCAAGTTTTGCAAACTGCTTGAAATGCAAATTATGGGATGACCCTAATTTTATGCTCGGCAGTGTATTTTTTGATGCTTTAGTTTTTGCTTGAAATTTTTTCAATACATTTTCGAATTGGAACGAGTTCTCCAGACTGTCCAATACGTAAACGAACGTTGTGTCAATCCTGAAATTCTTGCTAAAATCCTAAAGTCCGTTTTTTTTTAAAAATAATTCCCCAAGTCAAAAATTTAGTAACTATGTTGGCAACACAAGCCTCTTCTACACAGTGACGTATCCAGGGGGGGGGGCAAAGGGGGCAATTGCCCCCCCTCAGAGCAACAACCTTTTATTCCTTTTATTTATAAAAATATAGAAAATAACAAAAAAAAAATTTTATAATCACATCCCCAAAGTAATTACTTTGCACACTCATATGCGTGCGCAAAGTTGAACTTCGCGCACGGAAACTCTTAACGCACTCATTTTTGTTTCGCATAATTACCGTATTTATACACAAGATAGGCATTCAGGTAAGGTTTAGCTTTTTTAATTTGCCATTTTCCGTATGAGGAGCGAAGGTAGGAAAAATCCAGCAAAACCAGGTGTAAGGTCAGGTGACCATTGGCGTGGAAGCCACTAGTTCACATTTGGAGTATCGGATCATAAAAGTTCGACAGTAAGTTTCCATTATACTTCTCAACTTAATGGTGTTGCGGAAAAAATGAATTAAACACCAATGGACAAAGCAAGATCTATGATAATGCAAGCAAAAATGAATGGGATATTTTGGGAAGATGCTGTACTTGTTGCTATGTAAAACTAATTTCAAAAGTCACATGATAAAATATCATCCCAGGTAAGTTTTGTCTCAAAATTTGGCAGGAATCCAGGAAAAACAAATTTTAAGTAAACCTCGCTAACACAACCACTGTTGCAGATAAAGTCAAGATCGATGATCCTGATCACTGAAAAAAATTATTGAAAACACAACACATTGAATTAAGAGAGAAAATTACCAGTTTTGAGCATCTGGAAACATTAAAGAAAAAGGTACAGCTCCTCTGGATGCTATGCAAATCTTCAAACACTCGTAGAAAAAGTATTGTTCCTAACCCTTGATGCGTAAAGTGTCTTTCCCGCACTGAAAACTTTATCCGAACTCCTTTTTACGTACGTCATTCGTCTAACTGCATTTTCGTGCGGAAAGTATCATTTTGCGCACTTGTTAGGAAAATAACTATTTTTATGTAGGTAGGTATTACACACCTTTGAATTTAATTTTAGTTTGGTTGTGTTTTTTGTGTTATATGGTAAAGTTCGTTTCACCAGGGTTCATACTTGGCCTTGAAACTTGACAAAAAAGGGTTGTCGTATATTAATTCATATGACACATTCAATTTTTCTGACAAATTGAAATGAATGACGTCTGATTTCAGAACCGACGAACGTTTTTGACGTCATTGATTTGTTTCAGTCAATTTTTATTTGTTAAACAAGGAAGATAAATGCTGGTGGCAAGTACAAACCCTGGTGAAACAAACTTTACTTGTTTCTTGAAAGTCGATTTCTCAGGAAAATAAATAATTTCAATTATCAACCTCTTATCGTTTCAATGAGTAGCCCAAACATTTTTTCAGTGGCGGCTCGCAGGCTAATAATATGGAACCATATGGCACTACCTTATTTCTCATATCGGTGAAAATCTAATTTTTTGTCTTATAAAAGTATTAGAAGCGGGCGAATATGCCATTAAGATGTGTGATTTTAACAACTTTTAGGCGTAGCACCTCAATTTCAGCCTCCGGCGGGCAACTGGTCTGCCCTCCCCCCCCAAAGCCTCAGGCTGGATACGCCACTGCTTCTACATAAAAAATTTGAAAGCATTGACAATTTTACATTCTATTGCCAACATAATGTCATTTTGACTTTTATCTTTAAAAAAAAAAACAGACTTTAGGACCGCTAGAATTGGTTCAGAAACGGTTCCGAACCGATTCTGGTTGATCCGCGAATCCAGAACCGTAACTAAAAGTTCGGAATTTTGTGATCCGCGAACGCCATTACTTGAACTGCGCATGCGAAATAGTTTCGAACCAGTTCAGAATTCTTACCGCGAACGAAGCTATTGTAAAAATAAAAGCTGTTTACGGAAACTATGATCGGGTTGACCCGATTGCCAGCAGACGTATTTTGTCTTTTTTCAATCGTATTCATTAAGGAAAGATAGAAAACATTCAGCTGCTGATCGGGCTAACCCGATTAGAGTTCTCGTAAACGGCTAAATAGAAAAGAGTCAAAAAAGATAGTGCATGCAGCATGCAGAGGGCGCCCACGTCACCCACAGTGCTCTTGCTCAGTTTGGTTGGATCCAAACTCGACTCGAAGCTAATTTCTGGCTAACGAATGTTGGGCGCTACGTTATCAATAACTTGAATTAAGTAATCACAGACATTGCAATTTGCTGCTGCCTTTTGCACGCGCATTGTGTTTGACATAATTTATATGATTACTATCGATATTCGTATTGTTGATGGTTGACAAAGACAGATGTAACAGAAGCAAAATAAATTTCCGTGCTACGACAAATGACGTGTGAAACCGTTGCCTTTTTTTGGATTGTAAAATATAGATGGATTAAATTCGGCGCCCCGATGCTCCGGCGCCCCGATGCTCCGGCGCCCCGATGCTCCGGCGCCCCGATGCTCCGGTGCCCTAGGCGGGCGCCTAGTTCGCCACCCCCTAGTTGCGGCCCTGAATGCAGTTCCATAAAACATTTGTATTTTATTATCTAAAATGACATAGCGTAAAACTATTATAATATTCCAGTTATTGCAATGTTGCCATGTCAAGAACAAACGTATAGCTTTATATATTTTCAATTTTGTATGGATGAAAATCAAAAGTTACTAGTAACTTTCGAACTTAATTTTTAAAAAATCATAGTTATCAAAAACTCGTGGCCGACAGAATTGAATCAAAAAAATTGGAATTTAAAATTGGAAGAAAATAGTCATACTTGATTAGATTTTTTGGCCGCACCGTAACAATTCCAACAAGTTTTAAATTGAATTATATTAAATAGATAGGTAGGTATAGATTATACCTTCTCTGCATTTTAATTTTTAGTTCACTATGGTTTATCAGCAGGGTTACAGTACCTACCTAATATAGACAGTAACTTGTAACGGTTCATGTGTTTGCGTATTTGTCTAGGGCATTCGATCATAATAAACCCTTGATAACTTTTATTGAATTTCAAATAAACATTCTGGATACTTGAAGATAATATATTCAGTTTGACAACGTCGCATCGCCTGTTCTGAATTATGTATATTTGTTTTCAGATCACGGTGCTAGGTGGCGTGGGTGTCGGTATATCTGAAGTAATTGCGATAATAATAAAACCCTTAAAAAATACTATTGTTATATACCCTTCAGAAAAATTGCTTAAATAACAATATTATTATAAAGTTTATCTGACTGTATCAATTTCACGATTCTTTTATCGTAGAATACATTTACAAGAAAAGTAGAATTTTGGACACCTTATTACTATTCTATGTTATGTTACGTTATTATAAGCTAAACGTCCTTAATACAGATATATGTTGCTTAAATGACACCAAATCAGATCTTTCGAAATTAGCCTGTACCTCTTTCCTGAAATTGCCACTTCTTCCTAATATTATCCAGCAGGAAATGTTTGACATATTATATTGATAATTAGCAATAGGTAGGTAGCTATATCAATTACCACTGGAATTAAAACTAGAAATGTCAAGATTTTTCTGCAGCGTAGGTAGATATACTAAATTTTAGTTTAGTGCTATAACATTTTTATAAGGTTTCACTAATAACAATTTTGTATTTTGTGAGACACTTCTGTTATTTAACCCTTTTTTAAGTGCCTTATTCAATTTTGTTCCACAACAATTATAAAATAGTTTTATAAGAGTATTGAACGGAACTAAATTATTGCTAAGAATGAACTGTTCTATAAATTACTCTCCATAAATACTATAAAATCTTATGATAAAACGGTAATAAAACAAAATGCATACTTTTATAAGTGATATATATCTGTTTGTGAATATTGCTATAAAGCAACTACAAAATATATCTATCTCAAACAAATACAGTTTTATAAGTCTTGTCATATAAATATTTATGAGCAAGTAAATTACCAAACTTATAAAATTGTTATTTAAATTAATCTTGAAAATATCTATATAGCAAAATAACAAAATAAATTTGTTTTCATGATACATTTGTATTTATTGAGTCTCTTAAAAATCAGGTTTGTTACTTCAAATGCTCTAACAAATCGGATATAAAGCACTTCAGTCTAATAACAATATTTCTGTGCTACTTGGGCCAGCAGATACCATAGTACAGATGCAATATGAGCACAGGTTCCGAAGGCGAAGGTCCTTGCACCTGATTTCCATGTATAGCAGTATCCAGTAATTGAAATATTATCATACTGAATAAAAAGTTGGTGTTTGATAGCGTTTTTGATAGATACCATTCCTTTGCTAAAAGAGCTTGGAATTAAGTTCAAAATACCAAGTCAACTAGAGGCAGGCCAGAATCAACTCTCAACGGAAGAAGCCAATGCTTCTGGATTAGTCACTAAAACCAGATGATGGATTGTCGAGGCTAGAAATGGACAGACATTTTCAATCGATGTTTGAATTATTTTCGGAATCTATACCTATCTACCTCATGTAAAAAACTTAGGGGATTTTGATAAGATCTGTGGAGCACTTAATAAATATCGAGAGTTGGAAGGAGCAACCGCTGAGGATGCTCAATAAATATTGCAAAGATCTAGTGAAGTAAGTCGCCTTCAAGACTTTGTCCAACGGGATAATCTGCATCTTAGAAATGCTAGGTGGAGGAAAGTGGAAGAAAATCACGCCCCAGACTTTCCATATCTTAATTTAGATTACCTAAGAGATATTGCAATAGGAGTATATCAGCTAATACTTGCCCCTTTATTGGCCTTCATATATACAGGACACAATACGAAGAGATCAAGAAACCGAACTGCAGATCGGTACCCTGCTAGAAAATCCAAATATTATCCGTTTGAGAGTACATTCCCGCTACCGCAACGCTATCAAACACCAACTTTTTATTCAGGATGATAATATTTTAATTACTGAATACAAATCAAGTGGAACCTGTGCTTATATTGGATCTATTCTGTACTATGGTATCTGGGGCATTCCAGGCCTGAAATAAATGTAAAACTTCCTACAGAACTTCTTCAGAGAGTTTCAATGTATTTAAAAAATTTATTCTACATCTATATAAAAAAAAAAAATTATTTTATGGTTCAGCTTAATATATGGTATAGGTACTCGAACAATAAATAATCGTAAAATGTAATGATAAATAATAGTACATTAAAATACAAGTTTCATAAGACGTCATTTTATCGCACGAGCCCTATATTAGAAAACGAGCCGGAGGCGAGTTTTCTAAAGGGCGAGTGCGATAAAATGTCTTATGAAACGAATATTTTATACTATTTTTTCTATTTTGGTATTGTTTAATTAAGAAAAACAAATTTTTCTTGAACATTTTATTCTCATATTTCCTGATTTCATATGTTTAGATTGGTAACACTACTTGCCAAATATAGAAATCTTCTATTATAAAATCGCGAATGACAGTTCGATGGCCATCAGTCAGCCAGTGTTACCAACCTTCGATAAGTAAAAAAGGAGTGTCACAAAGAGCTTCTTTTCGAAACTACTTTTAGTGTCGAAAAGACTTCAATATGACACCAAAATAGAAAAAATAAAATCTATAATATATTAGGATTCGAATTTCGACACCAATATACTCATTATTTATCTTAGTATAGTATTTAGTTATTTCACAAAAAAAAAAACAAGTACAAAACATCAGATTATGTCAAAATTGTATTTTGCAAGACGCGTATAAAATATGGAGCATTTTGTCTATCTGTTAGTCGAAACTGGATATAATAATGTAACACTGTTTAATATTAGACAAAATGTAGCATCATTTATGTTGATTATAATAATTTTTAACTATTTTTATGATATTTTATCGATTATCATAAAATATTAATGAAATGTGAAAATTCATTTAAGTCTTTAATTTGTTCTTGTTCAGCCATCTTGAAAAGGCTATAACTCGAAAACGGCTCGAACGATTTTTTTGTGGCAATGATGAAATTTGATCAGGAGGTCATGAACTATATCATACTAAAATTTTATCGAATTTGACCGGAACCACTTTTCCATAAGTTTTGTGCGTGGTCCTTTTGCACGTCAGGGATGGCGGCCGCGAAATTTAATTTCGCAGCCTGAGTAGCGGCCGGAAAGCTCATTTAGCGGACAGATTAAACATTAAACTCATAACCTCACTTTCGATGGGGGGACATTAAGAACTATTTACATTGTGCCGTACACAAATCACATAACGTCACTTTCGATAGGCGGCCAAGACAAACATGTCATTGGGACAAACAAACGATAACTAGGTATGTACCATCGTCACCAAAAGTAACTGGGACCGCAACATATTAGCTCTTATACTATTATATGACTTTTAGTGTCAAATATTTGTCAAACTATGAATAAAATGAATGATGGTAGAAATAGTCCAGGAGATTATTTTTGCCCCAGATACTTTTGGTGACGATGGTACGTACAGATATTTGCGTACTATTACAATATATTATATGTAGTAGTTTTTTTTAGACCCGTTAAAGCTTTCCTTAGGATAAAAAAAAAGGTTCAAAGTGATTTGTACTGATGTGTGTGAATATAGTCCTTAATAACCCCCATCGAAAGTGACGTTATGAGCTTAATGTCATCTAGTGCCTCATTAGGTAGCAACTTAGATAATATTTATGGCGTTTATTTAATCAAATAATCAAAAATTGAATTTCCAATATTTTAAATCAGTATCAATAAATTGAAAATGAAACAAATTAGCGTTGACCCCAAATTAATTAAAATATTTATACAGGGTGGCGCAAAATGAACATTATGATTTGAATGCTTTATAACTTTTTTATTTTCAAGTGAATTGTTACCTAATGTATTTTTTTTTCAACACAGTTTATGAATGGAGAAAATTTTTGCACTCAAATGTGAAAAATGACATCTCGCAAGAGTCTGCCATTTTCTGCTTCGCTTAGGCGTGCTCTTTCCGACACATTTTGCATGACTTTTTGCAAAATTTCAGGAGTTATGGCACGGATTTCATTACGTGATCTTCCGGCACCACAAAGGTTCCTTACTGAACTTTGTTGCTGAAAATTTGCAACCAGACGATTTATTGTTGACACGTAGGGTCCAACACGCCCATTAAAATACCGACAATATGCACGCTGCGTAAGAACCTTAGATTATATACAGGCACACCAGATACGCAAAGCATTCAAAATAAATTCAGCCAAGAAGGGGTCACAGTCTAAGCCCATGTCTTATACCATGTATGCACTGATACGTTGGATAGCTAGAAAAACCTGAAGCGATTTGATTGGTCATCACTTGTCAACGCGTGTTTATTTGGTTTATGTGGGAATCAGCTTTTAAGGGCGTGCGTAAAAAAAGTTGTGCCGTAGTAACGGCACTTCTTGAGCAATGGCTGAAACAGCTAATTTTCGATTTGTTGTTTTGTGATTTTGTTCTCGCGTTTTAGTGTGATTTTAATGATTATGAACTCTGTTTTCTATTCAAAAAAATATTAAATTTAATACATGTGGAGAATCATGCTTCAGCTGTGCCTGGTTTGTGGAAAAAATAATGCGGATTTCCTAACCTTTTCTCTACAGGTAAGTGGAATCAGTGGCGCACCACCTGTACTTGTTATTTATTGTATTATCTGTTACAGAGTTCCAACCGTTATTTTATTCCGGTTTCAGGTAGAAAAACTACGATAGAATTTCATTGAAATGGAATAAAACATTATGGCAAATCTCAGGCGTCGTTCGTTCACAATCAGAATGGAGCTTTACGAATAATAAAAATGTGTAGGTACCTACCTGTATGTACCTATTTAATTTACCTAATTATGTTGATAGATAAGATAGAAAAAGAACAGTTTGATTGATTATTATGTAAACAATGTATCAATGAAAAGAACAATAGTATATTGTTGTATTAGGAGTAGAAGCTTTACTTTTTTGTGCTGAAGCAGTGGGTTTGCGAGCCGAACGTAGTGAGGCTTGCAATACTGCTGAAGCACAAAAAAGTGCTTCTACTCCGTATGCAACACGCTATTTTTTCTCCAAACGAATGTGGTAAGCTCGGTGGTAACTGGATGGTTGAGCGGCAGTAAAAGTACGAGCGGCACTAAAAGTACTTTTACTGCCGCTCCAGCGACAGGTGTTAACCTCCTGGATTTGCCTAGCAACATAGAAATTGAATGTCTACCATCTTGACAGGTATTGAAAAAGTGATGTTTTTTTGACGTTTGGAGAAAAAATTATTATTCTTTAATCCCATTTACTTGATTGAAATAAAATATTACATATTAATTTGCTTACGAATTATTGTAGTTGATTTCTATAATTTTAAGCAAATAAAGCTTAATGTGCTGTGAATACCGTCGTGCGTGAAGGTTGAACAGCTGATCGCTACCCACAATTTTTTTTTTTTTCTACACAAGGCAAAAATAGAACAATCAGCTGGATCGGTGAGTCTACTAACAACTGTTGTAATTTTTCACCTCCTCAAACCCATCCTCATTTTTGAACTTTCTTTTTTTCAATTTTTAAAATCAAAAAAGGAATTTTATCCAAAAAATGTCTGAATCAGGGGGGAAGACCCCCCTGACGACCATAATTATAGTCAAATTTTAAATTCAACACTAACAGATGAATCAAGGTCAATTTTAAACAATACAATAATAAATATAAATTTAGAAAAACAAAATTCCAATGAAATAAAAAACCGGCCCCGATATGAAAGAATGTAACATAAACAAGACCTCATTTACCTTATCACAGTTGAAGCGGAAAATAAAAATATTGGCAATTACTCCCAAATTAAAATCGCAAAAGAAATATTTGATCTAAAATTGAATAACATTAAAAAAATTAAAGTATTAGGAAGGAACAAGATAGGCGTAGAATTCTCTAATTATGCCACTGCTAACGATTTTCTTGAAAATGAATCCTTAAAAAACAAAGGACTAAAAGCCTCTATACCTTATAATTACACATCATGTAAGGGCGTAGTTCGTTCAATCGACATCGACCTTGACCCAGAAACCCTGAAAAGAGACATACTCATAAACTCATCAGCAAGCTCCGAAAGCATTAGAATAAATAATGTCACCCGATTGAATAGAAGAGTCCAGAAAACCATGAACCCACACCGAAGGCCTAACAGCACAACACAAGAACAACCCAACGAATACGAATACGCCCCCACTTACTCCATTCTAGTCACTTTTGATGGCACCATTCTGCCCAGGTACATAAGCTTATATAATCTCGAAATCCCAGTTGTACCCTACATTCCCAGGGTTACTCAGTGCTATAATTGCTTCTTGTATGGCCACACCAAAAAGTTATGCAAAGGAAAGCAAAGATGCTTCCAATGCGCTGAAACAATCAACTCACAACAAGACAACTCGATACACGAAAGCTGCACAACAAAGTGCTTTCACTGCAAATCAGAAAACCACAAATCAAACGACAAAAATGCCCAGAATATGCCAGACAACAAAACATTTAAAAAACCATGATATTCGAAAACATATCATTCTATGAAGCTTCGGTCCAATGTCCCAAAACAAACCAAGGCGTGAATCAAAACCCACAACAAAGCAAATACATTCTAGACCCCAGAGACTTCCCAGCCCCAAGAATGAGAACGGCAACCGAGGAAAATAAAATACAAATAAATCAAAGAAGAGTCATCACCCAAAACAATAACAATCAAAACAACAAGCGAACATATCAACAGGTCCTCCAAAATGCCCCTAAAAAAAGAATTACTCAGCAAGGCTATGACAGAGAAAATCACAACCAACAACTAATCTTCCCCAATTCCAGACCTGAAAAATTCCTAGCAAAACATAATAATCAAGAAAGACCAATGAGAGATATTCAACAACCTTCTACCTCCAGATTCCAAAATGAAGAATACATAAATAACGCATACCAACAAACACCCAAGCCTGGAAGTGCTGCACAAACAACAGAAACATTAAACTTGAACGAAACAAATCAACTAATCAACAGATTAAGTAAACAGACACAAAGAGAAATGTATGAAATACTATCCCGAATCATACAGTATGGAAATATAGCGTTGGAAGACTCCGACGACAATTTTTAAAAAACAAACAACCAACACAATAACATCCAAACAAAACCTAATTGTAATACAATGGAACGCCAGAAGCATATTAGCTAATCGGGACAACTTAATTAACATTATACACAAATATAATCCTGATGTAATCAATATAAATGAGACGTGGCTTAAAAATAATGACAGATTCCACATAAAATATTACAACATAATTCGAAAAGACAGAAACGATGGTTATGGGGGCGTTGCCACATGCATCAAAAATAATCGAATGTACACCGAGATTCCATCGCCAACAGCAGTAAAATCAATAGAACATATAACCATCAAAATAAGTAACCTGAACATAATAAACTGTTATGCAGCGCAACAAAACCAAAACGTTAAAGCAGATATACAAAACATTATAGATCCACTAATTGATGAAATCATATTAATGGGTGACCTAAACGGTCATCATCCCAACTGGGGCAGTTCCTACCCGAATACTAACGGAAAACAAATGATAGAAATCTTAAATGACAATAATCTAGTTATATTAAATGATGGAAAATCGACAAGAATAGTTAAACCAAATGAAAACCCAAGCCCGCTTGATATCACAATAGTCTCGCCACGAATCGCCGCCCAAGCCACATGGTACATCATCCAAGATCCTGGATATAGTGATCATTATCCGACCATAACTAAAATAAACATAAATAACAAAACCATCAAAGCTGATTATATAACCAAATATCCCCCCAAAAGAATTTTTTCAAATGCAAACTGGTCCCAATACCACGACACAATACAAAAAGAAATAGAAACGTCAAATCAAGAAAATAAATACTCACATATCAACCATATAATACAGGAAGCAGCTGATGCAACCATCCCCAGAACAAAAGAAAATTTCAAAAACAGAACAGGCAACCCATGGTGGGATAAGGAGTGCTCTGAAAACATGAAGCAAAGAAGAGAAGCAATCGAAACATACAAAAACTTTCCGACAATAGAAAATTACATACAAATAAAGCACACAATGGCTAAATCCAGGAAATTCTTCAAAAAAAAGAAAGACGAGAAATTCAAACAATACTCAGCAACGGTGAATAGAAATACCAACGTCAGGGAAGTCTGGAGCAAAATCCAAAAATTTTCCGGTAACTACAAAAAAGATAACAACCAACCCCCACCTGAAATAATCACAAAGGAAATCCTAGCAAAAATTTCCGCCATCGACATCGACCCAAATTTCCAAATAAGACCAACAACAAACATAAATAAATTTGAAATGAAAGAATTAAACGCAGCCATCAAATCAAAAAAGGACTCGGCCACTGGCATGGACGAAATATCCTACTCAATGATGAAGAACCTTCCACAAAATGCAAAAGCAAGAATAATTGACATTTATAATGACATTCTGGCAGGGCAAGAGCTTCCCACAGAATGGAAAAAGTACCTTATACTTCCAATCAAGAAACCATATAAAAACCCAGATTGCAGCGACAGCTACCGACCCATAATACTTGCATCCTGCGCTCTCAAAGCAATGGAGATAATGATCAAGAATCGGATTGACTGGCTCATTGAAAATCAGAAACTCTTGAATAGTACACAAACAGGGTTCAGGAAAAAACACTCTGTACACAACAACCTGGCTCACATAGTCACTTACATTAACATGGCTTTTGCACAAAAAGAATCCGTGATTGCTGTCTTCCTGGATATTAAATCAGCATTTGATGCAGTCAATATATACAAATTATACAAAAAATTACTCGACATAAAAATACCAACAGAACTGTGTAATGTAATATATAAAATACTCATAAATAGGAAGCTCTTCATAAGGGATTCTAAGGGAAAACTGATTGGCCTCGAAATCGCAACAAAAGGTCTACCACAAGGATCACCCCTCAGTTCAATATTATTTAACATATATACAGAAGAAATACTGAAAATTCAGGACAAGGAAATTGTCACAACGGCCTACGCCGATGACATAGTAATCTTTACAAAGGGAAAAAACATACCATCAACTATCGACAAATTAAATACCGCACTTGACAAAATTTCTGATTGGCTCACTGATAAAGAACTAACCATCTCACATACCAAAACGCAAGCTATCATTTTCTCCAAAGGTAAAAGAAGGAACATGTACCCCCCAGTAAAAATCCAAAATAGGGAAATTGAATACCTCGACTCCATAAAATACCTAGGAATGATACTTGACAATAACCTCAACTGGAACAAACACATAGAATACATCACAAAAAAAGCAACAAATGGCATCAATGTCTTCAGAGTATTTGGCAAAGTTTGGTGGGGAGCAGATCCTCTATCATTAAACAACATATATACAGGACTAGTAAAGTCACATTTGGATTATGGCGCCGTTTTACTAAACATCACTAAAAAAAATCAAACCAAACTAAAAAGCATTCAATATCAAGCCCTCAGAGTTGTGCTAGGATGCACCAAGTCTACACCCACAAACGTATTACTCGCAGAAGCAAATCAAATCCAGTTAGAGTACAGACAACAGTGGCTCGGCGTAAAGTTCCTGTCCAAAATCGTTAATTTTCATGACCACCCAATTATCCCGCTGCTGAAGGCAATAAAAATCCACTACATGGTGAACGCAAACTACTGGAGAAGAAAGGACATACCAATCTTAGTGCAATCCCTAAACTACTTAATCCCATATATCAATAAAATGGAGAAAACAGACAAACTCCCTTGTTATAAATTTCTATACAATACACAACTCGAAGAAATAAGTACAGTAAATTTGAAACTGAACAAACACAATCAACACAAAAAACCTTTTCATGGCCAATATAGAAACATACTCCAAAGAATTCACACTTATATATACCGACGGATCCAGGAAAGACAGTAAAACAGGATTCGGCATATACTGCCCCCAACATAATTATAAATTCAGCGCCAGATTGCCTGACGAAATAGATATATGCTCGGCAGAAATGGTAGCAATCCAGGAGGCTGTAACTTATATAATCCGGAAAAGAATCAAAAAGGCAATCATCCTAATCGACTCCAAAAGTGCCATCGAAAAACTCCAGCAAAAATACTTGAACCCAGACGCAGACATCACGACCTTAAAGACTAAAGCACTCATCATTACAACATCACAATCAAACATCGACATAAAACTGGCATGGATACCGGGACATTCAAACATTGCAGGAAACGAGACAGCGGACAAACTGGCAAACATCGGCAGAATGTTGAATATCCCAAAGAACATTCCATTGAACAGAAATCAAGTGACCACCTTGATAAAGAAAAAAATACAAAAAGAACATAACAAGGCATGGAAGGAAACATTAAAGACAAAGGGCAGATGGTATGCGCAAATCCAAGACGAATTCCCTAAAACATCATGGTTCAAAAAATATCCATACATAGACAGAAGACACATAACCACCATCGTGAGAATGCGATCAGGACATTGCCTAACAGAGGAACACCTCCACAAGATAGGAATCAAAGACTCCCCCTACTGTGAATGCGGACAAACTGAGGACCTAAATCACTTATTCTTAGAATGCCCTATCAATAAAATACCCAATCTAGACATCTACAATATGGCAATTAACAATAACATCTGTGCTCCTATATCAATGGTACACATTCTAAAGAACTTGAACGCCTCGTTAATTCAAGGAATAATCCGATATCTGAAACAGAACAAAATTGACCTTTAAAATCTAATCCACTCATTTCATATGCAATAACAGAGATTATAAACATAATAAATTTCATACTCACAAATCCCAAAGTCCCCAACAATAATTCCAATAACTGTGTTGTTAACCCCTTTGTAGTGATTGTCTAAACTAACCACCGCTCACCAGACAAGAAGAAAGAAGGAAAAAGAAGAGCAAAAAAAAGAAAAAAAAAAACACAGAGTAGAAAAGAAGTGAAGCAGTTCACAGCACTAATTGGATAGACACGAAACAGAAGCACACTCATACAGAAAAGTTAAGAGAAAAATTTATAAAGTCAGAGTCCGGAAACATGGCCAAGAACCAGACGGCTTTCCGGACCAACCCAAATGCGCTGGCTAAATTTCCCTAATAGGAGCAGAAGCCATAACCAAGAAAGAAGAAGAAAGAAGCTTAATGTAGGTACTTACCTTACCGTGCGTTCGTTATTTTGGTCTGAGTTCTCCGAGCATGACTTTACCGTTCGTTTATTCAAAAAGTGTACTCGGTGCAGCCTCATTCGCGTTCGTTTATTAAAATTTCTGGCACTTTTATATAGCGTTCAACTGCTCTGTTCCCTCGCTGGTCACGTGATTACGGCTCCGCTCAGCACGCTCTGCTCTTCGAGCAAAATACCGAACGCAAGGTTAGAGCAGGTAAAGCGCTGTCCTACGGACAGGAGTAGGAACGCGCCATTCTGCTTATGAAACTAAAGTGAATCTAAAGCCGTATTTTAGCGACAAGTAAACATCATACTACACATACTACGATTCATGACGTCATAGTTACCCAAATAACAGGTGGAGTGTATTTGACAAGGGTCTAAGAGAGGACGCCATGATCGTTGTTTATTTGGATTTGTTGAATTTTGTAAAATTTAGCGTTTTCGAGTTTCAATATTTTCTCCAGTGATGATTTTCGATAGATTGTGGTATTTTTGAATTTTATGGGTACCCTATGCCAAAAAAAAAAGTAAAGATTTTTAATTTTTTTTGCAAAAAAACTTTAAAATAAAATCACAGAAAACCATGGCAAAATGTGGAAAAACAATCCTCTATTTATAATGGAAAGAACTGTGTTGGTAATCGTAGCGTAATCAGCTGATGTTTTGCCCATATGCTTATTTTTGTGTATTAGAAAAAGATGCACTGACATACTACAACCAGTAACTATCCCTCCTAGGATGTTTACATGTTTACAGCCGAGTTTTATGTTGTGTTTTATGTTGTGACGTCATAGTATGTTAGCCATGCTCGCTAAAATGTAGTATCCCAAGTAAATATAACATACTACTGGGTTAAAACTCTCGCTAAAATACGCCTTAAGTTTTTGACAGGTGTTTGGCACCAAAATACAGGTAGAGCATTGAATTGCCATAACCGCCATTTTTTGTGGGCCAAAATACCTGGAAAAAAACGGCTTCATTTTCCAAATCCAGGTTACTACTCCTTTACCTTTACCTGCTCTAAGGTACTTACCTTCTTGATCAGTGTTGCCAACTTGGTAAAATAATTACCAGATCTGGTAATATCGACCCCGGTTTTAGTAATGAAGATTTTCAAAATATATCTAGTAATATTTCTGGTAATTTGACATTTCATTCCAGCAAAATTCTGGTATTTTCGCATTAGCAATCAATAATCCATTTTTCTTGAATTTATGGCCGTTTGCATCGTCCATTTTGAGGCAGGTTTAACGATAATCGATAATCAACGCTTTAAGTGACATTTTTTACATGTTAGAATTTGATATTGGACATTTGAATGTGAAATTTTAACCAATAGGAAAGAGATCTGCTAAAAAAAATTGCTTTTTCGCGTCTATGGAGACTAGTCTCAAATAGTTATGCCAAAAGTTACCAATCATATGAAAACGAAATATGTTATCTCATTGGTTGGCCAGTGATTCGCCGACCAATAGAATTATAGAACAGTGCACTTATCTTGCAGATTGTTACCATGTTACCAAGGAGCTTATCTGAAGATGAACAAACCGGGCATAAGTATGTTTACCAATATCTGTAATGTTATGTTATACAGATTTTTTTTTTTTCACAATAATGTATTTGTTTATAGGTATCCTGTGTAAACATTAGGTATGCAGTGTTATTTTATCTGAATAGTTTTATTTTTCCATACTAGATATTGTTGCTATTGCATTTTTATTTAAAACCTAACGAAAAAAACAAAAAAAAAAACTTAAAATAAATAATTGAAATCTAGAAATTTTAGCACAATTTTTATTTAGCAACAAAGACCTAGTAATATTCTGGTATTGACAGGATTGAGAGAAATCTAGTAATATTCTGGTATTCCAAGTTTTATAATCTGGTAAAATGGCCATTTATATAGTTGGCAACATTGTTCTTGATATAATTTTAACTAGGTAGGTGTCAGAAAAATAGCATCAAAGTTGAATTTAACAAGAATTGTATACTTACGTTTGTATATTATAATATTTTGTTAATTTCAGATTTCAGATACGTGTGCGTGAATCAAAATTTATTGTTTCATCATTTGAAAATAAATTGGCTTTGTATCATTGTTGTTTTATTGAAATTAATGCTCATGCAAGAAGTCCAATCAGGTAGGTATAGAATTTTTCAAATTTTAAGAAATAACTCAAAAGTTAATGTTTTTGCGTTAAAAAATGCAAATAGTATGTATATGTATGTAGTCAGAACATTGAAAAAAAAAACATTTTACTCTCACTTATGTGAAAATAATTTTTTTTTAAATCTTGATAGGCAGGCGAAAGCGAAGAAAATATTTTGTCAATTGTGTTTTTTTTTATTTTAAAATATATTTTGCTCCGACCGATGCTCCGCTAATGGTCACTTTCGTCGGGCCGGTCACAGTCTAAGCGTTGAGCACATGTCCACAAACTTGTGGAATTAATAAACAAACCCATTCATAAAAACGTTGAACGGCTTCGTTGATGTTGGCCGAAACATTTGGATGTTTTATGAATGACTATGCGTATCTAGGTGTAGCCTGTATATAATCTAAGGTAAGAACAATAATTGAGTTTCCATGTGCAAAGTAGAATTTAATGATTTTTGTTCGTTGTTGTATCGTGCATTGTTCCATTTTAAATTCCCCAAGTTTTCTTTACAAAATTCTGAAATGAAAGGGAAATTAAAAATTTTAATAAAAAAGTTATAAAACAATCAAATCATAACGTTCATTTTGCGCTACCCTGTACAACGTTCAAATTTTATTAATTAGTCACCAAGCGTGTGTCATCACATAAATCAAATCCCTAATAGTTATTTGTGTACCAAGACCGTAAAGTCACCTGAAATTTGCTTGGCCTCGGCTGCGCCTCGGCCGCAAATTTCTGATTCAGCCAAAAAAGATCATTCGGCCGAAGTGCATTCAAATTTTTTTAGGCGAGTGTTTGTTCTTGAAAAAAGACGAAAACTCAACAGTAGCTTTAAACTTTTATCGATCAAATAAATAATCCAGCAAAGATAGGTAGGATACATAATTTTTAGTAACAAAAACTACGATAGAGAAAGTGCGATTAAAGAAAATTGCCGACTTTCTCGCCTGGTATCCTACATTGTGTTTTTTTAAAACAGCAATCAATTTTGAAAACTTGCTGATATGTTATTTTCGACTATAATTGTAAATTTCAACATAGAGTATACATAGGTGGACCAGTAGACCATAACGTTGAGGTTTTTTTAATTTTGGCATTTTCCGAAAAAAATGCAAGAACATATTTCTTCTCCCAAATTTTTAATCTTATGCCGTTTTCTTTAGCATTTTATATGGATAGAGCTTAAATTAAAAATTTGGTTTCATTGTGGTTGCTAACTAATTGTTTATTGGTTGTGTTGATGGTTACGGCACCGCGTTTTCGATTGTCTGTTTATTTGCACCAGAGTCGCGGCCGTAAAAATATTAAAAGCGAGGCTAAAGTAATTAAATCGGGAATTTATGGTCCGCACGAGTTTTCGGTTTTCTTTGAGTTATATGTCCTCACACTCTTACAACAAATCTGTTGACCCCGATAATCCAGGAAATTGCGACATAATTATTAATGTATTATATTGTTACGGAAATAACCCACAACAAGTTTAAATTTTTTTATTTCTAATTTAATATAATTTTCCTCTCTATTATTCACCATAAAAATAATATTCTAAAAATAGATGTTATTGCTGGACTATTTATCCTGTAAAACCGGCAACAACAACCCTTTGAACCAATAAAATTGCAGGTTTCTTCATCACCTTATAAGGTAGTGGACCTTTCTCGCCGCTGTGATTGGTCAGCCGCCACATTGTTTCCTAGTTTTTGCGACCTGCTTCCTGGCAGAGCTAGTCGAAGCACATTCTTCAGTAATACAGGGTGTCCCAGCCGAGAGTGACCCATTTTAAATGCTTATAACTTTTAAACCAGGTGTGCTATCTACCTGCGGTTTGCACCATTCGACTTCTCTTGGCCTAAAGTTTTTTTAAGTGGGTTGCAAATTTTTTTGCCTCCTATGCAGGGCGAGTAAAAAAAAATCCGTTTTTACAACATCGAAATTCTCCACTATTTTTAATGGAACGAAAAAAATCCGCTTTTCAACATCGGAATTCTCCACTATTTTTGATAGAACGCCCTGTATATCACAACGTCAAAAAAAAAGAGTCATGCTTAAAGGTATCCATGTACCAATAAACATCGTCCTCTAAACTTGAAGTTTTAGCCGTAAAAAATTGAGATCGAAATCCTGGTATTTTTGCAAAAGCATCATGCATCTTCATGTTGTAGGTACTTGCTATCACTAGGTATGGCAAAAAAATTTGTAAATATCAAAGTTAGATATCAACTAAGTTTAAATACATTTTCCGAGAGAATTTAACAAGTTCTAGTGAGAATAGCGAGATTCCCCAAAAGTAATAGTTTAATATGCAATCTCTGTTGAGGAAAAATATGGACCATTTTTCATTAATTAAGCAACGATAATAGGAACTGTATACACTGATATGTTGGGAAATTTCTTTAATTCACAATTAAGGCGGGAGGGTTTCTTGAACGATATCTATTTTCAGCAGGATGGTGCCTGACCTCATTATTCTTTAATAGCAAGGGAATCACTAGATATGACATTTGGGAAAAGATAGGTATATAGGGAGATCTTGTCCTATAGAATGGACACATCACTTTCTTGACTTGACAGTTCCAGACTTTTTTCTCTGGAATTATGTTAAAGAGAGATCCTGTGATCCTTTGCCAAATAACCTGGAAGATTAAGTGGAACATTCGTAATGTCATTGAAGCGATTCCCCAGGAAATGAAATGTTACACAATTTATTCAACTATTCACTGGTCCATTGGTGGAACATAATAGCTAACATATACAGCATTTTTTATAGTTTTATGCAGTTTTCATTAATTTTTCAGTAGGCAAACATAATTTCCAAGCTTTGTAAATATGCTTAAAAAAAATACCAGGATTTCGATTTAAATTTTTTACGGCTAAAACTTCAAGTTCAAACGACGATGTTTATTGGTACATGGATGCCTTAAGCATGACTTTTTTTTGACGTTGTGATATACAGGGCGTTCTATCAAAAATAGTGGAGAATTCCGATGTTGAAAAGCGGATTTTTTTTTACTCGCCCTGTATAAAAGGCAAAAAATTTTGTAACCTACTAAAAAAAACTTTAGGTCAAGAGAGATCGAATGGCGCAAGCCGCAGTTACCTAGCACACCTGGTTTAAAAGTTATAAGCATTTAAAATGGGTCACTCTCGGCTGGGACACCCTGTATTAAAATAAGCGAAGAGTTCGCGCCCTCTGATGCTCCCCAGAAGTAAAACCCCCCAAAAATCCCCGTTAGTACGCGCGATTTATAGTGAAATACTGCTCTCTTTGTCTCAAGGCCTGACATGGTCTACATTATTGATTACAATTCATGTAATTAACCCCTAATTATTGTAAGTCACCTCGGACGAGCAAAATTCTCTCGTAAGCGCCTGTTTGTGGCTCTCTCTCTCATTCTCACCGGGCTCCAACGCACCTGCATGTGCATATCGTTGTGTTTTCATCTCAGTGGAAAATTCCCTAGCTACCAGTGTGAATAATGATAAATAGATAAATAATCGCCTTGTGGTTTTATCTGCATGAACTGAATCTAGCAAGTAAGACCGTTACAATTCCTCTAACAGTCGAATAATAAAAATACAGATTAGTGATTCGCTTTAAATGCACTATAATTTGAAGTGTCTTCTAACGTCCAATGCAGAAATTTGGTTTCACACTCGTGAAATAAACGTATATAGAAACTGAGCATATATAAAGACTTTTCTTGCACATATTGTTTATAGACTTCAGCAGGAAAGTGCTCAAATTGTTAACTCTCAATAGATAAAAGAACTTGATCGATAAACATTTTTTGATTACAGTGAACTGAATGAAATTGACTTATGTTGTGCTCTCGTGCATTTAATTAGTGAATTTGTGCTTTCGTTCACTTATGATTTAATCATAAATGATATTATTATCATTATCAGATTTCCCTACCCTTTATAAATCAAGATACTCATTTACTTTAGATTAGTATAAAATTTGTAGTTCGACTGGACGTTTAATTAGGAATTTTTAGATAGTATTTGATTGCTGACTATACCGAACTACTTTCATTTGTTAATTAAATTGATAACTATTCTATTTCAGCGTTTTATTTGTATAAATGAAAATCAAGGCAACCTCTAACCCATAATACAAGGCTTATGATCCAATACCTAATGGTTAATTTTTACAGTCAGTCAAAGTAAAACTCTTTGACATCCCTGGTGCGGTTTTACTAGAGCCCAAAAAGGGGCAATAGCTAGTTCTGTCACATATATCACAAGAACTTTAAATTTAATCGATTAAAGGGGGTGTGCGCCAAAAAAACAACTTCATCTCAAAAAAAAGAGAAAAAAATCTAAGAATAACAGTGAAATCCGCACCCCTCTATGACAAATAATACCGCAGATATGACTCTATGAAGGTACCGCATCTCACCCTATGACGTCACGAAAGCTCAAGCGACGCACGAGAAAGTGGAGTTAATTGAATTTACATTATGTTTTTCCTGTGTTACCTGCAATAATCTAAACAAAAACCACTCAGGCGTGCCGGGAACAATCAAATTAACAATGCGGAGCGCGGCTGGAAAAAGTTTTCGTGACGTCACGAGAGCGTCGTCCACACTTTAAAGCGGTATATCTCAGCGATGGTTTATCGTAGAATAACGAGGTTTGAATAGTTGTTCTTAGATTTTTTTACACTAAAACTTTAATTTTTGGCGCACACCCCCTTTAAACTATCCAACATATTTTGAGCATGATTTTGTTTGGAAAATAAAGGGTGATCCAATTGGTGCTTTAGCATTTTGAAATGAAATAAAACACAGACATTGCTGCGTTGCCAAAATGTTTTCATTTCATTTGAAAGACCAACTAATTACATTTATGTTTTAAAAATAATATCGGTGAAATGACCTCCACGACTTTCTTTACAATAGTGAATTCGATCGGTCCAATTTATTATTAGGTTTTCACTTTTCACACATTTGAGCCGGTATTGCAGGAATAACCGCTCTTGCGATAACGCCATCGTTTTGTTGGCGGTACGGCACGTAGCGCCATCCTGATGGAACCAAAATCCCTCCAGTTGGTTTTCGATGATTATTGGGAAGAAATAATCGTTGCTGAAAACGATGTCTAGAGACAAATTTGGATTATCTCGAACACTTGGACTTACAGCTTCAACATTTTCTGCATTTCTCACATTTCTTACACGATACTACCAAATATATAATTTTTTTTTACAGTGTTGCCTATATTTCACTTTAAAATCCTAAAGCACTAATTGGATCACCCTTTAGTTGAATGCACAATAACTTAATGAATTATTATTTAAAAGTTATTGTGCATGAAACTATTTGCCAAAAAACAAAATCAGGCAAGAAATATTTGGATAGTTTAATCCATTTAAATTTAGAGGTCGAGTGGTATACGGCTAGATTATGTCCTGAATAATTGGGATTGAAGCCAACAACAAGAGTTCTATCTATATATATATAAAAATCAATGAGTCAGGGCGGTTAAAATTCGCGAAAAGTTTCTTTCATTTTGTTGCCTCGGGAAAACGCGTTAAACTTTGAAAAGTAACGAAAAATTATGAAAGAAGGACCATCTAAATTTGTTCAACATTATGTGCGAGCTCTATAATAATCATCAGTCAATTGTCGAGAATTAAACTGAATAATTATGTAGTACCTATTCGGAGTGGCGAATTATCGCAAGTATACGAAGTCGAGCCTCGGAAACAGTATAAACTCAGTAATTAACTCGAAGTATGAAAGAAGTAAACCTTTCAGTTTTATGTGCGTGCTGAAGCTAATTTTAAAGTAAAATAATTAAGTAACTTCATGAGTGAAAATTTAAATGTAAGTACTCTAGTGACTAGTATTGTTTTTGACTTTATCATGATGATAATGACTATGAAGTGAATTGATTTGTTTCAGTGGCGTAGCCAGGATTTTGTCTTGGGGGGGCATATTTGCAGGAAGTATTTCTTGCGGCCCCACCGCGACCGCTGACAGTGCCAAAGCGCCGCGGGCGCAAAATTTTTGGGTTCTACGCCCCTTTTTTAGGTTTCTTTACGCTATTTTTGGGACTAGTTATTTCAATTTTGAAGAAATATTTATAAAATTTAAGGGTCTTGGTGGGGGGGTAAATGCCCCCTTGCCCCCCCCCTAGCTACGCCAGTGACTTATTTTGACTATGAAACTTTATTGCTAACTTTAGACTATGGAACATTATTGCATAAATTTAATTGCCTTGAGTGAATTGAAATTTAAATATTGTTTTGCTAAGGCGCGGTACTTTCACCTGCAGATAGCGATATTTATTCTCCAGATTAGAGAATATCCTAGAGATAAGAAAAACGAGTTTATTTTCACTTCCGTATAGTGATATCTATCAGATAAATGCGGACTAACTTTTAGTTAACGTATCCTGTGGTCAGACCTAAGAATAACAGGTTTTATCTGCGTATCTGCCGAATAGCTCCTCGCGCCGTGTGTTTTCTTTGATTTAGGTGACAACACAGAATTCTGATGACGTAATTTTCTAAAATTTGTGTTTGTTTGAAAAATTCGTTAAATAGGTGTTTTTTTTTTTTGTTATTTACAATTTCATTTTTGTACTTAGTATTTCAAATTTCAATATTTGCTCTTGAAAGCCCCATGCTGATGATACCCTTCAAAACATGACTGGGGATGGAATAGCAAAGGAAAAAAACTCAACACATTTCTCTGAAGTTTAAAAGTTTTATTTTTTGTTAAAATAGCCGCGTTGTAGCAGTCAGGTACAAAGCCGAGCGCACCTGAAGTTTTTTGGAAATTCCAAATTTCCATCAGGTAGAGGTACGACCATGTAATTTTGAGAAAGTAATTAGTATAGGGTGCCTAAGGACTACCAGAAGCCATAATATTATAGGGTTTTTCTTTTTTGATTTATTTACAAAAATAATAGGCATGTACCTATCTCTTAGATACACATGCGACTAATGGAAGATTGATCAGCCACTCCCACTACACGATACAAAAATTATTTAACATAAACGCACCTTCTCTCTCCAAAAAAAAACATAAACAAATGAATGTCAAACTCAAATCCACCACAAATCAGTCAAATGACAAGTGGAATGCGGCGGCTCGACAAAAACAAGCAACTAGACAAGAGATATATTCTATCTTTATCTGAAGCATTCAACTTCCCATAAGTTTTTCTCACTTTTCGTTTTCTTTGGTTGGTAACACTAGCTTTGCCGAAATACTGAAGGTACCAGCAACGGATTGTTAGTCCGAGGATAATTTTACCTGAAAAAACCCCTCGGAGATATACTACAGATAGCAACCTCTGGTTTACTTATCCGATAGATAGTTATAGACCGTCAGATAGTGACATATTTAGGTGCCCCATTTTCGCATACAAGCCTCGAAGAGGGTTGAAAAGTACATCGATTTTAAGTAGGGTAGGATGAAGGTATTTTCACGAGTGGCTCCTGGGGATAACGTATGGAAAATTCGATTTTACTTATGTTACCCTAAAATGTACTTTTCCATTCGCGACACTCAAGTTAATAGGTTTTCTTGCTACCAACTTTGTAGATTTTCATCCTTCCGATGGGCTTGTGTCGAAAAATCGCCCAAAATCTCGATTTTTTCTTACAAGATTAGGCCCTTATTTCAAATCTTAAGCCACCTGCAACATCCCCTTCTTTGTTTTCACAAAGCCCGGATTTATTATTTAATCCTTTGGTGAACACAGCTTACGAGAAAATATGGGCACCAGGATGTCTTTCATTTCTGTCATGGAGAATCAAATTTTCCATATGTTATCCCCAGGAGCCACTTGTGAAAATACCTTAATCCTACTCAAAATCGATGTACTTTTCAACCCTCTTCGAGGCTTGCAAGCGAAAATGGGGCACCTAAATATGTCACTATCTGACGGTCTATTATTCGCCGAATAAATTATATTTATACTGAGATGAAAGTACCAGGCCTAAGAGGTTAAAAAGGGAAGTTATAATGCACTCAACGATTGCCGATTTTTGAGTATGAATTTATTGGAGATTTTGAATTGAATAAAGGAAAACATTTTGTAGGATGATAAAGTTTGGAAAGTTTTGAAGTAAATTGAATTGGTAAACCTAGAAGTGGCTGTAAGACTTGGGAAAATATTTGTTTTATTAATTTTTTTTTAAATATTTAAGTATAATAAAGTATAATTTGGTAAACTGTAATAGTTTGTTTCTCTCATTTGCGAATAGACCCCCTCCACAATTTTAGTAGCCGTCCAAGGAAATAAACACCATCAATAAAACTGCTCGCCATTTACCATCTAACTAATTAAAAGAGAATACTTGGGCGCGTTTTGCTACATAAGTTATAGTAACGTTGAATAAATTATTGTTGTGTTAATTGGAACTTGATTTTTGAATAAACGTACCCGAGATTGCTATAATGCACGCGAGAGCGTGACAGTATATCAGATAATATATTTTATATTTTCATATGATTATAAACTATTTATTCAAGATATAAAATATTATTCCAGCTTTTCAACAATTTTGAGCGATGGATATCAAAGAAGAAATTAATATAAAAAAAGAAATAGATATCAAAAAAGAAATGGATAATATAGAAGAAACAGATATTCAAGATGATTGTTCGCTCGACCTCATTGATATAAAGACCTTAAATGAAGCCCAGCAATATCCTAATAATATTAATGTCAAATTTGAGAAATATTCAGAAGATTTAATCGGGTAAGAAATCGAATGTACCTAACATTAATCACATCACACTTAAAATACATAGTAAAATATGTAAAAAATAGAATAAAATAACCTTTTGCAGACCTTCAACTTCATCAGCTGACATCAAGCAAGAAGTTGGCATTGATACAAATACCCTACTGGACTCTAGTAATGAAATATTCATAAAAGAGGAGCCTGAAGAAGAAAACTCGGCAGATTCATTCCAATGCGATATTTGTTTTTGCAAATTCACACTGAGATCAAGTTTGAAACGGCATTTAGTGATACACTCCAATGAATTTGCTTATGAATGTGATATTTGCCATTTGAAATTTAAACGGAAAGAGTATTTGGATAGACATTTAGTAAAACATTCGGATAAATTTGAGTTTAAGTGTAAAATCTGTCAAAAAGAATTTAAGCGGAAACAAGGGCTAGACAGGCATTTAATATCACATTCAGATAAATACGAATTTAATTGTAATCTTTGTCACAAAATATTTAAACGGAAAACTGATTTAAAAAATCATTTGTTAACACATTCAAATAAATTTCCGTTCGAATGTAACATTTGTAATGAAAAATTTAAAAGGAAAATGGATTTAAAATACCATTCGATGAAACATTCGGAAGCAGATTATTTGGAATGTGAAGTTTGTCATAAGAAATTTATACGGAAAGAATATTTAAAACGACATTTTTCCAGACATGTGACGAAAAATTGGAGCGAACCCGCTGAAAACAAGAAAAGGGAATTAGTTATTGTATTAAAGAATTGTTTAGATGAAAATAAAATAGTGAAATAGAATGGCTGTAACGGTATAGCAATCAATCAAATCAAATTTGAAATTTATCTGTTTATACAAAACTATTGTACTTTATCAATTTACTATTTTTATTTTAGTTTTGTTGTTATAACATATTATATATATATATTAATAAAATGTGTGCATGTAGCATAAAAGAGCTGATTGTTCGAATATCAATGTTTTTTTTTTCGAGAGCCAAGTCAAGAGTGAGCAACAAACTTTGAGAATTAAATTCAATTATATTTGACTTTTGGCTGCGACCTGAAGCGTTTTTTGGTATCAATGAAAAAAAAAAAAAAAAAACAACTAACTCTCTCAAAAATTTTACCACCCTGTATTTTAATAACGACGGTAAATAAGCGTTTTCGCTTGGTTACTGCACAGAAAATGTATTTCTATTTGTTTCTTTAACACTCTGAGATCGATCGGATTGACTAATGGTGTCTGCTCCTTTTCCCTTTTTACATTGCAATAATTGCACTTTTATTGTACCAAGCTGCCTTAGAGCCAGTACCTTTACGGGTCAGTTAAGTTAGCCCCCCCCCATAGAAAATTTCTGGATCAAAATTATCCCATAATTTTGCTCTCATTTTGCTCCACTAATTTCGATTTTTGCTCCATTACAGTGGAGAGACTATGTGGCCTATTAGGTGGGGGGGGGGGGGCTGAATTAACGCTAGCCCCCCTCCCAGTGAAAATTCAGAAATTTGATCATGCTCATTTTGTTCTCCGAGTTTTGCTCCACTATCGGCGAGTTTTGCTCCATTACCAGGAGAGACCTACAGAGCTTCCAAAAGTCTCTCCTAGCCCCCCCCGGTAAAAATTTTTAAATTTGCTCATGCTCATTTTGTTCTCCGAGTTTTGCTCCGTTTTGCTCCATAATCGGCGAGTTTTGCTCCATTACCAGGAAAGACCTACAGAGCTCCCAAAAATCTCTCCTAGCCCCCCCCGGTGATTTTTTTAAAATTTGAACATGTTCATTGTGTTCTCCGAGTTTTGCTCCATTTTGCTCCACTATCGGCGAGTTTTGCTCCATTACCAGGAGAGACCTACAGAGCTTCCAAGAATCTCTCCCAGCCCCCCCGTCGAAAATTTTGAAATTTGATCATGCTCATTTTGTTATCCGAGTTATGCTCCATTTTGCTCCACTATCGGCGAGTTTTGCTCCATTACCAGGAGAGACCTCTACAGCGCTCCCAAAAATCTCTCCTAGCCCCCCCGGTGAAATTTTTTAAATTTGAACATGCTCATTTTGTTCTCCGAGTTTTGCTCCATTACCAGGAGAGACCTACAGAGCTTCCAAGAATCTCTCCCAGCCCCCCCGTCGAAAATTTTGAAATTTGATCATGCTCATTTTGTTATCCGAGTTATGCTCCATTTTGCTCCACTATCGGCGAGTTTTGCTCCATTACCAGGAGAGACCTCTACAGCGCTCCCAAAAATCTCTCCTAGCCCCCCCGGTGAAATTTTTTAAATTTGAACATGCTCATTTTGTTCTCCGAGTTTTGCTCCATTACCAGGAGAGACCTACAGAGCTCCCAAAAATCTCTCCTAGCCCCCCCCCCCACCGGTGAATTTTTTTAAATTTGAACATGTCCATTCTGTTCTCCGAGTTTTGCTCCGTTTTGCTCCATTACCAGGAATGACCTAGAGAGCTCCAAAGAATCTCTTCTTGCCCCCCAGTGAAAATTTTGAAACTTGAAATTTCGAGTTAGTCCGAAATACTCCGCCTCCAATTTTACACATTCGAGCGAACATAGTTTGGCGCTCTCAAGCTGCTTTCACTTTCCTCGCCTGTCTCCCCTGAAGCACCTGTAACTGATTTTCAAGCGTTCGAGTGCAAAGCGCATTGAGTATAATGGGCGTGAAATGCTCGTGCTTTGCACACTGCACCCGAAAGCGGCTCTGGAATGAACTAGACAGCTCCCAGGAATCTCTCCTTGCAACACGTGTGAAAATTTGGAAGTTTTGCTCCATTACCTGGAATGACCTACGAGCTCCTAAGAATCTCTTCTAGCCCCCTTACACCAGTTAAAATTTTGTTTGATCATATTCATTCTGTTCTCCGAGTTTCGCTCCGTTTTGCTCCATGATCGGCGAGTTCTGCTCCATTACCTGAGCCTGAGCTCGAAAGCAGCTCAGGCTCAGCCACGCTTTGAGCAATCAGGCGCTCTGAAGCTGCTCTCATTTTCCTCGCCTCTTTTTCCTGATGCACCTGTACCTAACTGATTTTCAAGCATTTGAGTGCAAAGCGCATCGAGTATAATGGCTATGAAGAGAACGGTGGTCCCTGGTTTCACTAGATTTGTTTGTTTATTCGCACCAACAAGGCACCAACCGACACTTTCTACACCAAACGTGTTTGTTTATCCAAGGTTTATTCCTATATTTTTTTTTTTTGTATGGGTCTGACAGACAAACTGACTTTTTGGTGCACCTGGTGCAGACTGGTGTAACTTTGGTACAAATAGACAAACAGAGCCCGCAAGAAGCCCTGTTAGTTAAAACTAATTTCGATCCTTTTTTTTTTCACGTCCTTCTAGAAAAAGACAGAAATAGTCTAAGTACGCACTGAATTTACAAATGGGAATCGCTTGCAAAAATAGTTATTTGTGTCATAAATAAATACCGATAATCAAGCTCGTTTGCTCGAGCGCCCATGTTCGGAGCAGTGAAATGTGTTCCGAATGATTTTATATTGAAATGACAGTGCAAATCTATGAGACAAAGATGGCGCCTATTTTCAAGTGAACAAATTTGACAGACGTAAATTATAGGGACAGCCTTTTATTTTTCCGAAATAGCTATTTATGGCGGTGATCTTTTTTTAACTGTCAGTAATGTACCCAGTTACTTTTGGTGACGATGGTATTTGCTGCAAATCGTTCCAAAATCAAAATTCAGTTTTCCGATTTACTGGCTTGGCAAGCTTTTGAAATCCACAATGACATATGCGCATTTTCACCGATGTAATGCTGTCCTTGTCATTTGACAGCAGCAAAACAAAGATAGGTTACTCCTCATCAAGAAAAATGCGCATAAGCAATTGGTTAATTCAAAAACTTGGCCTTCCTTCAAGAACCCTAAATCTTAATAGAATGGCTTATCTAGCTGAAAGTGTCTGCCATGTCCACGCGAAAACTCCCCACCATTTGTGTCATTTTGACGTCAATGTAGACCTCAAGACTTCAGTGACTTCACGACTAGTCGAAAAGCGAACGTACGCCTAAGGGAGGATTGTCATGCCTCCGTTTTTCCGTCGAAATAAGTCCGTTTAACATTCTATTTTGACATATTTATATACGATTATGTCAGAATAGAATGTTAAACGGACATATTTCGACGAAAAAACGGATGCATGAAAATCCTCTCTAATGCCTCATTCTCACTTGCGCGAAATTCGCTCTTCTTTTGACATTGCTTCGACAATTTGACGTTTTATGCGTGTATCAAACGTCAAATTATCGAAGCAATGTCAAAAAAGAGAGAATTTTGCGCAAGTGAGGCTTTATGGGGAAAAGCCATCCTGTTAGTTGAGGGTTGTTAGCCTTCCTTTATCCAATTTTCTTGCTCTTTCTTTCTGTTCCAAACCGTTCCTTGTTCACTTTGGAGCAGAACGAGTTTATCTGACGGCCGTTCCCATATTACATTAGTTGGGGTCAGTTAAGTTAGCCCCCCCCATAAAAAATTTCTGGATGAATATTATCCTATAATTTTGCTCTCATTTTGCTCCATTTTGCTCCACTAATTTCGATTTTTGCTCCATTACAGTGGAGAGACTATGTGGCCAATTAGGTGGGGGGGACTGAATTAACGCTAGCCCCCCCCCGTGAAAATTTCGAAATTTGATCATGCTCATTTTGTTCTCCGAGTTTTGCTCCATTTTGCTCCACTATCGGCGAGTTTTGCTCCATTACCAGGAGAGACCTACAGAGCTCCCAAGAATCTCTCCCAACCCCCTCCGGTGAAAATTTTGAAATTTGATCATGCTCATTTTGTTCTTCGAGCAAAACTCGGCGAGTCAGTTCCGGATTGGTTTTTACTCCAGGGTAAACGTGTCCAGTTGCAATGTTTACCCTAAAGTTATGCTTCACCCAGGGGTGACTTGCTATTGAGAAACCGGCCCCTTGGCGGCGGTCTGATATTTGGACGAGAATGGACACTACCTGATTGGTTTGAAAGACGCATGACGCCGAGGTTATGAACTGCGCTTGCGTTAAACTCTAGATTCTTATTGGCCAGCGGTTGCCATTTTGCATCAAGCTTTTCGTGCCGTGTTGTCATGTCAAGCTAAAAAGTACAATGAGTTAGGATCATTTTTTGCGGTTATAATTTGGTCGATTGTATTTTGATTCCAAAACACTAATGAAAATGAATATATTGGTTTATTTGTCGAAATCGAGTGATGTGCCTGTAGACAATGTCAACGTAAACAATTGATTGTCTACGTGTAGACAATTCGAATTGTTTACGTGGGCATTTGTCTACACAATAGTTGTATTCCTTTCACACCTAGGAGGAGCTCCGGAACACCTCTGGGGCTTCACGCGCTTATTCCTTTCGAAAAGTGTTTGTTGCACCCCGCATCTGTTCCCTGCAAATCGGGGGCTACTAAACACCGAAGCGAGTAGCTCGAGTGTTTCAAACTCTTGAAAGGAATACATCTAATGTCTACATGTGACGTAAACAATAAACTTATTTTAGAAAATTAAAAAAAAAGTTCCAAAATTACTACTACCTAAGTAGCTTATACCTATCACTTTGATATCAGCATTCACTGATTATAAATATGAGGAAAACCGAAAATAAAATAAAAATAATTTTTGAAAAGGAAAGTGTGAGGTTAGAATTAAACGTCATTTATATTATTTTACATTGTTGACACCTTGTCTACATTGTCTACACGTAAAGTAGACAATGAAAGTCTACGTGTAGAGGCAACAATGGCAACCCTGCAATATCAGCTGTTTAAAATGAAATCTTATTGGAGGAATAATTTTAAATTGACGCATGCGCATTGAAAAAACAAGTTCACTTTAAACAAAGAAGGCATCGTTCTATCTCATAATGTTTGCTTCAAGAACTCAAACCAACCCGCGATATACGTAGTATAAACGCGGTTACACACGGGCGTGGATGTCTTAAAACATGTACACACATACATGAACGCGCAACCAAAAACATCAATGTGTAAGGTTAGGTGGGGTAAGTGCACCCCCATTTTCGATAAATTGAAGTTTTTGGGTATTTCTAAAATTAATTAAAATTGAGATCAAAATCCCACTATGATTTTATAACTAACTGATACCTTTGCAAATATATCAGAGTTTTTGGGAAGCCAAATATTTCAATTTAGTTGAAAAATTTGAGTTTTTTTAAAACAATGTTGGGGTATGCTCTTACCCCATTGAATTGGGGTAAGTGCATACTTTGGTGGAATAATGACATGCATTTTTATTATAGGATCTTGTGGGTAAGTGCGTTTTATTTAATTTTTTGCCAAAATTTTCATATAGGTGAGGTTTGATTTGGATAATTTTTGAGGGAGTTACAAACTTTTTTGGTTAAGATGTCGGGAAACTAAAAAATCAAAAGATGTTAAATTTTAACCCAGAAATTTTTATTTGGCATTTAACAACTCAAAACTTGAACAAATCAAGACAAATAATCTTCCTTGTACCTAATCTGAACTAACATAAAAAAATAATAACTTCTAACGAAAAATAGTACTTATATTAAACCGATTAATTTTTGGAACGCAGTTACTTACGACAAATTTTTAATTCCACTGAATTTTATCGGAAAAATAAATCTTCCACGTCGATCAGTTGTGGGTTGAGGCAAAATTTTAATTATGTTCTCCTCTGCGATTGTGTCGATATCTTCTCCCTGAGGCCATATAAATGCTCCCTTATATGACCTGACAAATTTTATAGTCCATTCTTCCGCAGCTTTTTCAAAAATTTGTCCAATATAATGTCTCATTGTCTTTTTTGTACAGTATTGCACTAGCACCCATTTTCCTATTGCCAAGAAACAGTCTTGATCCTCGTCAGAAGCATCAGAAAATGCTTCCGGATCCATATCGTCCTCGGAATCAATATAATCTACGGATGCGTCATCAGATTCGCTTGTTTCAGGTGACTTCTCGGGTTTCTTTTTAGATGACTTCTTTGTCAGCTCTTTCATTTTTGCCTTAGCCTGTTTGGAGGTGATAATTTCTGAACCGGGGGCGATACGCTTACGTTTAGTGATCGGTTCTTTTTTGGATTGTTTGATAGTTTCCAACAAAAGCTGCTCAAATGAAACATTTGGTGGTTGATAAACTTCGCCGTTTGAAGGACGAATTGGCTCTGCAGAAGTACTCGCTACAGATTCAATATTTTCTATTTGATGAGGTGTTTCTTGAGTTGTTTCTTGTTGCGTTTCTTGAGGTATTTCCTGCTGCGTTTCTTGAGGTGTTTCTTCCTGCGCTCCTTGAGGTGCTTCCTCCTGCGTCTTTTTCCAACGTTTAAGGCTTTCGGGATCAAACAAGTTTTCAGGTATCACGTTCGGATTGTACGGAAAAATACCTGCCTTTTTAAAACCATTTGAGATTGTTTCCGTAGAGAGCTCTAGCCATGAGCTTTGGACCATGGCGGAAAATGTAGCCTTTGGTACCTTAACACCTATATTGTGTCTCTGCCATGTAACTAATTTTGCGTCCCATTTATCTTTTAAAGGTTTGAACACTGATAGATCTAGCGGTTGTAATAAATGGGAAGTATGGGGAGGCAATTTCAGGATTGTAATATTTTCTTGAATAGCAAGTTCGATTACTTTCTCTGTCACATGTGTACTGTGACCATCGTATATCAGTAGCTGAGGTCTTTCTGCGCCCATTGTTGGAATAAGTGTTTTTGCTAAATAATTGCAAAAAACGTCAGCTTCCATCCATCCGTTTTTGGTAGCGCCATGAGCGGTACCGGGAAAAATTTCATTTTCGGGAATCCAAGAGTTCCAAAGATTTTTTGCTTTAAATAATATCAATGGTGGTGCTTTTTTTCCGGCAGCATTTACAGCTGCCAATATGGTTGTATTCTCTCTTCCAGGACTGCTCACAGTTCTTGAAGCAGTCTTTCCAATTCCACCCACCACTTTAGTTTTGCTGGGATCAAGACATAAACTCGACTCGTCCAGATTCCAGATTTTATTTGGCTGATTCATTACATCGAGATCTTGAAGCGTTCGTTTGAGCAAGTTGAAGTAGGGATATATAATAAAAGGATCCGTCATATTTTTCCGTGCATATTCAATACTCTGAGGTTTTTTTATCGATAGTAAATTCCGCTTTTTAAAGTTAATAAACCAATCTTCTCCAGGCTTGTTGAATTTAAATGGTGTTTTCAGATTATTCAATTCAACATATTGTTTTACAATATCAAGCAACTCCAACCGGCTCAAGCCAAATCCCCACGTCTCCATTTTTTTCAAACAATTCGCCAATTTTCGTTCATGTTCTTCTGGAAGTGCAGGCGGTCGACCAAATGTTGAGCTTTTCGTTCCACGTCTTCCTTTCAGGTGATCTCGAATTGTTGATAATGGAATTCTGTATAAAGCTGCAGCTCGTTTTGGACTTATTGAACCATTACGAATTTCTTCCACGGCACGTCTCAAGGCTTCTTGGGTGTACGATTGTCCTCGCTGTGTAGTTCTAACGTAAACTCGTGGCATTTTGTGAAAAGTCTACAAAAGAAAATTAAAAAAAATTATAGGGTAAGAGCACACCCCATGTGCACTTCCCCCTCACGAAAAATGCGCACTTTCCCCAATATCAAATTTTGCTGGGGCAAGTGCACACCTACGCGAATTTCAGTTCTTAGCTTGAACTCTAGAAAACCAACTTGCACCCACTGAACTACACCAAAAGCGAACACTATTACATATGAACACTTTTACACTTACCCAAAGACAACATAGAAACCACCTATAAAAACTAAATAATCCAATTTACACAAGAATTTCAAAATGCACGTTGGAGTTCAAACAGGTTTTGCCGAAGTGACGCGCGCTGTTGCCGCTTTTTGTCGATTCCTAACGCTGACGTATGAACGTTTCAATTGAAATTCATAGATGGCGCACCATAAACATTAGAAATTAATTTTTCAGGGTCGTGGGATGCACTTTCCCCAAAATTGCACTTACCCCACCTAACCTTATGCAAAATACCGTCGCGTTTTTGAATGTGGAATCGCTAGAAATTTTGTATGCACACTCGGGCTGTGACACTCGGATTACTGTAGCAAGAATAGCAAGACTGCAGTTTTGTGCGAGAGTCTGTACAAACGCGACATGCACGTTGTTGTTTGCACGTTGATGTATGCACGTATATGTATTAAGCCATCCACGTCCGTGACCTCTGTAGACTTCCCCCCAAATTAAATTTTTTGACTTTTTTTACTCTCAATCGTTTGATAATCGTTTGATAGTGATTGATAGTCCTGAGAGATCGTTAGATAGGGATTTTTTCTAGAGTTATCATCAATTCTTTTTTTGTGTGTTTTGTCAGCCCCCCCACTTTGTCAAAAATAATAATTTTTTTTTTAAATGTGTAGCAAAACGCCCCAAGTACTCTATGTAAATTAGTTAGATGGTAAATGGCGAGCGGTATATTGATGGTGTTTATATACTTGGAGCTTGCTATCTAAAATCTATGGAGGAGGGTCTATTTGCAAGAGAGAGAAACAAACTAATGAGGTGTACTAAATTATATTTTATTTCACATAAAACCCAAAAATCAATCAGCCAAATATCTTCCAATACTTTACATCCTTCTTTAGTTCTAAAAAGTCAATACTTCACATCCGTTCTATATCCTTTACCTAGTCAAATAATTCCTTAAAATCTCTAAGTCCATTACTTATGAAAACCCAAAATAATTACCTATTTGTTTAACAACTAATTTATTCTCATAAAATCTTACTATAACTTGAAAAATAAAATCCCTAATTTAATAGTTCTGCCTTTAAAATCATCAGTGTCTCTTGATGAATAACAAATTTCAAATACAACTTCTCAATACGTCTAATGATAATCGTTAGAAGTTTTATCTCCTGAATGACTACAGTCCTTAAACTAATCTCTCCATTATATTGAATGATAATCGTCAACAATCTAGTTTCAAACACAAGTTTCTTTTCTACACATCCCATTTCCTTTTCAACAGGCCAAATTACTATCATAAAATTTCTTTGAAAGCTTTCCACTTTATTAAGACAATTCTATTTTTAAAGATTTCCTATTCTATTTAATTAAAACAGTTACAATTTCTCGCCATCCCTGGCTAATCTACAAAGTTATTTAAATTCTTATGAGTTCGATATTATAGCCCTTAATTTTCAAAGAGGACGAACCAGTTCAAAATTCTACTCAAATCAAAACTGTTTATGTTCAGTTAAATGCATTATAACGTTCCTTCTTAAGTTCTTTTCACTATTAAATGTCATTATATCTGAAGGTAATTAAGTTATGCGACAATGTTTCCTTTATAAAACACTCAAGTTATTAAGTTTATTTTAATAAAAGATCCACCGTGATCAAAATCAAAAGTTTTCTAGTAAAATTCACACACAGTCACGTTCATCAAAAATAAATCTTGTCACTACAAAGTACTTACATTTTGTCCATAAAACACACGTAAAATTACTTAATTAATTACTCAAAATATTTAGCTAGCACGCACATAAATTATTGAACGAATTTCAAATGTTATTACTTTCTCGATTTTCCGTAAATTTTCTAAGTTAAAACATACCCGAGGCAAAACGCCATAAAGGTAACTTTTCGCGAAACTGGGCAGACTTTACCTCAAACTGGACTGGACTGTTCTCTACTGGCAACTGTTTTCTCCTTCTTAAAAACGCCCTATTTATATATAACTCGGTGCTCTTAAATCACTTTGTCCATGACAATTAAGATGATGCAATTTCCTTGGAATTTTATATTATTTTTTAGTCTAAAATCAGTTAATTATGTCGCAATAATCTGATTTATTGAGGTCAACACGTTTGGGTTCAAGAATGCCATAATTTATTCGACTCAATTTTTGTTAAACGGAAAGGCCTTGGCTAACAAGTTCATTGATCGTTTATTAGTGATGTCACTGTCCTCGTTTTTATCATTTTTTAAGAATTTAATTTAGATGATGACATGGCCGGTGTTGCAATACATTAGCGTTTATCGATACAGATTTAAAAATACCGGAATTAAGTTTTTGATTATTTGATAAAAATTAAAATTTTTACAGTAAAGACTTTGTAATTGTAGGGTCAAATTTCTGGATCATCACAAATGATTCGTCACGACTGTGCGAGGTTTGATAGTTTAATATCAACATTTGATAGTTGGTCTTGAATCATCATTCATTATTATTATTAAGGTAATTTCTAATAATTGCATTTTTTCTAGTTTAGTTATTTATAGGAGAAGCTTGAGAGACCGTTGCCAAAGGTATCGTAATGAGTGCTAGTCTTTGCATGTTGGCATTTTAGACGAAAACACCCAATCCAAACTAACCTGTCCCTATAATAAGTTCTAATCTAATCTTTGTATGTTGGTATTTCAGACGAAAAAGGCTAATCCAAACTAACCTGTCCTCCTAATGAGTGGCAGTCTTTGTAAGTTGGTATTTTAGATGAAAAGATCTTATCTAAACTAACCCGTCCTCGTAATGAACGCTACTACTTGCATGTTGGTAACCGGTTTTCGTAATAAATGGTAGTCTTTGCATGTTGGTATTTTAGACGAAAGAAGCTATTCCGAACTAACCCGTCCTCGTAATGAATGCTAGTCTTTAAATGTTGGTATTGTGATGATCCAGAAATTTGACCCTATAATTACAAAGTCTTTACTGTAAAAATTTTAATTTTTATCAAATAATCAAAAACTTAATTCCGGTATTTTTAAATCTGTATCGATAAATTAAAATAAAATAGATTAAAGCTACGTATCTCGACACACAGCACGTGTGTCATCAAATAACCGATCAATGAACTTGTTAGCCAAGGCCTTTTCCGCTTACCAAAAATTGAGTCGAATGAATTATGGCATTTTTGAACCAATAATGTTTTGACCTCAATAAATCAGATTATTGCGACATAATTAATTGATTTCAGGCTTAAAAATAATATAAAATTCCAAGGAAATTGCATCATCTTAATTGTCATGGACAAAGTGATTTAGGAGCATCAGGGTTTATATAAATAGCGCATTTTTTAAGAAGGAGATTAGTTCCCAGTAAACAGTTGCCAGTAAACAGTTGAGTCGTCCATTTGAGTTAAAGTCTTTCCAGTTTCGCGAAAAGTTAGTTTTATGGCTTATGGCCTCGGGTATAAATTAACTTTTAAATTTACGGAAAATCGTGAAAGTAATAACATTTGAGATTCGTTCAATAAAATTATGTGCGTGTAGCTAAATATTTTGAGTAGTTAAGTAAGTAATTTTACGTGTGTTTTATGGACAAAAATGTAAGTACTTTATAGTGACAAGATTTATTTTGATGAACATGACTTTGAGTGATTAAACTCTGACTTTCTTTGCATAAAAAACTGAGTGATTTTTTTCTAGAAGTACTTTTGAATTTATAAACTTGAGGATTGCACTACTAGAAAAACTTTTGACTTTTAATTTAACAGTGGAACTTTATTACAACGAAATTAGTAACTTGAGTGTTTTATAAATGGAACATTATTGCATAACTTAATTACCCTCAGACTTCAGATTTAATGACATTTAAATGTGCAACAAAAATATGAAGAGTACTTACAATGCATTTAACAATATTCAATTTTGAGTTGGAATTATGACTTAAACAGTTGAAATTTTTTGAAAAGAAAATTGATGACATAAAATAGAATTGTTTTCTTGAAATATTGGAATGTTGTTAAAAAGGAAACTTATAATTGAAATTGTTCTGATAAATCATTAACTGCAATAGGAAATTTTGAAAAGAAATTTGATGACATAAATTAGAAATGTTTTCTTAAAATATTGGACACTTGTTAAAAGGAAACTTATATTAGAATTTGTTCATGAAATAGAATTGTCTTAGAATATGGGAAAGCCGTTAAAAGAATTTATTGTCCATGGAATGAATTTTGAATTAGGGAGTTTATTTTACAAGTAGGAGTTATTGTAAGACCTTATGAGAATAAATTAGTTGTTAAACAAATAGGTAATTATTTTGGGTTTTTATAAGTAATGGACTTAGAGATTTTAAGGAATTATTTGACTAGGTAAAGGGTAGTTATTAGGAATGATTTGGATGTAGTAAAATAAATAGAAATATTATTTTGAGAAATAGTATGAATAGGGCGTTTCTTATTAAGTAGGCATATTTCAGTGGTCCGTATAATAACAATATAGAACGGATGTGAAGTATTAATTTTACAGAATTAAAGAAGGATGTAAAGTATTGGGAGATATTTGGCTAATTGATTTTTGAGTTTTATGTGAAATAAAATATAATTTAGTACCCTCATTAGTTTGTTTCTCTCTCTTGCAAATAGACCCTCTTCCACATATTTTAGATAGCAAGCTCCAGTACATATAAACACCATCAATATACCGCTCGCCATTTACCATCTAACTATTTACATAGAGTACTTGGGGCGATTTGCTACAGTATTTTAGACGAAAAGAGCTAATCCAAACTAAACCGTCCTCCTAATAATCTTTAAAAAAAATAAAAACCGTTAAAAAAAATGTATTGCCTTGCCTCCAAAGAGAACAACTGACAAAGTGAGGGGGCTTACAACATTTAAAAAATATTGTTTCATAAAAAATAAAGGAAGACTAAACTATCAAACGTTGATATTAAACTATCAAACCTCGCATAGTCGTGATGAATCATTTAAAAAAAATAAAAATAATTTTTGAAAAAGTGGGGGGGCTAAGAATATCAAAAAGAAAAATTGTTTGATATAAAATAAATGAAAACTCAACTATCAAACGTTGATATTGAATGTATTGAACTATCAAACCTCGCACAGTCGTGACGAATCATTTAAAAAAAATAATAATAATTTTTGACAAAGTGGGGGGGCTGACAAAACACACAAAAAAAGAATTGATGAGTCTGGAAAAAATCGCTATCAAATGATCTTTCAGAACTATCAATCACTATCGGACGATTATCAAACGAATTAGAGTGAAAAAAGTCAAAAATTTTAATTTGGGGGGGCTAAGGCCGGAGTTTCATGCATCCGTTTTTCCGTCGAAATATGTCCGAAAAGTCTTTTATTTTGACATATTTATATACGATTATGTCAGAATAGAATGTTTAACGGACATATTTCGTCGGAAAAACGGATGCATGAAAATCCTCCCTAAAGCCTAGTACTCATAACTGCGAAATTCGCATTTTTTTGACATTGCTTCGACAATTTGACGTTTGATACACGCATAAAACATCAAATTTTCAACGCAATGTCAAAAAAATGCGAATTTCGCAGCTATGAGTACTAGGCTTTAGGGAGGATTTTCATGCATCCGTTTCTCCGTCGAAATATGTCCGTAAACTTTACGGCGTAAAGTCTTCTATTTTGACATATTTATATACGATTATGTCAGAATAGAATGTTAAACGGACATATTTCGTCGGAAAAACGGATGCATGAAAATCCTCCCTAAAGCCTAGTACTCATAACTGCGAAATTCGCACTTTTTTGACATTGCTTCGACAAATTGACGTTTTATGCGTGAATCAAACGTCAAATTGTCGAAGCAATGTCAAAAAAGTGCGAATTTCGCAGTTATGAGTATTAGGCTAACGGGAGGATTTTCATGCACGAACGTGAAGCCTAGTGCCGCTGCTGCGGAGGAGATACCTGTTTTTGTCGCACTCATATTAAATGGCGGAAATTGCTTCCAACACGTATTCCAATTGATGAAACCTGTGAAGGTAAATATGACAAAACTTTCCAAAACGTCATATGTCAGCGAGCAACAGAAAAAAACAACATTCCCTTTGTGGCATCTGTCTTTCATGGCTACATTTTTTTGACAGATATGGCAATGTGTGCGCATTCCAGTTTTTAACTATAGTTCATTGGCTCCAACCTACGTGGTTCGGCATTACCAGTGGAGGGGAAAAAGTAGGTTTTGGCATTAGCATCGCCGTCCTTGAACACACCCCGTGTGTAACCGCCTTAATAAATATATGCCAATGATAATGACAGCCGACGAACGATTGACACAAACCAAAGATTTTAAGCAAAGAGGATTGCCTATTGTCAAGCGCCGATACCTTTCGGACGTCACTGAAGATGTGCGTCTTCCTTTTGTCTGGCTCTTCGTTTTTACCCGATCAGTGCTTTACCCTGACTCATACTCTTAAGTCTAAGTTGTATGAGGAAGGGAATAGTTTTTAAGAAGTATCACTTCTTGAGACGTGTATGATGCTACACGTGATTTTTATTTTTATATAAATTAGCTTGAAATGTATTTTTTTTTTACTTAATAGGAGAAAAAATTATATTGACATGCAGAACCGGGCCCCTTGAGCTACCGGCATGGGCGTCGTTACGAGGTTTCTCAGGGGGGGGGGGCAGTATTATAATAAGACCATTTCCATTAGCGCCGCAGGCAACCGCCGTAGGCTAATTTTTTTTGGTGCCACGCCCCTTTTTGAGCATTTTAACGTCCTTGTCGTCCTTATTTGATATCGATATTTAGTTAAAAATGAAGGTATTTTTTTCCGCAACAAATTCACTGTTCGCATCATTTGTTTAGGTAATTTTCTAATGGATGGTATTATAAAACACTGAACCGATGATTGAGTTTCCATTCAAATTGATAGGATTCAACCGAAGGTTGAAACTCTACCATCGGTTCAGTGTTTATAATACCGGCCCTAAGTCAGGTGAAATTCAATTCCGTTGAATGTAATGAAAATGTCAGCCAATTTTTCACATCACAGCGTATTCATTGAAGATCGTTCATTGAGGTCGTTACTCAAATAGGTAATAACTGATCTTTCATCAAAATATATATTTTATTAAAAATACCTACAGATACAATTGCACAAATTACAAGTTTCACAAAAATAGGAACGAAAAACCAATTTTTTCCCAACGGGACAGTCTAACAAAAATAAAACTACAAAATTCTAGAACTGCATAGATAGGAACAAAGGAATTAACTAAAAAAAAACAGAAAAATCCTTCATAAACATAAACATTTTAGTCTTAATCGAAAGATAAATAATAGTAAAGACTAAAAACCAAACACTTTTTTCTTCTTAAAAATATAAAATAGGAACTCTCTCGCACTTATTGCAAGATACATTTCGAATTTTAGAGAGAAGTAAAATAGACAAAATGAAAAACGAAATTTAAATGGTATTTAATGAGAAGCGCAACATTCTAGCTAAATAAAAATTTTAAATTTCGTCTTTCGGAACCAAAAACTTCTATAACCGAAGAAATGATCTCTTCTTTTTTAGTTTCCACCATTCTACGGTGTAGACTCATTATACAAAGACCTGATAACCTGTTTTCAGACATTGTTGAACGTAGCCATGTTTTCACTCGCCTTAACGCACTAAATGACCGTTCGATAGAGCAAGAAGTTGGTGGAAGTGTCAAAAATATTTTCAAGCATTTCTGAATAGTCGGATAAAATTCGCATTCATTCGAAAGTAATTAACTGAAGTCTAAGTTTTCAGGCACCTCTTTGGTTTTCCATGTAGCAACCCACGTTGTATACTCAGCCTCAAAATTTTCTAAACCATATTTTTCTATAATATTTTTAATTTGACTCGATGTTAAGAAGACATTAGGTCTAATGTTTTTTGGATGGAGTAGACTTAAGGAAAACCCAATACTAGAATCTTCGGAAAATCGCGATTTAAGGGACGTAATTAGTGAGTCTAAATATGGAATAAATATATTGAGTCTGAAATACTGTTCTGATGAGGTAGTTGGGATATTCGAGCGCTGGGTTTGTCGTCCAGTGGTCCTTGGCATTTTAATTTCAATATCTGTTACTTGCGCGATGTCTTCAACTTCTTTAAAAATTGAGGAAAATATATCTTCAGAATTTTCTCTATCATTTGCAAATATTGTCAGTAATTGATCAATATGCTGTTTTACGGAAAGTAAATCCACAGATACACCTTGAAGTTTGTTAGATACTGGTTCTAGTTGAGCAGAATACCTAGATATAATTTTAAGGCAAACGAGGAAAACAGGATTGGACACTGAATTTAAAAAAATATTTGCTTTTGTTCTAGTCTGTAAATTAAAGTCTTGGTCCATTGACATATTTTCTAAAGTACTTCTTATATCCAAAAATTTTTCTGAAAATATCCGTAAAGATTTATATTTTGATGTCCAGCGGGTTTCTGATAAAAGAGGAATATTTGTCACCCTGCTTCTTCTTTTAGGGCTATCCCGGAAAAAATTAATTATTTCTTTGATAGTACCGATGGTATTTTGAATCTGTTGAACTTTGCTAAGATCATTTACCACCAAATTAAGTCTATGGGAGCTGCAATGGAAATATGTCGCCAAAGGGTATTCATCTCTTATAAGCTTTAGTACCCCGTTATCTTTTCCGGCCATCGTGGAACACCCATCAAACCCAAGACCGACAAGCTTCTCTAAATTCGCACCATGTTTTCTCATGAAATCTATTATAGTACTAGCTATCGTTTTCGCATCCATAGCAATCAATTTTTCAAATCCGAGAAACTCTTCCCGAATATTGTTCTGTTTATCGACGAATCTTAGCCCTAGTGACAACTGCTCATGACCGGAAATATCTGCGGTCTCGTCAGCTAATAAAGAAAGAGCTTCAGAATCATTTGCTTCGGAAATTATTCTCTTTCGAATGATATCTCCACAAATTTCAATTAGATTATTTTGAGTTTGTACTGAGGTATATTTTTGTTTGGTGTGGCAAGTTTTTAGATGATTATCAATGTCCACATCACCACTTTCAACTCTTAGTTTTAACAATCGTTAAAGTTTCCATCCTGTGATTGTTTACCTCTTAATCCAATATCGTGAGTACCACAAAAAAGAATGGTTGAAATAATTGGTTTCAATTTCTTTCTATTTTCTTCTATAAGCTCTCGCTCATGCGTGTTAATTTGTTCATTTGCTTTTTCACCAGAGATGATTTTTGTAAATTGAGTTGCACTACACAGTGATTGTTTATGCCATTCAGAACTTTGATGGGACTTGGCACTTTCATGAAGTTTTTTGTAGTTCGAAAACTCCTTAACTATAAAGGCGCCTAATATCACTCTTTTAACAATAGGCTTAAAAAGAACACAAAATTTACATAAGGCCCCTTTAAGTTTTGAAGAGTACACCATCCAATCGTAGTCGCTAAGCCACGAAATTTTAAAACATCGTTTTGAATTCGGTGCAACATCATTTTTAAAATTGTATTGGGTACCCGGAACATAAGGATATTTTAAAAGTTTGTATTTAACATCGTCGGTTAATGATTGACTGTTTAAGTATAAACCCAGATCAAATGAGTTAAAAGAAGGTGTTCGGTGAGAAGTTCCACTACTTCCAGGTGATGGCTCAGACTGTAAATCTGTTTGTTTAATTTTTTTTTTACTGGTGATGATGAATTCTCATCTTTTTGTCCAGAGTCAGGGTCACCAACTTTTGAAAAAAAAATTCTAATATCCATTACCTGAAAAAAAAAAAATGTAATATTGATACGTTTTTTTTGAAAGGTAAATATTTATTAATTATTTTTACCGTCGGTCTAAAACCGTCGATTTTTTGACAAAAAAATAGATTTAGAGTTTTAGTCCTCACAGAACAATCCAAATTTATAGAGGGAAGCAAAAACTAGAATTTCACCTAAAAAAAAAAAAAAAACATTCCGCTTATACTTACAGGCTCAATCCTCAATCAATCTGGTAGCGAAGTGGCACTTTCGGCACGCATGCTAGGATAATGTTGTTTAACGTTGGCATTCTCAAATCAATTCCGTGCTAACATGCACGCCGACTCTGAAGTGCAAGCCTAAGCTGCAAGCTTTTTCGATGCGTGCCGACTTATGTCATGCGCAGTTCGGTTAAAAATAATTCAGATTATCCTTGCGTTCGGTATTTTACTCGAAGAGCAGAGCGGAGCTGTAATCACGTCACCAGCGAGCGCACAGAGCAGTTGAACGCTGTATCAGAGGGCTCGAAGTTTTAATAATCGAACGTGAATGAGCCTGCACCGAGTACACTTTTTAAATAAATGAACGATAAATTTATGCTCGGAGAACTTAGATCAAAATACCGAACGCACGGTTCGTGCCCGTACTACACGCACAGCAGACTGAAAATTGACAGCATTGAGGATGGGTATCAATTTCCCAGCACGCGTACCGAAGTGCCACTTCGCTACCAGATTGATTGAGGATGTAGCTTAATATTAACTACTTACCTTAAATTTTAAAACCACAACCACTGAGAATTTTAGTCTATATCAACTAAGAAGTTACCATTTTAAAACAAAGATTCACCAAGATACTTTTTTACAGATAAATATTATTGATGGAAATTGGAAATCCAAACAACCAGCAACACAACCTCAACTCAACTTCAACAACCTGTAACGTAACAGTCCGCCTGTCCCCGCGAATCGTATATTTACACCGTTGCCAGACTTTAAAATAATTACCTAACAAATTTTGGAAAAATGGAAAAAAAGCGATACGAATACGAATACGAACTCTCTTTCATTGCTTTTTTGTTCAATAGACAATTTCTAGGGGGGGCAGATGCCCCCCCCCCAAACGACGCCCATGGCTACCGGGCCCGTGTTCCGCGGAACACCGGTGACTACGCCTCTTGTGCCGTTTTTTTAAACACCTTAAAACAAGTTTCGGAAACGAATCAACCAATCTGAGCGCAGCATTATCATCGTCTCACGAAACGAACACCGAACACCCCAAAGCAGGAAGTGCTGCTACGAACAACACAAACAAACAAACCCATTGCAATAATTGCACTTTTATTGTACCAAGCTGCCCTAGAGCCAGTACGTCGTATGCCAAAAAACCCTCGCACCTGCTTGTGTAATTTAAAAGGCACAAATTCGTTTAAAAGTACTCTAATTATATTGTATTGAGCAAAAATCCTACAATGTATCGACACGTTCCAAACAGCAAGTCAGATTATATTTTATTTTTTTTATACCGCACTCCAAGTTACGGAACGCACTCTTGATGTCAAAATTCAAAATTGAGGTTCGATTGTTGTTTTTGTTTTGGTTTTGTATTTTCGTATTTTTTAATTTTAATGTGGTGCACTATCACTATAGTCTAGAGAGAAAATCAAAAAAGAACAATCTTCAAAGCAAGTAAGTACGAGTTATTTAAGTTCTAGTCAAAAATAGCTGGCCCAGGCCCTGTTAACCGAAGTAAAGTCAATGGTATTAGGATTAGGCAATCTCAGGGCCGGTTTCTCAATAGTTGTATTTCTTTCACATCTATGAGGAGCTCCGGAACAGCTCAGGGGCTTCACGCGCTTATTCCTTTCGAAAAGTGTGCACAACGCATCTGTTCCCTGCAAATCGGGGGCGACTAAACACCGAAGCGAGTAGCTCGAGTGTTTCAAACTCTTGAAAGGAATACAACATACAACTAATAGCGAGTCACCCCTGGATTAAGCATAACTCCGGGGTAAACATAGCAACTCGACACGCTTACTGGGCTGGGATCACGTCAAGTCGAATTCTACTTTTATGACGTCAGCCTGGCAACCGTCATGATGGCCTGTACTGTAGGCGATAAATAGTTCGCGGGTGACGTCATGAAAGTAGAATTGTACTTGTCGTGATCCCAGCCCTGGAGTTAAAATTAACCCGGAGGTGACTCGCTATTGGGAAACCGACCCTCAATCACGTGATTTTATATGGCCGATCAGGTCAAGGTCAAATCATGGGTCAAATATTGTGGTGACAAGCCGGTGACGTTCATAACATAAAGAGAGAAGAGAGCATTTCTGTTCTGGCTCTTGTTGCTTTCGAAGTGAATTTTATAGTCTTTGGTGTTTCTACGTATTTTTTAGCCGATGATTTAAAATAGCAGGAACTGAATTAACACAATACCTAAACGCACAAAAATCCAATAATTCAAATCTGGACGTTTGTCCAGAATGTGACAGAATAAACAACACAGTGGGTACATTCAGGCGGTCCCAGCGGCTAGGCTCAGCCACTCAGCAGGAACTTTATTCTCGAAATACTGACAATGACATAATACTGACAATGACAGAGCAATCGTTCTTATGAGTACGCTGTTCCTTTTTTTTTCGAGAATAAAGTCCCTGCTGAATGGCTGAGTTTAGCCGCTGGGACCGCCTCAATGTACCCAGTGCTTGGCCAATGGCTTGACCTGAACATCCATTTCGAATTTCGTTGGACAGGTCATGAGATTGCCAAATTGCCGTGCCGTGAGGAAGAGTACCTATCTGCTTGCCAAAAAAGCTCTGAATTCAAAATTGAAAATCATGAACATTAAAAATTTTCAGAAACGATTGGTTTCGGGGCCGCAACTAGGAGGTAGCGATTGGCAAACTCGAACTAGGCTCGAGGCACCTCTGTAGACTTAGCCTCCCCAAATTAAAATTTTTGACTTTTTTCACTCTCAATCGTTTGATAGTGATTTAATAGTCTTGATTATTTGACCGTGTTGCCACTAATTAATTGTCAACATTGAAAATTTGTAATAGATTCAATTCTGAAATGTTGGCAAAATACCATGAAAAGTAGTTAAATTAATTAGTTATGGATTCAAGATTTTATAACATTTTTTTTGAAAATATGCTCAATCACAATTTAAATCAATTTTTTATGTTTAGTTTTATTTATTTTTTTACGTCGCACTACATTTAGTCACAACCGACGACAGAGCATTCGAACCTTTACGTATGAGTTTTACAGAGGGTGACACAGCCGAGACAGTCAGCTCCTTGCAGCAACAACATGAGCCAAATGAAAAATATTCATGTGACGTCATCAATCGGCGCGTTTTAATTTAAATCATTTTGAATTGGGCTAGTTTTAAGTGTAAAAAACTTATTTAATCTTGTAGAACATTTTTTTTTTTTGGGTACTTATATGCCTAAAAAAGTCCCTCCCTTGGGATATTATACTTAAATTGCGTATTTAAATTTTAGTGAAAGGGCCCAAAGAAATTGATGATGTAAAATGATATTGCGATTATCAAACCTGCTTAAGAATAAGTAGGTTGAGCATCTAAGTTTTTTTTTTAAATGGGTGTCTGTTTTTTTATAAGTACTAGTACACTTACTTAATTTCTGAATTGATTTGGGAATCGATTGAAACGTTACCATTTACCTATCAATTCTTCTCGGATATTTACATTTCTTTGGAATATTTTTACATTCAAAACCTTTGACTCAATTACTTGGTAGCTTATTTGAGAGCTTATTATCTGAAATATGAACAACTATATATTTTTCGTAGGTTTTGAAAACATTTAGAGTTCGGCAATGGATATCAAAGAAGAAGTGGATGTGCAAGATGCTTTTCTATTGGACGCTACTTCTCAATATTTCCTAAACGAAGCAATTGATATTAAAATAGAAGACGACCTTGGAGATTTAATCGTGTAAGAAATTTAATATGACTGTATATCAAAATCAAATTTAAACCCAAATAGAATAATGAAAATCTAAACCACTATTTTAAGTATTTGTTCTAAATACATACTTCTAAAATATATTTATTTTGTACTTCCATTATGAATGCTTGATCTTTTTGCAAATTCACTAATGTATATAAGTAGAAAACTTTGCTTTGTATGTGTGCCAATGCTAGACAAAGATAAATTATTGAATACATAAATTATTTGTCTTTTCAGAACTTCAGTGCAATACGGCTCGTCCGATGATACTGAGCAAGAAACTAACATCAAACCAACATTACTAGATTCTACTAGTGAAATCTTCATAAATGAGAATCAATTCTCATTCATTAAAGTCGAAGATTTCATTGAACCAGAAATAAATTGCCATAAACGCCCATTCAAATGCGATACTTGCCCCTCAACATTCAAACTAGAAAGAAATTTCAAAAGGCACTTGTTGCATCATTCAAATCAATTAAATCGTAATAAATGTGATATTTGTCAAAAAAAATTTAAGCGAGAAAAATATTTGAGAAAACATTATTTGGTAACACATTTAGACAATTATGAATTCACATGTAATGTTTGTCAAAAAAAATTCAAACAGAAAGAATATTTGAAAAAACATTTATTGGAAACACATTCAGACAAATACGATTTCACATGCGATGTTTGTCAGAAAAAATTCAAACGGAAACAAGATTTAAAAGTTCATTCAGCCAGACATTCAGTTATATTTGATTTTGAATGTGATATTTGTCAGGAAAAATTTCGACGAAAAAACGACTTAGACAAACATTTATTAAAACATTCAAACAAATATCGTTTCGACTGCGATATTTGTCACAAGAAATTTAGACTAAACCGAGATTTAAAAATTCATTCAACGACACACACAGATATGTATGATTTTCCGTGCGACATTTGCGATAAGAAATTCAAACTGAAAAAATATTTAAGTCAGCATTTGCAGACACATTCCGAAAATGAAGTGGAGTGTCATATTTGTCATAAAAAACTTAGTCGGAAATATCGTTTAGAGGTGCATTTGAGAAAACAACATTCGACTGAACTAGTTGAATTTAAAAAAGAAGAAATCGCAAATCCACAGCCGTCTATAATTTGTGTAAACTTTATCTCGCTTCAAGAAGACGCTGATTCCTTTATTGAAATATTCGACGATGATGCTTGACCAACCATCGAAGGCAAGAATTTATCCCTGGCTCATAACGGACATTTGAAACAAGACAAAATATTTTATCATTGAACATTCGACATCCAATTGTTATAGTTTTAATAAATAAATTGAATTTATTGATTGGTAATTTTTCAATTTTTCCTGTAAGTATGTTATCTGAAAAACTCTGAAGAAAACTTTTTAAAAAAACACTACTTTATTTAAAAATACAAGTTTAAAATAAAAATGGACATTCTAATAACCAACTTCAACTTGATAATGACGGCTTATATTATGTTGATGTTGCTGTTTCTATGAGATGGTAGCGTTGCGACGATGGAGCGGCCCTGGTATGATATGTTCAGACAGGATAACTGATGATGAAGCGTCTAGACTTTGCAGCGGGCTTTGTACGACTGTGTTTAGTGGTATTGAGGCGCGTCTGGAGAAACTATAGGTAGAACAGCTCCCCCATAAGTTGGTGATTTGCATACATTTTTAAATCAACTGGGTAGACTCTTAAGGCTCGCTTTCTTCGGATGCGGGACGGAGACGGAACGGGTGCCGCAGACGTTGTCGCCATTGAAAATATAAAGATGTGCTTTTCTAAGCAGCGGTGGCGCGACGGCGGCGGGGCGCAGTTTTTTTGACGCTAGCGGAATCACGCCACCGGTCGGTCGACAGGCAACTTCGACGGAGTGCAACACGGACGGAATATTATAAAATTAAAAATATCGAGTTTTACAGAAGAGCAAAGTGAGTTGTTGATTGATTTTAGTGTGACAGTATTGTGTTGCATAATTTATCTATTCATATATGTCTATTGAAATAAAAAATAGCCTATTTTCACACACGGATTGCCGAACCGCCCACGCTGCGTTGCCTTCGAGGAAAGCATTTAGCTTCCTAGCGCGTTACGTCTGGAAGCGCTATGACTCCGTCACGCTTGCGTTCCGTCTCCGTCGCGCATCCGAGGAAAGCGAGCCTTTAGAGCAGGGAAAGCGCTGTCCTACGGATATAAGGAATAGGAACGCGCCATTCTGCTATGAAACTAAAGTGAAGCCAAGTTAAGTTTTTGGCAGGTGTTTGGCACCAAATACAAGTAAAGCATTATTGCCTATACCACCATTTTTTGGTGCCAAAATACCTGGAAAAAAACGGCTGTATTTTCTAATTCCATGTTATAGTCTATACGAAGTCACTTGAACTCTCAGGGGCGGATGGGCCCATCGGGAAGCATGGAGGTAAGTAACATCCTGTTTAGCATTCGGTAATCCGTTCGACAAGGGTTCGGTTTTTGAAATGTAACACCCGCGGTTGCATGGACGTGCGCTTTATCGGGTGTTACTTACCCCCGTTATTAAGCCTATTACCATCTTGTAAATAATTATTTTAAGGCATTGAAATATCAAAACATGAGTACCTATATAAGTGGAAAATATAATTAATATTGTTTTATTAATATAAATCATACTGTGCGTTCGTAATTTAGCAGATAAAAGCAATAAAAGAGTGGATATTTTTCGAAAAAAAAACAGTTTTTGAGACGTAAATACAAATACATACTATACGCTACTATACGAATGAAGACCTTAAACAAATAAAGAACATAAAATATTTTTATAAAACAAATTCTTCTTATTTTGTAAACTTTCTTGCTCCCAATACAAAATTTCTTTAGACGCATTGTCCGATCGAATGAAGCGCAAGGCGCCTTTTCGTATCTCTTTTACCGCCGCCTTGCGATCTTCTTTTACCTGAAAATATACACGTTTTGAAGACTCCTTGTGCAATCAATTATGAATAATTTTATGGTCCTTCGATGTTCGAACCTTACTAGATCATTTTAACGCAACAAACTCTATTCTAAGTTAAATATTTTATTACAAAACAATAATTCCGAACGTGCTCTATGAATTAATCTACGACAAACCCTTTTTTCCAAGTTATGACGTCATCGATGACGTAAGTACAAACCTTCGTACAACGAACTATATGAGTTGCTTTCCAGTGCCTAAATTGTTAGAGTATCATGCTCCTGGACAGTGCCGGCCCGAGGCTACTTTTAGTATGGAGCGAGATCTGACTTTGGCGCCCCTAGTTTAAATGCGATTCGCATACGCGAGTATGGATTTTGACCATTATCTAATTTGATAGGTTTGTTCCAACCCGTCAAAAAAACGTCCCAGAACGGTTTCGGAACCACTCTGTATACGAATTTCGGTTTCTATGCAGAAATTTTAGGTTTTGCGCAGAATCCTGACGATAATATTACGGTTTCCTGCTGGGTTGGAACAAACAAAACCTCAATGTCTCTATTTATCTTACCAATTGAAAATTCAAAACATATTTCTGTTCGTTGGTACAAAGTTCTCTTATTCACTAACATTTAGTTCACATTCTTTGATGGGATCAATCAATAATCCACTTTCGTAATATCTCTTATAACACTTATGGCCATTTCCACCAACTATTTTGGGAAACCCTAACGATAGGTATGCCCTAAACTGACATTTTTCCATGTAAAAATGTCATATTAGGGAATACTTATCGTTAGGGCTCCCTTAAAATAGTTGGTGGAAACGGCCATTATGGCCATTTCAACCTACTAGTTATTTTCGGGAAGACTTAAACGATAAGTATTCCCTAGACTGACCAGTTTTCCATGGAGAAATGTCAGTTTAGGGAATACTTATCGTAATAGTTTGTGGAAAAGGCCATTAGGGCCGGTTTATTCACCTTCTGATAAACTGTCAGGTAGGGTCAGTGTGCTGGTTTTCGACCAGTTAACTGAAACTTCCACTTCAAAACACGATAAAAATATGTCTAGTTAAAATATATTAATAAGACTAAGATTTTCTAAAAGTCTGAAGATTTGCGAATTCAAATTTTATATATTTTTTAAATTTTTGTTCGATGAAATGTGTAATTTTAGTAAAAATATGAAAAAAGTGCCATTTAGCTAGTTCTCGACCACTGGTCGCAATTTCCGACCATTTTTGGGTTGGTTTTCGACCACCTTTTAATAAGCATAGAAAGCTATAATAAATCCTACCTAGGTAGTAAAAAAAAATAGCAGTAGTATGAAATGAAATTTTATTTTCTAAAAGGCAGTTTCTTATAAAAAAAAAATAGGAACATAAGTTTAAACGAGAATAAACGGATTATTACCTATGAAAAAACTTATAGGATTAAAAAAACAATAATAAATTCTCTTTTAATTAGGTACTATACCTAGTACCCATAAAGACAAGGACATAAAACATTAAAAAAAAGTATGAAAACAAAACAACTCAAAATATAAATATAAATAAATAAAAATCTATTACAAAAGGGCAGTTCTTATTAAAACTAAAATTAGAATATTTAAAAATATGGAACTGCTAAAACTAAAAAGTTTCAATAGGCTAAGTATCTACCTATCTACCCCTATTTTAAATTAACGAAAAATATGAAATGTTTAGATTTGATGAAATTAAATTAGCATTGATTACATTTATAATCTTTGAAAGGCGACAATCACATAGGGATTAGGGAGTATCAACAAATTCGGTAGGTACACTTTTTGTGAAAGCATTTTTCACAAAAGTCACAGCCGATGTTTTTCTTATCTTCATCCTCTGTGTCACTATAAAGATCTTCTTGGCATAATGAAGAGGATACTTTAGATTTGGATGAGGTGAGTTTTTGAGTATTTTTTATTTTTTTCTTTTTGAGAGTTTTCTGAACTTTTTTTTTGAATTATTTTCTTTTGTCATTTTCCATTTTTCTTCTTGTTTTTTTTTATGGATTTCGTCTTTCTTTTTATTATAGTATTCTCTCCATTTTTCAGAAGCAATTGCACTAGGGGTTTTCTCTCCTTTAGGTAAAGTTTTTTTTTTTTTTTTTAAGACAAAAGTCATAATGACATTATGTTGGCAATACAATGTAAAATTGGCAATGCTTTCAAATTTTGTATGTAGAAAAGGCTTCTGTTGCCAACATAGTTACAAAATTTTTGACTTGGGGAATTATCTTTAAAAAAAAACGGACTTTAAGTGAAGTTAAAAAAAAAATTATGTGGACGAAAACTAGATGAGAAGAAATTATTTAAATAAAATCATGTTGGTTCGGCGTCCAGAGTTTCTCATTAGAAAAACATGCTGGTCGAAAATCAGATCCATATTTAGATGTTCGACCACTTGAAACTACAGTGGACGAGAAATGGACTATAATAAGCTAGTTTCTCGACCACATATTTTTGCAAAATCTATATCCAATTTTCTTCGCAATATTTAAATGAAAAGTGGTGGTCGTAAACTAAAAAATAAAAATTATATTCAATATTCAACTAACAATTAAAAACAGAAAGTCATCGCGACTTTTCTAAATATTATTATATGAATTGAAAATGGACGACTTGAAACTCAGTTCTCGACCACCCCGGTCGTAAACTAAATTCTGATATATTTTGTATATTAGTTCCCGACCAACAAAAATTTTATGTAAAAAATTGTTTCACACTTTATTTTATTCGTAAATTCGATAGAAAAATTACCCTACTATAACATAAAATCAATTGGTGAAAGGTCTTACATTCAAGAAGAACAATACTTACTATTTTCTACATCAAACACACATACACTTTTTATAGATATAATGCGTAAACAACAACCCCCTTGACAGCGACTATTCAAATGAATTTTGAAGGCGAAACCGTTTATCGCCTATTAAATCTCAATGGTATTTTAGATTGGGAAAACTGTCTGGCAGCCATTTCAGCATTTATTGGACAAGAACGAGTGCATATTTACTATTTATTCCTGATTAAAGGTGAATCTGGTCGAGAACTAGTAGTGGTCGGCAAACCAGCGCAGTCACCCTATGCAATCTGACCGATAAAAATGGAATCTCTAATTCCATTGGTTGTTTATCTGAATATAAATAAACCGGGCCTAATAAATATAAAAATCGAACAAACAAAATACGAAATTTTCGTCTGTTTGCATCTTTTGCATTAGCAAATTTATTTATGATCTCCTCATATGACAATAGAGAGTTATTGGACATGCAATAAGGATAAGCAGTATTTAAATTAGCCTTATTTAGACATCTACGCATGCGCATTTGGGTCCGAAAATAAGGATTCCCTTAATAAGTACAGTGGCTAAATAAACCTTTACATACAGTGGCGACAATAGAGGTCCCGCCGCCATTTTGTTCCCAACCTCTTGTTACTTTTAAATATGAATTTATAGGATTTGAATGGACATTTTTTATGAAAAATTGAAATCGACGTATTTGATGACTATTATTAGGTCCATCAAATACATTGTTTTCCATGTTTTATGATGGATGTTCACCTAAATTCCATATATTCATTTTTGACATAAGCAATAGGTGGGAACAAGATGGCGGCGTTTTCTATATAAATATATGGGATTTTAGAACCAATCAAAAATAAGACAACAATTGTCGCCACTGTAGGTAATAGAGTCACTGTATTAATAAGGTTACTGTTTGTCTTTATGTGTATGGTTAGTGCGAGGCAGTGAACTTCCCTTATTTCAAATTTCTGACATTTTGGACGATTTTGACGTTTCGCTTTTCGACGATGACGTAATTTTACTTAGAAAATTTATTTTATCTGCAAGCGTTTGGTTATGACGTTTTTACATAACCATTTTTCTAGTATTTGAGTTACGTCATGAGACTCATAACACAACTAGTGGTGTTATAGACTAGGTTATGAATTCATAACACAACTAGTGGTGTTATGGACGAGGTTATGAGTCTATAACACAACTATTTTTGGTGATTTGACAAATGTCAAAGGTAAACCTGTAAAGGTGAAATGAAGGTAGACAACTATTAATGAACGAAAATATTGAAAAAATATTCTTATTTTTCGCTTTGTAGATAAAACGTTGTACATCACACGTGCGTTTAAACATAAAGTAACTACAAAACTCGTGTGATTAGAACGACTCGGTCTACGACCTCGTCGTTCTAATCCTTCACACTCGTTATTGTAATCATGCTCATAAACGCACTTGTGATGTAAATAACTGTTTTACAATAGTTTTCCATTTTACTGTGGGTAACATCAAAAAATGAGTATCAGCAGAAAATCACAAACAAAAATAAACACTTTTTGAGGCTGAAATTTATAAACATAGCTATCATCTGTCAAAATTATGAATACAAAATAAGGTGATACTCTAGCACCTACTACAGTCTTCCAATTTGGAAAAATAGTGCTGATGCATTAATAAAATAATATAAATCCTTAATACTGCGAGGCAGTATTTAAAAGTTTCAATAACTCTCTAATATCTGAGCTATAACATTTTCAATGGACAGCAGGGCTAAATCTGAAGGTTTCTCTTCTGCTAGAGTTGACCGCTAAGGTAAGTTTTAATTAACAAGCCTACTAAAGCTCCGTTCACCTTTCGGCACTGTAACAGGAATGGTAACAAAAATACGGAGAGCTGTCCAGATATAAGGAAACGTATCTTGCCGATTATCAAATGCTAACCTAACGCCTGAAGGACTGCTTTTGGGTGACTGTTATCACTATCCGAAATATCGTGATCACATGATCGGGTAAGGGCGCCACCACACCCACGATCCGTGAGCGTCTCAAAAAAACGTCAGGACAGGTTATTCTCATACTAAGTAAGCACAAGTTTGCTCACAAGCAGAGAAGCAAAATATCGAAAAGCAGAGACAGAATTCAAAGCGAAAATATAGTTTTCCTTTTTTTTTATTACCAAGGAACGAGTCGAAGGCGCCCCCCGAGGTCTGGCGCCTGGAGCGCTCGCTCAGTTCGCCTTATGGTAGGGCCGGCCCTGCTCCTGGAGTGTGACGCTCTTGAACTGTTCGACATAAGAGCACTGGAACGCTCTCGTCTTAACCCCCACCATTTCGGACTTCAGGAGCATGGAACACCGAAATAAAGGTTGGTGCACGAGGGGGCAGAGGATAACAGAAATGAGTAGTTCAAAGGTGCTTTCCAGTGACCCATTTGAGTTACTCCTGAGCAGCTCAGGAGTGCTCCACAATTGCTTAGAGTGTCGTACACTTGAGCTACTCATTTCTGTTATCCCCTGCCCCCTCGAGCACCAACCCATTTGTCTGTGTTTCATGCTCCTGAAATCCGAAATGGTGGGGGTTAAGACGAGAGCGTTCCAGTGCTGCTTATGTCGAACAGTTCAAGAGCGTCACACTTCAGGAGCATGATACTCTAACAATTTAGGCACTGGAAAGCGGCTCAAGTGTACAACACTCAAGCACTGGAACGCGCAAAGCAATTGTGGAGCACTCCTGAGCTGCTCACTAGTAACTCAAATGGGTCACTGGAAAGCACATCTCTTTGTTGAAATTTCAGACATAAAAAACTTAGGGATTTTTCGCGAAGTAACCACAACTTACTAGGTATGATCATACAATGACGTGATGGTATCTTTTAAGGGTCAAATTATGGACTGACTGGTAAACGTCTGGTTGTTACCTAGCAGGTACTTTCTATGCAGTATACCTTTTCAACTTCAAATCGGGACTAAACAACTTCAAGTTGGAACTAACAAAATCAAATTGAGAATCAACAATATCAAATTGGGAATAATCATATTTAATTTGGTACTAATTAACTTCAAATTGGGACTAATCAATTTTGATTTGGGAAGAAACAAATTCAAATTGGGAATAGACTTATTCAATTTAGGAAATTATATTTGAGACTTTGATTTTGAGTTTGTTTTTCCTTCCGATTACATTCGTCCCTTAGTACTATTTCTTCGAATTTGAGAAAAATATTTGTGCCAGACATGTAGCTTATATTCAACGCATTATACATGCGCTAAACATGGCTGATTAGTGATTTGCAAATTGCGAATGAAAACATTTCATCAGAATGAGATTTTTTTCAAATTTTTCTTTTATTTCAGCGTAATTTCAGGATTTTCCTCTATGTATCCAGTCATTTTTACCTTATGTTCTTCTAAAATGTTTGCTTTTCTTTGTCCCCCACGTTTGCTTCGAACAACTTCTTGGGTACCTACCCATCGATAAGCTGTAGATTTTTTTATACCCAGTGTGTTAGCCAATCCTCTTCAGTCGCCTTTGTTATTAAAAACAGCACATTTTGCTTTCAAGCATTTTCTGCATCAGGTGCTTCAATTTAAGTCATTTTCTTAATTTATTATACGGTTTAAACGCGTAACTGCCGTTTGACTTGCAAAACTTTTTTTATTCAACAATTCCAATTTGAAATTGATTAGTACCAAATTTAAATTGTTTATTTCCAATTTGACTTTGTTTATTCCCATTTTGAACGTGTTAGTTACCAATTAAAAGTTGATTAATCCCAATTTGAAATTGCTAAGTTCCAAATTGAAATTGATTATTCCCAATTTGAAGTTGAAAAGGTATAGAGAATAGAAAGTACCTGCTAGGTAACAACCAGACACTTACCAGCTGGTCCATAATTTGGCCCTAAAGGTACCCATTCACTTACAGTTTGCCCGCAGTTCTAGGACTGTACGATCTGAACTGAAGATTTGAACTTTCTCAGGCCAGACACCATTCAGTTTTCTGAAACGATGCGACCTCAGTTTTAAGACTGTCAGTTTTTGAACTGAAGGAAAACTGAGCTTTCGCCACACATACAAACATTTTGTCAGTACTAATCGACAGTCTCGCTGTAGTGAAAAATTTTTCGTACTAATAGAAAGAAACAACTAGCCGCACTTCTTGTGCTATTATTATTGCAAGAGCCGATAACAAAGGCGAAAAAACGTTTTTGGGTAAAAGATTGGCTGTTACAACGTGATACCTACTTTATCTCATATGAGACTGGTGCGAAAATTAAGAACTAGTGCAACAGACGACCTTAAAAATTATCTTAGAATGGATGACGCATGTTTTAAAGAACTCTTTAGCTTGGTTGCCGTTTATATCAAAGAAAAATACTAAAATGAGAAAAGCAATTACAGCCGAAGAACGTTTAATAGTGACGCTCCGATATCTGGCAACGGGGCGAAGTTTGGAAGATTTGAAATTTTCGGCAATAATTTCTCCCCAAGCCCTCGGAAACATTATTCCAGAAACTTGTTTTTGTATTTATAAGGCCCTTAAGAAAAAGTATTTCAAAGTCTATAAATATCAATAAATTCGATTAAAAACTCTGTATTATTGCTTGACTCGGCCATTTCACAAAATCGGAATCATGAAAACTTCCAACCAGTTTGAAGATGGGATCGTACGATATCAACTGACAATTTTTCTCCATACACTCTAGTCCGTCGTTAGATTCAAGTGAACTGCAGGCTCAGACCTGTCGACGGCCTGAACGTGTATGGAGAAATTTCAACTGACGATATGCAAATCGGCAGTTCTGGACTACAGGCTAACTGTAAGTGAATGGGTACCTTAACGGTGACAAAGTGATATTTTGAAAAAAAGAAATATTGACTGTCTGTTGTTTCTTTGGTTTGTTTTTTATTTGTGCTGTGTGACATTCTTGAGTTGTTTAACCTAGAAATAACTATTTTTTACGCGCGTCATTTCCTTTCCATCAAACCCCACCAAAAAAAAATGGTGCTCCTCAAATCTGGAGCCTAGTTGCGTCTATGAATTTACAAAATAATATATCTTAAAACAAAAAGATAATACTTACATCCACTTCTCCTTTTGTTTTAATTTTACAGCGTATTATTAAATTATCATTAATTCTTATAGGTATAGGTATGGATAATCCTTTGGCATAGAAAAACTATTCATTTTTTAACTAATATAGAAAATATACTATGCAGATGCACTTCTTCCAGAAATTTTCGTTTTTGAACAAAATTCGGACACCGACGCCACAGCAGCCAGCAGTGTAACAAGCAATGTTGTCAACTTGCCGAAATAGGTATATTGTTCAGAGGACTCTTAATTTCTATATGGTCTATAAAAACACAGATTTGTGAGTTTTTTAACTCATAAAATAAGTAAATAAATAATTGAAGTATTTTTAGTTCTATTTTTATTTAATTCTAGACGAATTAACGAGCGAATTAATAAAATACAGAAAGTTTGAAACATAAAAAATATTATTATATATTATATTATATCTGTAATCTGTACTATCCAATAAAGGCATTAATTTTAAACATTATGTGAATGCAAATCTGTCCAGGGTAAGTAACATCCGATAAAGAAACTCTCCGTTGCGATATCGGGTGATACATTCAAATTAGCGAACGTGAGCCAAATGGGTGTTACTTACCTCTATGCCACCGGGAAGCCGGGAGATTTCCCGGTGCGCCGGTCCTTCAGGCACCGATTGGCGCCGTCGCGGGAAGTTCCAAAATAATTGAAAAAGCAAAAAAGCCAGATTCAGATATCTAATTTATTAACTGATTTGGCAGTTGGTCACTTTGGAACTGCGGAAATAATAAGTAAGCATGTTATAACCGCCCATACCATTCCTAATGTTTCATGATAAATTACAGTGCTTGCTGTGTTCCGTTTTGAGGTAGCGGCAGGCTTATTCTCTACGAACAGCAACTACATAGCAACCAGCAACCGGTCGCAAGTTGCTTTTTTTGAATAGAAAACTCGCGTTTGACAGCGACTATTGCGCAATTCTCTGCGGTCGCAAGCTACAGAATAAGGCTGCGAGTCTTCAAAAAAAAGCAATAGATACTTTAAGTTAGACAAAATACGTTAACGCTAACGTAAGATTTGACAGCTGCGCATGCGCAGTTTCTTTTCACCAAAAATAGCGTGTTACGTGTCACGTTATTTAGCGGGTCTTTACGTGTACCTTATCCGTAAACGTTCGTTAAACCAAGTGGTCCTGAAAGCCAAATTACCGGTGTCGACCTTTGCCGAATGTATTTTCACCTTAAAAAAAAGTTGTCACATAATTCAAAATAATCAAAATACAAAAAAAATATTTCTAATAGGGCAATCCAACGACTTGTCAAAATGAAATTCAAAATGGAGGCCAATCCCTTTTTTCTACTAATAATTTCTTAAACTAAAAACTTTCCATCTTAGAATACGAAAATTATCCTCTCAAACACTAGAAAATCATCTAAAAGCACCACAAAATACACAAAAAACAGTTTCTTGATGAAAAATGTCATGATTGCTTGAATTAAATTTATGGCGCCAATTTTTTGGCATTGGCCATGCATTGACCACCATTTTGTTTGGATTGCCCTATTTGTCCTTTTCACAACAAAATTTGAAGGTTAGGTTATGATTGTGAGATATAAGGCCTATTCGGGATTGGAGAAAGTACGGTTCTAGAACGGTCCAGAAGAATCGCACAGTTTATTATTGAAATTTGTGATAGTCGAGTCGTTGTTATTTTGTTGATCAATAAACTGGACGATTGTTTTGTACCGTTCTAGAACCGTCCTTTTTCCAAACCCGAATAGGCCTATTGGCTACGTTCACCAGAACCAAAACGGATTGTAAACAGTTTACAAATGCCAACAGAATGTGTTGGGTAAACTCTTGGTTCTGCTGAACGATTCAATTTTTCAATGATAGAACGTCACCCTCTGAATGACAGGTCACCACACAAAACACAGTGCTGAAAATATAAACACTCTCAAATTATGCTTTCAATCCAAAAAAAGGCAACGGAAATTTATTTTGCTTGTGTTACATCTCTCTTTGTCAACCATCAACAATACGAATATCGATAGTAATCATTTAAATTATTAGGTCAAACCAATGAACTATAACGAAAAACTGGAATGCTAACACATAAGGACGAACTTGAAGCCTACCCAACAAACACAACTTATCGGCGCTGTAATGTTGCTGTATCATGAACACAGCCCAAATACAGCACATAAATAGTTTTATCGATGCTGCGCAGCACTTGTATTGGGAATACTGTATTTTAGGAGTGCAGTATTTGATATGCAGCGGCTTTGCAGATTTTGTATTGGAAAAGCGATAGATTATTTCGATCTCCCATGCGCATATTGATGCAATAACTGTTGTAAAATGTTAGTGCAGTTACTGTAAAGAAATGTGCCAATTTGCGCGAGCACAGTATTTTTTGCCGTAGAGTTGTGAGCGTAGCCATTTTGTTTTATTTTATTGTATTGTATTGTTTCACTGATGCAGGGCAGCGTTTTTGATTTATAATTTTTGTGGTGTTTTTCACGTGTCTTTTATTACGTGTACAAGATGCATTATTTTCAACAAGAGGAAACAAGGTAGGTGAAAAATTGATACAAATAAACAAAAACAAAGTCCCCCATATTATCATAACCTAAGTTTTCTATCGTTTTTCTATTTGCCCCCGTTTTCCGTTTTCTATTTTTGTGATTTAAAAAATGGATTTAAAAAGAGAAATAATCTTTCAGGTAAATAGTCTTTGAATACTAGGGGGCAGAAACACTGAAGAAGTATGTAGGAACATATTAGCCAGATTATTATCTAAAAATTCAACTCCTCAGCTGAACTGGACAGGGCGCCTTCAAAAAGCACAATTTTCAGAATATGCCTATATTATCAACATCAATAAAGCAATTTAGGTAAGTTGATGCAAGGTAAAACGGTTTTTAAATTTTAACTCAATTTTGTCCTTATTTAGTCGATGTGAGAAAAAGAAGCTGAAAAAGCCACCAAAATATGGTTAAGGAATAAGGAATATTATTGTTTAATGTCCCACTCCTTAATATATTCTATATACTTTAATTTGTTTTGTCATTTTTCAAAAATATCCTGTCTATATGAAATAAATTATGTCCATTAAATTTAGAGTGCCACAGGTAAATATACCTAAACGGTATATTGCCTGCACAGTTATTGCGAAACAAATATGTACGACGTCTGCAAGAGCGCTGCGCTATTGCTGTGTAAAAATTGCCTAATGAAGAGGCAGAGCTACTGCACAGTGGCTGTACTCAAATGCAGCATGAGCGCCAGATGCCGGCCGGTGGGACATATATGGTCCGGGCTGATGCAGCTGCTTCGTCTACATCGCTATACAACAAGTACAGCACAGTATCACAGTTTTTGCGCAGCGGCTGACTTTTCGTGTTTGCTGGGTAGTGCGGCTGCTGCGGAGGGGATACCTGTTTTTGTCGCACTCATTATGTTAAATGGCGAAAATTGCTTCCAACACGTATTCCAATTGATGAAACCTGTGAAGGGAAATATGACAAAACTTTCGAAAACGTCATATGTCAGCAAGCAACAGAAAAAAACAACATTCCCCTTTGTGGCATCTATCTTTCATGGCTACATTTTTTTGGCAGATATGGCAATGTGTGCGCATTCCAGTTTTTAGCTATAGTTCATTGGGTCAAACACAGTGTGCGTGCAAAAGGCAACAACAAATTGCAATGTCTGTGATAAATTCAAGTATTGATGACGTAGCGCCCAACAATCGTTAGCCAGAGATTAGCTTCGAGTCGAGCTTTGATCCGACCAAACTGAGCAAGAGCACTGTGGGCAACATGGGCGCCCTCTGCATGCTGCTTGCATTATCTCTTTTGACTCTTTTCTATTTAGCCGTTTACGAAAATTATAATCGGGTTGACCTGATCAGCAGCTGAATGTTTTCTATCTTTCCTTAATGAATACGATTGAAAAAAGACAAAATACGTCTGCTGGCGATCGGGTTAACCCGATCATAGTTTCCGTAAACAGCTTTTACTTTTACAATAGCTTCGTTCGCGGTAAGGATTCTGAACTGTTCGAAACTATTTCGCATGCGCAGTTCAAGTAATGGCGTTCGCGGATCACAAAATTCCGAACTTTTAGTTACGGTTCGGGATTCGCGGATCAACCAGAATCGGTTCGGAACCGTTTCTGAACAGTTCTAGCGGTCCTAGGATTTTAGCAAGAACTTCAGGATTGACACATAACATTCGTTTACTTATAAAGCCGGCTACAGATAGTCCGGCAAGCCTGTCAGTTCGAACTGAACAGTTAGCCTGAAGGCCGGTAGCCGGGGAGACTGATGACCCTCCAAATGTTCAGGCAAACCTGAAATATTATTCAGACTCAATCATCATGTAGTATACATTTTTTTGAGAACAGATTAGACTTGGTACAGTGAGTCCCATTTTGTTTGTCCAGAAGGGATTACTCGGTTGCTATTGGAGTTAAAAGGATGCGGTTTCCGCGAACGTTGGCTACTTTTTTGTCAAACGAAAGATGGCGCCAACAGAATTGTCATTGCTCTTTCTGTATCTCACAAGGTGTTTTTGAAAAATTTGCATTTTGGGACATCCCTTGTATATCGGTTCTCTCATAAGTGATCGAAAAGGTGACAACGAATTCCCATAGATGCTTTCACGTAGCTTCCAGTGACGTAGTCAGTTTTTCTCTAAAAGTGAGAGTTTTTAAATTATGGACCAAACGTACGTTTTTTTAAATGAGACACCCTGTATATTAATAGCTCATTGGATAGCTCTGTTTTTGCTGATTTCGATGATATAAAGTTCGATAGGTTTTCTATCATGTCGGGCCAGGCACCCCCAGGTCCCCCTCTAAAACTGCATTTTCACGTATATGAAATGTAGCAACATCAAGGCGTGGCACCCTGACAACTAATTTTTTTTTAGATTTTTAGTCACAAGCGTAACGTATGTAGGGCCCCCAAACATATTTTCTGGGTGCGCCACTGATCATGTCTGTTTTTGTCATAAGAAACGAAACAATGTATCAGGAAAGGAGTTTGCATCTGTAAGGAAAATGAGAAAGGTCTCTTTTTAACACTTTGTTTCTTATGACAAAAACAGAAACAATTTTTTTTGCTCGAAAACTGTTAGAGATAAACCTGTCGAATTTTATATCATTGATATTAGCAAAAGCAGAGCTATCCAATGAGTTTATAATATATAGGGTGTCTCATTTGAAAAAAACGTATATTTGGTTCATAATTTGAAAAGTATCACTTCTAGAGCAAAACTGACTACGCCACTGGAAGCTACGTAAAAATATCTATAAGAAACTGTTGTCATGTTTTCGATCACTTATGAGAGAACCGAGATACAAGGGATGTCCCAAAATGCGACTTTTTCAAAAACACCTTGTATCTGAAAAACAAAAAGAGCAATGACAATTCTGTTGGCGCTATCTTTCGTTTGACAAAAAAGTAGCCAACGTTCGCAGAAACCGCATCCTTCTTACTCCAATAGCAACCGAGTTATCCCTTATGGACAACAAAAAGGGAAACCCGGATCAATTTCCTTCCATTTTTTTACCAATTTCAAATACGCCGCTTCTTTCTTGTCATGGTCGTGGAAGGTTTTTCGATTTGACTTGCCAGAGACACGGCTTGCTATGATAAATCGCGATAAATTTCGATTCTATTTCGTGCGAAATAGCGTAACAAGCTCACTACTCACTACTGAACGACTGAACTATTCGGATAGTCGACCGTGTCATACAGACTTTCAGACTGGCCTTTGAGTACGTCAGGCTGGCCGGATGAACGAACATATTTTTGATTTTTATTCGGCCGCCTGAAAAGTCTGAACTGACAGAACGACCGTGATATATGCACGTTCAGGCAGGCGACCGGTCTTCAGTCGGACTGTTCAGCTCAAACCAATGTTCAAACTGACAGGCCTGTCAGACCGTGTGTAGCCGGCTTTAGACAGCCTGAAGAACTCGTTCCAAAACTGTTCGCGATAAAATAAAAAACCAGTCCAATTCCAGAGCTGAGCATGCGCTCTACGACAGTCCTCAATTAGTTCCAGAAATATATATTTCGAAAAAGTATTGAAAAAATTTCAAGCAAAAACCAAAGCATCATACATCTATTGTTATTTTTAAGAAGGCGGTGGAGGAGCGCCAAAATTTGGACTTGCCTTGGGCGCCGAGGGTTCTAGTTGCGGCCCTGATTGCTATGGTTTTTTAAACGTATGTATTAGCATTATTTTTCGTTAATTTTGTCAATAAACTTCAATGTCAAAATGTAATGTCAAAAATCCAGACCAATAAAGAAACAATAATGCGACGTACGTTTTCGTAATCAAAGCACTCTTTGATTGTTTTGGTGATGGAGTAGAAAAAGAGGGGCGACAAGAGAATCTTGTCTCCGTACACTGGCGCTCTGTTTCCACAGAAATCACAAACCAGTCAGAGCGAATTTCATTGGTTGAAAATATGTAGTCAGAAAACTGGTTGTTGGCGATCTGCACCAATCGAAAACGCTGTGACTGGTTTGTAATTTCTGTAACTTGTGAGAACAGACCCTCGAGCGGCGCGGCTCCGATTATCAGCAAAAAGAGTAATTTTGTCGTCTTGTCTATATTTAACCCAACAGGAGGGTATGCACGGAAGTCGATCACTCGTGCAATTTAAGCTCGTGCTTCTCAATTTTTTTTGCTGAACAGGCGCGGCGCCGTTTCAATCCACTGTCAGAACTCTTATAAAAACTAAAATTATCAATCAATAAATTAATCGAAAAAACTAGAGTAGGTTATGCATTGTACTGTCTCTAAAACCGACAATCATATCGCCGCACAAAGCGGCATAAACAGAAACAGTACCGTCATTTGGGGTGAAGTCGGACTGTGGGGGTGAACTCGGACAGACAGGTATTCAATTCAATTCAATAAAGCTTTATTGTCCTAATTCTTAACAAAATCACTGACAAAGCAAAAGGTACAAAGTAAGTCCTAAAAACTATACATAAAAGGCAGGTAATAAAATTTCATAAGTTCCGTCTAAAATAACAATAACAATTTAGGTAAGTGCCTCAAGCAGCGTGACACTAGTCATGAAAGAAGCCTTCAGCAAAATTGTCTACTACGTATATCATAAATCATAAATTGCGTATTGGCCGGCGTTTTTTACGATATCGGGTATCGAGACACCCAAAAAATCCACTGACCAGCATATTCCGCTTAGTTTATAGTCCGAGATCCGGCTGCAAATTTTTGGACCGATCGCGTAACTACTCGAAATTGCGAAAATATTGAAGTTTTGTGTATAGACTTTTGAAAAATGCCATGGTGCCAGTGAGGTTTTGGCCGAAAGAAACATAAAAAAAAAAAAATTATTTATTGCTCAATTTTTCAACATTGCTTATTTTCGAGGGTAACCAAAAAATCCCTGTTCCGGAATATACGCGGCAATTATGCGATGCGAAAAATGTATTGGTGCCACCTCCCATTTGGCCGCGTCGTCGCGGCACCAGCATGTGAAGGGGTAGTTTTTTTCAGCAAATCATCCGCATCACGTAACCACTTGATGGAGGTATCAAATGAAAGGTACTGTTCTTTCCAATAAAAAAAACGAATGGTGCCACTTCAAATCCGACCGGAAGAAGGGTTGCCAACCGTCCTGCATTTCGGTGGACGTCCACCATTTGGGGTTCATTGTCCAGCGTCCTGTAGCAACCTATTGCAGGACGCCTATTCAGAGCTGGGCAAAGCCCTCTATCAAAGTGCTTCAATTTCAAGCACAAATTCCTTTTTATTTTCAAAAGTGCTTCACAAGCACAAAGCCCTCAAAGTGCTTTGGGCTTGACAAGCACAAAGCCCTCTAAGTGATTTGAAAAGTGCTTGAAGCACATCAAAAGTGCTTGGGGTGCCTTGAAAAAGGCTTCAAGCTCTTTAAATGTGCTTCAAGCTCTTTAAATGTGCTTCAAGCTCTTTAAATGTGCTTGAAGCTCTTTAAATGTGCCTAAAGCACTTTGAATTTGTAATAAAATTCTCAAAGTGGTATAAGTTACCGCGTACACTCCATCACACAGAATTGGTATAGTAGAGACGAACTTTACATTTCACAGCGTAGCAGTAGTATGTTTTTTTTTGAGATGTAGTTCTGGGGTACTTGGGGTAGTTGGGGTACTACAGGTAATTCAATTTTAGGGTTTTCAAAATTATCAATCGGGAAAAGTGAAAAAAATCCAGTGATAAAGTTAAATAGGGTACCTATAAATTATTTATTTATTTGAATAATAAGTTCATTCTTTTTTTTTTTTAAATTCCATTCTAAGCTCAAACCCAAAACCTCCATTGTTAAGAGAGAAAAGATATAAGACGGTTCAACTTCAAATAATAGAAAAAAAAATTAAGGGACAAAACACGATCGAAAATGTTTAAGTGGGGGATAGGTTGAATGATGGTCAATTCAAATTCCTTTCAAAGTGCTTCAAGCCCTTTTAAAGTGCTTCAAGCCCTTTTAAAGTGCTTCAAGCCCTTTAAAGTGCTTCAAGCCCTTTTAAAGTGCTTCAAGCCCTTTCAAAGTGCTTCAAGCTCCCAAAAGTGCTTCAAGCCCTCTTAAAGTGCTTCAAGCCCTTTCAAAGGGCTTCAAGCTCCCAAAAGTGCTTCAAGCCCTTTAAAAGTAATTGAAGCTCATTGAAAGGGCTTGAATTACTTTTTTCAATTACAAATTACCAAGCACTTTTCTAAAGTAATTGACTTTGCAAGCCCCAATTACAAATCTATAAAAGGGCTTGAAGCACAGGGCTTTCAAGTCCTCAAAGTGCTTCAAGCACTTTCGCAAGCACAAAGCACTCAAGCCCTGCCCAGCTCTGCGCCTATTGTACCTAATTTTCAACTTGATGAAGAATTCTGTCAAATTAAGCCGGCTATAAACCTGGTTCTGGTTTATTAAGAAAATCATACATTCTTTGAAAATGGAATTTATTATTTTTGACTAATACTGTGTTGAAAAATTTGTGGATCATTTTGCAATTTGAATTTTCTATATTTGGGTCCAATGATGACGCTGAAAGGATTTTTTCAATGCGTTCAGCGTTCAGCTTTGTGGACTGATGCGCGTTATCGATTGTGCATTGAACACATCAAGGCAGAACTGCAAATGAAGATTAATTATTTCTAAATGTACCTACCTACTTGCAAAGAATTTCATGATTTTGTAAGAGGTAACAAGAAGTTAATGGTAGCTGCAAAAAGTGAAAAAAAATATAGGATTTTAGATACTGTATCAATAAGTTGGTACCTATGTAGGTACTAGGTACTTAACTTTTTATATTCTTCAAATAATTTGTTAATTTGCGTAGGTAGGTACTACTTTTAAAATAAAATTTTAAGTTATTGGTTCCTAATATTTACCCAAAAAATTCTTGTTGGACAGTTTTATGGATTGTTTATTTGAATTTGTTAAATGGCATTTTTCTCTGCAATAATAGAAATGCCCAGAATTTATACTGTATGTCCTGAATTTGTATTACCCTCGTCCAGAAAAATTAAAAAACAAAGTAGGCACCGGAAGTGCCTGGCACCAATGATATGCGCAATTATCACGGGACGTTATCTCGATTATTTTCCAATTTTCTGGCGAAACCTGCAGTACCAAAGTCAGTGGCGACGCCAGGGCGGGCCCTGAAATTTAGCCGCCCCCCCCTGAAAACTTGCGCTCGTGCCAAAAGTCGCATGAAAAAAGTCTGCATCAAAAATATGACAAAATGTTGATTGCTCTGCAATCTGCAATAAGTTCGACTAGCGTATATCACACCGTATCGATACCAATTTAGATTAGAAACACTCTCTATCGATGTATATTTATTGCATCGTATCGGATACGTATCGATACAGTCTTTAGCAATGTTGTCGAGGCCTAAAAGGACAATCATGTTGTCAAATAGCAAAATATAACGTATGTTTCTTTCCCTTTCTCGAAAAATAGTGCAGGAGAAAAAAAAATACTTTTTTTTTCAATTTTTGTCATTTTCTTTGGTGCTTACAGATGGCGCCACAAAAAAATAAGCATATCAATACAAGTATCAAAATATGGATTTAAAATATCGATGCCACTTAAAGCGTATCGATATTTTAAAAATATCGTATCGAGAATAGAAATATCGATAAGCGAAACTCGAAATTATTATTACTCTACTTACTAAGTCACGCAATACAAGATTCTAGCAGTAGCCTGCTTCTGCTGAACCAGCCTATAAGAACAACGCATACATTGGCAACAATGCATATGCAATGCAACATTGGCGGCATCTGCCAGTTAATTCTATATCTAGTAGGCAACCAACACTGCTATCGCTTTCCTGGGATTCCCCTAAACATTTTAATGTCGGCACGGCAGTGTGTTTAAGGTTTTGAGGCACATATTATATTGACTGTAATTGTTATGTGGTATTAATCATTCTCAAATAATTATTTTGTGTGAAGTTGAAAGGAATCAAAGGTAAGTTTTGTTTAAAATTATTAATTTTGATTTGGAGGCATATAGGAAATATTATTTTTAATATGGGTTCTATGGTTGGGGTGGGGGATTAAATTAAAAATTTATGTTTCGCCTATCATTTTGATATTTCTATTAACTTTTTTATTTTTAGAAACAAGACCAACAATGACCAGTAAAAGATCAATAAAAGATTATTTTTCAACAACGATCAGATCACTAGAAAGCAAAAAAAGGAAAATAGCAAATAATGAGACTGAGCAGGAAGAAGAAATAGATGAAAACGAGGATGAAAATGGCACAGAAAGTACGGATAGATCGAGTGAACATATCAATGAACCGTCGACGTCAAGTTGTAATGTGGAGCAAGCACGAAATAACTGGAGCCAGTTTCCTACCGCCTTAGATTTATCAAAAACTCCTCATGATCCGCCCTCACAACCGATTTTAAGGGAATATCCAGTAACAAAAATAGGTGATCGTTTAAGAGCGTTTTAACAAAAACTGGTATAAAACATTTCCTTGGTTGGAATATTCAGCAATAGAAAACAAAGCGTTTTGTTTCTATTGTAGATTCTTCCACAAAGCAGATGTGAAGGAAAAACCATTTATCATTGGTTATAATAAGTGGAAAAAAGCTATGGAATCTAATTCGGGATTTACTGCAATAGCTCACAAAGAATGTTTGGTGGGATTTAGGGAGTTCCAAAGATCCAGTTCTGTTGGTGGCGTAGAAAGTTTAATTAAAAATAAAAACAATGGACTCATTGAAGAAAATCCGTATTACATCAAAACACTGGCTGAAATTCTTCTATTAACTTGTAAATTAGAAATTACGCAAAGGGAACACGATAAATCCAGAGGAAGTGCAAATAGAGGAAACTTTTTAGAACTAACTGAGTTCATTGCAAATCACGACCCTGTATTTAAAAAAAAAATCTCAAGTGCTGGGGGTAATGCGAAATACCTTCATTCCAGTATACAAAATGAGTTATTGGAAATACTTTCTAATGAAGTACTGCAATCCGGAAGAGACGAAATTGCCGAAGCTAAATTTTATTCAGTCTTAGCCGACGAAACCAAGGATTTGTTAAAAAAAGAACAAATGTCAACAATTGTGAGTCACAATTATATTGTGAGGTACATCTATAAGTCAGAAATGACAAATATTTTTAGGATTTATTCACTGTGAAAAGTTTGATGCGCAGTCGGTATTTACCACAATAAGAGAAACCCTATTGAAAAAACGGTGTTTTGATGGAAAACTGCGTAGGCCAAGCATATGATGGCGCAAGTGTTAACAGTGGTCATCTGAAAGGTGTTCAAGCATTGTTCAAAAAAGAAGTACCCAGTACCCAGTGCAGTTTACGCTCATTGCTACAATCATGTCCTAAACTTGGCCATCGTAGACTGCTGTAAAGGTATTCCAGAGTTCTCACAATTTTTTAACATGGCGGAGCAGTTGTATGTAAGTCATTCATCTATACATACGGAATTTATAAATGTACAAAAAAGACTCTATCCTGGTAAGCAACCAAAAGAACTAAAACGGCTTCAACACACAAGATGGTCAATTCAGTACAAAATGTGTAGCGTGCGTGCTTGAAGATACATTTGAATCCTTGTATGTTACCTTATATTTGGTGTCTTCTCGCAATACTGACAGAGGGCTGGAAGCCAAAGGATTGCTACATTCCTTAACCAAAACATTTATAACTTACATAGTTTGCTTTAAAGATATTCTCAGCATAATATCTTGTTTATCTGACTATTTGCAATCAAAAGAAATGGACTATGCTCGTGCAAATACTTTGGTAGAAGAGGTTCTTCAGCAACTACAATTAATGAGAGATCAAAGCTCATATTGGGATGCCATCTGGGAAAGAGTGGACAAATTATGGACGGTAACTGGCGACAGTTCAGAAGTAGTTCCCAAACGTAAAAAGCAGCTGCCCGCACGTGGCTGAAGTTAGCTTCATATTCATATTCAGATTCGTGTATATTACAGTCGACCAGATAATTATTGAAAAGAAAAATTAAAAAACCGCGAAATTGAATCAAATAGAATTATTATATTATGTAGGCGATTTCTGGGATTCGGAAAAGGTAGAAATAACCCTCAGGCACATTCGAGAATATTTTCTCCAGTTAAGTTAGGTCTGGAAAACTCACTACGGGGAAAAAACGATAATTTGTTTGACAATTTGTGGAGAATTAATGATGCCTTGTGGGTATTTTTTGGAATTTGAGAATGATGGAGTTGAACCTTAAGCACAGTTCAGAAGAGTTTTTGCATTCAAGTTAGGTCTGGGAGATTCATTACGGGGGGAAGTCGATAATTTGTTGAAAAATTCGTACATATACCATATACCTATCATTTATGAAGGCTTTATTCCGTTTCCATCCTTGGTTACGGTTATACGTTCAGTAGATGTCGGCTGCCTGAATAACCGGTATACATATACGGAATACGGTTGCTGACAATAGGTATGTCAAAATCGGTTTTTCTGTTGACTCCAGTGTTGTTTAAAGGGCACAATTGTGCCAAAAGTGGCCCTTTTCGCCCGCAAAATGCACAGTGGCACCACTTTGAAAAATTTGGCACAATTCACATTTATTATTAGACAGTCCCAGTCCTGACCTGTGAGAATTGTAATGGATCTGTCAGGTCATTGGGGCTGTGTTCGTTATTGTCATCTTTTTCGTCTAATGGCTCCGAAATTTTGATAGGCACGTGACTGCATCAGACAGTTTCAATTCACAAATCACGTGCTTGTCAAAATTTCGGAGCAAATCGACGAAAAAGATGACAAAACCGCAAGACAAAAACGAACACAAACCGAATTTTCGCGACGAACTACTTCCATGATTTCATCAACACAAACGCTTTTGCGAGAAACTCATGACGTCATATTGAAGTAGTTCGACGGAAGTATGGACGCAGCTTCTAGCCAGCGTTCAAACTCATGACGTCACAGATGAACTATGGTTCGTCCTTGGATGAACTACAGTCTATTTTTTCCCAAGATAGATTTTGACATTGAAAACTTTGAAACAAAAACAATAACGCTTATTGCGGCTCTGTTTGGTCGCAAAATGAGGTGTCCCTGCAGGTTGACATCAGTTTTACAATGCATGTCGTGCAAATGGCATTTTGCGACTAATAAGCAGCATTAGCGGCATCGTTTATATTTCAAAGTTGACAATGTCAAAATCTTTGGGAAAAAATAAGCTGTACATTCGTCGCGAAAATTCGGTTACACCTTGGATCGGATCTGTCGATGTGAGTGTGACTAGTGACAGTGACGTGACTGTCAATTGTCATTATAGTGAATTTAATATATGAAATATATTTTATCTTTCCCCTTTTAATCATGTAATAAAAAGAAATGAGTATAAAGTCAAAAAATCATTTCTTATCACTTTTTCTCAAGTGGCACTATTTGGCACTATTTGAGTGTCGCTGCAGGCACACACGAAAATTCCCCAGGAACAACCCTGGTTGACTCACATATCTACTGTCAGTGTCAAAGTCCCTTCTTTCCTCCTCAACCCATCGAACCACCCCCCCCCCCCACCCTACATATATGAATTTTTCTTAGAATAACCAACCGGATAATTCTATCGGTGTTTGCTGACTGGGAAAATAAGTACCGAAAATATTCACTGCCTCCTTAGACTAATACTGATAATTATTCTAATCATATAGTACGTTAAACACTTAGGGACTAAAGTGGTACTTTTAATCCCGAGACAAAAAGTTTATAACCCGACCGAAGGGAGGGCTATAATTTGTAGAGGGATTCAAAACACTTTAGTCCTGAAATGTATACACTATTTTATGCACTTTACTTTATATTTCCCAGGGATTAAATGAAACAGGGAATAAAAGGGTACTTTTAATCCCCGGGAAATAAAGTAAAAATTAAATCCCCGGGAAATAAAGTAAAAATTGAATCCCCGGGAAATAAAGTGAAATTTAATCCCGGGGATTAAAAGACCCCCTTTACTCCCTTAAAACAGGGATTAGAAGGGTACTTTTAATCCCTGAAGTGCATAAATACAAAAATATGGCGTGTTTTATTTTTCATAACCTTGAGAAGTAGTTAATGAATTCATCAATCTTGAAGAGAATTTCATTAGAATTTCATTCATCTGTCAAAACTGGTATTCCAACTATGATCTGGCATGTTTTAATTGTTGATTGCAACCAATCAGATTGCGATTACGTGATAATTTGCACTAGTGCAGGATTATCAGATAATTGCACACTAACGGGTGGCATTTGACATTTTTGGCGACCAGTGACATTTTTATACTTACGAGGGTAAACTAAAAATTCAAATTTTTGATTCATGGAATTCTCTCATACAATTATAAAATACAACTCGAGCAATGGAAATATATCTATAATTTTTGACAAATTTGCACTCATGCATTTTCAACTGAGAAAGGCACTCGTGCTCTTTTTCAACTGAAAATGCATTCGGGAAAATTTGCCAAAAATTTTCGATAATTTCCATTGCTTTCGTTATTACTATCGAATAAAAGATTTCCTGTAGGTAGCTCCTTTGAAACATTATTGAAAAAGAAACTAAAACGATTATTTGAAGGACGAGACGAGACTAGTCGAGAATCTCGTCTCGTCTCGCTTCTTTTAGTCTCGTCTCGTCTCGTCTCGAAGTCGAGACTAAATGGCCTCGAGACGAGACGAGATTAGGGCGAGACGAGAAGAGACGAGACGAGAGTGTCATTTTAGTCTCGTCTCGCGGCATCACTAAGTCCCGTTTCTCGGATAATAAGAAGTTATTTAATGAATTAAGTTAATTGCAGCCAGGACACAAAAACTTTTTAAATGTATCAGACCTTTTATCCATTGCTGGTTCCTATAATAATATTTGCACAGATTGGGAAGAAGAAACATTAAAAGCTGAATGTATTCTTTTAAAAAGATTACTTTCAAAAAAAACAGAAATCAAAACAATGAAAGACTTATTGTAACTGCTAGAAGAATATTATCCAGCTTTTGAAAATATCTATGTATTAACAAAAATCGCTATGACAATACCCGCATCAACTCTGCTCTTGTTTGAACCGAGTTAAGACCTATGCAAGAACTACAATGCTTAATGACAGACTTTCTGCGGTATCTATTTTAAGTATTGAAAAAGATCGCATTAAAAATATGAATCTCGATAATATTGTTGATACTTTTGCTAAAAATCATAATAACCGAAGAATTTTACTGCTTTAGGTTTTAGATTTAGGTTAAATAATTTTTCCTACGAGCGTGCGCAAAGTAGTACTTTTCCGCACGCATTTCCGGGCTCAAAGTTACACTTTTCCGCACTCAGTGCGGATACAGGCCTTATCCGCACTGAGTGCCGAAAAGTAATTATAATTGTCAAGCAACAATAGGTGCACCTGTCGACTTTGACACATGATGACAAATTTTTCCTCTGTTTCTATATCAGCCAACATCTATACAAACACCAAATATAAATTAACTTTGACACATTGTCAGATTTGTTCTCTATTTATATGCAAAAATCTACAAACTTTCTCATCAAATTTAAAAGCTTTAAGATGAACAACAGGTCTGATGAGGATTTTCTGTTATTTTTTTTTGTTATGTAATTTTTTGATAAATGCATAGGTTCCCTTCAAGTTAATTAAAAATAATTAAACAAATTATCGTTTTTTTTTTAATTTTTGTTATTACCTACCTGATATGAAGCTCGTAGGAAAAATTTTGTTCCTAACACGTGCGCAAAGTGTCTTTTCCGCACGCAAACACGTATCCGAACTCCGCTTCGCGTCGTTCGTATAACTGTGTTTGCGTGCGGAAAAGTAACACTTTGCGCACTTGTTAGGAAAATAACTATTTCCTACGAGCGTGCGCAAAGTAGTAGTTTTCCGCACGCATTTCCGTGCTCAAAGTTACCCTTTTTCGCACTTTGTGCGCATAATGTATTCATCCGCATTGAGTGCAATGAACACAGGATGAAAAAATTTTTTCCTCTGTTTCTATATCATCTATACAAACTGGATTTGCTTGCAGAAAATTAATACTTTGCGCACTTGTGAGGAAAATAACTATTTTTACTAGGATATTTCTTGTTTATGCGTTGATGTTTTTTTTTTCTGTATGTTTCAATATACCTAGATAATTGGGAGGTGGCACCAATACATTTTTCGCATCGCATAATTGCCGCGCATATTCCGGAACAGGGATTTTTTGGTTACCCTCGAAAATAAGCAATGTTGAAAAATTGAGCAATAAATAAAAAATTTTATTGCTTTTTCGGCCAAAACTTCACTGGCACCATGGCATTTTTCAAAGTTTATATACAAAACTTCAATATTCTTGCAATTTCGAGTGGTTACGCGATCGATCCAAAAATTTGCAGCCGGATCTCGGACTATTAGCTCGAGTGTCATGAGAATTGAGAGTGGTGCATTTTTGCTAGATAAATTCGCCGTAGAGCACGTGGTCAGAATTTTTTTTTCTACTACCAGAAGACGTAAAATTTCTCTTCACGCACTAGTGCGTAAAGTAGTTCACTTCACACACTAGTGCGTAAAGTAATGTCAATGACAGATGTCAACCTGTCAAATTACTATTTGTCTGGTAAATTACTTCACGCACTAGTGCGTAAAGTGAAAATACTTTACGCACTAGTGCGTGAAGAATTTGTCTAAATTTATTTTTTTACACATATTTGATTGGTAGTAGAAAAAATCACTTTACACACTTATTGCATAAATAACTATTTTTTTTTTTTAATAATGGTGTTTTAGTAAAAAAAGTCCTTTTATAGGGGGGAAGGCCGACACTATGGTTAGGTGCTATATAAGAAGAAAATCGGCATTAATTTCAAAAATTACAATGAAGAAAACGTCGCAAGAGCACTCGAAGATATTAGACGAGGCAGAAAAAGTATGACATGACAAGCTGCTGTGTTGAGTATTATGGGGTTCCCAAATCCACCTTACACGACAAGAAAAAAGGAATAAAAACGAAAAATCATGGCGGACTACCCGTTTGCATTTTTTTTTACCTAAAATTTATAATATTTTGCTATACTGCACCCCGTACTAGGGGCTAATGGCCATTTGCACCGCTAAGTGTGGCTTTTGAATGTGACTTTTGTTTCTACGAGAGTCACATTCGAAGCTCCACTTGCACTGAGAAAAACCCGTTAACTAAGCACGTGGGTTGAATTTTTATAGTAGCGTTGATTGCAGCCATTTCAAATTAGTTGTACCTTGGAAATCATCTTAACTGACATAATCAGTTCTAAGTACTAAAAATTGTTGTTAAAACATAGCTAACTATAATTTTGGTTGTTACAACATGTTGTGATTACTAATTAAGCTGGTTAAATAAAAAATAACCAAAATATGTACCTATTAATACTAAAAAACCAGTTGCAGCAACCTGATTCTCACAACTAGTATTTCTTAGTTAATTGTACGGACCAATAGAATGCAGCGCTCATTTCCCCACCAGTGCCGATCTTGTTTTTGTCTCCGTACTTGGCCACGAGTCGCCTGCGTGTATTCAGTCAGTCTACTCAAACGGTCAGTTGATGCGCAGAATTCGATTGTCGATTTCGGAGTTCGGGAAAACGCAGAAAACGTCGTGTTTGGTGATGTGCGCGTGTACTGTGAATTCAGTGTATTGAACAAAAAAATAATAATTGACAATAGAAACCACTTGCCACATGTTTATAGTTGACTAGTTAGTATAAGAAACTGATTTATGAAGTTGAATCGCGAGTTAATATCAACATTCAACATTATACATGTTTTTTCTCTAAGAAAATTGTTTACGTTAAGAATTTATTTTGTGTTTATCCTCATACTCACATGTACTATATTTTGGAATAAAAATAATGATTAAAAATAATATGTTTGTATTTTTATATATCTATTGATTTTACTTGAAAATATGGATACTCAACAATTTGTAACTCACACAATAACCTTAAGATGAATATTGTGTTTATTTAATTACGAATTGCTGAATTCGCATATCTATATATATAAAAATCAAAGTTCACGGGGTATCCGGATATGCGCTCCTATACCACTTATCCGATTACGATGAAACTTTGGTAGGTTGTTACGGCCATCCCAAGGAAGGTTTGTGGATAGGTTACGCATCTCGGAAAAAGAAATTAATTTTGAATTAATTATTAATTTAATTGTAAACAAACTCATTCACATTAAATAACAACATAACCCAACTTTTTTTGACAGCATGAAACAACGTTGCCATATTTCATTTATTTAGGCTTGCATTCAACCGACGTAACTTTATTATTTTTTGAATTCAAGAACGGCTGGACCGATATTGAATTAATACCACGTATCTCTATATAAGGTGAATTCGATTGACCCAGATTAGATCGATTTAGGTTTAATTTAAGTGAACTTCTTCTGATCTAGATCATTTTTTTGTTGATGAGGGTGCACTGATCCAGCTTGAATCGAACACAGTGTGGTTCACTTAAATTGAACCAGATCGATCTAATTCGGTCAATTGAATCGGCTATAGAGGAAAGTGATATAGGCTATTTTTTATCCCGAAAAAAAAAGTTCGGTTGCGTAAAACTCTGATGCACTGGAACGCCTATAAACAGCTCGGGGCGCTCTAGAGCAGCTCTGGAGTGCTTAAAATGCGTCACTGAACTCAATGGCAAGCGACTATGATATCGGATTAAAAAAAAATAATTAAATAGAAAATCAACAACAAAATTTGAAAAGAAGTGTATTATTTCAAAATGTATTTACATGCTGGCAACGCAGTGGGTCATTAGCTAGTTTTTTTATAAACTTAAAATTCAAAAAAAAAACGACATCGTAGGTATTTTTTGCAAGAATTTTAAGTTTACAAAAAAATATGCGACTTCAGCAATTTAATTGAATAAATACAATATTCACCTTAATGTTATTGTGGTAGTTACAAATTGTTGAATTTCCATATTTTTTGGTAAACCAAAAATGATTGCTGGTATAACTAGTTTCCATGCTATGATAACAAATACTCTTTAGTTGCCACTGCTAAGCAAGACGGCAAAGTCAACTAGGAAAATGAGCTGTCATCGATAATTATACTGGTTACACCAATACAAAATTATAGCTTGAATAACTCCGGACAACTATGAAATTATAGTTGGTGCAACAAGTTTTTAGGTTAAGAATAAATGTTTGCAGCTAACTAAAATATTAGTTGATATAACCTCGAAAGTCGTATGTTGCACGAACTAATTCATATTTGCCGTTGCAACTAAATTTTTGATCTGTCCTCTATGCTATCCACGCTTCTAGTTACATTTACTAAATTTTTAGTTATAACAGCCTATTTTTTTTCTCAGTGTGGATTAAATATCCCTTAAGTTATAGCGGTGCAAATGGCCGTAAGACACTTTGTAGTGCTTAATAAATGGTCGTCTGCCCTTACCCCACACATAGGGGTGAAGGCGGACACACAACTTACCTAAAAAAAGAGGGGGGGGGGGAATACAAATTTCATTACTTTTAGTATGTAATTTGACAAAGGAGACATGGAAGATTCTTAATTATTTTTTTGTCATACGCTACCAAAAACAGCTATTTTACGGACTCATTCAAGTCCGTAAAATGCTTCTTTTTAGGCCTAGTCCCTAAAAGTCGTCATGGCAACCTTTACGGACTATTCCAAAATTCCATAGAATGTCTAAATTCAAAAAAAAAAACAGCTTCCATTATTTGTATTACTTATTTATTGTATACTATACGTTCAAGGATTATATATTTTCAGGATTTTTTACCTAAACAACCATTTATCACACAGAATTTGCAAAAGCCCGGGTTTTTGGAAATTTTTATTGTTTTTTTTTTGGGTTTTTGCAAGAGTTATGCTTTTGTAGGGTTTTTGTGTTGTAAGATCTTTGACTCTTTGACATTCCAAATTATCTCATACTCAGAACTCATAAACCCACTGGGTTTTTGAAATAGGTTTTTCCTACGATAAGAATGTTTTAATTCAAAATACAGGGTGTTCTGAAACTATTGTGCCAAAAATTGAGGAACGATAGATCCCGCCAAAATAAACGTTTTTTAATTATAAACCCATAGGCGCATGCGCTTTGGTTAGGTGATAATAGCACATTACAGTCCGCACTGTGGTAGCCACCTTGCACACGGAGAAACGTGTTTGAATAAGCAGAACCTGTGTTATTAAATAATACAGAACCCAAAGAATGCTTGCAGTATTTATTTAATATAATGATTAACATCAAAAGATGCTCAAAACTACTCAATGCATGTGTAACAGCGTTGTAGCAGAAATATCGAGTAGATTTCTACAGAAACCCTTCCCGAAATTGTTTCCCTGTATGCCAGACAAAACATATGGTACCAACACGACAGACCACCACCACATTACTTGTTAGCCTTAAGAGAACATCTCAACGAAACATCTGGAAAGGAGTGATTGTTATAAGGGGGCATGGACTCCACGTTCACTAGACCTGGCGGAATGCGACTTTTTTTTATGGGGTCATATGAAAGCTCTTGTTAACGACAATTGAAACAGCTAGAGGAAGTTAGTAGGAAGGATTGTTGCAGCAGCTGCTGAAATTCTCGAAACACCATGAATTTTTCAATGTGTTCAGGAGGCTATGCTACGGCGCTGTCACGCCCGTATGGAAGTGGGTGGCGGTAGCTTTGAGCATCTTTTGCTGTGAATCATTGTTTTTAGTAAGTAAGTACTGCAAGCATTCCTTGGGTTTTTTTTATCATTTAATAACACAGTTTCTGCTTCAAACACGTTTCTCCGTGTGTGAGGCAGTGGCGGTTCCTCCATAAGAGCACATGTGCACGTGCACTCCCAAATTAATATCAAACAACTTTAAATTTAATTTTATCATTCTTCAAATTTTAACATTCTACCTGTAAAGTATTAATTTAAAAAATTAGTGGCCAAATGCGCCAGCAAAACAACGGGCATCCCCCTTTCGGCATTTATTATGAATTACAAATTATGTGCACCCCCAATATGTTATACCACGAGCCGCCACTGGTGTGAGGTGGCTACGACAGCGCGACCTGTAATGTTTTATTATCACATAACCAAAGCGCATGCGCCTATGTGTTTATAAGTAATAAACGTTTATTTTGGCGCGATCTATCATCCCTTAATTTTTGGCACAATAGTTTCGGAACACCCTGTATAGGTACCACATATTTTTCACTTCCAATCAAATTACTATCTATAGGTCCTATTTTCCATTGAGTAAACCTAGATCTTACACAGATTTTTTGATCAATTTTTGATAAATGAGATGGGCAAAAATACTTGTGGAAAAACATTACACATAACTTTTGCGGAAAATGTCTTTTCCACCCTTGACAACTTTCCAACTGCCGTCGCGTGCGGAAACGCACCACTTTCCGCACTTGTTAGATAAATAACTATTTGTTTATGCCAACTCTGCAGATTTGATTATAACCAACCATTTTAATTATGTATTGTTTAGTTTTAGTAAAAATGTTTTAGTGTTTAATACATGTCTTTATTTCTTTTAAGTGTATTGTTAAGCTTTATGTTACTGTTAGTCTTAAGTGGATGTCTGTAATTGGCCCCTGGCTGTTGATGTCTGATTGATAAATAAATAAATAAATAAAAAATAAATAAACTCTGAAAGCGCGTTACAGATTCACAACAAGATGGCGAATAATGCATGGAAAGGATTGTCGCCTGAATGTGATTTCGTTGAAGAAGCATTTTTAAAAATTACTGGTAAAGAAATTTGTCGGGTTAAATTACCAAAATTACCATACCAAAATTACTATTACCGCGGTAACGTTACCACACTTCAATCTCTACCCCAGAGATTTCCAGACTTGTCCAGACATTATCTAGACTTATTCAGAGCTTTCTAGAGTTTTCCAGATTTCATCTAGATTTATCCAGACTTGTACAGACTGATCCGGATTCTGGAAAATGATCCCCAGGTCTTTTGGGACCTTTTCAGAATTTTTCCGACCCTTTCAAGAAATTTCCAGGCCTTTTCCAGACGTTTCCAGAGATTTCCAGACATTATCCAGACTTATCCAGAGCTTTCCAGAGTTTTTCAGACTTCATCCAGACTTCATCCAGATTTATCCAGACATTTTCCAGACTTGTTCCAGCTCACTTGGCTTGTTCCAGGTTCTTGTTGTGTGTTGTGTGCTAATTAAATTGCGGCAAAAACTAATCCGGGCCGTTCGATCAGGTGGCCCAGTTTATACGTATAAAAACAGCTGGTTACAGGGAGCGCGGCGTGACCTTCTCCAACGTAATTGCCGTGTTGCAGCGGGGCCGTTGTGAAATGGGCTCGGACGGATAGTCCAGCGGGTTTAGTTTAGTCAGTCGCTTAAATTATTGTCTAGGAAATTTAGGAATAATAACGACAGAAATTTTTCCGTCGGGATCAAATTATAAAATGATAAGTAATTTGATCTGACGATTGTAATAACTATTGAACTAAAAAAAAAAAAAAAAAAATTAAAAGGACCTACATATTTTGCGCCAGTGCACCGGCCCCTTGGCCACTGCGGCCAATCGAAAATCGGCAATGGCCAATCAGGTCTATCGAGTCTACGTTGACTGGTATCGAACGTGTACAAGAAGCCAATCAGATATATCCATCCCTACTTGTCTGGCTTTCAACGGATACGAGGAGTAATCAATATAAATTTTGCTGTATACAGTATCCGCCAAAATAAACAGTTCTGAGCATATAAATTATATGATTTATTAATTTGTATCATGCGTATATGTTCAAAAAATGCATCATAGAGACGCAAAAAAGCTTCATAACGATTCTGCAAATCATTGAAAATGTTTATTAAGAGTTGTTGCTGAAATTTTTATGAGACTTGTTTCAAACTTTAGCCTTTATCCCTTCCAAATCCGTATGACCGGAAATAGTGCTCTGCTAAGGAAACTGTTTTTTAAGTTCAAAAATACATAATGACGAAGATTAAAACCTTAACTTAATGTCAACCTCATAACTAATGCCAAGTAAACGAAATATGATAAATGCAACTTGTGTGCGCAATTACTCAGAGCTCTAGATTTCGGTACTGTTTATATTGGCGGATACCGTATTTCAATATGGGATGCAGTATATTGACCATATTCCTGTTCACAATCCGATGTCCATAGGTGCAGGTAAATTTATCACCTTTCCCTATCAAATAGTATTGAAAGGTGATAATTTTACCTGGTACCTGTGGACATCGGATTGTGAACGGATAATATACATTTTTTGTAGATGGGAATTTCCTGTTTATAACACATTTCAGGCTGAGCATTTCATATTGTGACTTCGCGGATTATAGAATTAAAACACTATTTTATTTATTTCCATATTTATTTATTGAATCATAAAACTTGGTGGTATGAACATACCAAATAAACATAATTAAATTAGATTCATATAATATGAGGAAAATTAGGAAAAACAAAACTTTTTGGAATATTAGATTTTACTGCTGAGTAAACTTAGTCCTCTTTGACCGTTTGGACTTTTTACCAGTTTTAGATGTTGTTCCATCCATTTCGGCTTCAGTAAGCCATAATTCAACGTGGCACGGCGAAGACATGTAGGGGTTAATTCTACCGTGAGCACGGTAGGTACGGCGTCTCATTAATGCTGCTCTGTTCACCTAAAATTAAAAAAAAATCAATTTCTTTCTTCCAATAAGGATTATTGATAAAAAATGTAGGCTCGCCCGCAGTTGCGGAGGGGGGCGTGATCTTGGGGGCCCTAGGAGGCCATGCGACAAGAGAGTACTAAACACTAAACTGGCGAGAAGAATATTACTAAACTAAAAGAAAATATTTTAACCTAACAACCTAACCTATGAATCTCAAAATACCTACCAACCATTGAAAAAGTATGTCTAACCAATGTAAAAGATCTCAGAGAGAAATGTTGACATACCTATCACAGATGCAAAATCAACTGTGGCACTGTGGCCGTTTTAAGTGATATAGGTATCTACTATTGCTAGCCCCGAAACGGTAAGAGTTACGAAGTCGGTTAAATTGAAAAAAGTGGCAGATTTTTGTATCCATTGGAGGTAAGTTCACAGGGTTGACAATTTTTTGTTCGTTTCCGAGATATGAAGAAAAATGAAACCACAACTGAAAGCCGTGTGAAGATAACAATGACGCCATTTTGTAGAAAAGAAAGAATCTTGAATCTTTTGTATGAACACTTTTTTCTAAAGTTGATAGATTTTGAAATATTCATTAAATAAGCTTGATTTTTTTTTACATCCCTTATTTCCGGAAACGAACAAAAATTTGGCACCCCCGTGTACTTACCTTCAATGGATACTAAAATCTGCCAATTTTATCTAATTTGACCAGCCTCGTCCCTCTTACTGGTTCGGAGATAGCATTGATAGCAATAGTGATAACACTTAAAACGGACACCCTGTATAAAGAAAAATTTAAAAAATATATACAAAGAAGATGGGCCCCGGGAAAATCCTTGCGGGGGGGTCCCGGATTTGAAGTTACGCCACTGCATTCGACCATTTCGTGCTGCAACTCTGTTGAAGAATCCCTATTCAAATAAATAATTACCTGGATGTGATTAACAACCAATCTGTCAACATCTAAACCGATGTAGTCGGCGTTGCTCTCAGCGTTTGCCAAAAGTTGCAAAAGGAATTCGGCAGATTTCTTTGGCCAACGGCCTTGAGTGTTGCCAAACTGTTTCGCTTGGGCACAACGGCCTACGCCACCATTGAATCTTCTGAATGGGATACATTCCTTCATAGCGAGAACGTTTTTCAGATAGGCTTGGGCCCTTTTGAGAGGCATTTTCCTGATTGCATTAGCTGTTTCGCAAGTGTTCTGAAAAATGAATAAAATATACTTATTTGGTGTCCCTAATGTTGATTGTTGAATATGGAAGAATTTCGGGGGTTTGAGGACCAAAAAAAACTACTTAAACTTAGTTATGGACGACGTTTCGGAACTATATATTTCTCCTTTTTCAAGCCTCAGCTTAATGTTTGAGCTTCTACAGCCAACGGAAAGATACAGTGTGTTTCAAAAGTCTGGGAACGGTCAAATATTCCAGAGTGGCTTGAAATAGAATTACGAGATTTTCTGCATATAGGTCATTAATGACGCCCGATTCAATGATGACATCGACAATCTTGTCTATTATGTAACTTTTATCAAATCGAGATTGAAAACGTTAATAGACAATCGAGAACAGTGAAATCGAGATAAACGTTATCGATTTTGACAAATTTCCTATTCTGTAAGTGCAGTTGATAAGTTTTCAAATCGAGAAAGTAGTTATCATTGGTACTTATTGATTTGAAGATAGCGGCAACGTTGCAAACTGTGAATGACAACCACTATCGCTACTGACACTACTCCAAATCAAATAAACGTCAACAAATTCAAATTTTAAAATGGATTTTCGAACTACAATAAGTAAAAAAAGAGTGTCTAACGAGCAGAGTTCACGAAAAATCCCAGAGGATATATTCTGGGATTGTATTTATCAACATAATTGTCCAATAAAAACTGAAATCAACCCAAGTGTGCTTGCATGCATTTAGTTTGAGTATCTTCATATGGCGGTATAGCCCAGAACCAACAAAGTGTACGATTTCTACCATGTCATCTAAGTTAGTATAAAGAAAATGATGTTCAGGTACTAAAGGTCGATAATACAACTCAACTCAATATTTACATGATTGGCTAAATTTCGATCAAAAAATGTGAAGGAAGATAATTCACTTGAGAAGAAGTACCGGCAAGGCAAGCTGACCAGATAGAACAAGTCATCTGACTGTCTCCTTCCTTCTTACTTTCTCTATGTCCACATTTTTCTATTAGAATTTTCTGGAGTTCTATGTTCTGTTTTTCTTTGATTTGCTTTTTTCACCTTTTAGTAGAGTTAAGACCGTGAAATAATCCTTCTAGAAAAGATTTTCGTCCGCACTTCATTGCTAAAATGTAGAACCCATTTTATATCGTTCCTCACACCTTAAGAGAGCAAAATCGATTGGTCGTCAAAAAATCGTGGGGTGCAGGGGGGTAGTTTGGGGTAGTTTTCCAAAAAATTACAAAATTTTTTTTTTTCATTTTTCGAATCTACACTACGTATTCAATGATCTGCAAAAGTTTTAATTCAAAATTCCAAGTAGAAGTATTTTATTTCGAGTTTTGAAATGTTTGTACAACACGCATTTATATGGAATTCCTTAATATAAAACAGCTCGCACTGAAACATCAAAATTGCAACATCATTCACACATAGATAACTCAAAAATTCTTATTCTAATCAAAAAAACACTTTCTATAAACGCTGTAGATCAAAGATCAGGGATTAAATAGCTATTTATACAATAAGTTACGAAATGAGCGTCTTTTAGGCACGCGACGTGAAAATTGTCCAACGAGGCAAAGCCGAGTTGGACAACACGTCGAGTGACTAAAAGACATCGTTTCGTAACGTATTGTATACAAGATTTTTTCTACTGGCATTTTATAATAAAAAAACACAATTTTATTTCATGTGAATAAGTCGATTACACCCAAAATCTTTGTTACCTGCTTTTACTTGACACCTGACACTTTTCATGCGATTTTCTTTCCAAAATTCGACATCAATAATTAAAATCCTAGAAAGTAGGTAATAACACAAAGTTCTGTTTTGAGTAACCCAAACGTTCAATTCAGTAATTCCATTTTCAATATTCATAATAAATACAAAACAAAATTCAAATATGTGTTTAGTGTGTTTTTTATTTCTGAATAATGAATGACACTTTTAGGCACTAGTGCTTAAAAATTACTTTTACGCACTCATAAGTCACTTTTACGCATTCAAAAGTCACTTTTACGCACTGAGTGCCTAAAAGTAACTTTCACGCACTCAGTGCCTAAAAGAATGTCGTTTCAAAACTGAAATGACAATCGAAAAGTTGCTATTATGAAACGTCAGTAGAAAAATGCTTTTTTATAATCAAAAATCGGATAAGTCGTTTTGTCAAAAATCAGTAAAATGTAAAAGCATGTCGTGGCGACCATGCCCGGACGCGGAGATGCGAGGATGGTTGAAATTCCCTTGGCACGCGATTGATTCTGTGTGGTGCACGGTCCGTATGTATTTTGAGGCCTAGATGGTCGCTTCTCGTCTGAAACAGCGGAAAGTGCACTATTTCTGTGAAAAAGCGTCGTAATGTTCCAAGATACAGATATAGATACATTATAAGAATATAGTGGCTTTTAGTTTATGTATTTGAGTATGATATTTAAATAAATCAATAAAAGTTACACATAATATTAAGTATATGAGGAAATATGATCATTTCAAAAAACTGTTCAATAATTTATTGACCAGTTAGGTAAAGCATTTATGCTAAAATTTGCGTTAAAATCCAAAGGTAGGACAAACTTTATTTGATGAGCCTTTGATAATAGGTAGATAATAATTGTATAATCATATATTATATCACAAGAGCTTTAAATTTAATCGATTAAACTATCCAACATATTTTGAGCATAATTTTGCTTGGAAAATAGTTTGAACTTTTAAATAAAAGCCCTCGACCGCTTCGCGGTCTCGGGCTTTTATTAAGTTATTGTGCATCAAAACTATTTGCCAAAAAGCAAAATATTGCAAAAAATATTTGGATAGTTTAATCCATTTAAATTTATAGCTCGAGTGGTATACGGCTAGATTATTTCCTGAATAATTAGGATTTAATTGTTGGCGTCAATCCTATCCAAAGAGTTCTATTTATTATAAAATGTCAAAATATTTCTATCAAAATTCTGTCAAAAAAGGTAAACAAAAATTTAATCGTAGGTAATACCATAAGAGCTCAGATTTAGCCGGATATTTTTTGGCTTGGTCTCGAATACTTACTTTTAGGAAATTTAACGAGAGCTGTTCGAGAGCGCAGCTCGAGTGATTTTGTGGAACAGATCGAGATAAATTGCATGAAAGTAAGTATGAGAGAGCAAGCAAAAAAATATCCTGCTCAAAATCTGAGCTCGAATGGTATTTAGTACGGCAATTCCACGAATGCATAATCAAAATAAAACATGGAAATACTTTTTGAAATGAACAGTTATTGAAGGTACAATTAGAATAAATATTTTGCCCCTTAAAATTTGACTCTACAGAAAGAGAAGAAGACTCTGTGTTCTCAGGAATTTAATTTTCTATTTCGCTATTAATTCATCTTTAATTGTCCCAAATCGCTGCATGATGAAAATATTTTTAATTTTATTTAAAAATACACTGTTAATAAGCTTAAATGATAGAACTTTTGAATTTTTGTGACAATTATTTGACAGATGATTCAAAAACCAATTTTATATGCAATTGTTACTACGGTAACGATTGCATCAACAGAAAATTTATCCGATTTTTTTATCCAGTTATATTTTCTCTTCCTTCCTATTTATCCGCTAGCAAACTACGATTTTTGACATTTCAAATGGGATTATTTATACATGAGTGGAATTGTCACTTATTTAAACAAAATTCATTCAAAAAATGACGTTGTCTGATGGGTCTCTTTTATAATGAATGAAATAATAAGACATATTATTGACGCATTTGAAGTTGTGTTATAGCCCAGTATACCACCGAGTATAGCACCTTATTTCCTATTATGGGTACTTATGGTCGTGGAGTCGCTGTTCCATGATAGAACCTTTTATTTTTGTGTAGATAGAGAGATATTGCAAGTGCTTGTCTTTTTAAGGCAAGCCTCATTTTGACAGCTGCGCATGCGCAGTCTGCCTTATTTGGGAGAAAATAGGACCTGCTTCATCTTTGCCTTATTTAAAGTTCTTAAAGTATGTTTTTTTTTTTAAAGATAATTCCACAAGTCAAAAATTTAGTAACTATGTTAGCAACACGAGCCTTTTCTACATAAAAAATTTGAAACCATTGACAATTTTACATTGTATTGCCAACATAATGTCATTTTGACGTTTACCTTAAAAAAAAAGCACTATACTCGATCGGCGATGATCGGTAGCAATAGCGAACTAATTTTTTGTTGTGTTATGTGTTTATAACCATAGATTGGATGACAACAAATTTTGACTTTTCTTGATTTTTTTTTCAAACTTTGAGAATTGTAGCAAAATCAGAACAGCATCGAGGACAGAAAATAGGCAGACTGAGGTTAACATAAAGTCTGTTTTTATTGTAAAGATAAAAGTCAAAATGACATTAGGTTGGCAATACAATGTAAAATTGCCAATGCTTCCAAATTTTGTATGTAGAAAAGGCTTGTCTTGCCAACATAGTTACTAAATTTTTGACTTGGGGAGTTATCTTTTAAAAATAAATATACTTTACCTATAACGATGAACTGGTTTTGCCGAGGGTTTTGCAGAGAATTTGTGTAATATTCCTTCCACTGTTCTACGATTTTACACGTTCTATTCAAATATTTTCAATAAATAATTTCTTATTTTCAAAATATCTAAGCATATACATTCACAGAAAGAAAACACTTCACAAGTTCAAAACATAAAAAATTGGAGTGTTCATTTGTACTTGCTCTACCTGCTCAAAGAATTAGGAAGATCTGCTAGGAACTGCTATTTATGAGCTTATTATATGGGACAAGTCAGGGGCGGACTGGCACTAGAAATCAAAAACTTCAAAACTTTATTGTTGCCGGTTGGCACCATGACACAGCAAACAGTGTTGTTGGTTGCCAACTGCTGAACGTAAAATAATGCGCCTCCTGGGGCGTGTTTGGTTTGAAGCTCGGTGGAGCGAGCAGGGGGGGTTTTATTTGAAATTGATGCAATTTTGCGTACACGCAAATATGATGCAAGTGACGTAATTTTCGATTGATAAAGTGCATGTCAAATAAGCCGTGCACCAATTTTCAATTGTAGATGACGTCACTTGCGTGTACGCAAAGTTGCATCAATTTCAAATAAAGTCGCCCAGAGCGATTAGGGAGTAACGTGACGTCACAGGGAGTCCACCGTGACAAGCCAAATAAACTCCTGCAAAAGTGCTGGGTCGAGCGATCAGCTGATTATTGTTTATTATTTTTTAAAGATATATTTTTTGGAGTCCGAGCCCACATTCCACATTTGCTTCAGAGTTTTATTTTTTCGTTCGTTTTTTATTTTAGTCGATAATTTGCAAACAGCCCCATTTTTTTTTGTGTTGTGCTAAAAAATATCGTGCAACATAAACATAATAAAATGGACTTATAGCCGTTTCCACCAACTATTCTAGGGAAGCCTCCTCAATGATAAGGATTCCCTAAACTGACAGTTTTCCATGGAGAAATATCAGTTTACGGAATACTTATCGTTAGGGCTTCCCTAAAATAGTTGGTGCGGAAACGCCATTAATGGAAAATAGGTTAGGTTATACAGACAGATCAAACACATCTGATCTGCGCATGCACGCTTCAGCTGCCCACTCTACAAACTCGGACTTTACCGAGCTTACTCGGAGCGATCAAAATATGTTAAACCAAACACAATCAAGCGTTGTCGGAGCTTCAAAAATAACGGAACAGAGACAAAAGTGCAAGCTCCGAGTGCACCTAGCGTGAACCCAAACGCGCCCCTGAACAAAATTTACGCGCCTCCTGAGTCCTGGATAAAAATTACGCGGATTTGTCGGAAGAGTGCGACTATTATAAGATCATAGGATTATGTAGAAAACGATGTCTGCTGTTTTATTATTTCTTTTATGTGGTATTTATAATTCGATTAACTAATAGTCGCATGACGGAGACCGCACAGCGACCAGGCTATTTTGCTAGGCCAGAGGCCAGGCCATCGGGCGATGCCCGATCGCCCGATGGGCCAGTCCGCCCCTGGGACAAGTTAACGCCGATCTCCTGCTGAGGTCTGCTTGAAGCAACCAATGCAGTACAAATGGACACCCCAAAACATTTACAAAAATTCAAGATTTCCAGGTTAGAAATGAGGCATCAGCTCCCAGTCATTCCGTGGCGCAATTAGGGGGGGGCTGGGGGGGCTTAGCCCCCCCACGCTCAAGATTAGCCCCCCCAAACCCGATGGTCACAAACATGATGGTAATGACACAAATTAGCCATCCGCTCTCCCAAACCCTGGCGAGCAGATCTGAGTCGCTTTCCAGTGACGCACTTTAAGCACTCCTGAGCTGCTCTAGAGCGCCCTGGACTGTTTATAAGCGTTCCAGTGCATTGGAGTTTCGCGCAACTGAACTGTTCGTTTTTCCTCTCCCCTGCCCTCTCAAGAACCTGCTATTTTATGAGGGCATGAAAAACATAAAGCTTAAAGTAGGGTGCGTTCCAGTGACACAACAGTTTTTTAACCCTTTCGTCTGCTGGTCCGTGTCTGTTTGTGCACTTAGGAGGAATTTAATTTAACAGAACTTGTTTCAGTTTTTAAGTTGTTTTTAGTACCGATTTAAGCAGTTTAAGAAGTTTTAAACTCAATATATTTTTACTTACATATTATGTATGTATGTACAGGGTGTCCGAATTTGGATGGTTTTAATAGGAAACATCAATTTCTGAGCAAGATACAAAAAAATGAACCCCCCACACCGAGGCTCAAATTTCTTGAAATTTTGATTGGTGCAAACCGCATTTTGATATCTTCAACCGTTTAGCCGCTAGAGGGCGATTCTCGATTTTGAGCAATAATGTGAAACCATCATAACTTTTTTGTTTATGAAAATTATTGATTTCCGTAAAAACTTTCTAGAAGCACTTTTTAAAGCAGAATTCAGTGACGTTCTCAGTTTTTTTCTAGTTGGTCCCAACTCCGAGGAGCTCGTTCGGTGTAACTCGATGTATAAAAGGAATACAGTAATAGAGATAAAACCCTACAACTTTTGTATTAAACTTTTTTTGTATTTTCTTTTGTTTAAGTTGTAGGAGGCGCATTAATTATGAGGAACAGACCCGTACATAAAAATGTCTTTTATTACTTTGTTTTTTTTTTTCAACTAAGAATGTAGATTATATCGAAGAACAAAGTTTATAGCAGAATATTTCCGTCAAATTCAGGCATTTGTGAAATACGTACTGTAGTAAGTTTTGAAAAATATCATATACTATCACCAAATCGACTTATAGAGACCCGGGGCTCAAGCCCCCCAAAACCAACAAGCTAGTTGCGCCCCTGCAGTCATTTCTGGAAATTTGCAATATCTAAACTTATCATTCGAAGTAAGGAAATAACCTATCGCGTCTAAATAAGATTTTAGCCTTATTAGGGCTGATTTGCAATATCTCTCTAATAAAGAGATAATTATTCAATAAGAATTTATTAACATTCTCATTAAACTATCTTACATCATTCAATCAGAATCCGAATTTTCTTCACTATCTGGTGGAATATTCTGTGAAGTGTTTTTGACCTAATACAGTGTCGTTGCCTTGACTAATGTTCATACGGACTTCCTGAATTTGTGTCGGGATTTTTGATGAGATTCAAACAAGTTTTTTTGACAAAAAAACGCACAGCTGATAGTTGATATTTTCAGCCTCATAGCTGACAATTTCTTTTTTAGAGATTTTTAATTTAATCTTCAACTCTGTCGGAACTAGTACTGCTCAAATCCATCGCGTCTTGCCTCTAGAAAAATATCATACCTATGTCAATTTACCTCAATTCGACAAAAATGATTACCTATATTGAAGAGATATAGGTATAATAGAAATATCTACCTACAAAATATAATATATAAGTATACCTTCTTACAAAAAAGAGACAATATAAGGTAGGTACCCCGAATTAATTCAGCACTATTACAATAATAGTATATTGTGTATTTAGGTGGAAAAGTGACACATTCTCGGCCGACGGTGTAAGTTGACGGGCGAGGCGTAGCCGAGGCCGGCAAACACCGAATTACTAACTCCGTTTTTATTGGAGCTACGAATTAAGTTAAATACAAGTTGTATGCAAAGGACCACGCACGGATCTTATGAGAAAAAATAAATTTCACGACTGTCATGAAATTGAAATATGTTATGCTTCTCGACCTCCTGAACGTAAGTTCTCGTAGGCCCAAAAAGGAGATACTGGGCCGGGTTAACATACAAAATTTTGCCAAAAAATAAACATTCCAAAATATCAATGACATATTCTAGGTTAAAAACGGGTGGAAAAATGCCAAAGTAATGTCATCTGAAGCTTTGAAGGTTGAAAACTTGTCGAAAAATGCCAAAAATTTGTCATTTTTGGTTATGAATTAAATTAATGTACCAGCAGATTCTGGAGATTTTTCTTCTACTACTTTTTTTTATCGGTCCTGTATCTCCGAAACTAATCATAGGATATTTTTGGGCCTACGAGAACTTACGTTCAGGAGGTCGAGAAGCATAACATATTTCAATTTCATGACAATCGTGAAATTTATTTTTTCTCATAAGATCCGTGCATGGTCCTTTAAATCCAGTCAATAGTTTACACCAAAAAGTCATAAACGGTAGATATCTAATGCAGTTTTGGTATCAATTTAACCAAAAATCATGTTTTGATTGAAGCTGTTTATTTATAATAGAGCGCAGACGAAAAGCGACCATCTAGGTATGAAAATACATATGGACCGTGCACCACATAGAATCAATCGCATGCCAAGGGAATTTCAACCATCCTCGCATCTCTGCGTCCGAGCGCGGTCGCCACGACATGCTTTTACATTTTACAGGTTTTTGATAAAACGACTTATCGGATTTTTGATTATAAAAAAGGATTTTAATCCCTGATCTTTGATCTACAGCGTTTACAGAATGTGGTTTTTTGATTAGAATAAGCATTTTGGAGTTATCTATGTGTGAATGATGTTGCCATTTTGATGTTTCAGTGCGAGCCGTTTTATATTAAGGTGGGTACTCCATATAAATGCGTGTTGCACAAACATTTTAAAATTCGAAATAAAATACTTCTTCTCGGAATTTCCAAGTAAAACTTTGGCAAATCATTGAAAACGTAGTGTAGATTTGAATTAGGCAAAAAAAAATTTTTGCAATTTTTTGGAAAACTACCCCCCTGCACCACACGATTTTTTGACGACCAATCGATTTTGCTTTCTTAAGGCGTAAGGAACGATATAAGATAGGTTTTACATTTTAGCAATGGAGTTCCGACGGAATGACATGATAAAATCATTTTTAAACTCCACTATTTTCCCTGCAAATATTTCCAATGCAACATCTAATTTATTTGATCTTCCATTTTGGTAGCCTGTAGCCTTGTAATCCTCATAGAAGAAATTTTTTCAACTTCCTCGACTTGGGAAAAACGTAAATTTGGTCGTCACACACCTCATAGCAGATATTGTAGATTGTAGATTTGTAGATTTCGGGGGAGTCGTTTCGGCTTTTCAGCCGCTCAGCACTGCTACCTTTGCAGATATTTTGTGCGTGACTCTACATCTTAATTTGTCTCGAGGAAGCGTAGACTTCTGCCGAAGGAAGCTATTTTCCTGGGTGTCAGTTGGCCCACTTCTTCTGGTGACAGTGTTGCCCCCTCGAGGAATTTGAGCCTCTTGCAGAATTGGGCTGGACATTCGCAGAGCAGGTGCTCTGCGGTTTCTATTGCGTCTGAGCAGAATCTGCAGAGATCGTCTTCTGCTCTGTCCATTAACCTTAAATGGTATTTTACTGGGCAGTGTCCTATGAGCAGTCCCACCACCAATCTGATGTCTGGTCTGCTCATGCTTAAGAGCTGTTCAGCTCTTTTTGCTGAAAGGGTAATAAACCTTTTTGACTGTCTGAGTCCCGGTGTGTGCCTCCAATATGATCCATAGCAGATATAAAACAAGCACTTGAAATTTCTCTTTCAAAGTCTCTGACAGGCAAAATTTAGAAGATCTAACTAGTAACCCCAGGATTATTTCTTAGCCAGCTCCTTTTTTTGTAACCTCTGCAATTTATATCTCCTTTGTTTACACGCTTTGTATATGAATTAAGTCCAGCATTTTTTTCTCACCTTATTTGCTTTATTTATAGGATCCATACTTCACCTTGTCGATTGATCAAATGCGATCGAGAGCAGCCATCGACAATCGAAATCCATTTCGATTTTTGTTATCAATTGTCGATAGCTGAAAAAGTTACAGAATGCCAAATGTTTTCAAAAATTGATAATTTCGATAATAATTATTGATTCAAGTTTTCGATTGTCGATTCGATTTGAGTTACAGAATAGACCGGCAGGCCTATTCTCTACGAACAGCAATTGACCTTTTGTTTGGACGCCATATTGCGGTGCGCGAACATAGTTGCCAAAAGTAGAAAAAAAAAGTTACAAGCGTACTGTCAACATTAAAAACAAAAGTTACTGAATAAATTAAAATTTAAATTTAAATTTGCCGCCTATTATGAGTGTTTTTGAAAAGAAAAGCCATCAATTTTAGCTTGTATTGGGCAGAATAGAAATTTTGATTGAATCGGCTTTTACTTGGTGGAAATCCATTATCTAATAAAAGATTTTTTAAGTAAATTTTAATACTTATATATTTCCACAATTTTTTTTTTTTTGTTAAACTTTTAACATGTTTCGCTAAACTTTAGCTTCATCAGAAAGATTTTAGAAAAATAAAATGTAGACATAAAAGTGAAATTGACAAATATAAAAAAGGTAAAAGCTGGTCTAATTTTATGTTAATTTAAATAGGTATTACACAGTAAATAAATTTAAAAGTGGTGAATTGTTTAAATCTAATTGGTCGTTCAATAAACAGTCTAAAGTTTTAAGTTTGTTTATTTCTAAAGATTCTAGAAGATTTAATTTTATCCCTTTGTTTTCATTATGTAGTATTTGAAATTCATTATTAAAATTATGATTTGATTCTATCAGGTGATTAGCATAATTTGAATCTGTTTTCTTTTTATTGAAACTATTGTAATGTACTTTAATACTAGTACCAAAATTTCTACCTGTTTGTCCTATATATACTTTTGGACAATCTTTACAAGATAATTTATAAACGCCAGATTTATCACAAATTTTAGTTTTAGATTTATTATTATTACTATGTAATACCTATTTAAATTAACATAAAATTAGACCAGCTTTTACCTTTTTTATATTTGTCAATTTCACTTTTATGTCTACATTTTATTTTTCTAAAATCTTTCTGATGAAGCTAAAGTTTAGCGAAACATGTTAAAAGTTTAACAAAAAAAAAAAAATTGTGGAAATATATAAGTATTAAAATTTACTTAAAAAATCTTTTTTCTACAAACGTGTTAAAAATGCAATTTTTAACACCCCCCCGAAGCATTAAAAATGTTACTTTATCGCACTAGTGCCATAAAGTCTTTATAGCACTAGTGTTAAAAATGAAACATCAAATTTTGAGAGCGAACGTCAAAAAAATTTGTATTTTTAGTTATTTACATTGATATGAATGGTGAAATTTGAACAACTGAGGTAGCCCGATTGGCCGCCTCATCTATATTTTTCAAGGGATCGATGCAACCCTCTTTTTCTTCTGTATTTTGTTGCATTTTAAGCAAAAAGCATTACTAACCACGACAGTCTTTCAAGAAACTGACAAGACATTTCATTACCTGTAAAACAAGGTGCTGGTTGTTTGAACTTTTTGACAAATGTCAAATTCAATAATTTTATGTAGGAAAGATGCTTCCAATTTATTATTCATTTAAAAATCCAATGTGTTACTGGTTATTGCTTTTTATTGCCGTTTGTAGAAAAAATATTGTACGATATTTGTGTTAAAAGTATTTTTAAGGCACTTATGTGAATTGCAGAATTCGCTTCGCTCATTCTGCAAACTTTCACATGCGTGCCTTAAAAATGTACTTTTAACACTTATATCATAAATAACTATTATTACAGAATAGAAATAATAAAATATCTACCTATTTACTTTTATCAATCAGAGAGAGAAAGTGAACAAACAAAAAGGATAGCGAGGATCAATCATTTAGTTACTTTTGTTTTTAATGTTGACAGCCCGCTAGTAATTTTTGTTTTCTTCTTCTGGCAGCTATGTTCGCACACCGCAATATGGCGTCCAACCAAAAGGTCAATTAAACATGTTGCGTTTGACAGCGACTTGACAGCGACAATTGCGCAATTATCTGCGATCGCAAGTTACAGAATAAGGCCGCCGAATATTGACAAGTTAACCGATTTACAGACAATGAAGGTAACTTCGTTTTTTTTAATAGGAATACCACTTAATTTTCATTGCAATAAATTCGTCGCCCTATTGTTAGTTAAACCGCCATATATCATATTCCTATTTTACGCGGTGTCTGGAACATAGCAACACAACCTTTTTGTTCAAAAGTCTGGCAATGGTCAAATAATTTTCACAACGGCCTAAAATTATGGTTATGAAAGTGAATCGGGCATCAATAATTACCCCTTACTCCTCTGCAGAAAATTTCGTAATTCTATTTTAAGTCGCTCTGGAAATACCTATTTGACCGTTCCCAGACTTTTTGGAACATACTGTATATCAATTCAAATACGTTTCTTTTTTCCATGTTTGTCATCTAAAAGCGGATTTACACCAAACCGACAAAACAGCAATTCGAGTTGAAAAAAAAAAAAAACAAAACCGCAACTTTATGCAGATTTTTTGAAGATTTTTCAGCAACTCAACAGTTGCTGTTTTGTTTTTCGTTTCCCGATCAATGTCGGTAACTTCAAAGACAAGAGCTTAGTATTGTTTGTCGATTTTTAACTGATACTTGCGGTATGAGGTGCGAGAGGGTGTTTCATATGGCAAAAACAGGTGCGAGGTCAGGTAACCATTGGCATTCTAATGTAGGGAGCCACCAGCTCACATTCCGTCCGAGTATCAGATTAAAATCGACGAACAATAGTAGCCTCAAAAAAATTTATATGCGACGTTGCAATTTATGGCATTTTCATGTTTTACCTCAAAAAAATTAGACCAAAAAAAGGGCCATCTGCGGAATGAGGCCGAACAAGCTGAATTTTTGCAGAGACCTTCGTTTTGATGTTCTAATGAAGCACAAAAAAATCGAATATGCCCTTCCTTGTGCCCTTTGAGATGTCGAAGGTCAAAGGTCACGAAAATTGTTTTTTTTTTTGCGAAAATCTCACTTCCAGTGTATCTGACGTCGAAGAACCCAATGCAAAACTTACGTGAAATAGTATTTTCTACAAAATTATTCATATACATTTTTTTGTACAGGGTGGGCATTTTATTAGGGGCCTCTGTCTTTTCTCAGAAACTACAGGGTGTTCAAAAAAAATATAAATACAAAAATTTGTTGGTTTTAAGCAATGTTGTCAATTTTTAGAGTTTTATTTATACAGGGTGTCCCAAAAGTGCTGCACCGACTTCAAAACCAGAATTTTAAATGGGACACCTTGTATATTTTTACATTTTTGGATTCCCAGAGAAAAATAAAGGTAACTTTCATAAGGAGTCCCTATTCGAATTTTGTGTAATTTAGACAGAAATTGAGATTATGTATTTTTTTTAGCAAATTTATGCCCCCAGCAAACAGTGTCTTGTGCGGCTGGTAGTTGAGATTATTTAATGAAATTTCAATCACACTTTAAGAAAACTACCTCCCAACGATGGCTAGGTGCTTTAAATTTATACACGGTGTCTCAGATCATAGGACATTTTTTTCGATTTTCAATATCCAAGTTTTTTTTAATGGAACACCCTATATTTGATATTTCTTTGTTAAAAAGACTAAAAATACCTATCCATTCATATATATATGTCCTATACCTAAATCTAATAGTTCACGAAATACCCATTGCAATAATAACATCTTTTGAAAAAACCATGCCAATTCACTATTTTACCCCACTGTCATATTATCCGCGCTCGTCGTATCCATGGCGACAAAATAATTTTTTGACAGAATCCACATTAGGTTTGTTCGGACTTAGTTCAGAATTAGTTCTGAATTGACCTATCTTTTTTTACCTTGACTGCGCGCGCAACTTGTGGGCTGCAAGTGAGCGTCCAATGAGAAGCGAGTTTGTTACGGGCTTACGTCATATTCTTATTCAGGGGCCAGTTCAGAATTAATCGTTCCTCCTTTTTTTGTAACGTGAGTTAACAAGTCAGCAACCGAGGGTTGGTTTTTTAAAAAATGACTTGATTAACAATTCGAAATTATTACTAGCGAAATAACGTGCTAAAAAGCAGAATAAGCATTTTAAATGAGGACTCAGCAAATAGACGTGATATAACTCCTCCCTTCTTAGCTTCAACTTTCACGCTAGCGGGGGAGTTGAATACTCCGGTTTTCTTCTGGAACGGGGGTAGACCTCTTCTTCTTCATGGCAGCTTTTACATATTTCATGTAAACCAAGAAGATATAGGCAATAACGATGAGGACATATATAAGGATTGTCCCAAGGCTGGGCAATCTATTGATTTCGGTGAAGCTGAGTTGTGGGCGTATGTCCATTACTTCTTTGCTCAATTGGTGAAGGTCGTCTAACTTCAAATAATTTAGATGTCGACTTAGATTGAGGGTCGGCATCATGGCGAGTGTATTTGGTATGTCAGGAAACAGTATCGGTTGAATATCGGTCTTGATTGTCCTATTTTCATTGATGACTATTTTGGAACCGGTAGCCACTTGGCAACCAATCGGTATTTGGAGCATAAATGTTCCAATGATGTTTTGTACTTCTTTTTGTTGAAAGAACTTGAGTTGGATGGCTTCTTTGACAGGAACAACCAATATCCATTGGTTGGAATCGTCCAATCGATTGATGATAATTTGCGGGACTTCAACTTCGGTTTGTTTGTAGGTGGAGGTATTTTTGTCAGTTATAGTTTTTGCATTAACGCCACGAAAATCTACTACTACTCTCCATTTCTGCTTTCCAGAAGCGTCAGCTTTCTTTGGGACCACCCAAATTGGCGATGACCAGGGAGAGTTGCTTGGGCGAATGATTTTTTGGTCTAACATTTTTTTCATCTGTGATTCGACTTCCTTTTTATGTATAAAAAGGGTATCTATAGGTTTTACTATATACCGGTTGTTCATCAGTGGTTTTAGTTGAATGTCTTATTTCACTTGTAAATGTCAGTGGCATGTTTTCTTGATAAAATATATCTGAGTATTCTTCACATAATTTGATGATTTTCGATTTTTCTTCAGCATTCAGATGATCGGTGCGAATTTGAGAACAGTCAAAATTGGGTTTGTAATCAAGTGAGTCTTCGAAATTATTTAGATTATTTTTTTTCCAATTCTTCACGATTAAATGGTTCTACCTTAAATGGTTGGGAAATATCAAGGGTTATTGGTTTGCAAGTGTTATTCAAAATGCTAGTAATAGCATAACCATTTTTTGCGATACTCAGCGAGTTGGGAATTTCGCAGTTATGTATCCTCTGGTAGGGTATAATAACCTCGCCGTCTTGTATATCAGTTTTAATTTTCACAAGTTGTTCAACTCGAGGAGAAACAGTAACATTATATATTGATGTGTCAGTTTTATGGAACTGCAACTTACTTCTTGCATGTGGAGTTACTAGAAATGCTGTATCAAAATTAATGTTGGCTTGCAAGTTTTTAAGATTATCAAGCCCTAATAAACCATCGAATATGTTGTGAAATTTAAATAGGTAGAATTTTAGAGGTTCATTATGTGGTAAATTAAAGATTTTAGGTGCGGGTATTTGAGCACTGTACTTATGTGCTGATTATTGAAAAACGGTGGAGACAATAAATGGGTTATCAAATATATTATCCGGGTATAATTTTTGAGCTAGTTCAGGATTTAGAAATGATCTAGTGGAACCGCTATCTATTAAAATTTTTAAATTGTGTTCTAGGAATGTAATGTATGGCAGCTCGCTTGTAGAAGCATTATTCAACGATATTATTTCGGGTGTTAAGTTTGGGGATTTTCCGAGGCATGATTCAGAAAATTTGCGTTATCGTAAGAGTAACCAGTTGCATTATTGTCATCAGCAGACTCAGCATATTGGGGGTTATAATTAGACTCGGAATCATATATTTGGTCAAAATTAGATGAATCGTAGTATAGGGATTCTGGGTCACTTTCGTCAATGTCATCATGAGGTTCGTTAACGTCGTCAACTACGTTCGTATTATATAGCTCTTCAGCTATGAAATTACTTGGTTGGTTGGACTGGAAATAATTTCTAGAAGGTTGTTGAGCATTGGCATTGAAGGTTTGTCTCGAAGTTGTTGACATAGGAGTAGGTTTTGGGAAAGTTCTATTTTGATTGGGTTTAAATACATTTGTTGAGTTTGTGTTGGATTTATTTTTGAATACATGGGAATTGGTAGGGAATCTTGGTGGGATTTTGTTAAAATTTGGTTTCACAGCAATAGGCTGAGATGGAAATGTTGGCTTAGCCGTAAATAAAATGTTAGATGTTTGGCTATTAAATCCTGGGTTAAAATGTGTGTTTCTAAATTGTGTGTTTGTTTTATTGTGTTGTATGGATTTAGAAAAATTCTGAAAATGCTTCCCTTAGGCCCGATAAGAATGTTTTTAAAGCTAAATCATTGTATAAATTCAGCAATTTTGCAGCGTCATGAATATCCACGTAGGAACATAAAAGATTTAAAATATGTAAAATACGATCGTCATATTGGCTAGGCTTTTCATCATTTTGTTGCCCAAGCATTACTAAATCGCGATTTAAACAAGCTTCATCGCGCTGGTCAGCAAAATGCCTGCTCAAAATAGTTTTAAGTTGGTCCCAAGTTGTTACATTTTGGGTTCCCAAAACTAATTTTGCGTTACCGGTTAATTTACCGATTATCGAGTTCAGCAAGTAAATGTTCTGAAAACTATCTGGTTGAGCAGCGTTATAGAAAGCATCAATGAGGCTTTGACATACTGATAAATATCTGTTCAAATCATTCGGATTTCCGTCAAATTGTGGTACACAACTAAGGTACTCTGGCTTGAAATGAGCCATACTGTTAGAGTTTAAATTCGGAACAATGCAAATGTTTTGATTATCAAAAGATGTGCTTTCGGCACCGTTACTTTCAGAAAATGTTTGATTAATTATTCTAATTGAATCTTCCGAATCAGAAGATGAGTCAGTTGAAGGCGGTAATGATAAATTATTCAATTTTTCAATTATTTCATCTACGTCAGACATAAGTTAAATTGCACTTACAGACTGAATAAGAAGAATTTCATTGCTATAAGTCTCAGAGATTTGGTTGGCGATATGGTCCTTCCAAATGGTTCCTGGTCCTTGCGAGATTTGGACAATTTGGTTCCAAACTCCGATTACTTCGAGGTAACAGGTTCACGATGAACTGGGTGTTTCGATATTGTCACAACTACCCGCTTTACGGAGGTGACATGGGGGGTTTGTAGCTTTGGGGGTTGATGGAGAGAAACTCGCTCAGGTTATATAAAAATATATGCTGTATATTTTCCCAAATATAACCTTACATGTATGCTAATCCTATAAGATACATGACCCTTCGTACACTGGGGTCCTTATAGGGGGCCACACGTCAATGCTGCTTGGGGGACTGTAGGTTAGTTTATCGTCACCCTTATGCCTTGTCCAGAGGGGCGTTCCCAACGAGAGGTAATTGCACTGGACAACGATAAGGCTGAAGATACCCAGAGGGGCGTTCCCAACGAGAGGTACTTGCACTGGGGAGACTTAATTCCAGAGGGGCTTTTCCAACGAGAGGTACTTGCACTGGTTTAAGTCTGCCTTTGCTGCGGCTTGCAGCGCAATTTATATTAATTTATTGCTGAATTGCAATAAATATTCGATCGAATCGGCAATTAAATTAATAAGGTTGAATACCGGGTCCTCCTTTCCCAAGCAGCTAGTTGACATATGCCCCCCCTCCATGAAGCATTGGACCCCAATGCTTGGAAGAGACATTTACAACAAATTATATACAAATACCATAATAGTGTCAAAAAATACAATAATATCCTTATCCTAAAAATATCCCTTCTTTACAAATAATAGCCTAATTATAAAATATCCCTGATGCTTAACAATTATATAATCCAAATATCGCGTATAGAGAAAAAAAAAATTAAAAATTAACAAAAGTTTTTTATGGTGGGATGGGTGAGGGTGCATTATTATTCAGGTTACTACAAAAAAAAAATAGCTTACAACTAAGAAATTTCATCAACTTCACCGCTTCAGCCATGGGTTTTTTCTTTTGGTCCGGTCCTGTTTTCTGTATTGTGGGTCTGTTCTGGTTCCAAATACTTCTTGGTAGGTCAGCTAGATCGTGGGGTGATATCGATCCCACGGTCTAAGTGTCGCTTCCTGGTTTGTTATGCTTCTTTCTTGTTCATTGTGCTGTATTCTGTCTTTCAAGTGGATTGGTTCTGGCTCCAAGTACTTCCTGGTGATTTGGTCAGCTAGATCGTGGGGTGTACGGTCCCACGGTCTAAGTGTCGTTTCCTGGTTTGTTATGCTTCTTTCTTGTTCATTGGTCCATACCCATTTGTTTCTTCTGGTTTGAAGTTCCTAGCCCCTGCTCAGTCCAGAGCTAGGTCCTTCTATTACAATGCCTTCCCTCGAATTTGTATTGTAGTCCGTCCCTGGTTGGTGGTTTTGTATATACATGCAAAAAATAAAATAATATTTTAAAAAATGTGCTTATTCTTATAATTACATAGTTTAATTATGACCACAATCGGGCCACCAAATTTCATAATTTGGTTATTTGTTGATCATGGCTCCAACAGGTAAGTTTAGTCCAACTTATTTTTTGTATACCCATATGCCTTCTTTTTGCAGCTCGTACTTTTTTAAAATCCCTTCGGCGGCTTCTTCCGTCGATAAGAATGTTTCTGATTCTTCTTCTTTCATAGTAATTCATATTCTCTATCTTCCCCTAGAATTATGAGGTCAACACTAGTTTCCTCTTATATTGAGCTGTCATTTCTCTCCATCCCTCCTTGTTTACTGTATTTAATCTCTTACTCTATTTTTTCATCCTATCTCTACTTCCTATTTCCCAACTTCATAATTTTGCTTATGTTTTATCTGTATAATCAGTCTTCTTCTTCCTCGTTTTCTGCTTCACTGCTACCAATTTCTTCTTCATTTTTTTCTTCGTCTTCTTCATCCTCATCAACTTCAGATTCTGCGTTTTCAGCTATATCTGTCTCATCTGCCCTTTCTTCAATAGGCGCAGCTTCTGTCCATGGATCGTAGTAGGGTAACATCCTACTCACGTGGACCGTATCCTTTTTTCTGCTTCCAATCTTTTGTACCTCATAATTCACTTCTCCCATTTTTCTAATTACTTTGTATGGTCCAAACCATCTTAAGAGTAACTTTTCACTTCTTCCAACCTTTCTGATTGGGATAAACACTTTAACTTTGTCTCCAGCTTCAAAGTCCAATTCTCTATGTCTTTCATCAAAACGCCCTTTATCTTTCCCTTGTCTTTTCTGTATATTTTCCACTGCTATGGCTCTTATTAAGAGTGCCTTTTCTCTAATTTGCAGAGCGTCCGTTTCGTTGTCAGCGTCCAACAATGCAGCTTCTGCTGGTAGTGTGGGTTCCCTTGCATATGTTAACATAAATGGGCTAAATCTCGTTGTGTCCTGTATTGCTGTATTATACGCAAATGTTATAAATGGTAGATAGCTACACCAGTCTGTTTGCTGTGTGTTACAATACATGGATAACATGTCAGCTATTGTCTTATTTAGCCTTTCAGTGAGACCATTACAACAAGGATGGTATGCGGTTGTAAATTGGCTTCTTACTCCCATTAATTTTCCTAATTCCCTTACTAATTCTGATTGAAAGACTTTTCCTCTGTCACTGAGCAGATTTCTTGGCATCCCATGTATTAAGAATACTTTTTCTAGTAAAAAATTTGCAACTGGTCCGGCTTTTCCATTCGGTAGGGCGGCTGTGATGGCATATCGTGAGGCGTAATCGGTAACTACAACTATCATTGTTTTCCCTTTACTGCTTCTTCTAAATGGGCCTAAAAGATCAATTCCGATTTTGTCGAAAATTGTTCCCACCGGTATTGGTTGTAACATCCCTGGCGTTTTTCTGTAAGGTTGCCCCTTTCTAGCTTGACAATCTGGGCATCCCTTAACGTACTTTTCGATGTCCTTGAGCATTCCATCCCAAAAAAATCTGTTTTTAATTTTGTCCGTTGTTTTGTTCAGTCCCAAGTGTCCACTTGTCGGTGATGCATGTAGCTCCCACAAAATTTCTTCTCTCATTGATTTTGGTACTACTAATACTTTTTCTAAGCCGTTTTTTGTCTTATTAATTTTATAGAGTAAGTCTTTCTCAATCCTAAAATTTTTTGCTCTTCTTCTGATGCCAATATTAATTTCTGGGTCGTCTGGGTTTCTTATACCTTTGAATATTTGTTTTAGACTTGGGTCTTTCTCCTGTAATGTAGCCGTTTGCATTGATTTTAGTGTGAATGTGGGGAGCTCCTCTTGTTCTTCTTTTTCCTCGAATTCTGGTTGAAGCACTGGATTGCGGGACATACAGTCGGCGTCGCTATGTGTTGATCCTTTTTTATATACAACCGTGTAATCAAATTCTGCAAGTTTTAGTGCCCACCTGGCCAAGCGTCTGTTACTTTCCTTAATGGAGTCCATCCAGCAAAGAGCATGATGGTCAGTAACGATTTTTACTGGTCTCCCGTAGATTAAGTGTCTCAAATAGCTCAATGCCCACACTACGCCTAAGAGTTCTAATTCACTAATTGAATAGTTCTTCTCGCTATTTGAAAGACTCCTGCTTATGTAGGCTATTGGATGTGCTTCTCCCTTGTCGTCTTCTTGTAAAAGTACTGCCCCAATTCCACATGTTGCTGCGTCGGTGTGCAAAATGGTATCTTTATTGGGATTGAAATGCTGTAGCACAGGTGCGGAAACCAGTTTTTCTTTAAGAATGTTGAATGCTTTGTTTTGTTCAGAACCCCTCTATGTTCTTTCTTGTAACTTCATGTAGCGGTCTTGCTATTGATGCAAAGTTATGTATAAATTTTCTATAAAAATTACATAATCCTAGAAAGCTCTGTACATCTTTAATTTTCTTTGGCGTCGGGAACCCTTTTATGCAAATTATTTTTTCTTCATCTGGTAATATGCCTTGCTCCTTTACTTTGAATCCTAGTATTTTGATTTCTTGTTTCAAATATTCGCATTTGCTTGGTTTTAGAGTAAGATTAGCTTGTCGCAATCGCTCAAAAACTTTCTTTAGTTTGCTCAAGTGTTCTTCGAATGTTTGTGAGAATATAATGATGTCGTCTAGGTAGATTAGCACTTCCTTCCATTTCATATCCCAAAAAACTTGGTCTGCTAGTTCTTGGAAAGTGGCTGGAGCGTTGCATAATCCAAAACTTAAAACATTAAATTCGTAAGTCCCATGTCCTTGCGCCACGAAGGCAGTGTATTGCTTGGACTTCTCTTCGACTGGAACTTGCCAATATCCGGAAAACATATCGAGTGTGCTAAACCATTTTGCATTGCCCAAGTATGACAAAATGTCATCGATCTGTGGTAGTGGGTATGTTGATTTTTTTGTTACTGTGTTCACCTTTCTGTAATCTACACAAAATCTTGTTTTTCCATCTTTTTTCTTAACTAGCACTACAGGGCTAGCCCATGGAGAGTGGCAAGGCCGAATTACTTTGCTATCGAGCATTTCCTGGATTTGTTCGTCAATAATCTGTCTTTCTTTTTGTGACACTCTGTATGGGCGGCTCTTTATTGGGCGAGCCTCTCCGACGTCTATTATGTGTTCTGTTAAGTTTGTCTTTCCCATATGTTTTGTGGATTTCGCGAAAACGTCGTTGTATTCCAGAAGGAGTTCTTTGAGTTCATGCCTGTTCTTCTCGTTTGTGATGCTGTCTAACTTATGATCTTCCATTGTTATTTCTTCGCTCTCTTCGTCTTTTTCTGCTTGTAACATGAAATTGTGTGAAAGATTTGTCTCTGATGCAGTTTCTGCCAAAAATGCCATTGTGGTTCCTGCGTATATAGCTACTGGGTTCCTTGTGTTTGATTGTACTTTTAAAATGAGACTACCTTCATTGGTGTGAATGTGCGTTTTTAGTTCAAGATGATTTTTTGCTAACCAGTCTAAATTATATTTGCATGTATACGTAGTATTATCTTTAATCTCACTATTTTTGCCCATAATATCTAATTCCAATGTTTTTAACTCATTCTGAGATACCATATAATCTTTCTTTGTACCCAATTTATATGTCTTTTTCTTGGTTTCTGTACCGATTTGCATCAGATGCCTAATTTCTTCTTCCTGCTTTTCTTCTTTAGCTTTATCCCCAGGTTTTTCCCTATAAATGTGAATTTGTGAATTTGGACCCCTGCATCTTCAAATAGAAAATATATCATCTGTTTAAATCTTGTCCATTCTTTTTCTAATCCCCATCCTTGTCTTGGAATGACTAATTTTTTGATGGATTTATTTTTTGAGATATTGTTCCTCAGTGCTGTGAGACATTTATACATATTTCTTGGACTTGGCTTCTTCTTCATTGATTCTCTTGTAAATAGGAAAATGAGTGATTTTTTTCCTTGTTTTGACATAAATAGCTCCCCAATGGTCCCTTTCTCTCTCTTTTTTGGAATCATATGCCTATATTTTCTGAAAACTGATTTTTTAGATTTGTAGTTTTGGGTTACTCCTACTACTAAAACGGCATCGTTCGTTAGGACGTCTATGTTTCCATATTCTTCTTTCAGGAGACCGTTAACTTGGTCATCTTTTATGTGAATGTGCTCTCTTACAAACTTGTTAAACTCTTGTTCATCTCTTGAAGTATCTAGTTTAAGCTCTCTCGTTTTAATCGGCTGTTTTGTTGTGACCAGACCTGACATGTTGATTTTTTCGTTATTTATTTGTCTTAGGGGTATTTCATGCTGACCATTCAGAATCAGTTTTTTCTGTGGGAGATTTATGATCGCGTTATTTTTTGTCAAAAACTCCATGCCTAGGATGACTGGTTGAGTTAATGATGAAATCACTTTGGCGTTTAGTCTGCCCTTCCATTTTTGACTTCCTGGTATTTCTATTGGAACTTCAATGTCTCCCAAAACTTTTATCTGGTGTCCTCCTGCAGTGACTAGAACCGTGTCATCATTTCTTGTTAGTTCCTCTTTGATTAGACTTCTTTGTAGAACGCTATCTTGTGCTCCTGTATCCACGATTGCTGACATGTACTTATTATTTAATCTAATTGTGATGTGCAAGATACCTATGTTATTGTTCTTCCCCATGGTAAGGATGGCAGGGGCTTTTAATTTTGCCATCCCTTCTCGTTTGGGTTTTGTCGTCGGGCTGTACAGGTGTTTGCAAAGTGACCCTGTTTTCCACAAACAAAGCAACCTGGATTGTTTTTGTTGTTTCGTGGCGTATATGATTTGTTCCTTTGAGGCTGGGATCTGCATACTATTGCAATATGTCCTGTTTTTCCACAGTTGTAACAAACGGTGGCAATTTTTGGGTTGTAGTTATGATTTCTCATCTTTTGGCTCCTACATACAGCTGCGAAATGTCCTGTTTTGCCACAATTATAACACGTTTGGCTAGATATTGGTACTCTTGTGCTTGTGTGTTCTCCTTGCATTCGGATCCTGCAGGTGGCCATTACATGTCCTCTTTTTCCACAATAATGACATATGTTTAGTTCTGTGTCTGTGATTGTGTTTCTTTCCGTACAGCTGGTAATTTGGGTATCTTGCGTTGCACCTTTCTTCGGAGCTTTGTCTATCGTGTCTGCTATTTCTTTTAATTGTATAAGTGATGTTGGTGGCTTGTTCGGCGGGTTTGTTAACCAGTAGTAAGTGTAATGATTTGCCTCCGTCAATCCTTCGCTGAAAATCCTTACAAATTCTTGTATATCAAATGTATGTGTGTAATTGTGATATAACACTTGTAAATCGTACAAGTATTCCTTGACTGACTCATCTTGACCTTGTTTTCTGTTTTCGACTTTTTTCTTGAGTGCCCTTTGGTAATCTGTATCCTCAAATTCCTCTGAAAAATCTTTGACAATGTCTTTCCAGCTGTTGTTTTGATGGTCGCGCTTATATTCCTGAAACCACAGGTTTGCGGCTCCATCTAAATACGTTTCAAAATAAACAATTTTCAGCTTTTCGTCCCATCCATTTGCTATCGCTGATCTGTCATATGTTCTTAGGAACTCGATCGCGCTGGTTTTACATGGCTGGAAGGTTTGAGGGCTGATAAACTGAGGCAACTTCGCCTTTTTCTCCGCTGTTATAGCATCAGTTATTGTGGTGTTCGCCATTATATCCGGTTGATCTACTTTCTCTTTTGATGGTTGCCTGGGTTTTGGTGCTTCTTGGAGGGTAAGGTCTGGTGGGCTACCAAAAACACTGTCTTCTTCGTAGCCTGTTTGATTATTTGCTTGGTTTTCTATTTCCCTTTCAATTTGTTCTAAACTGATACTGGTTGACTCTGGTGGTGATCTTTGCAGTGATCTTCTCGGCAGAAAGAGCACGTTTTCTGCTTCTAATTCTACTGGTGTCGTTGCTGCTGCGTTCTTTGGCCTCAAATTATATTTGGTTTTGTCTGGCATCTATTCTTGCCACAATGGCGACGGTACCAACTATGTGTCACAGTTTATTCTTCTGTCTTCTCTTCACCTTCGCCACGGTGTCGTGAATTTCTCTTGTCGACGTACCGCCTGGTGACGTGTTTGGGCGTCGGCTTTCTTCAAAGGCGCCTTACGACGTCGGTTCTTGCGCGTCGGTTTCGAGACGGCGCCTCCACCAAATATGTCACAACTACCCGCTTTACGGAGGTGACATGGGGGGTTTGTAGCTTTGGGGGTTGATGGAGAGAAACTCGCTCAGGTTATATAAAAATATATGCTGTATATTTTCCCAAATATAACCTTACATGTATGCTAATCCTATAAGATACATGACCCTTCGTACACTGGGGTCCTTATAGGGGGCCACACGTCAATGCTGCTTGGGGGACTGTAGGTTAGTTTATCGTCACCCTTATGCCTTGTCCAGAGGGGCGTTCCCAACGAGAGGTAATTGCACTGGACAACGATAAGGCTGAAGATACCCAGAGGGGCGTTCCCAACGAGAGGTACTTGCACTGGGGAGACTTAATTCCAGAGGGGCTTTTCCAACGAGAGGTACTTGCACTGGTTTAAGTCTGCCTTTGCTGCGGCTTGCAGCGCAATTTATATTAACTTATTGCTGAATTGCAATAAATATTCGATCGAATCGGCAATTAAATTAATAAGGTTGAATACCGGGTCCTCCTTTCCCAAGCAGCTAGTTGACAATATCTAGAAAGCCACTCTGACACCTCACAGTAAACAATTAACGTAAGTCCGAAGAACCGATTAACAGTCCCGAAAAACACATCCTACCGACTGCGCCAGTTAACAAGTCAGCAACCGAGGGTTGGTTTTTAAAAAAATGACTTTATTAACAATTCTAAATTATTACTAGCGAAAGCACGTTACAATAAAAGTTATAAGTATAATAAATTTCAACTGACTAACTATCCTAAGAAAATACATATATTTATAATAAGCTGAAAAGCAGAATAAGCATTTTAAATGTGGACTCAGCAAATAGACGTGATATAACTCGTGTAATTCGACAAAAAGCAAACTAATACTTAACGTATTACTTCTGAACTCACCGCAGTGTTGTTTAAAATTATGTCAGACATATTCCTTTGGACTTTCATTGTGCGATGTTGCCGGATGAAACATTTATCAAAATAAAAGTCCAAACGATGTTAACATACACTTTAAAACTCTTCTTTTGTCTAATTTAAGGCGTTGTAAAACACTTATATAATATTTAACACTATATTACTTCTTTTAATGTTATAATTTTCGATTTGTATCGTCTACATTTGTTCTGCAACCATACAAACTGGCTACACTGCAACCCACTAAAAGCGCGCGCATGTCATCTTTTATTACTTTCCAACTTATATTTATTACAATTAAGCTATCCTTTACTATTTATGCGTAACAGGTCAATTGAACTGCGCATGCACATTTGTTTATTTATGTTCGATTTGAACAAATGCGCAAGCGCAGTTCAATTCAGAACTGATTCTGAAATAAGTCCGAACCAATGAACTATAACCAAAAACTGGAATGCTAACACTAAGGACGAACTTGAAGCCTAGTGCGGCTGCTGCGGAGGAGATCCCTTTTTTTTGGTCTCACTCATTATGTTAAATGGCGAAAATTGCTTCCAACACGTATTCCAATTGATGAAACCTGTGAAGAGAAATATGACAAAACTTTCGAAAACGTCATATGTCAGCGAGCAACAGAAAAAAACAACATTCCCCCTTGTGGCATCTGTCTTTCATGGCTTCATTTTTTTTGGCAGATATGGCAATGTGTGCGCATTCCAGTTTTTAGCTATAGTTCATTGGTTCGAACAAACCTGATGTGAAATCTGTCAAAAAATTATTTAGTCGCCATGGATACGACGAGCGCGGATAATCAGGCCTATGATGGATATTCCTGTTATTTTAACAGCTATGTTATAGCTCAACATCTATACTTCTCTCTATTTTGACGTATGGAATAAACAGTGACAGGCAACTGAACGTTGCTGTTAAAATAACAGAAAATGATACATCATAAGCCTGATTATCACAGTGGCGTAAAATAGTGAATTAGCATGGTTTTTTCAAAGGATGTCCCATTGCAATGGGTATTTCGTGAACTATTAGATTTAGGTATAGGGCATATACCGGGTGGTCCTCCGGGAATGACATCGATTGCTTATGGGAAAACTGTGAAAGGTAAAAATTTGAAAATTTGGCAACATAGCAATGTCGATGGGGGACATCTAGGTAAAATATTTTCAAGATGGCGGCATTTCCGGTCATACCGGAAGTTGATACCAACTCGGTTATTTTAAATAGAACACCCCATATATTAATGTATTTTTGGATTCTACATAAAATTCTGAGCAGATTTCATGTAATATACCCTATACCTAAGTTCAACTGTTTTGGAAATATTGACAGTTGAAAATTGACTTTTTGCAACTTTGACAAGCTGTAAAACCTAATTGGTTAATTTTAGAGGAAAACCGATTTCACATTCCTATCTTAGATTTTGATAAACTATCATTTGACACCAACTTTGAACTTAAACGGAGATTAAATTTAACTGAAATTTTTAATCATGGATTTAATTCAAAGTTGATGTCAAATGATAGTTTATAAAAATCTAAGATAGGAATGTGAAATCGGTTTTCCTCTAAAATTAACCAATTAGGTTTTACAGCTTGTCAAAGTTGCAAAAAGTCAATTTTCAACTGTCAATATTTCCAAAACAGTTGAACTTAGGTATAGGGTATATTACATGAAATCTGCTCAGAATTTTATGTAGAATCCAAAAATACATTAATATATGGGGTGTTCTATTTAAAATAACCGAGTTGGTATCAACTTCCGGTATGACCGGAAATGCCGCCATCTTGAAAATATTTTACCTAGATGTCCCCCATCGACATTGCTATGTTGCCAAATTTTCAAATTTTTACCTTTCACAGTTTTCCCATAAGCAATCGATGTCATTCCCGAAGGACCACCCTGTATATATGAATGGATAGGTATTTTTAGCCTTTTTAACAAAAAAATATCAAATATAGGGTGTTCCATTAAAACAAATTTAGATATTGCCAATTGAAAATTAAAAAAAATGTCCTACGATCTGAGACACCCTGTTAAAATTTAAAGCACCCAGCCATCGTAGATCGTTGGGAGGTAGTCTTCTTAAGGTGTGGTTAAAATTTTGTTTAACAATCTCAACTTCCAGCCGCTCAAGACACTATTTGCCGAGGGCATAAATTTGCTTAAAAAATACATAACCTCAATTTCTGCCTAAATTACACAAAATTCGAATAGGAGGTCCCTATGAAAGTTACCTTTATTTTTCTCCAGGAATCCGAAAATGTAAAAATATACAAGGTGTTTCATTTAAAATTCTGGTTTTGAAGTCGGTGCAGGACTTTTGGAACACCCTGTATAAATAAAATTCAAATAATTGACAGCATTGCTTAAAACCAAGAAACTTTTGTATTTATATTTTTTTTGTACACCCTGTAGTTTCTGAGAAAAGACATAGGCCCCTAATAAAATGCCCACCCTGTACGACCAACCGTTTTCGGAATATAACGTGATAAAGCGAGAGCGCGCATTCAAAATAGGTGATACTCTATTATACAGGGTGTCCCTGTTCAACTGGTCGAAAATGCTAGGGTATATAGAGGAACCATAGAGAAGTAATTTGAGATAGGACACCGATGGTCGGAAGTGCGTCGTTTTCAAAATACAGGGTGTTGAAAGGGCTAATGCTAGGCTGTTCAAATTTCCAGGGATTATTGATGTAGTAATGATATTTAAAAATTCTCAAATTTTCTACGTGGAACCATCCAAAAAAAAAATAATAAAAAATAAAATTTGAGAAAAAAAAGCAATTTGTTCCATTTTTTTTTTTTTTTTTTTGGGGTGGTTCCAGGTAGAAATTGGGGTGTAATACGAATTTTTGAATATCATTTCTACATCAATAATCCCTAAAAATTTGAACAGCCTAGCATTAGCCCTCCTCCTCCAGATTATATGAAAGGGGGTTGGTTTAAATTTCAACACCCTGTATTTTGGAAACGACGCACTTCCGACTATCGGTGTCCTACCTCAAATTACTTCTCTATGGTTTCTCTATACAGTGAGGGGCAAGCTACTAGGTATATAGGATGTAACCTGACGAATTTGCAGGCGTCCGCATGTCAGAAAATGACAAATCGATTTAGCGGTAACCTGGCGACAACCAGGTAAAAAGTTTCTAGGGTTGTTAATTCTCAAAAATACGGTTGCGTTTCTCCTCGAAACCATAAACGAAATGACGTCCAGGAAAATAATGAAGATCAAGAAGCCGAATAAATTATGTTGGTGGTTGTTGGCATCAGTTAACGTAACTTCAACTATTTCGACTCGTGTGCTTGCGCACGAGATTGACTCAAGTACAAGGACGGTGAGGAGCTAGAGAAAAAAAAATAAGTATTGTTCGTACAAAGTACGAAACTCTCAAAAAATTGATCCTGAAGACAACATCAGGCGAATGGAGTTTTGTACAATTGCCTTTAATAAGGCAAATGAAAATCAAGATTTTCTTAGAAAAATTGTCTTTACAGATGAGTCGACATTTCAACTCCATGGTCGACATAATCCTAGTCACACCCGTTATTGGTCTAAGGAGAATTTACACAGGTATTTTGAACTTAGAGCCCAGCGTCGTCAAAAGGTAACTGATGTCTGGAGCGGTTTGTATGGAGAACATATTATTGGGCCGTACTTCATGGACGCTAACTTAACTGGTCCAAAATATTTGGATCTTTTGCAACGGGCCAACGGGCCCAGTGGCGGTTCCTCCATAAGAGCACATGTGCACGTGCACTCCCAAATTAATATCAAACAACTTTAAATTTAATTTTATCATTCTTCAAATTTTAACATTCTACCTGTAAAGTATTAATTTAAAAAATTAGTGGCCAAATGCGCCAGCCGCCAGCAAAACAAACGCAACCGGCAACGCTGGAATCACAGCGTCCACCGCGTCGCCTGAACGCCCCGTTCACTGCACATTTCAATATTAAATCCAATTGGTGGAGCTATGCCCCCCCGCACTCTTTGTTCCCCGCGAAGGTCTAGCGACGTTCGATGTTTTAAGCTGGCTGGTGTGCACATGTAGTCAGTGCACTTTGGGATCGGAAGCGATTGTTTTATATTTATTTCGATTTCGAGCGCGATTTAACTGAAAACTGTGTGTAGAATGGCGGGATTTCTGAACCCCGATAGCCTTAGCGTGCAATATTTAAAAACAATTAAATTTTCTTCGCTTTCTTTGGAGGAAAAAATCCAAATCAAATGTGTCGGGCGTCCAAAGCCAAATTTAATAATCACCAACATAACAAAATGCAAAAGTCGTGATTATAAACGAACTTTTAAAATGGAAACTTACGAAAAAACTGACTGGTTGTGCGGTTGTGATGTTAGTAATAGTCTTTACTGTTTTCCCTGTTTGTTATTTGGAAGCGATGAAGCATCAGAATGGACAAAATCCGGCGTTAAAGATTTAGTACATTTATCCGAAAAAATTAAAAAACATCAAAACTCAAAATCACATCTTACTCTTATCTTTCAATACAAAACGTGTCTGTGAGATTGAAAACTATAATACATTTATGTATAAAAACAATTGTTAGACCAGGACGATGTACTCAGTGAGGTAAGTTACTTTGTTACTTAATTTCTAGTTTATTGATATAAGATCCTTCAATTTCCACGATTTGATAGACCGAAAAAAGTATTAAATTGAGCTTAGTTGGTTGTTTGGTAGGGTAGATATGAAATCCCTTAACAATATTTTTAATTATTGGTAGGTAAACACATCACATAACTCATACGATCACTTACAATAAATTATTTTTTTAAAGGCCTAAAATAAACACTTCTGGGCGTGGCGTGGCACCCCGAAAAATTTCGCGCCTCCGGCGGCGCCTGCGGCGGGCATCCCCCTTTCGGCATTTATTATGAATTACAAATTATGTGCACCCCCAATATGTTATACCACGAGCCGCCACTGCCAACGGCAGGTAATTCCAGAAATTGAAAGATTATCTGGTCCTAGATTTAATGAAATATGCTTTTAACAAGATGGATATCCAGCCCATAATACGGGTTTCATTCTGGACCATTTGAATAATACTTTTCTAAACCATCTCATTGCTGGGTCGAGAGCTACAATACTGTGACGCTCTCCCGATCTTGCACCCAACGATTATTTTCTCTGGGGTTAATGCAAATCAAAAATGTATGGTTTTCAGGAGAATAACCTTGAGCAGCTGCGTTTCAAAATTTGAGAAATATGTCTAACTGTGACCCCTGTGATGCTAAATCAAGAACGTGGACTGGGACTGTTTGAACATTTGCTACATTAGATTATCTGTTTAGAATTTTTGTTTTTATTTCACTTATTGCCGTTTGCACCGACCATTTCAAGGTAGCCTTAGCGATAAGTATTGCTTAAAGTGACATTTCTTCATGTAAAAATGTCATTTTGAGGAATACTTATCGCTAAGGCTTCCTGAAAATGGTCGGTTTTTCTATTTTTTATGTTGAATACATTTTTAGTTTCAGAAATAATTTTTCCTGGATGGCTTTTTTTAAATACCTACATGTTTTTTTCCATAGAATCCGGACAATACTAGTATTATTGTTTCGGTTCGAAAAAAAAATTCAATAACGTTTGTCTGCACAGTTTAACACATGATCAGGTACCTATCAGTAATGTAACGTCAGGCCCCCAATTCTTGAATAATCTCGCATACGAATATTGATATAATTTCGAACGTTCCCTATTCAATTTACGTTGCTGTCATTCGAATTCGATTCAACTTTCGTATGCGAGAATATTCAAGAATTGACCCCCTGGCCCCCAATTCTTGAATTATCTCGCATACGAAAATTGATATGAATTCGGATGTTTCCTATTCAATTTACGTTGCTGTCATTCGAATTCGAATCAACTTACGTATACGAGAATTTTCAAGAATTGACCCGCTGGACCAGGCTTAAGTCTGTAAAATCATGAAACGTACTCATGTGAACCATGGTTTATGAACAAACTCAACGAACGTCAAAGTCGTCGAAAAAACGACAGAGGACCGACAACGACAGGTGCGGACGATCGTAAATTCGTCAAGTTGGATCCTATATACCTAGTAGCCTGCCCCTTACTGTATACCCTAGCATTTTTGACCAGTTGAACAGGAACACCCTGTAAAATAAATAGTATCACCTATTTTGAAAGCGCGCTCTCGCTTCAAATCATCACGCTATATTTCGAAAACGGTTGGTCCTACAAAAAAATGTATAGGAATAATTTTGTGAAAAATACTATTTTACATAAGTTTTGTTTTGGGTTCTTCACGGCAGATATAAACGTTTTTCGTGACCTTTGACCTTCGATTTTTTGTGCTTCATTAGAACATCAAAACGAAGGTCTCTGCAAAAATTCAGCTTGTTCGGCCTCATTCCGCAGAGGAAGTCTAATGTCCCTGGGGTATTGGACTGGACTGGAATCAGTTGGTGGATTTAAGCTTCCGAGAATCTTCTCTTTGAAGTTTGGCGAGCGGAGCGAACAATCCAGAGGCTCAAAAATATTTTAAAATTTTAAATTTCAAGGTGTTACATTTAATAAAGGTTTTTCACATTTTTTGGTGGATTCACCGGCGAGCAGAGCAAGCAATCGCAAACTCAAAAATATTTTGAACAAGAAGGTGATACGTATATTTGAAAAAGGTTTTTCACGTTTTTGGTGGATTTGCTCTCCCGAGGATCCTCTCTTTGAGGTTTGGCCAGCATAGCGAGCAATCGAAGACTGAAAAATAATTTCAAGGTGTATGCAGAAGGATTTTCAATAGGTTGCCGTCTAAAATAACGCAGATTTCAAACATGAACAAGTTTAAAGTCCAAATTAGAAAGATGTGAGGTACTAATAAAAGCTTATTACTCAGTGGACGAATTTCTTAATGATAATTTTGCAAACAAACAAAATTGTATTAACGCATTTAGCTAGCAAGAATCCGGGCCCAGGGGCCTTATTCTGTAAGCAACAACCGTTCGATTCGGTAGAATTTCTTCGATTGTGACGTCATTTTCGGTTTAGTTTTCGCTCGTTTTCGCGCTACCAAACCTAAAATGACGTCACAATCGAAAAAATTCTACCGAATCGAACGCTTCGTTCCTTACAGAATAACGCCCCAGGGCCCGGATTCCGAACCCACGATTCGATAGTATCGTCTATCGGCAGGTACTTACTTTTGCACGCTTGACGATAGACGATATTATCGAATCGTGGGGTCGGAATCCGGGACTGACTGGTAGAATATACGGATTCTAAAGTAATAAAACACCTCCAGTAGGTGCTTGATCAATTTACGAAAAAGGACCTACCTACCAGTAGGCGCACAATCGTTGGATGACAAAGGACCTACCGTTAGGCGTAGGGTTCACTCCCTATAATTTAATTATTCGCCTCCTAATCTCCAATTTTAATATACAAATAACAAAAACCTGTAATAATACTGATTAGGTCTAACCCAAAGAAAATAAAATACTTTCACGTCAATTTGGCAACGCAGCACTCCTTGCCTTAACATTTTAGAATTGTTTTGTGGTTCCCGCCAAGCTTTTTTACTTCAAAGAGTTGCTGCGCTTATTGCAACTCAGTCGGCTTGGTGTAAAGGCTGTTTTACAGTTTGCAATTTTATCTGCAATATGCAAGAAACTTGAACGGAGACATGCGCAGGAGTGTGTCAGCTGATTGTTTTCTGCAAGATTCTTGAAACTTGAATGGCATTGCATGTAATCGGTTTGGTGCCATTTTTCTTGAAGGGTTTTCTTGCAAGCTGGGGAATTTTTCGGAATAGGCCTATTCACGTGCCAGGAATATGGCAAATTATAACATTTTTTGACGCAGATACATCAATACAACCGAGAATGAACAATATTTTGTAAGATTTTGGTCAGATTATTAAATAAATTGATAAATAAAAATTTTAAATTTAAACAAAAAATCACGTGATTGAAAACGCCCTCTGATTGGCTAAAGCTGATTTTGACGTGCTTGTTGCCACATTTAGAAATGCGAAATTTTAATGAGATTATAAGGATTATACCTATCCTTTATTTTTTTATAATGTAGTAAAGGACGAAAATAGTTTCTAGCTACTTAGTGAAATGTGTAATGATCTACTAATGAGAAATTTGGCATTCTCGCATTTTTATTGATTTTCTGGTTTGTGACGTCACACAGTTTAAAAATTCGATTTTCAAATAATTTTTTTTCCAAAAATAAGCGTTCTTTTTCGGAAAAAAAGTATACAGATAGTATCAGAATGACTAAAAGAATAATTTAAATATGTTTTTGAAAAATGTGAAAGTGGCCAATTATGATACTTGAAGTGGCTACTGTTGCTTTCTTCTTTTCATATCGCCTTATAATAACGTTTTTCATTTTTGGAAAATGCAAACATCAACAACACAAAATTAAAAACATAAAGTATGGTTATGGTTAGAGAAGGAAACAAGTCAAATTGCAAGGTGTAAAACGACGTGCAAAAAATCTTGAATGCAATTTTTTTGCATGCAAAAAATTGCATTGACGTTTTCTTGGAAGCTGTAAAACGGCCTTAAACTAGAGATGTTATGGAATAGCTTTTTCTTGTACCTAGTATGACCTAGAGATGGCTGCCTAATACTGGAACTGATCCCGCGGAACTGATCTTCACAGTGGAAACTGATCCAAACTGATCCCTGATCCACTGCAAAATAAACAGGTCCAAGTTCGAGTCCGGACCACTTTTGCTTTGTCTACGTTGTATAGACTCGGATTAGGACTCGGACTCGGACTCCAACTCCAACTCGGACTCAGACTCGGATTAATCGGATCGCGCTGCGCCGGCCGGCGGAACAGGGAAAAGTTCGGACTCGGACTAGGAACGCGGACTCAGAGACGGAGTACACTACACCGACAGACTCGTTTCGATCAACAGCTCGGAATCACGCAGCACTGGCGCAGCCGCTGGACCAGAGAGAGTGCAAGAGTGAACTGACGATAGGATATACATGGAACCGAGCATGGAACGGAACAGAAAAAGCTGATCTAGGTGCTATGATGCTAGATGTTGTCTAGGGAATTTAGCAACCCTTTTGCTGTTTTTGCCAAAATAGGAAAACCCAGTGTTTCGGTTCGGTTTATCGTTCATCGGTTTTCAGTTCGAAGCGGACCGGATCAGTTCGAAACTGATCCGTGAAATTTGTTGGATCAGCCATCCCTAGTATGACCTGTACCTTCTCCCAACACAACCCTATTCCAAGTAGTCCAAGTACCTGTTCCAGCTCCAAAGTATTTCCTGTCAAACTCAGTGATTCACATAATCGCTGACTGGTGGCTAGCGCTATTATTAGAGGTTAGAACATTAACGAACATTAATAAACGCGTCTTTCATTAAATCGAATACCGATTGATGATTCGAATGCTGGCAAGTGACAATCCAGTGTAGCAGATTCTACTATTCCATTGAATTAATATACTAGAGGTATTTTCTGGCGTCTCAAAGTTTTAAAACATTTTTCAAAACTTGTTTAAAACAGTTTCACAATGACGTCATAATTTCTCGGCGCAAGAAAATGGGTTTAAAACGTGGATTGAATTGTATTTCGAAATGGGTTGAACCAATTTTGATGTGACGTCATGGGTTCATCGCGAGAATATACTATTTCAAACCTGTTTCAATAAAGTGAACGCGAGAAAACAGCTTTGGTTTAGGGAAAACACGTGACGTGCTAGCGCCTGCTCTGCGAACTCGGAACAGGTAAATCTAATATTTGGTAATAGGTACACGGAACAGGCAGGTCATAGCTATTCCAAAAGAACAGGACCAGTTCCAGGGTAACATCCCTACCTTAGGCGATTTTCAGCCTGGAATGATTATTTAGCGGTAAATACCGTGGTTATTCTTTTGATTGACAACTTTGACAGCCAAGTGTGATGTCATAGCCCCCCACCATTCAAGAATCATAACCCAAGGAACTGACCGCTGAAATGATTTGGTTATAGCAGTGTAGGATTAGGTTTATTGTTCTTATTTGTTTTTTCGTTTCAACAATAGTTTTTTGTTTAGGTACAAAAAATGGAGTTGATATCTCGTTAGTCTCGTTTATCGAACAGATTTTCTTTGGGGATGATCTAAACCTCGATCTAAACATGGTGAATTGCAGTGAGTGAGTGAATGTATACTTCTTTCATATTGCCAGGCTACAACGCAAATGCAAAATCACAAAACACCAATACAAATTCCAAAAATAATAACAATAACATCAAAAAGCTATAACCAAAAGATTAACCCAAGTCCACAGCTGGGTTATAATCGGTTATAAGTGGTAAATACCAAAAGCAAATCAGCTGATATGTGACGTCACAACTTCCCCTACTTTGGTTAAAACCGCGACGGCGGAAATGCATTGGTTATAACCAAATAATAATCATTACAGGCTGAAAATCGCCTCTTAAACGGATGTGTTATCAAATTTGAGTTGAGGCGAGCTGTGTGTTTATGTCAATAGTCGCAAAACTGCGGCAAAACTGCAACTGTTCCTCTAATGTAACGACAGAATAGAAAACAAAAACTCGACAGCAACTAATTTTTGTCTGTTTAGTGTGAACAGTTTTATCGTTGAAAACAGTTGAGTTTTTCTTTTTTAAAACAGCAACTCAACTAGTCGGTTTGCTGTAAAACCGCCATGAGTACATGAACTTTATCTCGGAATAAAATGACAATCCGACAACGCCGTTATACGTAAACCAATCAAAATCGTTTTTGAAAATCTGAAATTATTGACAAATGACGATTCTTTCTGGCTTTCGCTTTCCTCCAAAATGAAAATCAAAACCAAAACTAACAAATCAGTATAAATAAAATGTTGACGTTAGCAATGAAAAAAATCTATATGATTTCAACTTACTTTGAAGTGGACTCTCAAGTTTGAGCCGCGGGCCTTGCAGTATTCGGCGGAATTATCGGGTTCGCGAGCGTATCGTCCCATTTTATACCTGAACCTGAAAATAAGAGAAACGGCGAGAATTTTACCACTATATGCACCGACTTTTTTACTTAAACCCCAACTATCGACAATACGTGAAAAAGTTTACACCGAAATATTACAGATGGTGAACTAAAAGCTTTTTATGTAATGATGGCTTTCCATTTACGAGATAATATTGGATTTTTAAATTATTTTGATCGGCCATGGACTTACCTTAAGCGGAGACGCTACTCAAAGTTTAAACTCTGACTGAAGAAGAGGAAAAAATCAAAATGCTTCTTGCACCAAACAACTGCAACCAACCTCACTTACCTCAACAAAATTGACGGCTGACAGTCTGTCAGTTTCACACATACTCGCAGCGTTGCCAGATGTCAAATTTAAAATTATCAGGATTTGAGAACAAAATTATCAGATTCCAAGAAAAATTATCAGAAAAAGTTTCTGTCAACTTTTTTGACTTTTTATCTCTTTTTTCATTTTTCTGGTTCTAGCTGAGACTCTGGGACTAGTGTTTGGTGCTCTCACCAGTACATCAAAATCAACAAAAATCTTCAATTTTTTAAATTAATTCTTAATTTTTATCTAAAAATTTGAAAAATTTGTATTAAAATTGTAGTTTCAATAAATTATGGTAGATTAACTCGTCATATTGATTAAAGAATCGTAGTCAAAATTATGGTAGAATTCAATAATTATCGGGTCATTGGCAACACTGCATACTCGGTTCGGCTTGCTCGCTTCGTTTTTGGTAATCGCGGCCTTATTGGTGTATCACCATTGCTGACGTCATAAACTAAGTCGTCAGCTGTTTGCGCCGGCGATCCTAGTTTAGAATTTAAATTTATGATGGAAAATATCATTTAATTTTGACCAACATAATAGGCAAAGAGGAAGATGCAAACGAGATCTGAAAAGAAACGAGAAGTGAAAACTCTGAAAGAAAAAGTTGCCAACTCTAGAGTAGACTATAGAAAAAAGAAAATTATATAGGAAAAAAAAAAAAACATAAACTCACAATAGTATATTGTGTATTTAGGTGGAAAAGTGACACATTCTCGGCCGACGGTGTAAGTTGACGGGCGAGGCGTAGCCGAGGCTGGCAAACACCGAAGGCCGAGAATGTGATTTTCTACCGAAATACACTTACTATTTTTTCTGCGATCGGTTAAATACCTGTTAAATGTTTGTTTTTAGTTCCAATCATTCAGCGGTACGAGAATCACTTTCCCGGCCTAGGCCGGAAAAGTGTTTGCCGTATTGTTATTCATTGATTCCTTAGCAACTACCTATTGAAACATAATTGAAAAACCAGAATATTGCGTTTTGCGACCAGTTAACCGGTCAAAAATGCTGACATTTCTTGTCAATCGCAGAAAAAGCTAATTATGTGATTTAATTTCTGTTTTTCCGGATAATATTATCAATGCCTTTATAAAATCCAATTATTTTGAAGAAGTTTACGCCTTTTTGCTGCGATCGTTTTCCGTTTATAAAACCACAGTTTAGTTCATATTTTACCTTAAGGTGGGTGGCATTAATTACATTTGAAATCTGTCAGTTCTGTGCTCTGATTGGTTGATTTTTTAAAATTCGTCTGCAAAAAGAAAAAAAAACCTCACATCAGAATTGGTTTAAAATTGGCATAAACATTCTTTGATCGATTATCTACAATCCGAATATTTCGGTTTTTCGATATTTTGCGGGATTTTAGAAATTATCCATAACGACTATAGGCAACCAGGGCTGGAACTCTGTAATGGATAGAGATCGTTATCTCTATCGCTATGGCCACAGCCTCCTACATTTAACAAGCCATGAAGTTAAAAAGGCAACACCGCAATCTTACCGCCAAGTGGTGCTGGTGGTGTTTGTTTGTATAAATATATATTTTTTATTTTATTAATATGAATCACAAAAAATGCATAATTTATTGTACTAAAGGGCCAAAAACAGTAATTCAATGAATAATTTAACTATTTGTGTAAATAAGAACAGTAAATAATTGATTTAAATGAATATATTTCTAGAGTCTAAAGTGTTATGTTTCAGTATGTCTTTTGAAAATCTAACTTTTTCTTTCTTCGGGATTTTTTCAGAAGGCAAGTCCATCAAATACTTGAGCTGATTTTCGAAAATAAGAGGTACCTACTTTTAAAAGTTGGACGTTTTAGTTTGAACTCTTGAACTATGGCTTTATATCCTTGTTTGTTTCAAATCTAATTATTTCGGTTTCTTCAAAATGTTTAGGTACAACACACCACAGAATTTTTCGTTATTGTATAATCTCGGGTATAATTATCTTGGTGTATTGCTTTCATCCACATTTTTTGCACTTCAGAATTTTTTTGGAAATAAAAATGTTTGCATTTCTTCAGTTTTTAAGGAACTCCTAATAGTTCGATTTGCACCCAGGAACACAGTAGTTTCATGGCATCTGGAACAAGTTTGAATATCTCTAAGGTAATATATCGAGAACTATGCTCTTGCAGACAAATATTAATATTGTTTTTATTGTTTTACCTTACCTTACCTTCATTTTTGCTCCTGTACCCATTTGCTAAAAATTTGCAATCAAAGCACAAAGGAACAGGTATCAACTAAATATGGGCAATATATTGGTGTGTTTCTATCCACTTTTTCGTCAATAATGCCCATAAAAATACTAAATTGCAACAATACACAATGAAAGCAATACACAGAAACACATAACCCAATAACAAAATAGCACCATACGCGACGTTGCCGTCATTTCCAACTTCATGGCTTGTTAACTATAGGTGGCTGTGCTATGGCACTTGCTACAATGGCTAAATAAACCTTTACATACAGTGGCGACAATAGAGGTTCCGCCACCATCTTGTTCCCAAACTCTTTTTACTTTTAAATAATAATATATAGGATTTAAATGGACATCTATCATAAAAAATTGAAATCGACGTATTTAATGACCATTATTAGGTCCATCAAATACGTTGTTTTCCATGATTTATGATGAATGTACACAGAGCCGGCCCTACCATAAGGCGAACGGAGCCGGCGCTCCAGGCGCCAGGCCTCAGGGGGCGCTCCGACTCGTTCCTTGGTGATAAAAAAAGGAAAGAAAGCAAGCGCGTGGTTAGCATGTGATTAGATAGATAGAGACATATATTACATAATAATATGTAATGTTTCCGAATTTTGAAACGGAGAGGATGGTTGATCTTCGGCAGCTTAAGCTATCTCCACTTGATGTTTTTGACAGAATTTGCAAATTAAAGCAAAGTCTCGGTGTTGGGCCAGCAGATGGCATACCGTTTGTTTCCCTAGAAGGCTGCAGGTTTGTTCCGTCTCAAATTTTGTGTGATATTTTCAATATGTCATTGTCTATTGGTATCTATCAGACATTGAAAATTATCGAGCAATATCAAAGGTCTCCTGGTAGCCAATGTTTTTGAAGGTATTGTTGCAGATAAAATCATCCCAAATTTTACGAATGTCGAATGTCATTATCAATGGACAACATGGTTTCATGAAGGAAATATCCACCATAACAATGATCAAAATCCATGCTCGAGCATATATACTTCATTCATACATATAAGGAATTCATTTGCATTTTATTACTATTTAATAGTCATAAACAGGAGCTGAAACCCAGCAGAAGGTAGATCTTAGGTGCTTTTCAGTGACCCATTTGAGTTACTCTGAGCAGCTCAGGAGTGCTCCACAATTATTTTGCGCGTTCCAGTGCTTAGAGTGTCTTAAGCCTAGTCTCCATGGACGCGTAATCGCGAATTTTTTTTTGCGGATATTTTCCGATTGGTTGGAATTTGACATTTAACATTTGATTTTTTTATGGCGGGAAAAATTCGCGAATTTTTTAACTTCTTGCGGCGTCGCAAAAAAGTTAACTATTTTTTAACTTTCCGCGAAATTTCGCCAAAAAAAAATGAGGTTATGTGGTGTTACTTTCAGTTTAGTTTTGTTTATGTTTTTGTCGGTATGTGCTCTGTTCTGTGCTCTGTCCTCTGTGAGTCGTTGATGTGTTTTGTACTTGTAGATACCTAATAAAGAATGGATACTGCCAAAGAATTAAATATTGTAGACCCGAAAACAGACATAAATTACAGTTTGCTGGTTGATGAGGAAAATTATAATAGGGCCTTAAATGTAATTAAGACAACACCAAGACACATATCTTTTTTTGTTTTTTAGTAATCACTTTCATGGTTTTCAAAGATTAGTGTTTGAAATTCAAAGCATTTAAATCAAATTCAAATTGATTACAAACAACAACACATAGGTAACCTTAACCTGTTAAATAAAACGCGAATTTCGCGTTTATGGAGACATGGGAATAATTTGCTCGGAAATAGCCACCAAAAAATGACACTTAAAAAATTAGCTTTCCGCGATTTCGCGTCTATGGAGACTAGGCTTTACACTTAAACTACTCATTTCTGTTATCCCCTGCCCCCTCGTGCACCAACCTTTATTTCGGTGTTTCATGCTCCTGTGGGCCCGGATTCCAATTGACAATACGATATCGGATTAGGCGCTTTCGGTGAAATTCACGATTCCCATTCGAGGTCGCTTCGAATAGAACGATATCGGATTACTCGCCAGCTCTAAGATGGTGAATTGCTCGCTTTCGACATGAAATTGACAACATTGACACGTTTTGTTGTTATTTTTCTATTCTTTACGACTTGAATGATTTTTCTATGGAAAGGGAATGTCCAGTGCAGATTTTGATAAAATTAGGGACTGAATTATGGTACATCCCTTCAGCCAGAAAATTATTTAAATATTTCTAGCAATCAATCGTCTTATTTGTTTTTCGTCGAGCAATTCCTATTGTAGACGATTGTGAATAATATTGGAAGCATTTTTCAGTTTAACCTTTAAAGACACTATCTATTAGTAGCTACCTACATAAAGAAATTTCAATAAACAAGTTGAAAGTAGACATATAAAGTGGTACCTACTTAACCTACTCATTGGTACCTACTGAAAATTCTAATTACCTAGCCTTATTAGTGGTCCTCACAATAGTGAGAAGAAAAATATACGGTTGCTACGGATTTCGATACCGACCTATCCGTTGGTGAATACGATTTCGAATGGGAACTCCGGATTGCTCGATATCGTATTTGGTATCGAGTACGAAAGCGATTCGATTTCGTGATCTCGATAGCAAATGGAATCCCCTAGCTGAAGTCCGAAATGGTGGGGGTTAAGATGAGAGCGTTCCAGTGCTACTTATGTCGAACAGTTCAAGAGCGTCACACTCCAGGAGCATGATACTCTAACAATTAAAGCACTGAAAAGCAACTCTTAGAGGTGGATATGGAAAGAATTTAAAAAAATAGATATTTGTAAGCCATCTAAAAAACTCAATCTGACACAAGAACTAAAAGATGTGAATAAAATTAATAAATATTTCTCTGAAGTAACTCAAAATCTACCTCCAATAAATCAGGATATTTCTAATTTTTATAACCAAAACAGTATAGGAAACTGCAGATTTCAATTTCAGTTGGTTACAGAGAATTATATTAAAGACTTAATCACTCACATAAAGAGTAAGGCATTCGGTTTGGAAAATTTAAATGTAACAATAATACTTTTAGCTCTTCCTGTCATAATTAAGTCTATTTTGCACATTGTTAATCTTTGTATAGAAAATTCATATTTTCCACTACTCTGGAAAAAAGCCAAAATTATTCCTCTTCCAAAAGTTCAAAATGCCTCCTCGTTTTCACAAATTCGATCTATATCGGTACTTCCAGTTCTATCAAAAGTCCTTGAAAAGATAATGGAAGACCAAATTCGAAGTTACATGGATACTAATGAACTGTTTCCACCAAACCAATCCGGATTTCGTAAAGGATATGACTGCTGCACATGTCGTGGAAGTTAGCCACAGAATCAGAAACGAAAATCAAATTTTTACAGTCGTCCAAATAAGTAGTGCAAATTAATATGTGTAATTATAAATAGTAGGTAATTATTAGCTTTGGTGGTCAAAATTTAGAATATTTTTTGTGAGAATAGGTGCTAGGGTGTACCCTCTTTATAGATAAGACTTTGAAATTCCGCCGAAGGGATGAAAAAACTAAATTCAACCCTAATATCAAAATCTATTGGAAATTGGAATGAATACATACCTACTTCTACAAAAATCTCTGTAACACCAAACTTTTTTTTTGAATACTCTTTGAAACGTTGATAATAATAAAATACCAAAATAACTAGTGTGCGACGGGGTTGAAGGGGGTGGATTCAACCCCAAAGATAGGGAAAAACTACTAACTTCTGAAAAAAATTTTGCTTCATCACCAAACATTTTTAAAAATGTTCTTTAAGACGTTACTAATCTAAAAATCCCAAAATAAAGAGTGCGCCATGGGGCTGAAGGGGGTAGATTCAACCCCAAATATGGGGAAAATATACTAACTTCTGAAAAAAATTTTGCTACACCACCAAATATTTTTAAAAATGTTCTTTAAGTCGTTACTAATCTAAAAATCCCAAAATAAAGAGTGCGCCATGGGGCTGAAGGGGGTAGATTCAACCCCAAATATGGGGAAAATATACTAACTTCTGAAAAAAATTTTGCTACACCACCAAATATTTTTAAAAATGTTCTTTAGGACGTAACTAATCTAAAAATCCCAAAATAAAGAGTGCGCCTAGGGGCTGAAGGGGGTAGATTCAACCCCAAATATGGGGAAAATATACTAACTTCTGAAAAAAATTTTGCTACACCACCAAATATTTTTAAAAATGTTCTTTAGGACGTAACTAATCTAAAAATCCCAAAATAAAGAGTGCGCCTAGGGGCTGAAGGGGGTAGATTCAACCCCAAAGATAGGGAAAAAATACTAACTTCTGAAAAAAATTTTGCTACACCACCAAATATTTTTAAAAATGTTCTTTAAGTCGTTACTAATCTAAAAATCCCAAAATAAAGAGTGCGCCATGGGGCTGAAGGGGGTAGATTCAACCCCAAATATGGGGAAAATATACTAACTTCTGAAAAAAATTTTGCTACACCACCAAATATTTTTAAAAATGTTCTTTAGGACGTAACTAATCTAAAAATCCCAAAATAAAGAGTGCGCCTAGGGGCTGAAGGGGGTAGATTCAACCCCAAAAATAGGGAAAAAATACTAACTTCTGAAAAAAATTTTGCTACACCACCAAATATTTTTAAAAATGTTCTTTAAGTCGTTACTAATCTAAAAATCCCAAAATAAAGAGTGCGCCATGGGGCTGAAGGGGGTAGATTCAACCCCAAATATGGGGAAAATATACTAACTTCTGAAAAAAATTTTGCTACACCACCAAATATTTGTAAAAATGTTCTTTAGGACGTAACTAATCTAAAAATCCCAAAATAAAGAGTGCCCCTAGGGGCTGAAGGGGGTAGATTCAACCCCAAAGATAGGGAAAAAATACTAACTTCTGAAAAAAATTTTGCTACACCACCAAATATTTTTAAAAATGTTCTTTAGGACGTTACTAATCTAAAAATCCCAAAATAAAGAGTGCGCTAAGGGGCTGAAGGGGGTAGATTCAACCCCAAAGATAGGGAAAAAATACTAACTTCTGAAAAAAATTTTGCTACACCACCAAATATTTTTAAAAATGTTCTTTAGGACGTTACTAATCTAAAAATCCCAAAATAAAGAGTGCGCCTAGTGGCTGAAGGGGGTAGATTCAACCCCAAAGATAGGGAAAAAATACTAACTTCTGAAAAAAATTTTGCTACAGCACCAAATATTTTTAAAAATGTTCTTTAGGACGTTACTAATCTAAAAATCCCAAAATAAAGAGTGCGCCTAGGGGCTGAAGGGGGTAGATTCAACCCCAAAGATAGGGAAAAAATACTAACTTCTGAAAAAAATTTTGCTACAGCACCAAATATTTTTAAAAATGTTCTTTAGGACGTAAATAATCATAAAATCCCAAAATAAACAGTGCGCTAAGGGGCTGAAGGGGATAGATTCAACCCCAAAGATAGGGAAAAAATACTAACTTCTGAAAAAAATTTTGCTACACCACCAAATATTTTTAAAAATGTTCTTTAGGACGTTACTAATCTAAAAATCCCAAAATAAAGAGTGCGCTAAGGGGCTGAAGGGGGTAGATTCAACCCCAAAGATAGGGAAAAAATACTAACTTCTGAAAAAAATTTTGCTACACCACCAAATATTTTTAAAAATGTTCTTTAGGACGTTACTAATCTAAAAATCCCAAAATAAAGAGTGCGCCTAGGGGCTGAAGGGGGTAGATTCAACCCCAAAGATAGGGAAAAAATACTAACTTCTGAAAAAAATTTTGCTACAGCACCAAATATTTTTAAAAATGTTCTTTAGGACGTTACTAATCTAAAAATCCCAAAATAAAGAGTGCGCCTAGGGGCTGAAGGGGGTAGATTCAACCCCAAAGATAGGGAAAAAATACTAACTTCTGAAAAAAATTTTGCTACAGCACCAAATATTTTTAAAAATGTTCTTTAGGACGTAAATAATCATAAAATCTCAAAATAAAGAGTGCGCGATGGAGCTGAAGGGGGTAGATTCAACCCCAAAGATAGGGAAAAAATACTAACTTCTGAAAAAAATTTTGCTACACCACCAAATATTTTTAAAAATGTTCTTTAGGACGTTACTAATCTAAACATCCCAAAATAAAGAGTGCGCCTAGGGGCTGAAGGGGGTAGATTCAACCCCAAAGATAGGGAAAAAATACTAACTTCTGAAAAAAATTTTGCTACACCACCAAATATTTTAAAATGTTGTTTAGGACGTAACTAATCTAAAAATCCCAAAATAAAAAGTGCGCCTAGGGGCTGAAGGGGGTAGATTCAACCCCAAAGATAGGGAAAAAATACTAACTTCTGAAAAAAATTTTGCTACACCACCAAATATTTTTAAAAATGTTCTTTAAGTCGTTACTAATCTAAAAATCCCAAAATAAAGAGTGCGCCATGGTGCTGAAGGGGGTAGATTCAACCCCAAATATGGGGAAAATATACTAACTTCTGAAAAAAAATTTGCTACACCACCAAATATTTTTAAAAATGTTCTTTAGGACGTAACTAATCTAAAAATCCCAAAATAAAGAGTGCGCCTAGGGGCTGAAGGGGGTAGATTCAACCCCAAAGATAGGGAAAAAATACTAACTTCTGAAAAAAATTTTGCTACACCACCAAATATTTTTAAAAATGTTCTTTAAGTCGTTACTAATCTAAAAATCCCAAAATAAAGAGTGCGCCATGGGGCTGAAGGGGGTAGATTCAACCCCAAATATGGGGAAAATATACTAACTTCTGAAAAAAATTTTGCTACACCACCAAATATTTTTAAAAATGTTCTTTAGGACGTAACTAATCTAAAAATCCCAAAATAAAGAGTGCGCCTAGGGGCTGAAGGGGGTAGATTCAACCCCAAAGATAGGGAAAAAATACTAACTTCTGAAAAAAATTTTGCTACACCACCAAATATTTTTAAAAATGTTCTTTAAGTCGTTACTAATCTAAAAATCCCAAAATAAAGAGTGCGCCATTGGGCTGAAGGGGGTAGATTCAACCCCAAATATGGGGAAAATATACTAACTTCTGAAAAAAATTTTGCTACACCACCAAATATTTTTAAAAATGTTCTTTAGGACGTAACTAATCTAAAAATCCCAAAATAAAGAGTGCGCCTAGGGGCTGAAGGGGGTAGATTCAACCCCAAAGATAGGGAAAAAATACTAACTTCTGAAAAAAATTTTGCTACACCACCAAATATTTTTAAAAATGTTCTTTAGGACGTTACTAATCTAAAAATCCCAAAATAAAGAGTGCGCCTAGTGGCTGAAGGGGGTAGATTCAACCCCAAAGATAGGGAAAAAATACTAACTTCTGAAAAAAATTTTGCTACAGCACCAAATATTTTTAAAAATGTTCTTTAGGACGTTACTAATCTAAAAATCCCAAAATAAAGAGTGCGCCTAGGGGCTGAAGGGGGTAGATTCAACCCCAAAGATAGGGAAAAAATACTAACTTCTGAAAAAAATTTTGCTACAGCACCAAATATTTTTAAAAATGTTCTTTAGGACGTAAATAATCATAAAATCTCAAAATAAAGAGTGCGCGATAGAGCTGAAGGGGGTAGATTCAACCCCAAAGATAGGGAAAAAATACTAACTTCTGAAAAAAATTTTGCTACACCACCAAATATTTTTAAAAATGTTCTTTAGGACGTTACTAATCTAAAAATCCCAAAATAAAGAGTGCGCCTAGGGGCTGAAGGGGGTAGATTCAACCCCAAAGATAGGGAAAAAATACTAACTTCTGAAAAAAATTTTGCTACACCACCAAATATTTTTAAAAATGTTCTTTAGGACGTTACTAATCTAAAAATCCCAAAATAAAGAGTGCGCCTAGGGGCTGAAGGGGGTAGATTCAACCCCAAAGATAGGGAAAAAATACTAACTTCTGAAAAAAATTTTGCTACACCACCAAATATTTTTAAAAATGTTCTTTATGTCTTTACTAATCTAAAAATCCCAAAATAAAGAGTGCGCCATGGGGCTGAAGGGGGTAGATTCAACCCCAAATATGGGGAAAATATACTAACTTCTGAAAAAAATTTTGCTACACCACCAAATATTTTTAAAAATGTTCTTTAGGACGTAACTAATCTAAAAATCCCAAAATAAAGAGTGCGCCTAGGGGCTGAAGGGGGTAGATTCAACCCCAAAAATAGGGAAAAAATACTAACTTCTGAAAAAAATTTTGCTACACCACCAAATATTTTTAAAAATGTTCTTTAAGTCGTTACTAATCTAAAAATCCCAAAATAAAGAGTGCGCCATGGGGCTGAAGGGGGTAGATTCAACCCCAAATATGGGGAAAATATACTAACTTCTGAAAAAAATTTTGCTACACCACCAAATATTTTTAAAAATGTTCTTTAGGACGTAACTAATCTAAAAATCCCAAAATAAAGAGTGCGCCTAGGGGCTGAAGGGGGTAGATTCAACCCCAAAGATAGGGAAAAAATACTAACTTCTGAAAAAAATTTTGCTACACCACCAAATATTTTTAAAAATGTTCTTTAAGTCGTTACTAATCTAAAAATCCCAAAATAAAGAGTGCGCCATGGTGCTGAAGGGGGTAGATTCAACCCCAAATATGGGGAAAATATACTAACTTCTGAAAAAAAATTTGCTACACCACCAAATATTTTTAAAAATGTTCTTTAGGACGTAACTAATCTAAAAATCCCAAAATAAAGAGTGCGCCTAGGGGCTGAAGGGGGTAGATTCAACCCCAAAGATAGGGAAAAAATACTAACTTCTGAAAAAAATTTTGCTACACCACCAAATATTTTTAAAAATGTTCTTTAAGTCGTTACTAATCTAAAAATCCCAAAATAAAGAGTGCGCCATGGGGCTGAAGGGGGTAGATTCAACCCCAAATATGGGGAAAATATACTAACTTCTGAAAAAAATTTTGCTACACCACCAAATATTTTTAAAAATGTTCTTTAGGACGTAACTAATCTAAAAATCCCAAAATAAAGAGTGCGCCTAGGGGCTGAAGGGGGTAGATTCAACCCCAAAGATAGGGAAAAAATACTAACTTCTGAAAAAAATTTTGCTACACCACCAAATATTTTTAAAAATGTTCTTTAGGACGTTACTAATCTAAAAATCCCAAAATAAAGAGTGCGCCTAGGGGCTGAAGGGGGTAGATTCAACCCCAAAGATAGGGAAAAAATACTAACTTCTGAAAAAAATTTTGCTACACCACCAAATATTTTTAAAAATGTTCTTTAGGACGTAACTAATCTAAAAATCCCAAAATAAAGAGTGCGCCTAGGGGCTGAAGGGGGTAGATTCAACCCCAAAGATAGGGAAAAAATACTAACTTCTGAAAAAAATTTTGCTACACCACCAAATATTTTTAAAAATGTTCTTTAGGACGTTACTAATCTAAAAATCCCAAAATAAAGAGTGCGCCTAGGGGCTGAAGGGGGTAGATTCAACCCCAAAGATAGGGAAAAAATACTAACTTCTGAAAAAAATTTTGCTACACCACCAAATATTTTTAAAAATGTTCTTTAGGACGTAACTAATCTAAAAATCCCAAAATAAAGAGTGCGCCTAGGGGCTGAAGGGGGTAGATTCAACCCCAAAGATAGGGAAAAAATACTAACTTCTGAAAAAAATTTTGCTACAGCACCAAATATTTTTAAAAATGTTCTTTAGGACGTAAATAATCATGAAATCTCAAAATAAAGAGTGCGCGATGGAGCTGAAGGGGGTAGATTCAACCCCAAAGATAGGGAAAAAATACTAACTTCTGAAAAAAATTTTGCTACAGCACCAAATATTTTTAAAAATGTTCTTTAGGACGTAAATAATCATAAAATCTCAAAATAAAGAGTGCGCGATAGAGCTGAAGGGGGTAGATTCAACCCCAAAGATAGGGAAAAAATACTAACTTCTGAAAAAAATTTTGCTACACCACCAAATATTTTTAAAAATGTTCTTTAGGACGTTACTAATCTAAAAATCCCAAAATAAAGAGTGCGCCTAGGGGCTGAAGGGGGTAGATTCAACCCCAAAGATAGGGAAAAAATACTAACTTCTGAAAAAAATTTTGCTACACCACCAAATATTTTTAAAAATGTTCTTTAGGACGTTACTAATCTAAAAATCCCAAAATAAAGAGTGCGCCATGGGGCTGAAGGGGGTAGATTCAACCCCAAATATGGGGAAAATATACTAACTTCTGAAAAAAATTTTGCTACACCACCAAATATTTTTAAAAATGTTCTTTAGGACGTAACTAATCTAAAAATCCCAAAATAAAGAGTGCGCCTAGGGGCTGAAAAGGGTAGATTCAACCCCAAAGATAGGGAAAAAATACTAACTTCTGAAAAAAATTTTGCTACACCACCAAATATTTTTAAAAATGTTCTTTATGTCTTTACTAATCTAAAAATCCCAAAATAAAGAGTGCGCCATGGGGCTGAAGGGGGTAGATTCAACCCCAAATATGGGGAAAATATACTAACTTCTGAAAAAAATTTTGCTACACCACCAAATATTTTTAAAAATGTTCTTTAGGACGTAACTAATCTGAAAATCCCAAAATAAAGAGTGCGCCTAGGGGCTGAAGGGGGTAGATTCAACCCCAAAAATAGGGAAAAAATACTAACTTCTGAAAAAAATTTTGCTACACCACCAAATATTTTTAAAAATGTTCTTTAAGTCGTTACTAATCTAAAAATCCCAAAATAAAGAGTGCGCCATGGGGCTGAAGGGGGTAGATTCAACCCCAAATATGGGGAAAATATACTAACTTCTGAAAAAAATTTTGCTACACCACCAAATATTTGTAAAAATGTTCTTTAGGACGTAACTAATCTAAAAATCCCAAATTAAAGAGTGCCCCTAGGGGCTGAAGGGGGTAGATTCAACCCCAAAGATAGGGAAAAAATACTAACTTCTGAAAAAAATTTTGCTACACCACCAAATATTTTTAAAAATGTTCTTTAAGTCGTTACTAATCTAAAAATCCCAAAATAAAGAGTGCGCCATGGGGCTGAAGGGGGTAGATTCAACCCCAAATATGGGGAAAATATACTAACTTCTGAAAAAAATTTTGCTACACCACCAAATATTTTTAAAAATGTTCTTTAGGACGTAACTAATCTAAAAATCCCAAAATAAAGAGTGCGCCTAGGGGCTGAAGGGGGTAGATTCAACCCCAAAAATAGGGAAAAAATACTAACTTCTGAAAAAAATTTTGCTACACCACCAAATATTTTTAAAAATGTTCTTTAAGTCGTTACTAATCTAAAAATCCCAAAATAAAGAGTGCGCCATGGGGCTGAAGGGGGTAGATTCAACCCCAAATATGGGGAAAATATACTAACTTCTGAAAAAAATTTTGCTACACCACCAAATATTTTTAAAAATGTTCTTTAGGACGTAAATAATCATAAAATCTCAAAATAAAGAGTGCGCGATGGAGCTGAAGGGGGTAGATTCAACCCCAAAGATAGGGAAAAAAATACTAACTTCTGAAAAAAATTTTGCTACACCACCAAATATTTTTAAAAATGTTCTTTAGGACGTGATTAATCTAAAAATCCCAAAATAAAGAGTGCGCCTAGGGGCTGAAGGGGGTAGATTCAACCCCAAATATGGGGAAAATATACTAACTTCTGAAAAAAATTTTGCTACACCACCAAATATTTTTAAAAATGTTCTTTAGGACGTAACTAATCTAAAAATCCCAAAATAAAGAGTGCGCCTAGGGGCTGAAGGGGGTAGATTCAACCCCAAAGATAGGGAAAAAATACTAACTTCTGAAAAAAATTTTGCTACACCACCAAATATTTTTAAAAATGTTCTTTAGGACGTTACTAATCTAAAAATCCCAAAATAAAGAGTGCGCCTAGGGGCTGAAGGGGGTAGATTCAACCCCAAAGATAGGGAAAAAATACTAACTTCTGAAAAAAATTTTGCTAAACCACCAAATATTTTTAAAAATGTTCTTTAGGATGTAACTAATCTAAAAATCCCAAAATAAAGAGTGCGCCTAGGGGCTGAAGGGGGTAGATTCAACCCCAAAGATAGGGAAAAAATACTAACTTCTGAAAAAAATTTTGCTACACCACCAAATATTTTTAAAAATGTTCTTTAAGTCGTTACTAATCTAAAAATCCCAAAATAAAGAGTGCGCCTAGGGGCTGAAGGGGGTAGATTCAACCCCAAAGATAGGGAAAAAATACTAACTTCTGAAAAAAATTTTGCTACACCACCAAATATTTTTAAAAATGTTCTTTAGGACGTTACTAATCTAAAAATCCCAAAATAAAGAGTGCGCCTAGGGGCTGAAGGGGGTAGATTCAACCCCAAAGATAGGGAAAAAATACTAACTTCTGAAAAAAATTTTGCTAAACCACCAAATATTTTTAAAAATGTTCTTTAGGATGTAACTAATCTAAAAATCCCAAAATAAAGAGTGCGCCTAGGGGCTGAAGGGGGTAGATTCAACCCCAAAGATAGGGAAAAAATACTAACTTCTGAAAAAAATTTTGCTACACCACCAAATATTTTTAAAAATGTTCTTTAAGTCGTTACTAATCTAAAAATCCCAAAATAAAGAGTGCGCCTAGGGGCTGAAGGGGGTAGATTCAACCCCAAAGATAGGGAAAAAATACTAACTTCTGAAAAAAATTTTGCTAAACCACCAAATATTTTTAAAAATGTTCTTTAGGATGTAACTAATCTAAAAATCCCAAAATAAAGAGTGCGCCTAGGGGCTGAAGGGGGTAGATTCAACCCCAAAGATAGGGAAAAAATACTAACTTCTGAAAAAAATTTTGCTACACCACCAAATATTTTTAAAAATGTTCTTTAAGTCGTTACTAATCTAAAAATCCCAAAATAAAGAGTGCGCCATGGGGCTGAAGGGGGTAGATTCAACCCCAAATATGGGGAAAATATACTAACTTCTGAAAAAAATTTTGCTACACCACCAAATATTTTTAAAAATGTTCTTTAGGACGTAACTAATCTAAAAATCCCAAAATAAAGAGTGCGCGATGGAGCTGAAGGGGGTAGATTCAACCCCAAAGATAGGGAAAAAATACTAACTTCTAAAAAAAAATTTGCTACAGCACCAAATATTTTTAAAAATGTTCTTTAGGACGTAAATAATCATAAAATCTCAAAATAAAGAGTGCGCGATGGAGCTGAAGGGGGTAGATTCAACCCCAAAGATAGGGAAAAAATACTAACTTCTGAAAAAAATTTTGCTACACCACCAAATATTTTTAAAAATGTTCTTTAGGACGTTACTAATCTAAAAATCCCAAAATAAAGAGTGCGCCTAGGGGCTGAAGGGGGTAGATTCAACCCCAAAGATAGGGAAAAAATACTAACTTCTGAAAAAAATTTTGCTACACCACCAAATATTTTTAAAAATGTTCTTTAGGACGTAACTAATCTAAAAATCCCAAAATAAAGAGTGCGCCTAGGGGCTGAAGGGGGTAGATTCAACCCCAAAGATAGGGAAAAAATACTAACTTCTGAAAAAAATTTTGCTACACCACCAAATATTTTTAAAAATGTTCTTTAAGTCGTTACTAATCTAAAAATCCCAAAATAAAGAGTGCGCCATGGGGCTGAAGGGGGTAGATTCAACCCCAAATATGGGGAAAATATACTAACTTCTGAAAAAAATTTTGCTACACCACCAAATATTTTTAAAAATGTTCTTTAGGACGTAACTAATCTAAAAATCCCAAAATAAAGAGTGCGCCTAGGGGCTGAAGGGGGTAGATTCAACCCCAAAAATAGGGAAAAAATACTAACTTCTGAAAAAAATTTTGCTACACCACCAAATATTTTTAAAAATGTTCTTTAAGTCGTTACTAATCTAAAAATCCCAAAATAAAGAGTGCGCCATGGGGCTGAAGGGGGTAGATTCAACCCCAAATATGGGGAAAATATACTAACTTCTGAAAAAAATTTTGCTACACCACCAAATATTTGTAAAAATGTTCTTTAGGACGTAACTAATCTAAAAATCCCAAAATAAAGAGTGCCCCTAGGGGCTGAAGGGGGTAGATTCAACCCCAAAGATAGGGAAAAAATACTAACTTCTGAAAAAAATTTTGCTACACCACCAAATATTTTTAAAAATGTTCTTTAGGACGTTACTAATCTAAAAATCCCAAAATAAAGAGTGCGCTAAGGGGCTGAAGGGGGTAGATTCAACCCCAAAGATAGGGAAAAAATACTAACTTCTGAAAAAAATTTTGCTACACCACCAAATATTTTTAAAAATGTTCTTTAGGACGTTACTAATCTAAAAATCCCAAAATAAAGAGTGCGCGATGGAGCTGAAGGGGGTAGATTCAACCCCAAAGATAGGGAAAAAATACTAACTTCTGAAAAAAATTTTGCTACACCACCAAATATTTTTAAAAATGTTCTTTAGGACGTTACTAATCTAAAAATCCCAAAATAAAGAGTGCGCCTAGGGGCTGAAGGGGGTAGATTCAACCCCAAAGATAGGGAAAAAATACTAACTTCTGAAAAAAATTTTGCTACAGCACCAAATATTTTTAAAAATGTTCTTTAGGACGTAAATAATCATAAAATCTCAAAATAAAGAGTGCGCGATGGAGCTGAAGGGGGTAGATTCAACCCCAAAGATAGGGAAAAAATACTAACTTCTGAAAAAAATTTTGCTACACCACCAAATATTTTTAAAAATGTTCTTTAAGTCGTTACTAATCTAAAAATCCCAAAATAAAGAGTGCGCCATGGGGCTGAAGGGGGTAGATTCAACCCCAAATATGGGGAAAATATACTAACTTCTGAAAAAAATTTTGCTACAGCACCAAATATTTTTAAAAATGTTCTTTAGGACGTAAATAATCATAAAATCTCAAAATAAAGAGTGCGCGATGGAGCTGAAGGGGGTAGATTCAACCCCAAAGATAGGGAAAAAATACTAACTTCTGAAAAAAATTTTGCTACAGCACCAAATATTTTTAAAAATGTTCTTTAGGACGTAAATAATCATAAAATCTCAAAATAAAGAGTGCGCGATGGAGCTGAAGGGGGTAGATTCAACCCCAAAGATAGGGAAAAAATACTAACTTCTGAAAAAAATTTTGCTACAGCACCAAATATTTTTAAAAATGTTCTTTAGGACGTAAATAATCATAAAATCTCAAAATAAAGAGTGCGCGATAGAGCTGAAGGGGGTAGATTCAACCCCAAAGATAGGGAAAAAATACTAACTTCTGAAAAAAATTTTGCTACACCACCAAATATTTTTAAAAATGTTCTTTAGGACGTTACTAATCTAAAAATCCCAAAATAAAGAGTGCGCCTAGGGGCTGAAGGGGGTAGATTCAACCCCAAAGATAGGGAAAAAATACTAACTTCTGAAAAAAATTTTGCTACAGCACCAAATATTTTTAAAAATGTTCTTTAGGACGTTACTAATCTAAAAATCCCAAAATAAAGAGTGCGCCTAGGGGCTGAAGGGGGTAGATTCAACCCCAAAGATAGGGAAAAAATACTAACTTCTGAAAAAAATTTTGCTAAACCACCAAATATTTTTAAAAATGTTCTTTAGGATGTAACTAATCTAAAAATCCCAAAATAAAGAGTGCGCCTAGGGGCTGAAGGGGGTAGATTCAACCCCAAAGATAGGGAAAAAATACTAACTTCTGAAAAAAATTTTGCTACACCACCAAATATTTTTAAAAATGTTCTTTAAGTCGTTACTAATCTAAAAATCCCAAAATAAAGAGTGCGCCTAGGGGCTGAAGGGGGTAGATTCAACCCCAAAGATAGGGAAAAAATACTAACTTCTGAAAAAAATTTTGCTAAACCACCAAATATTTTTAAAAATGTTCTTTAGGATGTAACTAATCTAAAAATCCCAAAATAAAGAGTGCGCCTAGGGGCTGAAGGGGGTAGATTCAACCCCAAAGATAGGGAAAAAATACTAACTTCTGAAAAAAATTTTGCTACACCACCAAATATTTTTAAAAATGTTCTTTAAGTCGTTACTAATCTAAAAATCCCAAAATAAAGAGTGCGCCATGGGGCTGAAGGGGGTAGATTCAACCCCAAATATGGGGAAAATATACTAACTTCTGAAAAAAATTTTGCTACACCACCAAATATTTTTAAAAATGTTCTTTAGGACGTAACTAATCTAAAAATCCCAAAATAAAGAGTGCGCGATGGAGCTGAAGGGGGTAGATTCAACCCCAAAGATAGGGAAAAAATACTAACTTCTAAAAAAAAATTTGCTACAGCACCAAATATTTTTAAAAATGTTCTTTAGGACGTAAATAATCATAAAATCTCAAAATAAAGAGTGCGCGATGGAGCTGAAGGGGGTAGATTCAACCCCAAAGATAGGGAAAAAATACTAACTTCTGAAAAAAATTTTGCTACACCACCAAATATTTTTAAAAATGTTCTTTAGGACGTTACTAATCTAAAAATCCCAAAATAAAGAGTGCGCCTAGGGGCTGAAGGGGGTAGATTCAACCCCAAAGATAGGGAAAAAATACTAACTTCTGAAAAAAATTTTGCTACACCACCAAATATTTTTAAAAATGTTCTTTAGGACGTAACTAATCTAAAAATCCCAAAATAAAGAGTGCGCCTAGGGGCTGAAGGGGGTAGATTCAACCCCAAAGATAGGGAAAAAATACTAACTTCTGAAAAAAATTTTGCTACACCACCAAATATTTTTAAAAATGTTCTTTAAGTCGTTACTAATCTAAAAATCCCAAAATAAAGAGTGCGCCATGGGGCTGAAGGGGGTAGATTCAACCCCAAATATGGGGAAAATATACTAACTTCTGAAAAAAATTTTGCTACACCACCAAATATTTTTAAAAATGTTCTTTAGGACGTAACTAATCTAAAAATCCCAAAATAAAGAGTGCGCCTAGGGGCTGAAGGGGGTAGATTCAACCCTAAAAATAGGGAAAAAATACTAACTTCTGAAAAAAATTTTGCTACACCACCAAATATTTTTAAAAATGTTCTTTAAGTCGTTACTAATCTAAAAATCCCAAAATAAAGAGTGCGCCATGGGGCTGAAGGGGGTAGATTCAACCCCAAATATGGGGAAAATATACTAACTTCTGAAAAAAATTTTGCTACACCACCAAATATTTGTAAAAATGTTCTTTAGGACGTAACTAATCTAAAAATCCCAAAATAAAGAGTGCCCCTAGGGGCTGAAGGGGGTAGATTCAACCCCAAAGATAGGGAAAAAATACTAACTTCTGAAAAAAATTTTGCTACACCACCAAATATTTTTAAAAATGTTCTTTAGGACGTTACTAATCTAAAAATCCCAAAATAAAGAGTGCGCTAAGGGGCTGAAGGGGGTAGATTCAACCCCAAAGATAGGGAAAAAATACTAACTTCTGAAAAAAATTTTGCTACACCACCAAATATTTTTAAAAATGTTCTTTAGGACGTTACTAATCTAAAAATCCCAAAATAAAGAGTGCGCGATGGAGCTGAAGGGGGTAGATTCAACCCCAAAGATAGGGAAAAAATACTAACTTCTGAAAAAAATTTTGCTACACCACCAAATATTTTTAAAAATGTTCTTTAGGACGTTACTAATCTAAAAATCCCAAAATAAAGAGTGCGCGATGGAGCTGAAGGGGGTAGATTCAACCCCAAAGATAGGGAAAAAATACTAACTTCTGAAAAAAATTTTGCTACACCACCAAATATTTTTAAAAATGTTCTTTAGGACGTTACTAATCTAAAAATCCCAAAATAAAGAGTGCGCCTAGGGGCTGAAGGGGGTAGATTCAACCCCAAAGATAGGGAAAAAATACTAACTTCTGAAAAAAATTTTGCTACAGCACCAAATATTTTTAAAAATGTTCTTTAGGACGTAAATAATCATAAAATCTCAAAATAAAGAGTGCGCGATGGAGCTGAAGGGGGTAGATTCAACCCCAAAGATAGGGAAAAAATACTAACTTCTGAAAAAAATTTTGCTACACCACCAAATATTTTTAAAAATGTTCTTTAGGACGTTACTAATCTAAAAATCCCAAAATAAAGAGTGCGCCTAGGGGCTGAAGGGGGTAGATTCAACCCCAAAGATAGGGAAAAAATACTAACTTCTGAAAAAAAATTTGCTACACCACCAAATATTTTTAAAAATGTTCTTTAGGACGTAACTAATCTAAAAATCCCAAAATAAAGAGTGCGCCTAGGGGCTGAAGGGGGTAGATTCAACCCCAAAGATAGGGAAAAAATACTAACTTCTGAAAAAAATTTTGCTACACCACCAAATATTTTTAAAAATGTTCTTTAAGTCGTTACTAATCTAAAAATCCCAAAATAAAGAGTGCGCCATGGGGCTGAAGGGGGTAGATTCAACCCCAAATATGGGGAAAATATACTAACTTCTGAAAAAAATTTTGCTACACCACCAAATATTTTTAAAAATGTTCTTTAGGACGTAACTAATCTAAAAATCCCAAAATAAAGAGTGCGCCTAGGGGCTGAAGGGGGTAGATTCAACCCCAAAGATAGGGAAAAAATACTAACTTCTGAAAAAAATTTTGCTACACCACCAAATATTTTTAAAAATGTTCTTTAAGTCGTTACTAATCTAAAAATCCCAAAATAAAGAGTGCGCCATGGGGCTGAAGGGGGTAGATTCAACCCCAAATATGGGGAAAATATACTAACTTCTGAAAAAAATTTTGCTACACCACCAAATATTTTTAAAAATGTTCTTTAGGACGTAACTAATCTAAAAATCCCAAAATAAAAAGTGCGCCTAGGGGCTGAAGGGGGTAGATTCAACCCCAAAGATAGGGAAAAAATACTAACTTCTGAAAAAAATTTTGCTACACCACCAAATATTTTTAAAAATGTTCTTTAAGTCGTTACTAATCTAAAAATCCCAAAATAAAGAGTGCGCCATGGGGCTGAAGGGGGTAGATTCAACCCCAAATATGGGGAAAATATACTAACTTCTGAAAAAAATTTTGCTACAGCACCAAATATTTTTAAAAATGTTCTTTAGGACGTAAATAATCATAAAATCTCAAAATAAAGAGTGCGCGATGGAGCTGAAGGGGGTAGATTCAACCCCAAAGATAGGGAAAAAATACTAACTTCTGAAAAAAATTTTGCTACAGCACCAAATATTTTTAAAAATGTTCTTTAGGACGTAAATAATCATAAAATCTCAAAATAAAGAGTGCGCGATGGAGCTGAAGGGGGTAGATTCAACCCCAAAGATAGGGAAAAAATACTAACTTCTGAAAAAAATTTTGCTACAGCACCAAATATTTTTAAAAATGTTCTTTAGGACGTAAATAATCATAAAATCTCAAAATAAAGAGTGCGCGATAGAGCTGAAGGGGGTAGATTCAACCCCAAAGATAGGGAAAAAATACTAACTTCTGAAAAAAATTTTGCTACACCACCAAATATTTTTAAAAATGTTCTTTAGGACGTTACTAATCTAAAAATCCCAAAATAAAGAGTGCGCCTAGGGGCTGAAGGGGGTAGATTCAACCCCAAAGATAGGGAAAAAATACTAACTTCTGAAAAAAATTTTGCTACAGCACCAAATATTTTTAAAAATGTTCTTTAGGACGTTACTAATCTAAAAATCCCAAAATAAAGAGTGCGCCTAGGGGCTGAAGGGGGTAGATTCAACCCCAAAGATAGGGAAAAAATACTAACTTCTGAAAAAAATTTTGCTACACCACCAAATATTTTTAAAAATGTTCTTTAAGTCGTTACTAATCTAAAAATCCCAAAATAAAGAGTGCGCCATGGGGCTGAAGGGGGTAGATTCAACCCCAAATATGGGGAAAATATACTAACTTCTGAAAAAAATTTTGCTACACCACCAAATATTTTTAAAAATGTTCTTTAGGACGTAACTAATCTAAAAATCCCAAAATAAAGAGTGCGCCTAGGGGCTGAAGGGGGTAGATTCAACCCCAAAAATAGGGAAAAAATACTAACTTCTGAAAAAAATTTTGCTACACCACCAAATATTTTTAAAAATGTTCTTTAAGTCGTTACTAATCTAAAAATCCCAAAATAAAGAGTGCGCCATGGGGCTGAAGGGGGTAGATTCAACCCCAAATATGGGGAAAATATACTAACTTCTGAAAAAAATTTTGCTACACCACCAAATATTTGTAAAAATGTTCTTTAGGACGTAACTAATCTAAAAATCCCAAAATAAAGAGTGCCCCTAGGGGCTGAAGGGGGTAGATTCAACCCCAAAGATAGGGAAAAAATACTAACTTCTGAAAAAAATTTTGCTACACCACCAAATATTTTTAAAAATGTTCTTTAGGACGTTACTAATCTAAAAATCCCAAAATAAAGAGTGCGCTAAGGGGCTGAAGGGGGTAGATTCAACCCCAAAGATAGGGAAAAAATACTAACTTCTGAAAAAAATTTTGCTACACCACCAAATATTTGTAAAAATGTTCTTTAGGACGTAACTAATCTAAAAATCCCAAAATAAAGAGTGCCCCTAGGGGCTGAAGGGGGTAGATTCAACCCCAAAGATAGGGAAAAAATACTAACTTCTGAAAAAAATTTTGCTACACCACCAAATATTTTTAAAAATGTTCTTTAGGACGTTACTAATCTAAAAATCCCAAAATAAAGAGTGCGCCATGGGGCTGAAGGGGGTAGATTCAACCCCAAATATGGGGAAAATATACTAACTTCTGAAAAAAATTTTGCTACACCACCAAATATTTGTAAAAATGTTCTTTAGGACGTAACTAATCTAAAAATCCCAATAAAGAGTGCGCCTAGGGGCTGAAGGGGGTAGATTCAACCCCAAAGATGGGGAAAATATACTAACTTCTGAAAAAAATTTTGCTACACCACCAAATATTTTTAAAAATGTTCTTTAGGACGTAACTAATCTAAAAATCCCAAAATAAAGAGTGCGCTAAGGGGCTGAAGGGGGTTGATTCAACCCCAGAGGAAAATACTAAATTCTGAAAAAAATTTTGCTACACTACCAAACTTGTTAATAAATGTTCTTTGGGATGTAACTTATAATAAAATCCCAAAATAACGAGTGTGCGACGGGTCTCAAAAGGGGTAGATTCATCCCCAAAGAGAGGACAAGGATATCAACTTCTAGCCAGCGTTCAAACTCATGACGTCACGAGACGATATATGGTTCGTCCTTGCATTCGTCGCGAAAATTCGGTTCAAGTTAGCCCCCCCCCCCACTGAATTTTTTTAAATGAAACATATCCCATAGTTTTGCTCGCATTTTGTTCCATTTTGCTTCAATTATAGTTTTTGCTCCACTACAGTGGAGAGAGTATGTGGTCTATTAAGTGGGGGACGCCAAATTAACGTTAGGGGGGGTTAGGAGAGGATTCTAAAATGAGCGAGAATAAGATGAGCATAACATAACTCCGACATTTTCACTGGGGAGGCTGGTAGAGATTCTTGGGAGCTCTCTATCTCATTCCGGGTAACAGAGCAAAATTCGTTGATCATGGAGTAAAACTCTGGGGGGGCTAGGAGAGATTTTTGGGAGCTCTGTAGCTCATTTCAGGTAATGGAGCAAAACTCGCCGATCATGGAGCAAAATGGAGCAAAGTTCGGAGATTAAAATGAGCATAAAAAAACTCCGAAATTTTCATTGAGGGGGGCTGGGAAAGATTTTTAGGATCTCTGTAGCTCATTAGGTAATGAAGCAAAACTCTCCGATCATGGACCAAAATCGCGAGCAAAACTTGGAGAATAATGCCCGTATTACATCTGTGTATTTTTCGAAAGGAATGAACGCGTGAAGCCGCGGAGCTGTTCCGGAGCTCCTCCTAGGTGTGAAAGGAATACTACTATTATGACAGTAGGAACCCCAGCCACGATTGCGCACCGATTCTGTTTTTGAATCGAATCACGGCGCATCACGCTTCACAGAGCTTGGCTGGGATTACGACAAGTAGAATTCCACTAAAATTCTACTTTCATGACGTCAGGTTATCTAGCAACACTTAGCAACAGTGATCATCGCCTCTAGTGTATCGATAAATAGGTCGCCCGTGACGTCATGAAAATAGAATTCTACTTGTCGTGATCCCTCTGCTTTCGGGTGCCACCCTTTGAGCGCTCGTGAGTTACTCCGAAGTACTCTGGCTACAGTTTTACTCGTTCGGTTTCAAGCGTTCGAGTGCAAAACGTATGAAGTATGACAGGTGTGAAGTGTTCTTGGAGCTTCGCACTCTGCACCCGAAAGCGGCTCGGCGGTTGAGTTCGGAATGTGGATTTTAGTGTTGTGCCAGTGCGGTGTTCGTGTAGTGCAGGGTTATATCACGTGATAAAGGTGTAACACCGAATACAAATACTTCGTCATTTCCTACCGAGTAAATGGTGTCCCACCATCTTTACACTATTCGGGCACCAAATTATTTCTAAATAATTCTAAACGCGAATAAAGTGTATACCAAATTTACTCCTACCAATTAGCAAAGGCCACAGTGTCAATAGTGTAAAAAGTGTCGACACTTTTTACCATTCGGAACTCACCTACGGTTCGCGTTCACATACCGCTGCGCTGACCGCTCACTTCGCACCTGCCTTGGCAAACGCAAATGGCTGCAAGGAGAAACACTGCGTCGCCAAATGCCAAAGTTCGAGCCAGATTTGTCTCTTTCGTACTTAAAGCTACTCGTTGGCTCCCCTTTATCAAGTTTGGCTCTTTTTAAACTCAGACAACTACTTAATATTTAATAATTCACAAATGAAAGGCCGACTGGATACCTAAAATCAATTTACAAATTCAAATTTCCCTCTGAAACAGGAAACTGTTCTACCTGTTAATTTTACACCAACCGACACTTTTTACACCAAACTTGTATGTATATTATGGTTCTATCAGGGCCAATAAGGGGTCAATTAAAACCGAATTTTCGCGACGAACTACTTGCATGATTTCATGAAAGCAAACGCTTGCAAAAGCTTTCGCGAGATGACGTCATATTGAACGTAGTTCGCCGGAAGCAAAGACGCCAGCGTTCAAACTCATGACGTCAGAAGACGATATATGGTTCGTCCTTGGATGAACTACATTCGCCGCGACAATTCGGTTCAAGCTAGCCCCCCCACTGAATTTTTCTAAACAAAACATATCCCATAATTTTGCTCCTATTTTGCTCCATTTTGCTCCAATTATAATTTTTGCTCCACTACAGTGGAGGGAGTATGTGGCCTATTAAGTGGGAGCGCCAAATTAACGCTAGCTCTCCAACACCCCCCCCCCCCCACCCAGTGGAAATTTCGAAGTTTTTTATGCTCATTATAATCTCCAAGTTTTGCTCCATGATCGGCGAGTTTTGCTCAATCACCTAGAATAAAGTACAGAGCTTCCAAGAATCTCTCCCAGCCTGCCCCAGTCAAAATTTCGGAGTTTTTTCATGCTCATCTTGTTCTCAAAGTTTTGCTCCATTTTGCTCCTTGATCGTAAAGTTTTGCGCCATTACTTGGAATGAGCTACAGAGCTCCCAAAAATCTTTCCTAGTCCCCCTCAACAAAAATTTCAAAGATTATTTATGCTCATTTTATTCTCCAAGTATTGCTCCATTTTGCTCCATGATCTGCGAGTTTTGCTCCATTACCTGGAATATGGTACAAAGCACCAAGCACCCAAAAATCTCTACCAGCCCCCAGCCCCCCCCCCAGTGAAAATTTCTTTTTTTTTTATGTTTATGTTATTCTCCAAGTTTTGCTCGAGATTTTGGTCCATGATCGGAGAGTTTTGCTTCATTACCTGGAATGAGCTACAGAGATCCTAAAAATCTTTCCCAGCCCCCCTCAATGAAAATTTCGGAGTTTTTTTATGCTAATTTTAATCTCCGAACTTTGCTTCATTTTGCTCCGTGATCGGCGAGTTTTGCTCCATTACCTGAAATGAGCTACAGAGCTCCCAAAAATCTCTCCAAGCCCCCCCAGAGAGAGCTTGAAAGTTTTTTTATGCTCATTTTATCCTTCAAGTTTTGCTCCATGATCAACGAATTTTGCTCTGTTACCCGGAATGATATAGAGAGCTCCCAAGAATCTCTACCAGCCTCCCCAGTGAAAATGTCGGAGTTATGTTATGCTCATCTTATTCTCCCTCATTTTAGAATCCTCTCCTAACCCCCCCTAACGTTAATTTGGCGTCCCCCACTTAATAGACCACATACTCTCTCCACTGTAGTGGAGCAAAAACTATAATTGAAGCAAAATGGAACAAAATGCGAGCAAAACTATGGGATATTTTTCATTTAAAAAAATTCAGTGGGGGGGGGGGGCTAACTTGAACCGAATTTTCGCGACGAATGCAAGGACGAACCATATATCGTCTCGTGACGTCATGAGTTTGAACGCTGGCTAGAAGTTGATTTCCTTGTCCTCTCTTTGGGGATGAATCTACCCCTTTTGAGACCCGTCGCACACTCGTTATTTTGGGATTTTATTATAAGTTACATCCCAAAGAACATTTCTTAACAAGTTTGGTAGTGTAGCAAAATTTTTTTCAGAATTTAGTATTTTCCTCTGGGGTTGAATCAACCCCCTTCAGCCCCATCGCGCACTCTTTATTTTGGGATTTTCAGATTAGTAACGTCCTAAAGAACATTTTTAAAAATATTTGGTGGTGTAGCAAAATTTTTTTCAGAAGTTAGTAGTTTTTCCCTATCTTTGGGGTTGAATCTACCCCCTTCAGCCCCATCGCGCACTCGTTATTTTGGGATTTTATGATTAGTTACGTCCTAAAGAACATTTTTAAAAATGTTTGGTGATGTAGCAAAATTTTTTTCAGAAGTTAGTAGTTTTTCCCTATCTTTGGGGTTGAATCTACCCCCTTCAGCCCCATCGCGCACTCTTTATTTTGGGATTTTATGATTAGTTACGTCCTAAAGAACATTTTTAAAAATGTTTGGTGATGTAGCAAAATTTTTTTCAGAAGTTAGTAGTTTTTCCCCATATTTGGGGTTGAATCTACCCCCTTCAGCCCCATGGCGCACTCTTTATTTTGGGATTTTTAGATTAGTAACGTCTTAAAGAACATTTTTAAAAATATTTGGTGGTGTAGCAAAATTTTTTTCAGAAGTTATTATATTTTCCCCATATTTGGGGTTGAATCTACCCCCTTCAGCCCCATGGCGCACTCTTTATTTTGGGATTTTTAGATTAGTAACGTCTTAAAGAACATTTTTTAAAATATTTGGTGGTGTAGCAAAATTTTTTTCAGAAGTTAGTATATTTTCCCCATCTTTGGGGTTGAATCTACCCCCTTCAGCCCCTAGGCGCACTCTTTATTTTGGGATTTTTAGATTAGTAACGTCCTAAAGAACATTTTTAAAAATATTTGGTGGTGTAGCAAAATTTTTTTCAGAAGTTAGTATTTTTTCCCTATCTTTGGGGTTGAATCTACCCCCTTCAGCCCCTAGGCGCACTCTTTATTTTGGGATTTTTAGATTAGTAACGTCCTAAAGAACATTTTTAAAAATATTTGGTGGTGGAGCAAAATTTTTTTCAGAAGTTAGTATTTTTTCCCTATCTTTGGGGTTGAATCTACCCCCTTCAGCCCCATGGCGCACTCTTTATTTTGGGATTTTTAGATTAGTAACGTCCTAAAGAACATTTTTAAAAATATTTGGTGGTGTAGCAAAATTTTTTTCAGAAGTTAGTATTTTTTCCCTATCTTTGGGGTTGAATCTACCCCCTTCAGCCCCATGGCGCACTCTTTATTTTGGGATTTTTAGATTAGTAACGTCTTAAAGAACATTTTTAAAAATATTTGGTTGTTTAGCAAAATTTTTTTCAGAAGTTAGTATATTTTCCCCATCTTTGGGGTTGAATCTACCCCCTTCAGCCCCATGGCGCACTCTTTATTTTGGGATTTTTAGATTAGTAACGTCTTAAAGAACATTTTTAAAAATATTTGGTTGTTTAGCAAAATTTTTTTCAGAAGTTAGTATATTTTCCCCATCTTTGGGGTTGAATCTACCCCCTTCAGCCCCATGGCGCACTCTTTATTTTGGGATTTTTAGATTAGTAACGTCTTAAAGAACATTTTTAAAAATATTTGGTGGTGTAGCAAAATTTTTTTTCAGAAGTTAGTATATTTTCCCCATATTTGGGGTTGAATCTACCCCCTTCAGCCCCATCGCGCACTCTTTATTTTGGGATTTTATGATTAGTTACGTCCTAAAGAACTTTAAAAATGTTTGGTGATGTAGCAAAATTTTTTTCAGAAGTTAGTAGTTTTTCCCTATCTTTGGGGTTGAATCTACCCCCGTCAGCCCCTTAGCGCACTCTTTATTTTGGGATTTTATGATTAGTTACGTCCTAACGAACATTTCTAAAAATATTTGGTGATGTAGCAAAATTTTTATCAGAAGTTAGTATTTTTTCACTATCTTTGGGGTTGAATCTACCCCTTCAGCCCCTAGGCGCACTCTTTATTTTGGGATGTTTAGATTAGTAACGTCCTAAAGAACATTTTTAAAAATATTTGGTGGTGTAGCAAAATTTTTTTCAGAAGTTAGTAGTTTTTCCCTATCTTTGGGGTTAAATCTACCCCCTTCAGCCCCAATCGCGCACTCTTTATTTTGGGATTTTCAGATTAGTAACGTCCTAAAGAACATTTTTAAAAATATTTGGTGGTGTAGCAAAATTTTTTTCAGAAGTTAGTAGTTTTTCCCTATCTTTGGGGTTGAATCTACCCCCTTCAGCCCCATCGCGCACTCGTTATTTTGGGGATTTTATGATTAGTTACGTCCTAAAGAACATTTTTAAAAATGTTTGGTGATTGTAGCAAAATTTTTTTCAGAAGTTAGTAGTTTTTCCCTATCTTTGGGGTTGAATCTACCCCCTTCAGCCCCATCGCGCACTCTTTATTTTGGGATTTTATGATTAGTTACGTCCTAAAGAACATTTTTAAAAATGTTTGGTGATGTAGCAAAATTTTTTCAGAAGTTAGTAGTTTTTCCCCATATTTGGGGTTGAATCTACCCCCTTCAGCCCCATGGCGCACTCTTTATTTTGGGATTTTTAGATTAGTAACGTCTTAAAGAACATTTTTAAAAAATATTTGGTGGTGTAGCAAAATTTTTTTCAGAAGTTATTATATTTTCCCCATATTTGGGGTTGAATCTACCCCTTCAGCCCCATGGCGCACTCTTTATTTTGGGATTTTTAGATTAGTAACGTCTTAAAGAACATTTTTTAAAATATTTGGTGGTGTAGCAAAATTTTTTTTCAGAAGTTAGTATATTTTCCCATCTTTGGGTTGAATCTACCCCCTTCAGCCCCTAGGCGCACTCTTTATTTTGGGATTTTTAGATTAGTAAACGTCCTAAAGAACATTTTTAAAAATATTTGGTGGTGGAGCAAAATTTTTTTCAGAAGTTAGTATTTTTTTCCCCTATCTTTGGGGTTGAATCTACCCCTTCAGCCCCTGGGCGCACTCTTTATTTTGGGATTTTTAGATTAGTAACGTCCTAAAGGAACATTTTTAAAAATATTTGGTGGTGTAGCAAAATTTTTTTTCCGAAGTTAGTATTTTTTCCCTATCTTTGGGGTTGAATCTACCCCCTTCAGCCCCTAGGCGCACTCTTTATTTTGGGATTTTTAGATTAGTAACGTCCTAAAGAACATTTTTAAAAATATTTGGTGGTGGAGCAAAATTTTTTTCAGAAGTTAGTATTTTTTTCCCTATCTTTGGGGTTGAATCTACCCCCTTCAGCCCCATGGCGCACTCTTTATTTTGGGATTTTTAGATTAGTAACGTCCTAAAGAACATTTTTAAAAATATTTGGTGGTGTAGCAAAATTTTTTTTCAGAAGTTAGTATTTTTTCCCTATCTTTGGGCGTTCGAATCTACCCCCTTCAGCCCCATGGCGCACTCTTTATTTTGGGGATTTTTAGATTAGTAACGTCTTAAAGAACATTTTTAAAAATATTTGGTTGTGTAGCAAAATTTTTTTCAGAAGTTAGTATATTTTCCCCATCTTTGGGGTTGAATCTACCCCCTTCAGCCCCATGGCGCACTCTTTATTTTGGGATTTTTAGATTAGTAACGTCTTAAAAGAACATTTTTAAAAATATTTGGTGGTGTAGCAAAATTTTTTTCAGAAGTTAGTATATTTTCCCCATATTTGGGGTTGAATCTACCCCCTTCAGCCCCATCGCGCACTCTTTATTTTGGGATTTTATGATTAGTTACGTCCTAAAGAACATTTTTTAAAAATGTTTGGTGATGTAGCAAAATTTTTTCAGAAGTTAGTAGTTTTTCCCTATCTTTGGGGGTTGAATCTACCCCCGTCAGCCCCTTAGCGCACTCTTTATTTTGGGATTTTATGATTAGTTACGTCCTAACGAACATTTCTAAAAATATTTGGTGATGTAGCAAAATTTTTATCAGAAGTTAGTATTTTTTCACTATCTTTGGGTTGAATCTACCCCCTTCAGCCCCTAGGCGCACTCTTTATTTTGGGATGTTTAGATTAGTAACGTCCTAAAGAAACATTTTAAAAATATTTGGTGGTGTAGCAAAATTTTTTTCAGAAGTTAGTATTTTTTCCCTATCTTTGGGGTTGAATCTACCCCCCTTCAGCTCCATCGCGCACTCTTTATTTTGGGATTTTATGATTAGTTACGTCCTAATGAACATTTCTAAAAATATTTGGTGATGTAGCAAAATTTTTATCAGAAGTTAGTATTTTTTCACTATCTTTGGGGTTGAATCTACCCCCTTCAGCCCCTAGGCGCTCTCTTTATTTTGGATTTTTAGATTAGTTACGTCCTAAAGAACATTTTTAAAAATATTTGGTGGTGTAGCAAAATTTTTTTCAGAAGTTAGTATTTTTTTCCCTATCTTTGGGGTTGAATCTACCCCCTTCAGCTCCATCGCGCACTCTTTATTTTGGGATTTTATGATTAGTTACGTCCTAACGAACATTTCTAAAAATATTTGGTGATGTAGCAAAATTTTTATCAGAAGTTAGTATTTTTTCACTATCTTTGGGGTTGAATCTACCCCCTTCAGCCCCTAGGCGCACTCTTTATTTGGGATTTTTAGATTAGTTACGTCCTAAAGAACATTTTTAAAAATATTTGGTGGTGTAGCAAAATTTTTTTTCAGAAGTTAGTATTTTTTCCCTATCTTTGGGGTTGAATCTACCCCCTTCAGCTCCATCGCGCACTCTTTATTTTGGGATTTTATGATTAGTTACGTCCTAACGAACATTTCTAAAAATATTTGGTGATGTAGCAAAATTTTTATCAGAAGTTAGTATTTTTTTCACTATCTTTGGGGTTGAATCTACCCCCTTCAGCCCCTAGGCGCTCTCTTTATTTTGGGATTTTTAGATTAGTTACGTCCTAAAGAACATTTTTAAAAATATTTGGTGGTGTAGCAAAATTTTTTTCAGAAGTTAGTATTTTTTCCCTATCTTTGGGTTGAATCTACCCCCTTCAGCTCCATCGCGCACTCTTTATTTTGGGATTTTATGATTAGTTACGTCCTAACGAACATTTCTAAAAATATTTGGTGATGTAGCAAAATTTTTATCAGAAGTTAGTATTTTTTCACTATCTTTGGGTTGAATCTACCCCCTTCAGCCCCTAGGCGCACTCTTTATTTTGGGATTTTTAGATTAGTTACGTCCTAAAGAACATTTTTAAAAATATTTGGTGGTGTAGCAAAATTTTTATCAGAAGTTAGTATTTTTTCCCTATCTTTGGGGTTGAATCTACCCCCTTCAGCCCCTAGGCGCACTCTTTGTTTTGGATTTTTAGATTAGTAACGTCCTAAAGAACATTTTTAAAAATATTTGGTGGTGTAGCAAAATTTTTTTCAGAAGTTAGTATTTTTTTCCCTATCTTTGGGGTTGAATCTACCCCCTTCAGCCCCTAGGCGCACTCTTTATTTTGGGATTTTTAGATTAGTAACGTCCTAAAGAACATTTTTTAAAAATATTTGGTGGTGTAGCAAATTTTTTTCAGAAGTTAGTATTTTTTCCCTATCTTTGGGGTTGAATCTACCCCCTTCAGCCCCATCGCGCACTCCTTATTTTGAGATTTTATGATTATTTACGTCCTAAAGAACATTTCTAAAAAGATTTGGTGATGTAGCAAAATTTTTATCAGAAGTTAGTATTTTTTCACTATCTTTGGGGTTGAATCTACCCCCTTCAGCCCCTTGGCGCACTCTTTATTTTGGGATTTTTAGATTAGTTACGTCCTAAAGAACATTTTTAAAAATATTTGGTGGTGTAGCAAAATTTTTTTCAGAAGTTAGTATTTTTTCCCTATCTTTGGGGTTGAATCTACCCCCTTCAGCCCCATCGCGCACTCCTTATTTTGAGATTTTATGATTATTTACGTCCTAAAGAACATTTCTAAAAAGATTTGGTGATGTAGCAAAATTTTTATCAGAAGTTAGTATTTTTTCACTATCTTTGGGGTTGAATCTACCCCCTTCAGCCCCTTGGCGCACTCTTTATTTTGGGATTTTTAGATTAGTTACGTCCTAAAGAACATTTTTAAAAAATATTTGGTGGTGTAGCAAAATTTTTTTCAGAAGTTAGTATTTTTTCCCTATCTTTGGGGTTGAATCTACCCCCTTCAGCTCCATCGCGCACTCTTTATTTTGGGATTTTATGATTAGTTACGTCCTAACGAACATTTCTAAAAATATTTGGTGATGTAGCAAAATTTTTTATCAGAGTTAGTATTTTTTCACTATCTTTGGGGTTGAATCTACCCCCTTCAGCCCCTAGGCGCACTCTTTATTTTGGGATTTTTAGATTAGTTACGTCCTAAAGAACATTTTTAAAAATATTTGGTGGTGTAGCAAAATTTTTTTCAGAAGTTAGTATTTTTTCCCTATCTTTGGGGTTGAATCTACCCCCTTCAGCCCCTAGGCGCACTCTTTGTTTTGGGATTTTTAGATTAGTAACGTCCTAAAGAACATTTTTAAAAATATTTGGTGGTGTAGCAAAATTTTTTTCAGAAGTTAGTATTTTTTCCCTATCTTTGGGGTTGAATCTACCCTTTTCAGCCCCTAGGCGCACTCTTTATTTTGGGATTTTTAGATTAGTTACGTCCTAAAGAACATTTTTAAAAATATTTGGTGGTGTAGCAAAATTTTTTTCAGAAGTTAGTATTTTTTCCCTATCTTTGGGGTTGAATCTACCCCCTTCAGCTCCATCGCGCACTCTTTATTTTGGGATTTTATGATTAGTTACGTCCTAAAGAACATTTCTAAAAATATTTGGTGATGTAGCAAAATTTTTATCAGAAGTTAGTATTTTTTCACTATCTTTGGGGTTGAATCTACCCCCTTCAGCCCCTAGGCGCACTCTTTATTTTGGGATTTTTAGATTAGTTACGTCCTAAAGAACATTTTTAAAAATATTTGGTGGTGTAGCAAAATTTTTTTCAGAAGTTAGTATTTTTTCCCTATCTTTGGGGTTGAATCTACCCCCTTCAGCCCCTAGGCGCACTCTTTGTTTTGGGATTTTTAGATTAGTAAACGTCCTAAAGAACATTTTTAAAAATATTTGGTGGTGTAGCAAAATTTTTTTCAGAAGTTAGTATTTTTTTCCCTATCTTTGGGGTTGAATCTACCCCCTTCAGCTCCATCGCGCACTCTTTATTTTGGGATTTTATGATTAGTTACGTCCTAATGAACATTTTCTAAAAATATTTGGTGATGTAGCAAAATTTTTATCAGAAGTTAGTATTTTTTCACTATCTTTGGGGTTGAATCTACCCCCTTCAGCCCCTAGGCGCACTCTTTATTTTGGGATTTTTAGATTAGTAACGTCCTAAAGAACATTTTTAAAAATATTTGGTGGTGTAGCAAAATTTTTTTCAGAAGTTAGTATTTTTTCCCTATCTTTGGGGTTGAATCTACCCCCTTCAGCCCCATCGCGCACTCCTTATTTTGAGATTTTATGATTATTTACGTCCTAAAGAACATTTCTAAAAAGATTTGGTGATGTAGCAAAATTTTTTTCAGAAGTTAGTATTTTTTCCCTATCTTTGGGGTTGAATCTACCCCCTTCAGCCCCTAGGCGCACTCTTTATTTTGGGATTTTTAGATTAGTTACGTCCTAAAGAACATTTTTAAAAATATTTGGTGGTGTAGCAAAATTTTTATCAGAAGTTAGTATTTTTTCACTATCTTTGGGGTTGAATCTACCCCCTTCAGCCCCTAGGCGCACTCTTTATTTTGGGATTTTTAGATTAGTTACGTCCTAAAGAACATTTTTAAAAATATTTGGTGGTGTAGCAAAATTTTTTTCAGAAGTTAGTATTTTTTTCCCTATCTTTGGGGTTGAATCTACCCCCTTCAGCTCCATCGCGCACTCTTTATTTTGGGATTTTATGATTAGTTACGTCCTAAAGAACATTTCTAAAAATATTTGGTGATGTAGCAAAATTTTTATCAGAAGTTAGTATTTTTTCACTATCTTTGGGGTTGAATCTACCCCCTTCAGCCCCTAGGCGCACTCTTTATTTTGGGATTTTTAGATTAGTTACGTCCTAAAGAACATTTTTAAAAATATTTGGTGATGTAGCAAAATTTTTATCAGAAGTTAGTATTTTTTCACTATCTTTGGGGTTGAATCTACCCCCTTCAGCCCCTAGGCGCACTCTTTATTTTGGGATTTTTAGATTAGTTACGTCCTAAAGAACATTTTTAAAAATATTTGGTGGTGTAGCAAAATTTTTTTCAGAAGTTAGTATTTTTTTCCCTATCTTTGGGGTTGAATCTACCCCCTTCAGCTCCATCGCGCACTCTTTATTTTGGGATTTTATGATTAGTTACGTCCTAATGAACATTTCTAAAAATATTTGGTGATGTAGCAAAATTTTTATCAGAAGTTAGTATTTTTTCACTATCTTTGGGGTTGAATCTACCCCCTTCAGCCCCTAGGCGCACTCTTTATTTTGGGATTTTTAGATTAGTTACGTCCTAAAGAACATTTTTAAAAATATTTGGTGGTGTAGCAAAATTTTTTTCAGAAGTTAGTATTTTTTCCCTATCTTTGGGGTTGAATCTACCCCCTTCAGCCCCATCGCGCACTCCTTATTTTGAGATTTTATGATTATTTACGTCCTAAAGAACATTTCTAAAAAGATTTGGTGATGTAGCAAAATTTTTATCAGAAGTTAGTATTTTTTCACTATCTTTGGGGTTGAATCTACCCCCTTCAGCCCCTTGGCGCACTCTTTATTTTGGGATTTTTAGATTAGTTACGTCCTAAAGAACATTTTTAAAAATATTTGGTGGTGTAGCAAAATTTTTTTCAGAAGTTAGTATTTTTTCCCTATCTTTGGGGTTGAATCTACCCCCTTCAGCCCCATCGCGCACTCCTTATTTTGAGATTTTATGATTATTTACGTCCTAAAGAACATTTCTAAAAAGATTTGGTGATGTAGCAAAATTTTTATCAGAAGTTAGTATTTTTTCACTATCTTTGGGGTTGAATCTACCCCCTTCAGCCCCTTGGCGCACTCTTTATTTTGGGATTTTTAGATTAGTTACGTCCTAAAGAACATTTTTAAAAATATTTGGTGGTGTAGCAAAATTTTTTTCAGAAGTTAGTATTTTTTCCCTATCTTTGGGGTTGAATCTACCCCCTTCAGCCCCATCGCGCACTCCTTATTTTGAGATTTTATGATTATTTACGTCCTAAAGAACATTTCTAAAAATATTTGGTGATGTAGCAAAATTTTTATCAGAAGTTAGTATTTTTTCACTATCTTTGGGGTTGAATCTACCCCCTTCAGCCCCTAGGCGCACTCTTTATTTTGGGATTTTTAGATTAGTTACGTCCTAAAGAACATTTTTAAAAATATTTGGTGGTGTAGCAAAATTTTTTTCAGAAGTTAGTATTTTTTCCCTATCTTTGGGGTTGAATCTACCCCCTTCAGCCCCTAGGCGCACTCTTTGTTTTGGGATTTTTAGATTAGTAACGTCCTAAAGAACATTTTTAAAAATATTTGGTGGTGTAGCAAAATTTTTTTCAGAAGTTAGTATTTTTTCCCTATCTTTGGGGTTGAATCTACCCCCTTCAGCTCCATCGCGCACTCTTTATTTTGGGATTTTATGATTAGTTACGTCCTAATGAACATTTCTAAAAATATTTGGTGATGTAGCAAAATTTTTATCAGAAGTTAGTATTTTTTCACTATCTTTGGGGTTGAATCTACCCCCTTCAGCCCCTAGGCGCACTCTTTATTTTTGGGATTTTTAGATTAGTAACGTCCCTAAAGAACATTTTTAAAAATATTTGGTGGTGTAGCAAAATTTTTTTCAGAAGTTAGTATTTTTTCCCTATCTTTGGGGTTGAATCTACCCCCTTCAGCCCCATCGCGCACATCCTTATTTTGAGATTTTATGATTATTTACGTCCTAAAGAACATTTCTAAAAAGATTTGGTGATGTAGCAAAATTTTTTTCAGAAGTTAGTATTTTTTCCCTATCTTTGGGGTTGAATCTATCCCCTTCAGCCCCTAGGCGCACTCTTTAATTTTGGGATTTTTAGATTAGTAACGTCCTAAAGAACATTTTTAAAAATATTTGGTGGTGTAGCAAAATTTTTTTCAGAAGTTAGTATTTTTTCCCTATCTTTGGGGTTGAATCTACCCCCTTCAGCCCCTAGGCGCACTCTTTATTTTGGGATTTTTAGATTAGTTACGTCCTAAAGAACATTTTTAAAAATATTTGGTGGTGTAGCAAAATTTTTTTCAGAAGTTAGTATATTTTCCCCATATTTGGGGTTGAATCTACCCCCTTCAGCCCCATGGCGCACTCTTTATTTTGGGATTTTTAGATTAGTAACGTCTTAAAGAACATTTTTAAAATATTTGGTGGTGTAGCAAAATTTTTTTCAGAAGTTAGTATTTTTTTCCCTATCTTTGGGGTTGAATCTACCCCCTTCAGCCCCTAGGCGCACTCTTTATTTTGGGATTTTTAGATTAGTAACGTCTTAAAGAACATTTTTAAAAATATTTGGTGGTGTAGCAAAATTTTTTTCAGAAGTTAGTATATTTTCCCCATATTTGGGGTTGAATCTACCCCCTTCAGCCCCATGACGCACTCTTTATTTTGGGATTTTTAGATTAGTAACGTCTTAAAGAACATTTTTAAAAATATTTGGTGGTGTAGCAAAATTTTTTTCAGAAGTTAGTAGTTTTTTCCCTATCTTTGGGGTTGAATCTACCCCCTTCAGCCCCTAGGCGCACTCTTTATTTTGGGATTTTTAGATTAGTAACGTCTTAAAGAACATTTTTAAAAATATTTGGTGGTGTAGCAAAATTTTTTTCAGAAGTTAGTATTTTTTTCCTATCTTTGGGGTTGAATCTACCCCCTTCAGCCCCTAGGCGCACTCTTTATTTTGGGATTTTTAGATTAGTAACGTCTTAAAGAACATTTTTAAAAATATTTGGTGGTGTAGCAAAATTTTTTTCAGAAGTTAGTATTTTTTTCCTATCTTTGGGGTTGAATCTACCCCCTTCAGCCCCTAGGCGCACTCTTTATTTTGGGATTTTTAGATTAGTAACGTCTTAAAGAACATTTTTAAAAATATTTGGTGGTGTAGCAAAATTTTTTTCAGAAGTTAGTATTTTTTCCCTATCTTTGGGGTTGAATCTACCCCCTTCAGCCCCTAGGCGCACTCTTTATTTTGGGATTTTTAGATTAGTTACGTCTTAAAGAACATTTTTAAAAATATTTGGTGGTGTAGCAAAATTTTTTTCAGAAGTTAGTATTTTTTCCCTATCTATGGGGTTGAATCTACCCTCTTCAGCCCCTAGGCGCACTCTTTATTTTGGGATTTTTAGATTAGTTACGTCCTAAAGAACATTTTTAAAAATATTTGGTGGTGTAGCAAAATTTTTTTCAGAAGTTAGTATATTTTCCCCATATTTGGGGTTGAATCTACCCCCCTTCAGCCCCATGGCGCACTCTTTATTTTGGGATTTTTAGATTAGTAACGTCTTAAAAGAACATTTTTAAAAATATTTGGTGGTGTAGCAAAATTTTTTTCAGAAGTTAGTATTTTTTCCCTATCTTTGGGGTTGAATCTACCCCCTTCAGCCCCTTAGCGCACTCTTTATTTTGGGATTTTATGATTAGTAACGTCCTAAAGAACATTTTTAAAATATTTGGTGGTGTAGCAAAATTTTTTTCAGAAGTTAGTATTTTTTCCCTATCTTTGGGGTTGAATCTACCCCCTTCAGCCCCTAGGCGCACTCTTTATTTTGAGATTTTTAGATTAGTAACGTCTTAAAGAACATTTTTAAAAATGTTTGGTGATGTAGCAAAATTTTTTTCAGAAGTTAGTAGTTTTTCCCTATCTTTGGGGTTGAATCTACCCCCTTCAGCCCCTTAGCGCACTCTTTATTTTGGGATTTTATGATTAGTAACGTCTTAAAGAACATTTTTAAAAATATTTGGTGGTGTAGCAAAATTTTTTTCAGAAGTTAGTATTTTTTCCCTATCTTTGGGGTTGAATCTACCCCCTTCAGCTCCATCGCGCACTCTTTATTTTGAGATTTTATGATTATTTACGTCCTAAAGAACATTTTTAAAAATATTTGGTGCTGTAGCAAAATTTTTTTCAGAAGTTAGTATTTTTTCCCTATCTTTGGGGTTGAATCTACCCCCTTCAGCCCCTAGGCGCACTCTTTATTTTGGGATTTTTAGATTAGTAACGTCTTAAAGAACATTTTTAAAA